>CM070823.1:37249998-37849998 GCA_036326025.1 Chrosomus eos | reverse complement strand
GCTTATTCTTCAATGCACAACGCTTGATCGTATGTGCAATGCATTAATCTTTAAACTCTTCAATGATCTTCGAATGAGTTAGTTACTCTCTTCATTACACAAAGGTGCAGTGTGCAGTGTTGTAGTGCAGAAAATTATTTATATATTTTATTATTATTTATATATTAAATATGTCTGTTGTTGATATTTCGTTAATGCACAACGCAATCTTGTTGAATGCATTGCAATGCAACATCAACGGTGCATAGTTTATATGTAAGTTTATATGTAGGTTTTGACGCACAAACGATTCATTTAGATTTTGTATAATGCAAAAGCACCTAGATGGAATGATGCATTCTGCATTCTGTTTTGTATGCATTGTTACTGCAAAAGCTTTCTTTCTTTCTTTCTTTCTTTCTTCTTTCTTTCTTTCTTTCTTTCTTTCTCTTTCTTTCTTTCTTTTCTTTCTTTCTTTTCTTTTCTTTCTTTCTTTCTTTCTTTCTTTCTTTCTTCATAACTGATCTTTCTTTATAACTAGTCTTTCTTTTCTAACTAATCTTTCTTTCTAACTTTTCTATGTTTCTTTCTAACTTTTCTTTTCAAACTAATCTTTTGGTTTCTCTTTTTTTCTAACTTTTTTCTTTCAAACTAATATTTCTAACAATTTTTTCTTTATTTCAAACTAATCTTTCTTTCTAACTAATCTTTCTTTCTTTCTAACTAATCTATCTATCTTTCTTTTGTCTTTTTTCTTCTATCTTTTGTTTTTTCTTTCGAACTAATCTTTTTTTCTTTCTTAACTTTTCTTTCTTTCAAACTAATATTTCTTGCTTTCTTTCGAATTAATCTTTCTTTCTAACTGATAATTCTTTCTTTTTTTAACTAATCTTTCTCACTAATCTTTTTTCTTTCTAACTAATTTTTCTTTCTTTCTAACTAATCTTTCCTTTTTTTCTAATTAATCGCTTTTTCTCACTAATTTTTCTTTCAGTCTACTAATATCTCTTTATTTCTTTCCTACTAATCTTTCTGTCTTTCTTTCAACTAATCTTTTTTCTAACTAATCTTTCTAACTAATTAATTTCCAACTTAATTTCTTTCTTTTTTATTTCAACTACTCTAACTAATCTGTCTATCTTTCTTACGTAACTTTCTTTCTTTACATCTAAACTTTACATCTATTCTTTCTTTCTCTCTCTCTTTCTTCATAACTGATCTTTATAACTAGTCTTTCTTTTCTAAGTAATCTTTCTCTTTCTTTCTTTCTTTCTTTCTTCTTTCTTCTTTCTTTTCTTTCTTTCTTTCTTTCTTCTTTCTTTTTCTTTTTTCTTTCTTTCTTTCTTTCTTAACTGATCTTTCTTTCTAACTAGTCTTTCTTTTCTAACTAATCTTTCTATTTTTCTTTCTAAGCAATCTTTATTTATTTTTAACTAATCTTTCTTTTTTCTTTCTAACTAATCTTTCTTTCTAAATAATCTTTCTTTCTTTCATACTAATCTATCTTTCTTTCTTATCTTTCTTTATAACTAGTCTTCCTTTCTTTCTTTCTTTCTTTCTTTATTTCTTTTTTCTTTCAACTTATCTTTCTTTCTAACTAATCTTTCTTTCTAAATAATTTATCTATCTTTCAAACCAATGTTTTTTTCTTTCTAACCAATCTTTCTTTCTAACTAATCTTTATTTCTTTTTTTCTTTCTCTCTTTCTAACTGATCTATCTTTCTAACTAATCTTTCTTTCTTTTTAACAATTTTTTCTTTCTTTCATTCCAACCTATTTTTCTTTCTTACTAATCTTTCTAACTAACTAATAGTTCTTTCTAACTAACTAATCTTTCTTTCTTTTTTAAATAATCTTTCTTACTAATCTACTTTCTTTTTAACTAATCTTTTTTTTCTAATTAATCTTTCTTTCTCACTAATCTTTCTTTCAGTCTACTAATATTTCTTTATTTCTTTCCTACTAATCTTTCCGTCTTTCTTTCAACTAATCTTTTTTCTAACTAATCTTTCTAACTAATTAATTTCCAACTTAATTTTTCTTTTTTCTTTCAACTATTCTAACTAATCGGTCTATCTTTCTTACGTATCTTTCTTTACATCTAATCTTTGTTTCTTTCTTTACATCGATTCTTTCCTTTCTTTCTTTTCTTTCTTTTCTTCTTTCTTTCTTTCTTTCTTTCTTTCTTTCTTTCTTCTTCTTCATAACTGATTTTCTTTCTAACTAGTCTTTCTTTTCCAACTAATCTTTCTATTTTTCTTTCAAAGCCATCTTTATTTATTTTTAACTAATCTTTCTTTCTAACTAAACTTTCTTTCTAAATAATCTTTCTTTCTTCCATACTAATCTATCTTTCTTTCTAACTGATCTTTCTTTCTAACTAATCTTTTTTTCTTTCATACAAAACTATCTTTCTTTCTAACTAATCTTTCTTTCTAATAATCTTTCTTTCTTTCTAACCAATCTTTTTTTCTAAAGAATTAATTTCCAACTTAATTTCTTTCTTTCTTACTAATCTTTCTTTCCTTATAACTAATCTTTCTTTCTTTCTTACTAATCTTTCTTTATAACTAGTCTTTCTTTCTTTCTTACTAATCTTTCTTTATAACTAGTCTTTCTTTCTTTCTTTCTTTCTTTCAACTATTCTTTCTTTCTTTATAACTAATCTTTCTTTCTAAATATTCTATCTATTTTTCAAACCAATGTTTTTTCTTTCTAACTAACCTTTCTTTCTAACTAATCTTTATTTCTTTTTTAACTAATTTTTCTTTCTTACTAATGATTCTTTCTTTTTTTAACTAATCTTTCTTTTTTTCTTTCTCTTTCTAACTTATCTATCTTTCTAACTAATCTTTCTTTTAACTATTTTTTCTTTCTTTCATTCCAACCTATTTTCTTTCTTACTAATCTTTCTTTCTTTCTAACTAACTAATCTTTCTTTCTTTTTTAAATAATCTTTCTTTCTAACTAATCTACTCTTTATAACTAGTATTTCTTTCTAACTAATCTTTCTTTCTTCTTCTTTCCTTTCTTCTTTCTTTCTTTCTTTCTTCTTCTTTCTTTCTTTCTTTTTTCTTTCTAACTGACTAATCTTTCTTTATTTCAATCTAGTCTATCTTTCTTTCTTTCATATAATCTTTCTTTCTAACTTATCTTTCTTTCTTACTAATTAATTTCCAACTTAATTTCTTTCTTTTTTCTTCAACTATTCTAACTAATCTGTCTATCTTTCTTATCTTTCTTTACATCTAATCTTTCTTTCATTCTTTCTTTCTTTCTTTCTTTCTTTTTTTCTTTACATATATTCTTTCTTTCTTTCTTTCTAACTAATCTTTCTTTTTTTCTTTCTAAGCAATCTTTATTTATTTTTAACTAAGCTTTCTTTCTAACTAATCTTTCTTTCTAACTAATCTTTCTTTCTTTCATACTAATTGTTACGTCCCTTCTTTGGCTCTCACCCGTCTAGGGGATATTAGAAGGGGAACACAAGACCAGTTCAGTCAACCGTCTCTATGGACCACTTTGCGAGTTGAGAAAACACGAGAGACACACTCAAAATTAGAACAAGAAATAATTTAATAGAGAGAAATAACTTGTTACATGTGAAACGGGCAAAAGGGAAAATAGGATTTGTGCCAAACAAATGAAAATAACATAAGCAAAACAAAAACTAACCAAACCATTTCAATCTAAACCTAGACTACAACAAAAGGTTAAAGAAAAAGTCTTCAACGTCCTAGACGCCGTATCTAAACTACACTAATTAATAAAAACAAAAATACAGAGGGTGGCACAAACCGCTAACCTAGTGAATATAGACAGAAAAGACAACTAAGTGTGCAAAATGTATGTCACGTGACATTCTTACCTATTCCCTTCCCCTTCCCGACTAACCCAGCCTTGCAAAGCTGTTTAACAGAATCAACACTCTCGAATGAGAAGTTTCAGGGAGCACTCAGTTCAAAAAGGTAAACGTAACATGACAGACAAAGCAAACGTTTAACAAAACTAAATCCACAGGAGAGAAAACAAAACAGCTCAAAAACAAAAACCAAAAGTCTCTCTCTGTAAAATCAAAAGTCTCTCTCCGTTCCCGCTGTTAGCATACATCTTAAGTAGGACTTCTCCAGGTGTCCCGCATCGTGCTGATGATGATCCCGCCCTCAGATAAACTCACTCGTCTCGTTACGAGTGACTGACAGACATTACAGCCAATCAGCGACGGCCTGTAAAAGCGAAAGAAAGAGAGACAAAAGAGAAACACAAAACCCCGAAAAAAAAACAGTATAAACGTCCCTAAGGACGTAACACCCCCACAATTAAGATCAAACTCAACGTTTGATAAAAAAAAAGTTATATATATATATATATATATATATAATTATACACTAAACATCATATAAAGTAAGCAGAAGCACAGACATCATACCTGAACTCAAGCTCTAGAAAGAGTATCAGCAAGAATGTTCTCTGAACCCTTCTTGTGACGAATTTCCAAGTGATAATTCTGCACGAACAAAGCCCAGCGCATCAAGCGTTGGTTCGCATTATACATGCGAGACAGAAACACAAGGGGATGGTGATCAGTAAACACAATGGTAGGAAAACTGGAAGAACCCAAATAGACCTCAAAGAACTGTAACGCCAATAACAATGCTAGAGTTTCCTTTTCGATGGTGGAATAATTTGCTTGGTGTTTGTTGAATTTACGGGAAAAGAAACAAACTGGATGATCCACACCATCCGTACCCTCCTGAATCAGGACTGCCCCAGCGCCGACTGCGCTTGCGTCAACCTCCAGCTTGAACCCCTGATCAAACTGTGGGGCTGCTAGAACGGGACTGGTACACATCAAAGCCTTAGCATTTTCAAATGCAACCTGGCATTCATCAGTCCAGGCAAAAGTCTGCTTAGGGCTAAGAAGATTAGTGAGAGGAGTTACCACCGTAGCAAAATTCTTACAAAAACTTCGGTAGTAACCAATCATACCCAAAAATCTCCTTAACTCTCGCCGCGTAACAGGAACAGGAAACTTAGTAATAGCAGCAACTTTCTCTTCTACCGGCTTTACTTGCCCATTTCCCACATGCTTTCCCAAATAGGTCACAGTGGCCTGACCAAACACACACTTTGCAAGGTTAAGTGTTAACGATGCACTCTCTAAACGTTTAAACACGGTACGCAACAAAGACAAATGCTCTCTACTCTTTCTGCTTTGAAGTGGCGTTCTCTCAGTTGATTTTATGTTGGATATTATCCTCATCATACATAATGCCAACCTTAAATTTCCTACACTTATTCAAATTTGATTTGAAACAAACAAATTTCAAGATTAATGTGAATTAAGTCTCCTTACCTGTGGGCAAGAGTTTTATGGCTTTACGTCTATATTTCCGGTCTCAAATTATTTTTAATAATTTTGATTTGATATGTTATGACAACAATTCTAGAAGTTACTTAACATCTATGCATACGCTTGATTTGAAGTGTATTTAAACCAGTTTGAATGCAATTCAAATCAAGTTCTCGGTCAGCCAGGTTGACCACTAGGAGGAAGTGACCCAAACCCCTTGGTGGCCCAAACGCGCCACTACTGCCTGTCTTCTCCCGGGGTCCACCCTACTTTATTACTTTTAATTATTAATTTCCATTAATAGTAAAAGGAATAATAATAAAAGGAATTTAATAAAAAAAAAAAAAAAAATTTTTTTTTAGGAATTATATTTTTTTTTTGTGGGTTAAGTTATTTTGATAAATAACATCATTTTCATAATTTCCTTTTTACCATTATTTAGGAAAACCTTTGCTTCTATTTTCTACATACATAATTACTCAATTCAGTTTAAACAAGAAAGCTTTCATTCACTGTTAAGCTACTTGTTCACACTGTTCTGTATTTACATGTGGAAACCACTAAAGAGCTGTGGTGATTTGACAGTCATCTCTGCTTGGAGTCCAGCACGCTGGTTCATCTCACCTGCGTGACCAGCACTGACTGAGCGCGAGTCCCGGACTTTCCTGTATCTCTCCGTTAGTGCGGCCCGCAACAACGACATCACCAATTTGGCACTGCCGGTTGTGATTCAAAGTCAGGTTGCGTGAGAGGGAGCACATCGGTACAGATGCACGAAAGACCCGGGACACTGCTGTCAACGTTTGGGGACGACAGAAAGACCAACCACGATGCTGACTCCAACCCAAATGACCTCATTCCACCCCAGGCAAACTGAAACAAAGGTATTAAACCCATCCACTTAATATTGGCTACAGAATCTAGAGATTCCCCCGGTTATTGAAGTGTTTGGCTCCCTCCTCCTCTCCGAGCCACAAACCGCAGGCTTAGGCCTCCTCTTCCCCTGTAACACTTCCTGTGTACTCTTAACGCCATTTCATTACAGACCTTCCCATCTTGGATGGTTGCATGTTACTTCAAACTCTGCTATCTTGCCACTGCTCTTTTCTGTCGTGCTCTGTTCTTTTCAGTTCACCTAGAAGACAGAACCTATCTGAGACAACAAGGAACGCTGAATAATAATTAGACAACAAGCCGCTAGCATCAACAGGTGACCCCCTAAGCTACCGCCCTGTTAAAATTTTATTCAGGCCCATGATGACCTAACCAAATTGTCCCACAGAATGATTTAACTGTCTGCATCAGTTAACCACAATTTGCATACGCGGCATAGCCCGTATTATAGCTCGTTAAACGTAGAACAACTTGCTTGGTCTCTCTGTGTGTGTTGTGTTCCTCTCGCCCACAGTCGAAACCAGTATGTTCCGGTCCTACAGTCCCACAACCGCTGGGACAACCTGGACACATGGCTGAGATTCATGACACCTCCATTCCTGCCCAAGGTCGCCAGTGACTCAGAGCTTCAAAGCCAAGAGCGACGTGGACAAGCTGATGGCGCACAAACCAAGCCAAAGCTCCCACGACAAAGACCGGCCAGACACGTCCAAAACCTCGCTTGCCAGCTCATCGCACCAGCACGTCTCCATGAAGTTGCAACGCTAAGGATGCAAGCCGAGGATGACAACGACCCCGAGCTACAGAAGGAAGTGAAAAGACTTCAACCTGCCCTGTCGATCTTCTACACACAAACCGCAGAGAACAGTCAGAGAAAAGAGCCAGAGAGGAACCCAACGAGAAACTCCGACAAAAGTGAAGCCCCTTTGCAAAGAGCAGAGGCCGAACTTAAAGAGACTCGAAAGCCACGGCCTGAAAAGAAAAACTTGCAAGAGGCCCGTGCTACCAGCCACAAGCTCGTTCAGCAAAGACTGAACCCAAAGAAAGAGACACTAAAGCCACGGCTCTTGAAACCACTTACACACGGGCCGAGCTGAAATCCATGAACTTACTCAACAGAGACACGATCTCAAAGCCGAACTTGACATTGTTCCACAGAGTTGAAACACTCTTATAGACTACCAGCCGCTGCGGCAGGCCTTCATTAAAGAATTCTCTGATCCAGAATCCGAAAAGACTTTGAAAAACCCCACGATCTACTGTCTCTGAACACTACTCAGAGATGCCTCCAGAGGGCGCCCCATCACACCAGAGCCCTGTTCACAGAGAGTCGAGTCCGTTCCAGGCCACTGGTAAGCCCAAGTCTGAGCACGCATCAGACAAACACAATGCCGCCACGTCTGAGACAGCCGAGACCCTGAAGTCGCTGAAAAGCTTCTTCACAAAAGACTTTCCAAAAATTCAAGAGGTACAAGTTTTACATCCTATACCTGAGCGTAAGACCTACAGGTACACAGAACACTGCTCGTCAGCCACAGACACAGAGCAAACTGTCACATCACAAAGTGACAGCAGCACACAGCCACCACAGCTGACAGCTGCAGAGCCTGAGTGAGACCGCACAGTTTCCCACAGCTGGGACCGAAACCCCAAAAGAACTGATCAAAAGGGGGTGGGCCCGGAAACTCTACCTACCCATCACTCTAGACAATGAGGTGAGCCTTGAAACACGGGAAAGTCACCGGCTCAGACCTCACTTTAATGTCAGCTCAACTCTTTGAAAGACTCAGTGCTATAGCTAAGAGCGAAGATCGAACTCTTATACCCCACATGTGTGAGCTGAACGTGCAGTCGTACAACCAGAACGTACAACCGGCTAGAACAGAGAGCTCCCATTTACCTGACAATTGGTCCTTTTGAGGCCTACCCACCCAGTGTACATCTCACAAATGAGCACGCACCCCTTTCTGATTGGCAAAGACCTGCTAGAACGCTCTAAGCTTCATTAGACTTCAAACACCTGACCGTCTGGGCCCTCCAGTCACACTGGTCACCAGAGCCAGACTCCAAGGTCAGAGTTCCCAAGAACTCCAGCAGCCATCTAGGGGTACACAGCCTCAGCACCAAGTCAAAGTTCCAGTTCGCTACCCTGCACCTTCCAGCTCGCCAAAGACCACGCAATGCCCACTCAACGATGCGTGACCTAATGCAGAAGGCCTCTGACACAGAAGGCCTCCTCAGAAAGAATTCCTAAAACCCCACTGACTTTGAACTGCAAAACCAGAAGACACTGCACGAACACAGTGCAAGACTCTGCTAAAAGGGTCCCTGATCAGCATAAAACATAGAACTTTTAAAAGTAGATGAAAATGTCTGCCCAAAGAGTTGCAAGACTCTGCATTCGTAAAATTAGAATTTTACTGACTTAAAGAAAATCTTGAATGGACGTGTAAGCCTCACCTGCCAACAGACTATGCACGACTCTTTCGAACCAAGCATTTGCAACATGCTGGTTGAAATGACACTGCTAAACATTAGTTTCTATGACAATGAAGGGTTACAGGAAACGCTAGCTCCAAATAGGGCATACGTCACTGCGACGTCAGAGTTGAGTGAAACCACCTGAGCTTTAAACTACAGTTAACCTATGGGCGTGCATTTAATCGTTACGATCCAACTAAAACACAATGTGCAGCACGCATTTTTGATCACTGGCTTGTCTAAATGCAGATAAACGATTGCTGAAATTGACATCTCTACTTTAAGTAAAATAGCCTTAGATTTCCAACTAAAATTAGCATGTTAAGCAGTAAAGCGTAAGTCTGTTTGATGAAGAAACCTCATCTCAGCAGCCTGTAAACTGTACCGATGTTTATTCTGCTTTGCTTAAAAGAAAATCCAAATTGCAGTATGACTAAACCTGTGTCTTAACAAAGAAAGCTCAGGACAAAGTTATATCTAGTTAGACCTGGGCGACGCTCCCCTTTCTACAAATGTAAAGGCCTTACAAATTATTGTTTGATTGATGTAATTCACCTAAACTTTAGCTGCATCTGCAAACAGAGAGCTACCTAGTGATCAAAACTGTTGTAATCGCTGAAAAGTCAGCAGTAGTGCACAAGCGGGACGTAACTATATATGCTTAGACAAGCTTTGACTCCCAGCAAATCTATTTCCTTACTCTGTAAACAAATAGAATAAGTTGCTTAAAATAAAGAGAAGAGTTCCATGAGTAAAATTAGCTAATGCCAAAACACATCTGCATTTTACTTCATGTAACACCGAGTCCTAGAAAGACTTAAAATAAAGTTGCACCCGGTTAACCCGTTTAAACATGCATAATTCATGTAAAAATACGACAGCCTTTAGGGACTGTTTGAATTGTCTGACATGCTCTAGTTTCCATGACAACGACTTGTCACAGGAAGTGCTAACTTGTGATGTCACCTTGTAAACAAACCAGCCTAGGTGGCTACGCTAACCTAGCATCCTTCCAGCTCACGCTAAGCTAAACTAACATGGCATCCAGCTAGCTTACGCTACGCTAACCTAACCTAACATCCATCCAGCTTAGGCTAAGCTAAATAATAACTTCTACAATTAGCAGTTAGCATAATTTACTTGAACCCTTAATCACCGCTTGTGTTTACACAGTGCACAGTATTCTAAAATACTTTCCTTAACACCAGTTAGGGTTCCTAATTATTCACATTCCGTGTTTGCAATTCTTCTTAGCTAAAGTTCACCTTCACTAGTTGAGGCATAGCCCTTGCCAACCGTCTTGCTAACTTTGAAGATACCCTGTTAATTAAACTTAAGTTAACTACATGTAAACTGTGTAGCTAGAGAAGAATTCATATAGCAATAGAATCTTCATCGGCAGGTGACTAATCCTTTGAGGGACGCACACGATGTGGCCTCGAACAAGCAACCGTTATAACCCACTATAAAGTGTTGGCCCAGGCAAATCCAAAGTTTAGTCACTAATGCCACTGATTATTCTCGCCTTCAGATCATTCCCGTTGTTTTGATCACTTTGTTTCTGCTTTTAATTTTAATTTTTTTTTTGCTTTTGGCTCTTTAATTTTTATTTATTTTATTCTTTGACCTTGATATTAATAGCACTCGGCTATCCCCTTTACTTTTCGATCATCTATATGATTTAAAATTTATTTTATTTCCTCTCTTGTTCAAATGTGGTTCCATTTCCCATAGGGCCCAGAAAGGAAACGGAGACACCTTTATTTGTGATTTTGTTTTATTTTCAACAAGTGTACTCATTTTTGTGACCCTGCAACACAAGTAACTTCAACAATTTACTAGGGCACAACTATAGTCCAGAGGATTGATAATAAGCATAATTTGAATAGGGAAGCTGTCCTTTTTCCCCCATCATTCACTTCGTCAAGCCGTAGTGAACCACTAGTTAAGTCCAGAGAAATAATTTAGTCATAAGAACCATCTTAAGGCATTTATTTCATCTCGGCTATGCCCTTTTTCATGGAATAATCTCGGAACCACATACCTCTTAGCCTCCTAACATCCACAGCTAAGATAAGATACAAGACACACTTCACTAGCTAGCTCACTACATGTGAAACACCTAGCTTTATGCTACATACCTAGCGAACCAATTAAACCATGGTTCTGAACTTTTAGGGTCATGCATTAGGCTCTTACCACAAGACAAAAATGTCACAGAGCCCTGCTTCACCTGACCTTTACCTTCCAGCTTACCAAAGACTGATCGACAAAACAACGGACACTATGAGAAACCACCTCTCATACCCCTCCTACCACCCACGAAACGCCGTCTGCACCCACCGACACCGGTGCCCCACACAACCTACGTCAACAAGCACATGCTGCGTGCACTGGACAACATTCAGCGTTCTGCACCTGATGCCATCACCGCGCCACAGCTTGTTCTGCCACAGTGCAAAAGGGGGGTAATGCCACAATGTATGCCCTATGCCCATGACGCACCATGTGCTGCAACCCGCAGCACCAGAGACACTTGCAAGACACCGAAGCAAGTGGCATACTGGCGCCCTCAAAGCGAAAAGACTGTCCTAGCCAACCAAGGACGATGTTCGCTGAAATTTTTCCTCCCTTTCTCTCTTTCTCTCTCCCTGTCACTTTTACCAGGATGCTGCTGTGCTTCCAGCCAACCAGAGGGCAGCCGCAATCGGACATCTCACCAGGTCCGGCACCAAGCACCATCCTAAGGGAACAACCAAGACTCCTTTTCTGCCGGACCCGCACTCAGAAAGTGCCTGTGCCACCTGATCCTCACAACGCCTACAGAACGCACTACCCCGGCGTAACGACACAATACAGCTGGGTAGGTGCCAACGGACAGAGGAGGCCCTCACGCACACTGAGGCCGATGTCGAACACATGCTCGACCAACTTGAGAAAATGACTGTCACGCTAGCGGAGCCAGGTGGCCACAACCGCCGCCGCACTGCCCTCAGAACTCTGTTTAACACTTGTATGTCCGCATGAATGCAGTAAACCTCGCCAACGTCGGACGGCATGCAGCCAAAATTCAGACTGAGATTCCACAGAGAACAGAGCCACTCACAACAGAGTGCATCCCCGCAGACCATCGACAAGTCACTAAAGGGAACTGAGAATGACTTTGCTCGAACTCAGCTGGTAACAGCCCTGATGACAAACCTGCTAGGGGGGGGGCGAACTCCTCCATCGACAGCCTCGCCATGGGTAGAATCCCACCGCACCGGATACCCTTAGGCCTCATGCAAACCGTGCTGGCGTCCGCCATCACCACGCCAACGACTCTTTAAAAATACACCTGGCCTACTCTCATGGGTAGTGCCATCCCACTCTGCATCACCACAAGCAGAGAAAATGGGACGTTCCCCTGAACTTACCCATCATAGTCAAGCCGAATCCACCGGCTCAAGAACATTGTCCATGTCAGATTTTGAAAGGCAGCACTCACATCAAGATCCGCATGCCGTACGTGATTGCCTTGCATGACAGCGACACCAAGCTGTCCCCAGCTCCGAATCCACACATGTGCACATTGACCAAAGACATTTACTATCCCTGCCCTAACAAATCTTTCCTCAGAGACAACCCTGACGGAACCTGCGGGCTGCAGATCAGTGGCACAAGCTGCCCTGCTAAAGCCAAGCCTCGCACTCCAGTCACCGAGACCCAAGCAGAGATTGTAAGTGATCTGTGTCATCTTGCTCAGCCAGAGCCGCGCATCCAAGTACCAAAAAGCCCATCCTTCTTCAAGAACTACACTTTCACCCTAACTCCAGAAAGGGAATTGTGGTTTGCAAAAGGGGGATCCCAGCTAATTGACATTGCTTCTATCAACACAGCCCTCCGAGCTTTGTCTCAACTGCCCGCCTTAACTGCTTCACCTGCTGTCCAATCCTGGACTGCAGCCGATCCTACACAGGGTACATCTATCAACCACACCCTGACACTCGATAGTCATCCTGCACAGGAGGCTCAACGAGATGCGAACATCTACAGCCAAGCCCACGGGACCCTCAGGAAGAGGGTACCACGCGGGAGGCTGCGTCGAACTTTATCAAGCTGAGCCCTCAGCCTCAGCCTAGCAGCACCTCCTACCCAATCATCATGATTCACCTGCCATCCGCCAATGGTGATGATTTGTCGTCACATGATGTCCAACACACGGGGACATCATCCGACGAAAAGGGGGAAAATATGTAGCGTATTTAGGGTGAATCTGAATAATTAAATATTTTCTGGATAACTAAAATCCTAAGAGCCTTCAAAGGCCGGGAAGCTTCCAAACAGAGTCCTCCACCCAGGACTCAAAATTAACACACACACACACATTCCACCAAAAAACACATCCCCCCCAGGAATGTGGAATGGGCCACAGGAAGTGAATGCTACAGAGAAAAGAAACTTCTCTTTTTAAAAGACATTTTAAACAGAAATATTCAATGTGGTTTATGTGTTTGTTTGTTCATGTTACATTGAAATAACTGAGTTTACCATTATGTATTTTTACATGTAACTGCGTATTCCCTTGATTCCTGGAGAAGGAAAAATGAAACCTTTTTAACTCTAATATATATATATATATATATATATATATAATATATATATATATATAATATATATAATATATATATATATATATATATATATATATATATATATATATATGTGTGTATATATATATATATATATATATATATATATATATCCTATGCATAACTTTGTGATACATGTTCATCTCATGACTTTCCATTGTGTTTGGTGTGTGCGCCCTTGGAGACTCTAATGGTTAATGCTTCATTGATTTACATACTATCACGAACCTCTCCTTCCAAGAGAGACCAGGAGATTACTCAGAACATCTTCTCATGAACACGCACACACATACACAAACCGCTAACGTCATCATATAAAGACTTTATTGAGATATATTTTGATATGCTTATATGTGTGTCTGTTACCCAGATTCCATGGTTATCTGCGACCGTACCGTAGTCCTAAAATAACTACAAATGCTTGGAAAGTATGCCTTTTAATGTATAACTTTACAGTATTATCCAACTTATGTTGTTCTTCATATCTTTAGAATCCTCTTGATCTGACCAAACCATATCTGTATGTGTACAAACCATAGGATGTGTGTTACGATGTTTTATCATCTCTGGAGTAAAATTGAACGCATTTTACGTCACCGTCATAAAACATGCAAAGTCGATCTGACAAGACAAAGAGAAATCTTCCGCGGGAACTTCCCTCCCAGCTGATTGGCGCAGTCTTCCAAGAGAAGGCGTGAACCGAAATGTTTTTAAAGAGGCGCGGAGCCTCCTCCTCTCTCCTGATCCGAGTCATCATCATGTAACGTCGCGCCTCGGCGAGCTCATCGCCGTTCTTATTTTGTTTCTAGTTAGTTTGTGTTTGTTCCAGTCTAGATAAGCCCCCGTGTTTAATTCAATCGTCGAAATCCTGCACAGGAGAAGCAAGCGCCGTTACCACGAGACGCCGACCAGAGACGCACAAGCGTTTCTTCACCAGCCATGACGTAACTCGCGTGATTTCCCCTTTGGGATCTTTATTTCTTTTCTTTAAAGTTAGTTTTGTTTTCATATTCGACGCTGTTTACTTCCACGAAGGAAAAGAACACCGCGTGACATATCTCTTCAGCAAAGCCAGCTAAGAGAGATTCAAACGAACGCGCGCTCTCTCTGAAGCAGAGGCGCGCGCACGTGACGCACCGGGCTGCGAGACACACACACACGCTTCTTCACAAGCCATGCAAAGAGTACCAACCTCTGCAAGTATCCGTGTTTGATCACGTTTTAAGATTTGTTGAAGTCTTGTTGTCTCTCAAAGTTCCGTTTGTCTATGTGAATTTGCTAACTTATTTAGAAAGATCATCTCTCTTCCTAATCTCACTGCAACCATGCAACTCTCTAAACTCTCACCCCTCTCTCTCTCTCTCCCTCTCTTACACGCTTTCGCGTGTAAGTTATCCATTGCCCAAACTTTACGCATTTCTCATTCATTGATGTCATATTGTGTTTCGTTCGTGTTAATGTTTGTAAATACTGTATTCCTGTAACGTAGTAAATATATATAAGTAGACATGCCTTTATTAAATCATTATATTCACTTGACTGATTGATTCAATCTCTTTGCTCATTTCGAATCCTTAAGTGCCAAAGATTTTTATGCTACAAGCTTTACGAATTAATTAATTATTTCAATAATTAATATTTTAAAGAGTACTTATTATGGGGCAGGAAGCCCAATTCTTCTGGCCAGAGAATTGCGTTTCCTGCAATCCTATAAAGTAAGATAATATTGGGAAAACCCCCAATATTATTCTGACAATTGAGCTAAATTAATTTTGCCTGCTTTGTAAGACGTGGTCTGTGTAATTAACTACAATCAACTTGTGTTAAAATGAAAGGATTTCACATGTATACATACAGGTAAAATGACAGATTCTCCTTAGAGGGAGATTTATTAACATGTAAGACTGATCTAATCCAAACATGTATGAATAATTATTAATTACCAATTATTAATTATGATATGCAAATTCCCCAGGGATTAGACCCGCCTAAAGTCTTTACATATTTATGGTGGAGGAATATGCTAGGCACACTTTAAACTTGTTTTTGAGCAAAAGAGATCAGTTCAATCTTGTCTATATTGTGATTTAATAGTGTACGTGCACCTCGGTTGAGCGAAACGCACTGCGAACTCACCGTGACTGATTAAAGGCAAAAAGCCATTTCAGTCCAGCGAAACTAAGAAGTAAACTGCAGTTTTCATAGTTTCACAGTATTAAATTTGTCCTATAAAAGACGAAGAAACCTCTTTTGAACGACGACATTTTTAATATTAAACTCCCCTGTCCGAACGATGTTCTTCTGTCAGGGTGAAGACAAGATTTAGTGAAACGATGCTCTTTCACTATTCTTAAAAAGGCCTTATATTAAATCGTTAGATTAACGGTAAACTCCTGGTTAAAAATTGACGTAGCTACTCAATTGTAAAACCTAAAGCATATCTAATCATAAGTGCTATTTGATAATATGTTATGGGAGTCGAAAAAACAGACGAATAATTCCTGTTATTTATGCGCAGCGCAGAAGCCCTGCCAGACGTGTTTGTTAGAATATAGCACAGAAAAATCCAAAACCTTAAAACATTTTAATCAGTAAATGCTATTTGATAAATGTTATTTGGATTCGAATGACAGACGTATAATTCCTGTTATCTATATTAATGGGGGAAGCGAAGAAATCCTTCCGTGCACACGTGTCGAAAAAGGAAAAACCCGCCGAGGTTTGAAATTTATAAGCGAACACGTATGAATCATAGTGCTAATTATTTGTGGGTAGCGAAAAACAGATGCCTAATTCCTGTGAACCCTATGTGTGTGTGTAGGAAAAAAATCTTGCCACGCTGTTTAGTGAAATATAGCACCAAAACCTCCAAAACATTTTAATCATTAAATGCTATTTGATAAATGTATTTGGATCCAACCGACAGACGTATAATTCCTGTTTTCCTCCTACATAGCGCAGAAAAAAAAAAAATTCTGCAAGTCGTGTTTGTTAAAACATAGCATCAAAAATCCGCTGAGATTTAGTTTTGATAAGTGTGATCGCTACAGAAAGCAAAGCGTCTGCACGCTCAAATTTGAATCACACATGGAAGCAGGCCGGTTGTTGTTCCGCTGACAAACACTAGAGGACAACCCTTAGCCTAAGTGATTGACAGTTCTCGAATTACGTACCGCCCCCTGACTTCATCCTGCATGAGCGAAATGTCGCCATCGTGTGGACACTAATAACAAGGTCAGCCTTTCCTAAATAATTTTCTCTCATCACCATTTCAGTGTTCCAATGAATTCCTGAAATTGTGTCCCTAACTTTCAATGCATGTGCAAGTTCCAGTGTTACTAACATGATTTTCACTCCTGACTGTGTACACTTATTTTGAATTGGTTCAAACCACATTTGAATTTAAAAAAAAATTCAAAAGTAAGTATTAACAGTCCCTGATGACCACTTAGTAGTGCGGCCCCCTTGTGGCCTTCCCCTGCTAAGTCAGCTCATCTTTATCATTTCTACTCTTTCTGCTTTGAAGTGGCGTTCTCTCAGTTGATTTTATGTTGGATATTATCCTCATCATACATAATGCCAACCTTAAATTTCCTACACTTATTCAAATTTGATTTGAAACAAACAAATTTCAAGATTAATGTGAATTAAGTCTCCTTCCTGTGGGCAAGAGTTTTATGGCTTTACGTCTATATTTCCGGTCTCAAATTATTTTTAATAATTTTGATTTGATATGTTATGACAACAATTCTAGAAGTTACTTAACATCTATGCATACGCTTGATTTGAAGTGTATTTAAACCAGTTTGAATGCAATTCAAATCAAGTTCTCGGTCAGCCAGGTTGACCACTAGGAGGAAGTGACCCAAACCCCTTGGTGGCCCAAACGCGCCACTACTGCCTGTCTTCTCCCGGGGTCCACCCTACTTTATTACTTTTAATTATTAATTTCCATTAATAGTAAAAGGAATAATAATAAAAGGAATTTAATAAAAAAAAAAAAAAAAATTTTTTTTAGGAATATATTTTTTTTTTGTGGGTTAAGTTATTTTGATAAATAACATCATTTTCATAATTTCCTTTTTACCATTATTTAGGAAAACCTTTGCTTCTATTTTCTACATACATAATTACTCAATTCAGTTTAAACAAGAAAGCTTTCATTCACTGTTAAGCTACTTGTTCACACTGTTCTGTATTTACATGTGGAAACCACTAAAGAGCTGTGGTGATTTGACAGTCATCTCTGCTTGGAGTCCAGCACGCTGGTTCATCTCACCTGCGTGACCAGCACTGACTGAGCGCGAGTCCCGGACTTTCCTGTATCTCTCCGTTAGTGCGGCCCGCAACAACGACATCACCAATTTGGCACTGCCGGTTGTGATTCAAAGTCAGGTTGCGTGAGAGGGAGCACATCGGTACAGATGCACGAAAGACCCGGGACACTGCTGTCAAACGTTTGGGGACGACAGAAAGACCAACCACGATGCTGACTCCAACCCAAATGACCTCATTCCACCCCAGGCAAACTGAACAAAGGTATTAAACCCATCCACTTAATATTGGCTACAGAATCTAGAGATTCCCCCGGTTATTGAAGTGTTTGGCTCCCTCCTCCTCTCCGAGCCACAAACCGCAGGCTTAGGCCTCCTCTTCCCCTGTAACACTTCCTGTGTACTCTTAACGCCATTTCATTACAGACCTTCCCATCTTGGATGGTTGCATGTTACTTCAAACTCTGCTATCTTGCCACTGCTCTTTTCTGTCGTGCTCTGTTCTTTTCAGTTCACCTAGAAGACAGAACCTATCTGAGACAACAAGGAACGCTGAATAATAATTAGACAACAAGCCGCTAGCATCAACAGGTGACCCCCTAAGCTACCGCCCTGTTAAAATTTTATTCAGGCCCATGATGACCTAACCAAATTGTCCCACAGAATGATTTAACTGTCTGCATCAGTTAACCACAATTTGCATACGCGGCATAGCCCGTATTATAGCTCGTTAAACGTAGAACAACTTGCTTGGTCTCTCTGTGTGTGTTGTGTTCCTCTCGCCCACAGTCGAAACCAGTATGTTCCGGTCCTACAGTCCCACAACCGCTGGGACAACCTGGACACATGGCTGAGATTCATGACACCTCCATTCCTGCCCAAGGTCGCCAGTGACTCAGAGCTTCAAAGCCAAGAGCGACGTGGACAAGCTGATGGCGCACAAACCAAGCCAAAGCTCCCACGACAAAGACCGGCCAGACACGTCCAAAACCTCGCTTGCCAGCTCATCGCACCAGCACGTCTCCATGAAGTTGCAACGCTAAGGATGCAAGCCGAGGATGACAACGACCCCGAGCTACAGAAGGAAGTGAAAAGACTTCAACCTGCCCTGTCTGATCTTCTACACACAAACCGCAGAGAACAGTCAGAGAAAAGAGCCAGAGAGGAACCCAACGAGAAACTCCGACAAAAGTGAAGCCCCTTTGCAAAGAGCAGAGGCCGAACTTAAAGAGACTCGAAAGCCACGGCCTGAAAAGAAAAAACTTGCAAGAGGCCCGTGCTACCAGCCACAAGCTCGTTCAGCAAAGACTGAACCCAAAGAAAGAGACACTAAAGCCACGGCTCTTGAAACCACTTACACACGGGCCGAGCTGAAATCCATGAACTTACTCAACAGAGACACGATCTCAAAGCCGAACTTGACATTGTTCCACAGAGTTGAAACACTCTTATAGACTACCAGCCGCTGCGGCAGGCCTTCATTAAAGAATTCTCTGATCCAGAATCCGAAAAGACTTTGAAAAACCCCACGATCTACTGTCTCTGAACACTACTCAGAGATGCCTCCAGAGGGCGCCCCATCACACCAGAGCCCTGTTCACAGAGAGTCGAGTCCGTTCCAGGCCACTGGTAAGCCCAAGTCTGAGCACGCATCAGACAAACACAATGCCGCCACGTCTGAGACAGCCGAGACCCTGAAGTCGCTGAAAAGCTTCTTCACAAAAGACTTTCCAAAAATTCAAGAGGTACAAGTTTTACATCCTATACCTGAGCGTAAGACCTACAGGTACACAGAACACTGCTCGTCAGCCACAGACACAGAGCAAACTGTCACATCACAAAGTGACAGCAGCACACAGCCACCACAGCTGACAGCTGCAGAGCCTGAGTGAGACCGCACAGTTTCCCACAGCTGGGACCGAAACCCCAAAAGAACTGATCAAAAGGGGGTGGGCCCGGAAACTCTACCTACCCATCACTCTAGACAATGAGGTGAGCCTTGAAACACGGGAAAGTCACCGGCTCAGACCTCACTTTAATGTCAGCTCAACTCTTTGAAAGACTCAGTGCTATAGCTAAGAGCGAAGATCGAACTCTTATACCCCACATGTGTGAGCTGAACGTGCAGTCGTACAACCAGAACGTACAACCGGCTAGAACAGAGAGCTCCCATTTACCTGACAATTGGTCCTTTTGAGGCCTACCCACCCAGTGTACATCTCACAAATGAGCACGCACCCCTTTCTGATTGGCAAAGACCTGCTAGAACGCTCTAAGCTTCATTAGACTTCAAACACCTGACCGTCTGGGCCCTCCAGTCACACTGGTCACCAGAGCCAGACTCCAAGGTCAGAGTTCCCAAGAACTCCAGCAGCCATCTAGGGGTACACAGCCTCAGCACCAAGTCAAAGTTCCAGTTCGCTACCCTGCACCTTCCAGCTCGCCAAAGACCACGCAATGCCCACTCAACGATGCGTGACCTAATGCAGAAGGCCTCTGACACAGAAGGCCTCCTCAGAAAGAATTCCTAAAACCCCACTGACTTTGAACTGCAAAACCAGAAGACACTGCACGAACACAGTGCAAGACTCTGCTAAAAGGGTCCCTGATCAGCATAAAACATAGAACTTTTAAAAGTAGATGAAAATGTCTGCCCAAAGAGTTGCAAGACTCTGCATTCGTAAAATTAGAATTTTACTGACTTAAAGAAAATCTTGAATGGACGTGTAAGCCTCACCTGCCAACAGACTATGCACGACTCTTTCGAACCAAGCATTTGCAACATGCTGGTTGAAATGACACTGCTAAACATTAGTTTCTATGACAATGAAGGGTTACAGGAAACGCTAGCTCCAAATAGGGCATACGTCACTGCGACGTCAGAGTTGAGTGAAACCACCTGAGCTTTAAACTACAGTTAACCTATGGGCATGCATTTAATCGTTACGATCCAACTAAAACACAATGTGCAGCACGCATTTTTGATCACTGGCTTGTCTAAATGCAGATAAACGATTGCTGAAATTGACATCTCTACTTTAAGTAAAATAGCCTTAGATTTCCAACTAAAATTAGCATGTTAACCCTCTGAGGTCTGAGCTGTTTTGGGGCTCTTTCGGTGTTTTGATATGCCCTGACATTTGTGCTTATTTCAGCTACTTAAAACATACCATTTGCCAACATATAAATTTGCTGTATTCAGCACAAACTCTGCTACAATAATATGTGAGCAAAATTGATGTACTTTTTTGCATTTTATAGAAAAAAAATAATATGCGTGGTTAGTACGTTTTGGAAAAAAAAATGTCACTGCAATAAGGCCATTTAACACATAATGAATAGTTGTCCACAATACTTTTGAGTTACTATTCTTGTAGGCTAGAATTTTTACTTCAAAATGAAGTGAAAATCATTCTGACCACTCTTTCAGAAACATCAATATAACGATTTGAATTTCTTACATCAGTTTTTGGGTCAGCAGTGCTGTATGCGTGGGAGTGTTAATGCCCATGAATATTAATGTGATTTACACCTGGGAAGACTAAAGACACTCCCCCAATGGCTAATGGGCCATCAAGGTGCTTTGAGGCAGCCTGAACAAAGAATGATTCACTGGTGAACAAAAAGTTAAAAAGAACAGCATTTATTCAAAATAGAATTTACGTTCTTTCCTAAGAATGTAAAGACTTAAAGTCATTACTATCACTTAACACATCCTTTCAAAAAAACAAACATAAAAATACCAAACTTGTTTTTTTTTATAAAAAAAAATATTTTTATTCAAAGAATACTAAAAAAAAACTACCGCAGGTTTGAAAAACTGTTTGAATAGACTCATGGGCGAATGCGAGTCTACAGAGCTCAGTTGCGGTCCAGTTTCCCGTGCAGGAAGAAATCGCAGTGTCTGTGGAACCATGTCAACATCGGTCTCTGTTTTCCATGACAGCGTGGACTGCATGTTGCTCGTCTGCTTGTTTGCCTTGGCTCTCTTCGGAACTGGTGCTTGGACATTGTCACATCTGTTATAAAAAAAGAAGAAAGAAAAAGTGTGAGCATGCTGATAAGACAATCAAAGAAACTGTATTATTATCATTATCAATCACTAATTACCATGGATTTAAAAAAGACATATTTGTAATTTCACACAAGAATGGGAACTTTTACATTATGACGATGTAAACACAATTAGGCTACATTTCATCTGTAAAATATTACGTCTATGCACTTACTCAGTATTATTCTCGATCGCACTGAGAACTGAACGACACCTGCGTGTCCCTCTGCGAGGTGCTGGAGAAGGAGAACGTGATGCAGCCAATTTCCTAAAAAACAAAACAAAATAACTGTTAGCATACATTATGTATACAACAGAGTTATTGAATATTCTGTACTGAATATGCATCTGTTACTGAATATTCTATATAGGTATTATTGTTTTTTTTGTATTATGTTTTGTTATTGAGTGTTAAAGCTGCCGTGACAATATAATTTCCTGCAAAGGATCAATAAAGTATCAACAACAACAACAACATCTGTTGATGGCCCATATAGAATGCATGCTGATAACACAGTCAAATAAACTGTATTATTATTACGCTTATCAATCACTAATTACCATGGATTAATTTCACACAATAATAGGAACTTTTACATTATGACGATGTAAACGATATTACGTCTATGCACTTACTCAGTATTATTCTCGATCGCACTGAGAACTGAACGAGACCTGCGTGTCCCTCTGCGAGGTGCTGGAGAAGGAGAGCATGATGCCACATTCCTAAAAACAAAACAAAATAACTGTTAGCATACATTATGTATACAACAGAGTATCTGTTGATGGCCCATATAGAACGCACGCATTTATTATGTACACTCAATGAACGGATCGTTCGCGATCGACACATCGCTACATTTCAAACATTTACACCTGTATTCACAGTGCATAAGGCAGTAAGCATGATAATTAGTGTCATAGGCTAACTAAAACTGAACATTTGCGAGTATCTATGGCCCATATAGACAGCACGCATTTAGGGATAGGCTACACAATGAACGGATTGTTCGCAAAAAAAGCACATTAGTAAAACACACTGATCTAAAGACAGAGACTTGGACAGTCACACAGCTTTGTGCCATTCCTAAAACATATAGGTTACATACCTGTCATCTCCAAGGTGTTTGATTTTTCACCATGTTCATGTACAGAGACTCACGTGAATGTCAGCTGGACTCATCAGTGCTGGTCCCTGTAAAAACCTTTTTTAGAAAACAAAAAAACAACTGTGAACATGCTGATATTAGGAGAAACTATTTTAGATTTGTCTGGTTCAAATTATGAAATTTACTAAATACATACATATACTACATATATGAACTCCCAATATATGTTGTGCCTTGTAGTTGTAGGCATATGTAGGGCTGCATGAAATAATAACAATAGCCTGTAGCAGCTAGGCAGCCTATAAATCACTAAAAAGTTCAGTAACACTACATTAGAGAAAACTATATGGATTATCATGTTACTTAAAACGTTTCCATTCGTTACAACGTTATGAGATGAGATTGCTGGAGTAAAACCATAAAACCTAATGATTGGTTTGTTTTGCTTTTCAAACCCACAGCGCGCGTGACTCAAACTCAGCGCGTGCAAACATTTACTGAATGCGATGGAGCCGGACCAAACTATGAAACGTTATATTATATAACGTTTCATAGTTTTTTGGTCCGGCTCGATCGCATATTCTTACATAATTATACATACCTTCGTGTGAGCAGATATCCACAAACACAATAAACACAAGACTAAACATAATATTCACAATCATACGAGCCTTCTGTATCGTGCTGTTTAATTATCAAACATATGTTTTTATGTATATACATTTAGCATTAGGCTTCATGTTTTACTCCAATCACATTTCATAACGTACATTTTAGTCTGGCACCAGTTTAACTAGTAGCTACAAGTTTATGCAACAATAACATGCTGCTAACATGCTACTAACAAAGACATGTCTTACCTTATAAATCCTTCTTATAATCAAATTGTGTTCTTCTAACTCGTCTGATGTAAATCCAAGATAAACAGCACAGCACACGTGAAGAGCAGGACTGAAGACTGAAGTCGCGGATTATCTGTTTTGAGGTCGTTAACAGTTTGCGTTCCTCCACATGGCTCATTAGTATGCGAGCAGCTGTTGCGCGCGGGCGTGGTCACATTAACTTTAATGAGGTCAGGCTGGAGAAACTGTACGTCCTTGCTTTCATACGAATTACTTAAACAGAGAATATTTGTTTTTGATATGATTTACATCATTTAAAAATAGAGACTCAAAGTGTTGTAAAGACATATGTTTCATGTCACAGTGACAAGTATTAGCTGAGTTACAGGTCATGTTCTGTCGCGTTTCAGAATGAGCTTTACATTTAGAGAGACGGCAGAACGCGCATCATGTTCATTTTCTTTATTTTACGAAAAACACAACATTTTGTTTTTATTATGAGTGTACACAAATAAAAGAAGACATTTAACAGTTTTGAATGATGTATAACACTTACATGTAAGATCAAAATCAACAGAGTAATTTGAGTCTCTTTTGCACTGATGAGAAAAAAAGTGAGCAGATCACGGCCGCGTGACGGCCGACCCCAGAGGGTTAAGCAGTAAAGCGTAAGTCTGTTTGATGAAGAAACCTCATCTCAGCAGCCTGTAAACTGTACCGATGTTTATTCTGCTTTGCTTAAAAGAAATCCAAATTGCAGTATGACTAAACCTGTGTCTTAACAAAGAAAGCTCAGGACAAAGTTATATCTAGTTAGACCTGGGCGACGCTCCCCTTTCTACAAATGTAAAGGCCTTACAAATTATTGTTTGATTGATGTAATTCACCTAAACTTTAGCTGCATCTGCAAACAGAGAGCTACCTAGTGATCAAAACTGTTGTAATCGCTGAAAAGTCAGCAGTAGTGCACAAGCGGGACGTAACTATATATGCTTAGACAAGCTTTGACTCCCAGCAAATCTATTTCCTTACTCTGTAAACAAATAGAATAAGTTGCTTAAAATAAAGAGAAGAGTTCCATGAGTAAAATTAGCTAATGCCAAAACACATCTGCATTTTACTTCATGTAACACCGAGTCCTAGAAAGACTTAAAATAAAGTTGCACCCCGGTTAACCCGTTTAAACATGCATAATTCATGTAAAAACCGACAGCCTTTAGGGACTGTTTGAATTGTCTGACATGCTCTAGTTTCCATGACAACGACTTGTCACAGGAAGTGCTAACTTGTGATGTCACCTTGTAAACAAACCAGCCTAGGTGGCTACGCTAACCTAGCATCCTTCCAGCTCACGCTAAGCTAAACTAACATGGCATCCAGCTAGCTTACGCTACGCTAACCTAACCTAACATCCATCCAGCTTAGGCTAAGCTAAATAATAACTTCTACAATTAGCAGTTAGCATAATTTACTTGAACCCTTAATCACCGCTTGTGTTTACACAGTGCACAGTATTCTAAAATACTTTCCTTAACACCAGTTAGGGTTCCTAATTATTCACATTCCGTGTTTGCAATTCTTCTTAGCTAAAGTTCACCTTCACTAGTTGAGGCATAGCCCTTGCCAACCGTCTTGCTAACTTTGAAGATACCCTGTTAATTAAACTTAAGTTAACTACATGTAAACTGTGTAGCTAGAGAAGAATTCATATAGCAATAGGAATCTTCATCGGCAGGTGACTAATCCTTTGACGGGACGCACACGATGTGGCCTCGAACAAGCAACCGTTATAACCCACTATAAAGTGTTGGCCCAGGCAAATCCAAAGTTTAGTCACTAATGCCACTGATTATTCTCGCCTTCAGATCATTCCCGTTGTTTTGATCACTTTGTTTCTGCTTTTAATTTTAATTTTTTTTTTGCTTTTGGCTCTTTAATTTTTATTTATTTTATTCTTTGACCTTGATATTAATAGCACTCGGCTATCCCCTTTACTTTTCGATCATCTATATGATTTAAAATTTATTTTATTTCCTCTCTTGTTCAAATGTGGTTCCATTTCCCATAGGGCCCAGAAAGGAAACGGAGACACCTTTATTTGTGATTTTGTTTTATTTTCAACAAGTGTACTCATTTTTGTGACCCTGCAACACAAGTAACTTCAACAATTTACTAGGGCACAACTATAGTCCAGAGGATTGATAATAAGCATAATTTGAATAGGGAAGCTGTCCTTTTTCCCCCATCATTCACTTCGTCAAGCCGTAGTGAACCACTAGTTAAGTCCAGAGAAATAATTTAGTCATAAGAACCATCTTAAGGCATTTATTTCATCTCGGCTATGCCCTTTTCATGGAATAATCTCGGAACCACATACCTCTTAGCCTCCTAACATCCACAGCTAAGATAAGATACAAGACACACTTCACTAGCTAGCTTCACTACATGTGAAACACCTAGCTTTATGCTACATACCTAGCGAACCAATTAAACCATGGTTCTGAACTTTTAGGGTCATGCATTAGGCTCTTACCACAAGACAAAAATGTCACAGAGCCCTGCTTCACCTGACCTTTACCTTCCAGCTTACCAAAGACTGACGACAAAACAACGGACACTATGAGAAACCACCTCTCATACCCCTCCTACCACCCACGAACGCCGTCTGCACCCACCGACAGCCGGTGCCCCAGACAACCTAAGGCAACAAGCACATGCCACGTGCACTGGACAACATTCAGCGTTCTGCACCTGATGCCATCACCGCGCCACAGCTTGTTCTGCCACAGTGCAAAAGGGGGGTAATGCCACAATGTATGCCCTATGCCCATGACGCACCATGTGCTGCAACCCGCAGCACCAGAGACACTTGCAAGACACCGAAGCAAGTGGCATACTGGCGCCCTCAAAGCGAAAAGACTGTCCTAGCCAACCAAGGACGATGTTCGCTGAAATTTTTCCTCCCTTTCTCTCTTTCTCTCTCCCTGTCACTTTTACCAGGATGCTGCTGTGCTTCCAGCCAACCAGAGGGCAGCCGCAATCGGACATCTCACCAGGTCCGGCACCAAGCACCATCCTAAGGGAACAACCAAGACTCCTTTTCTGCCGGACCCGCACTCAGAAAGTGCCTGTGCCACCTGATCCTCACAACGCCTACAGAACGCACTACCCCGGCGTAACGACACAATACAGCTGGGTAGGTGCCAACGGACAGAGGAGGCCCTCACGCACACTGAGGCCGATGTCGAACACATGCTCGACCAACTTGAGAAAATGACTGTCACGCTAGCGGAGCCAGGTGGCCACAACCGCCGCCGCACTGCCGTCAGAACTCTGTTTGACACTTGGATGTCCTGCATGAATGCAGTAAACCTCGCCAACGTCGGACGGCATGCAGCCAAAATTCAGACTGAGATTCCACAGAGAACAGAGCCACTCACAACAGAGTGCATCCCCGCAGACCATCGACAAGTCACTAAAGGGAACTGAGAATGACTTTGCTCGAACTCAGCTGGTAACAGCCCTGATGACAAACCTGCTAGGGGGGGGTGAACTCCTCCATCGACAGCCTCGCCATGGGTAGAATCCCACCGCACCGGATACCCTTAGGCCTCATGCAAACCGTGCTGGCGTCCGCCATCACCACGCCAACTGACTCTTTAAAAATACACCTTGCCTACTCTCATGGGTAGTGCCATCCCACTCTGCATCACCACAAGCAGAGAAAATGGGACGTTCCCCTGAACTTACCCATCATAGTCAAGCCGAATCCACCGGCTCAAGAACATTGTCCATGTCAGATTTGGAAAGGCAGCACTCACATCAAGATCCGCACGCCGTACGTGATTGCCTTGCATGACAGCGACACCAAGCTGTCCCCAGCTCCGAATCCACACATGTGCACATTGACCAAAGACATTTACTATCCCTGCCCTAACAAATCTTTCCTCAGAGACAACCCTGACGGAACCTGCGGGCTGCAGATCAGTGGCACAAGCTGCCCTGCTAAAGCCAAGCCTCGCACTCCAGTCACCGAGACCCAAGCAGAGATTGTAAGTGATCTGTCACCTTGCTCAGCCAGAGCAGCGCATCCAAGTACCAAAAGCCCCATCCTTCTTCAAGAACCACACTCTCACCCTAACTCCAAAAAAGGAATTGTGGTTTGCAAAAGGGGGATCCCAGCTAATTGACAGTGCTTCTATCAACACAGCCCTCCGAGCTTTGTCTCAACGGCCCGCCTTAACTGCTTCACCTGCTGTCCAATCCTGGACTGCAGCCGATCCTACACAGGGTACATCTATCAACCACACCCTGACACTCGACAGTCATCCTGCACAGGAGGCTCAACGAGATGCGAACATCTACAGCCAAGCCCACGGGACCCTCAGGAAGAGGGTACCACGCTGGAGGCTGCGTCGAACTTTATCAAGCTGAGCCCTCAGCCTCAGCCTAACAGCACCTCCTACCCAATCATCATGATTCACCTGCCATCCGCCAATGGTGATGATTTGTCGTCATATGATGTCCAACACACGGGGACATCATCCGACGAAAAGGGGGATATATGTAGAGTATGTGGATGAATCATATTCTGGATAACTAAAATCCTAAGAGCCTTCAAAGGCCGGGAAGCTTCCACACATATCTTCCCCCAGGACTCAAAATTAACACACACACACACACACACACACATTCCACCAAAAACACATCCCCCCCAGGAATGTGGAATGGGCCACAGGAAGTGAATGCTACAGAGAAAAGAAACTTCTCTTTTTAAAAGACATTTTAAACAGAAATATTCAATGTGGTTTATGTGTTTGTTTGTTCATGTTACATTGAAATAACTGAGTTTACCATTATGTATTTCTACATGTAACTGCGTATTCCCTTGATTCCTGGAGAAGGAAAAATGAAACCTTTTTAACTCTAATATATATATATATATATATATATATATATATATATCCTATGCATAACTTTGTGATACATGTTCATCTCATGGACACGCACACACATACACAAACCTCTAACGTCATCATATAAAGACTTTATTGAGATATATTTTGATATGCTTATATGTGTGTCTGTTACCCAGAGTCCATGGTTATCTGCGACCGTACCGTAGTCCTAAAATAACTACAAATGCTGGGAAAGTATGCCTTTTAATGTATAACTTTACAGTATAATCCAACTTATGTTGTTCTTCATATCTTTGGAATCCTCTTGATCTGACCAAACCATATCTGTATGTGTACAAACCATAGGATGTGTGTTACGATGTTTTATCATCTCTGGAGTAAAATTGAACGCATTTTACGTCACCGTCATAAAACATGCAAAGTCGATCTGACAAGACAAAGAGAAATCTTCCGCGGGAACTTCCCTCCCAGCTGATTGGCGCAGTCTTCCAAAAGAAGGCGTGAACCGAAATGTTTTTAAAGAGGCGCGGAGCTCCTCCTCGCTCTCTTCCTGATCCGAGTCATCATCATGTAACGTCGCGCCTCCGGCGAGCTCATCGCCGTTCTTTATTTCTTTTCTTTAAAGTTAGTTTTGTTTTCATATTCGACGCTGTTTACTTCTACGAAGTGAAAAGAACACCGCGTGACATATCTCTTCAGCAAAGCCAGCTAAGAAAAGATCCAAACGAACGCGCGCTCTCTCTGAAGCAGAAGCGCGCGCACGTGACGCACCGGGCTGCGAGACACCCACACACGCTTCTTCACAAGCCATGCACAGACCAAACCTCTGCAAGTATCCGTGTTTGATCACGTTTTTAAGATTTGTTGAAGTCTTGTTGTCTCTCAAAGTTCCGTTTGTCTATGTGAATTTGCTAACTTATTTAGAAAGATCATCTCTCTTCCTAATCTCACTGCAACCATGCAACTCTCTAAACTCTCACCCCCTTTCTCTCTCTCCCTCTCTTACACGCTTTCGCGTGTAAGTTATCCATTGCCCAAACTTTACGCATTTCTCATTCATTGATGTCATATTATGTTTCGTTCGTGTTGATGTTTGTAAATATGTATTCCTGTAACGTAGTAAATATATATAAGTAGACATGCCTTCATTAAATCATTATATTCACTTGACTGATGGACTTCCTCTTTGCTCAATTTCGAGGCTCTTAAGTGCCAAAAGATCTTTTATGCTACAAGCTTTATGAATTAATTAATTATTTCAATAATTAATAATTTAAAGAGTACTTATTATGGGGCAGGAAGCCCAATTCTTCTGGCCAGAGAATTGCGTTTCCTGCAATCCTATAAAGTAAGATGATATTGGGGAAAACCCCTCATTATTCTTCTGACAATTGAGCTAAATTAATTTTGCCTGATTTGTAAGACGCGATCTGTGTAATTGACTGCAATCAACTTGTTAAAATGAAAAGATTGCATGTATACATCCAGGTAAAATGACATTCTCCTTTAGAGGGAGATTTATTAACATGTAAGACTGATCTAATCCAAACATGTATGAATAATTATTAATTACCAATTAGTAATTATGATATGCAAATTCCCCATGGATTAGACCCGCCTAAAGTCTTTACATATTTATGGTGGAGAAAAATGCTGGCACACTTTAAACTTGTTTTTGAGCAAAAGAGATCAGTTCAATCTTGTCTATATTGTGATTTAATAGTGTACGTGCACCTCGGTTGAGCAAACGCACTGCGAACTCACCGTGACTGATTAAAGGCAAAAAGCCATTTCAGTCCAGCGAAACTAAGAAGTAAACTGCAGTTTTCATAGTTTCACAGTATTAAATTTGTCCTATAAAAGACGAAGAAACCTCTTTTGAACGACGACATTTTTAATATTAAACTCCCCTGTCCGAACGATGTTCTTCTGTCAGGGTGAAGACAAGATTTAGTGAAACGATGCTCTTTCACTATTCTTAAAAAGGCCTTATATTAAATCGTTAGATTAACGGTAAACTCCTGGTTAAAAAAATTGACGTAGCTACTCAATTGTAAAACCTAAAGCATATCTAATCATAAGTGCTATTTGATAATATGTTATGGGAGTCGAAAAAACAGACGAATAATTCCTGTTATTTATGCGCAGCGCAGAAGCCCTGCCAGACGTGTTTGTTAGAATATAGCACAGAAAAATCCAAAACCTTAAAACATTTTAATCAGTAAATGCTATTTGATAAATGTTATTTGGATTCGAATGACAGACGTATAATTCCTGTTATCTATATTAATGTGGGGAAGCGAAGAAATCCTTCCGTGCACACGTGTCGAAAAAGGAAAAACCCGCCGAGGTTTGAAATTTATAAGCGAACACGTATGAATCATAGTGCTAATTATTTGTGGGTAGCGAAAAACAGATGCCTAATTCCTGTGAACCCTATGTGTGTGTGTAGGAAAAAAAATCTTGCCACGCTGTTTAGTGAAATATAGCACCAAAACCTCCAAAACATTTTAATCATTAAATGCTATTTGATAAATGTATTTGGATCCAACCGACAGACGTATAATTCCTGTTCCCTATCGAGGAAACTCGACAATGCATCGAGAATCGACACTTTGGGGACGCTCCCTTAGCGTGCGCCTCTGAAGTAAAAATGAAACTATTCCAATCCTGATTGGTGTTGCGTCGTGACGTAACATGTGACGGCATAACCGGAAGCATAAAGGTGACGCTGACGCATAGAATGCCAGCTTTCGCTCTTCAGCAAGCGCTCTCTGTGAAACTGTCTGTCTTATTTGATGTTGTTTGTCTGTGCTAAGCTCTATATATGGCGAGTGAACAATACACTAAGTGTGTGCACCCCTGCCCAAGATTATATGCCACGGGTGGGGACACGCATCTGCTGTGTGTGTGTGTATTGTTTAGGGGCGCAGCACGCACAGTCAGCGCCTCGAGAGGGCTGCCTGTGATACTGTGAAGCACTTCCTATTAGAGTGCTGCGCTCTCGCTTGGCTATATTATTTCACTGATGATGGCCAGGCTCGCGATCCCCGCGATTCGGGTCCCGCGTCCGTTGAGGCGGTGCGACGGCCTAGATCGCGGAGATCGCAGAAGGATCTCGCGGATGAGAACGAGACTGCTGAGGCACCTTTTCTCTCATCATCCGCAGATTCTATGACACTAGTTCACGACGCAGACGCCCGCGATGCGGCGGCCTCTGCCCGTGACGAGTGCCCAGTGCTCGAGCTATGTTTATAAACAAACAAAATTATAAATAAGGAAGTAGATGTGCTCAGCATTGGGAACGAGCAACATGAGTCACACTCGCCGGCTTATGTTTCTGCTTATGTAGAGCTTGTATTGTTGTGATGAGTGCTGTGGCCAGTATTAGATAAATAAATAAATTATATATATATATATAATATTTAAATATATAAGCTGGCCACAAAATAAGCAGGATGATCCCCGTCAAAATGAACTAGAGAGATTCCTGCAGCACAGTTCACAAACTCAGAGCCGGGGCTTACTGTTTTTCCCAGATCTTTATAAAAAAAATATATATATATATATGTGTAGATCCTGGGAGAAACCCCACACTTTACGTATCTCACCACATTCATTATATGTTTATTCGAATGTGGTGGGTGCGAGAGAGTCGGGTTTTGGCAGGATGCCACAGATGGAGGAAGCTTTAGTGAGTTTTCTTTCTCCTGATCTGGCATCTTTGCTTTAAGCCCCGGTGCTGCCCAACAAACCGTGCAGGGACACCTCTGCACTGGTTGGCTGGGCTTATATGGTGCAGGAAATCGATGTTGCTCTTCCCCCGTTAAAAACGTTTCGGGACACATCGGTTTCCAGCGAACGCAGGCTGCACTGTCCGCCCCACAGGCTTGCGGCCAGGCAGCTTTCGCGTTCGCCCATCGAGAATCGTTTTTCGGTCCAGCCCTGCCGGAAACCCGCTTCAGGGGGTCAGGAACGAATCCCGATTAATACCCGAAGCCAGGCTTGAGAGCCTGGTTCCTTTTGGTAAAATATTTCAAAAAAATAATAATAATAAAGGGTCAGGCTGGTGCGTGCCTGCACTCTATGACGATTTTGCACGCGTACCAGGCCGATCTTCTTAAAGATCTAAATAAGGGAATATTTCCTGTTGGCCGCTCCGCTATCTCCTTCTGGCCTGTTTTCCAACGCTGTCACTACAGTCGTTGACAGGTTTCAGGAAGCGAAAAAAAAAAAAAAAAAAAAGAGGGCTGCCCCCCCGCTGTGGAACAATCGATGTTGTTCTAGCAGCAGGTGCCCTCGGGGAAGATGTTGTTGTCCCGCCGTCTTTGACGCTTCGGGTCACATCGATTTCCAGCGAACGCACACCATGGCGTTCGCCCAAGAGCTTGCAACAGGGCACCGACTATGGTCACAAAATCTGTATCGACTTTTTTCCTGCCGGTCCACCGCTTCAGGAAGTCGAGAATAGTGCTCGAAAAACACCCGAGGCCAGCCTCGAGGGGCTGGTTCCCTTAGTAGATTTTGTAGAAGAATGGCAACGCCTTCCGAACATATATCTATATGGGTCCTGTATATTATAAAATATTATAAAATATGGGTACAGATTGCAGTTCGGTCACCGACCTCCCTAGTTTGCTGGGGTGGTACCGACTGCAGTGGTTCCAGAACAGGCTCGGGTTATGGAACAAGAGGTACAGACTCTACTGGAATTAAGGGGCCATAGAATGTGTTCCCCTACCAGACAGGGAGTCAAGGTTTTACAGCCGGTACTTTATAGTTCCAAAGAAGGATGGCGGACTGAAGCCTATTTTAGATCTAGGGCTTTTTGAATCATTCTTTGAGGAGATTCAGGTTCAAAATGCTTACTGTTTAAACCATTATCGTGAACCAAATCAGATCCGAGGACTGGTTTGTCACGATGGATCTAAAAGACGCTTATTTCATGTCTCCATCCTTCCATATCACAGGAGGTTCCTGAGGTTGCTTACGGGGGCGAAGCATACCAATATCGGGTTCTTCCGTTCGGCCTAGCACTCTCTCCCCGCACGTTCACAAAGTGTATGAATGCAGCTCTGGCTCCACTGAGGCTTCAGGGCATCCGTATACTGAATTACATTGACGACTGGCTCATATTGACCCAGTCTCAGGAAATGGCAGTTCGGCATCGAGATGTCGTCCTTGGCCACATTCAGAACCGGGGGTTGAGGCTCAACACTACGAAAAGGTGTTGGACCCAGCTCAGAAGACTACTCTTCTGGGCGTGGTACGGAATTCTGTTACGATGCGGGCACGTATGTCTCCCGTTCGTATCGAATCCATCCTGGCCATGGGGTCCAGGATAAAGCTAGGCCAGGCCATCATTGTAAAGCAATTTCAAAGACTGCTGGTCCTCATAACAGCGGCATCCAACGTAATTCCTTTGGGCCTGCTTCACATGAGTTCCCTTCAATGATGGCTCAAAAGCCAAGGGTTTTTTCCCCAAGGGGAATCTGTTCCATATAATAAAGGTTACGCGCAGATGCCTTCGTTCCCTCTTAATATGGAAGAAACCTTGGTTCTTGTCCCAAGGTCCAGTGTTAGGGGTGTCATGTCGCCGGGAAACTGTTTCGACAGACGCTTCCCTCGCTGGCTGGGGCGCGGTCTCGGACGGCCGCTTTGCCAGGGGTCTGTGGCAGGACCATCATCATTCTTGGCATGTAAATCGCCTAGAGATGTTGGCTGTGTTCAGGGCTCTGAGGAGCTTCCTCACAGACATCAAAGGTTACCACGTCTCAGTGGTATCTTATCTGAACCGACAAAGGACACTCAGATTGTGCCCTCTATCCAGATTGGCGCATCTGATCATTTTATGGTCCCAAGGGAAATATTATCTATAAGAACAATATATGTCCCGGGGGTTCTGAATTAGGGAGCAGACATCCTGTCGAGGCAGGGGCTGAGGCCCGGGAATTGAGACTCCATCCAGAGGTGGTGGAGTTGATATGGCAGAGGTTTGGACCAGTGGAAGTGGATCTGTTTGCCTCTCGAGGGACTTCCGTCCAACTATCCACCTTGGTTCTCCCTGACTCATCCAGCCCCGCTGGGGCTTGGATGCCATGGTACAGGCCTGGCCGAGGCTTCGCCTGTACGCTTTTTCCCCGATCGCTCTGCTCCCGGGAGTCCTGGAGAGGGTCAGTCAGGAGGGCATCAGTCGTCTTCTGGTAGCCCTGTGTTGGCAAGCCCGAGTATGGTTTTCAGACTTAATTTCACTCCTAATAGCTCCGCCATGGCAGATTCCTCTGAGGAGGGATCTGTTGTCTCAGGCGGAGGGCACTATATTCCATCCTCATCCAGAGCTGTGGAAATTGTGGGTCTAGCCTCTGAGGGGGCTCAGTACCTAGATGCTGGTCTATCATCTGGGGTGGTCGAAACCATACTTATCTCTAGGGCTCCGTCTACTAGGAGATTATATGACCTCAAGTGGAATGTTTTTCCACCTGGTGTAGAGAACTTGAGTTAGGCCCAGTTAACTGCCCAATGGCTTCAGTTCTGGGGTTTCTTCAAGATCATTTCTCTGCGAATCTCTCCCCATCCACACGTAGGGTGTATGTGGCTGCCATTGCGGCATTCCATGCACCATTAAATGTTGGGCCTTTGGGGAGGCACCAACTGGTCATACTATTTCTCCATGGTATTGGAGGATGAGACCGACAGTCAGGTCCAGGGTTCCTTCCTGGGACCTGGCGGTGGTTCTCGAAGGGCTATTCTTGGCTCCCTTCGAATACCTCCAGTCGGCTTCGCCTTGGACCTCACGTTCAAGATAGCCTTTCTCTTAGCTATTTCTTTACAGAGACTGGGAGATCTCCAAGCCCTGGCATTATCGCCAGCTTGCTTGGGATGTGCCCCCGGCGGAGTTAAGGCCATCCTGCATCCGAGACCCAGCTATGTGCCTTAAGTGCAATTTATCATGGCTAGGTCCATGGTCCTGCAAGTATTTCATCCTCCACCTCATGTGTCGGCAGAAAAGGAGAGGTTCCTTGCTCTGCCAGTCAGAGTTCCGAGTATTTACCTTGAGAGGTCCTCTTCTTGGAGGAGGTCGGACCTACTGTAGTGTGTTTTGGATCACCTATTAGGGGCTCCCGGCTTTACAAACCATAAGTAGGCCTACAAGGTGCGCAATTTGCCTTCACCTTTGGCCGTTAGGGCTCTTTCTACTAGAGGCATGGCGTCCTCTAGGGCCCTCCTTTCGGGAGTTCCCATCCAGGAGATCTGTGAGGCAGCCGGTTGGGCTACCCCACACACTTTTGTTAGGTTCTATATTCTGCTCCTCCCTAGTACGCCTGGCGCACATGTGCTCTCGTCCTAGCTGAGTGCCTGAATCAGTTTCACTCCGGGGCAGGCCTGTTTTCGGTGCGTGGCCTAGTGGGCATTCGTTCCCCAAAGTGTCGATTCTCGATGCATTGTCGAGTTTCCTCGATAGGGAACGTCTCGGGTTATGACTATAACCCTTGTTCCCTGAGAAGGGAACGAGACAATGCATCGCTCTGCCACGCCCCTCGAGGCCTTAGAGCGTCTTGCTTCATCGCGAGGCTGGCATTCTATGCGTCAGCGTCACCTTTATGCTTCCGGTTATGCCGTCACATGTTACGTCACGACGCAACACCAATCAGGATTGGAATAGTTTCATTTTTACTTCAGAGGCGCACGCTAAGGGAGCGTCCCCAAAGTGTCGATTCTCGATGCATTGTCTCGTTCCCTTCTCAGGGAACAAGGGTTATAGTCATAACCCGAGACGTTTTCTCCTACATAGCGCAGAAAAAAAAAAATTCTGCAAGTCGTGTTTGTTAAAACATAGCATCAAAAATCCGCTGAGATTTAGTTTTGATAAGTGTGATCGCTACAGAAAGCAAAGCGTCTGCACGCTCAAATTTGAATCACACATGGAAGCAGGCCGGTTGTTGTTCCGCTGACAAACACTAGAGGACAACCCTTAGCCTAAGTGATTGACAGTTCTCGAATTACGTACCGCCCCCTGACTTCATCCTGCATGAGCGAAATGTCGCCATCGTGTGGACACTAATAACAAGGTCAGCCTTTCCTAAATAATTTTCTCTCATCACCATTTCAGTGTTCCAATGAATTCCTGAAATTGTGTCCCTAACTTTCAATGCATGTGCAAGTTCCAGTGTTACTAACATGATTTTTCACTCCTGACTGTGTACACTTATTTTGAATTTAGTTCAAACCACATTTGAATTTAAAAAAAAAAAAATATTCAAAAGTAAGTAGTAACAGTCCCTGATGAACACTTAGTAGTGCGGCCCCCTTGTGGCCTTCCCCTGCTAAGTCAGCTCATCTTTTATTTCATTTCTACTCTTTCTGCTTTGAAGTGGCGTTCTCTCAGTTGATTTTATGTTGGATATTATCCTCATCATACATAATGCCAACCTTAAATTTCCTACACTTATTCAAATTTGATTTGAAACAAACAAATTTCAAGATTAATGTGAATTAAGTCTCCTTACCTGTGGGCAAGAGTTTTATGGCTTTACGTCTATATTTCCGGTCTCAAATTATTTTTAATAATTTTGATTTGATATGTTATGACAACAATTCTAGAAGTTACTTAACATCTATGCATACGCTTGATTTGAAGTGTATTTAAACCAGTTTGAATGCAATTCAAATCAAGTTCTCGGTCAGCCAGGTTGACCACTAGGAGGAAGTGACCCAAACCCCTTGGTGGCCCAAACGCGCCACTACTGCCTGTCTTCTCCCGGGGTCCACCCTACTTTATTACTTTTAATTATTAATTTCCATTAATAGTAAAAGGAATAATAATAAAAGGAATTTAATAAAAAAAAAAAAAAAATTTTTTTTAGGAATATATTTTTTTTTTGTGGGTTAAGTTATTTTGATAAATAACATCATTTTCATAATTTCCTTTTTACCATTATTTAGGAAAACCTTTGCTTCTATTTTCTACATACATAATTACTCAATTCAGTTTAAACAAGAAAGCTTTCATTCACTGTTAAGCTACTTGTTCACACTGTTCTGTATTTACATGTGGAAACCACTAAAGAGCTGTGGTGATTTGACAGTCATCTCTGCTTGGAGTCCAGCACGCTGGTTCATCTCACCTGCGTGACCAGCACTGACTGAGCGCGAGTCCCGGACTTTCCTGTATCTCTCCGTTAGTGCGGCCCGCAACAACGACATCACCAATTTGGCACTGCCGGTTGTGATTCAAAGTCAGGTTGCGTGAGAGGGAGCACATCGGTACAGATGCACGAAAGACCCGGGACACTGCTGTCAAACGTTTGGGGACGACAGAAAGACCAACCACGATGCTGACTCCAACCCAAATGACCTCATTCCACCCCAGGCAAACTGAACAAAGGTATTAAACCCATCCACTTAATATTGGCTACAGAATCTAGAGATTCCCCCGGTTATTGAAGTGTTTGGCTCCCTCCTCCTCTCCGAGCCACAAACCGCAGGCTTAGGCCTCCTCTTCCCCTGTAACACTTCCTGTGTACTCTTAACGCCATTTCATTACAGACCTTCCCATCTTGGATGGTTGCATGTTACTTCAAACTCTGCTATCTTGCCACTGCTCTTTTCTGTCGTGCTCTGTTCTTTTCAGTTCACCTAGAAGACAGAACCTATCTGAGACAACAAGGAACGCTGAATAATAATTAGACAACAAGCCGCTAGCATCAACAGGTGACCCCCTAAGCTACCGCCCTGTTAAAATTTTATTCAGGCCCATGATGACCTAACCAAATTGTCCCACAGAATGATTTAACTGTCTGCATCAGTTAACCACAATTTGCATACGCGGCATAGCCCGTATTATAGCTCGTTAAACGTAGAACAACTTGCTTGGTCTCTCTGTGTGTGTTGTGTTCCTCTCGCCCACAGTCGAAACCAGTATGTTCCGGTCCTACAGTCCCACAACCGCTGGGACAACCTGGACACATGGCTGAGATTCATGACACCTCCATTCCTGCCCAAGGTCGCCAGTGACTCAGAGCTTCAAAGCCAAGAGCGACGTGGACAAGCTGATGGCGCACAAACCAAGCCAAAGCTCCCACGACAAAGACCGGCCAGACACGTCCAAAACCTCGCTTGCCAGCTCATCGCACCAGCACGTCTCCATGAAGTTGCAACGCTAAGGATGCAAGCCGAGGATGACAACGACCCCGAGCTACAGAAGGAAGTGAAAAGACTTCAACCTGCCCTGTCTGATCTTCTACACACAAACCGCAGAGAACAGTCAGAGAAAAGAGCCAGAGAGGAACCCAACGAGAAACTCCGACAAAAGTGAAGCCCCTTTGCAAAGAGCAGAGGCCGAACTTAAAGAGACTCGAAAGCCACGGCCTGAAAAGAAAAAACTTGCAAGAGGCCCGTGCTACCAGCCACAAGCTCGTTCAGCAAAGACTGAACCCAAAGAAAGAGACACTAAAGCCACGGCTCTTGAAACCACTTACACACGGGCCGAGCTGAAATCCATGAACTTACTCAACAGAGACACGATCTCAAAGCCGAACTTGACATTGTTCCACAGAGTTGAAACACTCTTATAGACTACCAGCCGCTGCGGCAGGCCTTCATTAAAGAATTCTCTGATCCAGAATCCGAAAAGACTTTGAAAAACCCCACGATCTACTGTCTCTGAACACTACTCAGAGATGCCTCCAGAGGGCGCCCCATCACACCAGAGCCCTGTTCACAGAGAGTCGAGTCCGTTCCAGGCCACTGGTAAGCCCAAGTCTGAGCACGCATCAGACAAACACAATGCCGCCACGTCTGAGACAGCCGAGACCCTGAAGTCGCTGAAAAGCTTCTTCACAAAAGACTTTCCAAAAATTCAAGAGGTACAAGTTTTACATCCTATACCTGAGCGTAAGACCTACAGGTACACAGAACACTGCTCGTCAGCCACAGACACAGAGCAAACTGTCACATCACAAAGTGACAGCAGCACACAGCCACCACAGCTGACAGCTGCAGAGCCTGAGTGAGACCGCACAGTTTCCCACAGCTGGGACCGAAACCCCAAAAGAACTGATCAAAAGGGGGTGGGCCCGGAAACTCTACCTACCCATCACTCTAGACAATGAGGTGAGCCTTGAAACACGGGAAAGTCACCGGCTCAGACCTCACTTTAATGTCAGCTCAACTCTTTGAAAGACTCAGTGCTATAGCTAAGAGCGAAGATCGAACTCTTATACCCCACATGTGTGAGCTGAACGTGCAGTCGTACAACCAGAACGTACAACCGGCTAGAACAGAGAGCTCCCATTTACCTGACAATTGGTCCTTTTGAGGCCTACCCACCCAGTGTACATCTCACAAATGAGCACGCACCCCTTTCTGATTGGCAAAGACCTGCTAGAACGCTCTAAGCTTCATTAGACTTCAAACACCTGACCGTCTGGGCCCTCCAGTCACACTGGTCACCAGAGCCAGACTCCAAGGTCAGAGTTCCCAAGAACTCCAGCAGCCATCTAGGGGTACACAGCCTCAGCACCAAGTCAAAGTTCCAGTTCGCTACCCTGCACCTTCCAGCTCGCCAAAGACCACGCAATGCCCACTCAACGATGCGTGACCTAATGCAGAAGGCCTCTGACACAGAAGGCCTCCTCAGAAAGAATTCCTAAAACCCCACTGACTTTGAACTGCAAAACCAGAAGACACTGCACGAACACAGTGCAAGACTCTGCTAAAAGGGTCCCTGATCAGCATAAAACATAGAACTTTTAAAAGTAGATGAAAATGTCTGCCCAAAGAGTTGCAAGACTCTGCATTCGTAAAATTAGAATTTTACTGACTTAAAGAAAATCTTGAATGGACGTGTAAGCCTCACCTGCCAACAGACTATGCACGACTCTTTCGAACCAAGCATTTGCAACATGCTGGTTGAAATGACACTGCTAAACATTAGTTTCTATGACAATGAAGGGTTACAGGAAACGCTAGCTCCAAATAGGGCATACGTCACTGCGACGTCAGAGTTGAGTGAAACCACCTGAGCTTTAAACTACAGTTAACCTATGGGCATGCATTTAATCGTTACGATCCAACTAAAAACAAATGTGCAGCACGCATTTTTGATCACTGGCTTGTCTAAATGCAGATAAACGATTGCTGAAATTGACATCTCTACTTTAAGTAAAATAGCCTTAGATTTCCAACTAAAATTAGCATGTTAAGCAGTAAAGCGTAAGTCTGTTTGATGAAGAAACCTCATCTCAGCAGCCTGTAAACTGTACCGATGTTTATTCTGCTTTGCTTAAAAGAAATCCAAATTGCAGTATGACTAAACCTGTGTCTTAACAAAGAAAGCTCAGGACAAAGTTATATCTAGTTAGACCTGGGCGACGCTCCCCTTTCTACAAATGTAAAGGCCTTACAAATTATTGTTTGATTGATGTAATTCACCTAAACTTTAGCTGCATCTGCAAACAGAGAGCTACCTAGTGATCAAAACTGTTGTAATCGCTGAAAAGTCAGCAGTAGTGCACAAGCGGGACGTAACTATATATGCTTAGACAAGCTTTGACTCCCAGCAAATCTATTTCCTTACTCTGTAAACAAATAGAATAAGTTGCTTAAAATAAAGAGAAGAGTTCCATGAGTAAAATTAGCTAATGCCAAAACACATCTGCATTTTACTTCATGTAACACCGAGTCCTAGAAAGACTTAAAATAAAGTTGCACCCCGGTTAACCCGTTTAAACATGCATAATTCATGTAAAAAACCGACAGCCTTTAGGGACTGTTTGAATTGTCTGACATGCTCTAGTTTCCATGACAACGACTTGTCACAGGAAGTGCTAACTTGTGATGTCACCTTGTAAACAAACCAGCCTAGGTGGCTACGCTAACCTAGCATCCTTCCAGCTCACGCTAAGCTAAACTAACATGGCATCCAGCTAGCTTACGCTACGCTAACCTAACCTAACATCCATCCAGCTTAGGCTAAGCTAAATAATAACTTCTACAATTAGCAGTTAGCATAATTTACTTGAACCCTTAATCACCGCTTGTGTTTACACAGTGCACAGTATTCTAAAATACTTTCCTTAACACCAGTTAGGGTTCCTAATTATTCACATTCCGTGTTTGCAATTCTTCTTAGCTAAAGTTCACCTTCACTAGTTGAGGCATAGCCCTTGCCAACCGTCTTGCTAACTTTGAAGATACCCTGTTAATTAAACTTAAGTTAACTACATGTAAACTGTGTAGCTAGAGAAGAATTCATATAGCAATAGGAATCTTCATCGGCAGGTGACTAATCCTTTGACGGGACGCACACGATGTGGCCTCGAACAAGCAACCGTTATAACCCACTATAAAGTGTTGGCCCAGGCAAATCCAAAGTTTAGTCACTAATGCCACTGATTATTCTCGCCTTCAGATCATTCCCGTTGTTTTGATCACTTTGTTTCTGCTTTTAATTTTAATTTTTTTTTTGCTTTTGGCTCTTTAATTTTTATTTATTTTATTCTTTGACCTTGATATTAATAGCACTCGGCTATCCCCTTTACTTTTCGATCATCTATATGATTTAAAATTTATTTTATTTCCTCTCTTGTTCAAATGTGGTTCCATTTCCCATAGGGCCCAGAAAGGAAACGGAGACACCTTTATTTGTGATTTTGTTTTATTTTCAACAAGTGTACTCATTTTTGTGACCCTGCAACACAAGTAACTTCAACAATTTACTAGGGCACAACTATAGTCCAGAGGATTGATAATAAGCATAATTTGAATAGGGAAGCTGTCCTTTTTCCCCCATCATTCACTTCGTCAAGCCGTAGTGAACCACTAGTTAAGTCCAGAGAAATAATTTAGTCATAAGAACCATCTTAAGGCATTTATTTCATCTCGGCTATGCCCTTTTCATGGAATAATCTCGGAACCACATACCTCTTAGCCTCCTAACATCCACAGCTAAGATAAGATACAAGACACACTTCACTAGCTAGCTTCACTACATGTGAAACACCTAGCTTTATGCTACATACCTAGCGAACCAATTAAACCATGGTTCTGAACTTTTAGGGTCATGCATTAGGCTCTTACCACAAGACAAAAATGTCACAGAGCCCTGCTTCACCTGACCTTTACCTTCCAGCTTACCAAAGACTGACGACAAAACAACGGACACTATGAGAAACCACCTCTCATACCCCTCCTACCACCCACGAACGCCGTCTGCACCCACCGACAGCGGTGCCCCAGACAACCTAAGGCAACAAGCACATGCCACGTGCACTGGACAACATTCAGCGTTCTGCACCTGATGCCATCACCGCGCCACAGCTTGTTCTGCCACAGTGCAAAAGGGGGGTAATGCCACAATGTATGCCCTATGCCCATGACGCACCATGTGCTGCAACCCGCAGCACCAGAGACACTTGCAAGACACCGAAGCAAGTGGCATACTGGCGCCCTCAAAGCGAAAAGACTGTCCTAGCCAACCAAGGACGATGTTCGCTGAAATTTTTCCTCCCTTTCTCTCTTTCTCTCTCCCTGTCACTTTTACCAGGATGCTGCTGTGCTTCCAGCCAACCAGAGGGCAGCCGCAATCGGACATCTCACCAGGTCCGGCACCAAGCACCATCCTAAGGGAACAACCAAGACTCCTTTTCTGCCGGACCCGCACTCAGAAAGTGCCTGTGCCACCTGATCCTCACAACGCCTACAGAACGCACTACCCCGGCGTAACGACACAATACAGCTGGGTAGGTGCCAACGGACAGAGGAGGCCCTCACGCACACTGAGGCCGATGTCGAACACATGCTCGACCAACTTGAGAAAATGACTGTCACGCTAGCGGAGCCAGGTGGCCACAACCGCCGCCGCACTGCCGTCAGAACTCTGTTTGACACTTGGATGTCCTGCATGAATGCAGTAAACCTCGCCAACGTCGGACGGCATGCAGCCAAAATTCAGACTGAGATTCCACAGAGAACAGAGCCACTCACAACAGAGTGCATCCCCGCAGACCATCGACAAGTCACTAAAGGGAACTGAGAATGACTTTGCTCGAACTCAGCTGGTAACAGCCCTGATGACAAACCTGCTAGGGGGGGTGGGAAATCCTCCATCGACAGCCTCGCCATGGGTAGAATCCCACCGCACCGGATACCCTTAGGCCTCATGCAAACCGTGCTGGCGTCCGCCATCACCACGCCAACTGACTCTTTAAAAATACACCTTGCCTACTCTCATGGGTAGTGCCATCCCACTCTGCATCACCACAAGCAGAGAAAATGGGACGTTCCCCTGAACTTACCCATCATAGTCAAGCCGAATCCACCGGCTCAAGAACATTGTCCATGTCAGATTTGGAAAGGCAGCACTCACATCAAGATCCGCACGCCGTACGTGATTGCCTTGCATGACAGCGACACCAAGCTGTCCCCAGCTCCGAATCCACACATGTGCACATTGACCAAAGACATTTACTATCCCTGCCCTAACAAATCTTTCCTCAGAGACAACCCTGACGGAACCTGCGGGCTGCAGATCAGTGGCACAAGCTGCCCTGCTAAAGCCAAGCCTCGCACTCCAGTCACCGAGACCCAAGCAGAGATTGTAAGTGATCTGTCACCTTGCTCAGCCAGAGCAGCGCATCCAAGTACCAAAAGCCCCATCCTTCTTCAAGAACCACACTCTCACCCTAACTCCAAAAAAGGAATTGTGGTTTGCAAAAGGGGGATCCCAGCTAATTGACAGTGCTTCTATCAACACAGCCCTCCGAGCTTTGTCTCAACGGCCCGCCTTAACTGCTTCACCTGCTGTCCAATCCTGGACTGCAGCCGATCCTACACAGGGTACATCTATCAACCACACCCTGACACTCGACAGTCATCCTGCACAGGAGGCTCAACGAGATGCGAACATCTACAGCCAAGCCCACGGGACCCTCAGGAAGAGGGTACCACGCTGGAGGCTGCGTCGAACTTTATCAAGCTGAGCCCTCAGCCTCAGCCTAACAGCACCTCCTACCCAATCATCATGATTCACCTGCCATCCGCCAATGGTGATGATTTGTCGTCATATGATGTCCAACACACGGGGACATCATCCGACGAAAAGGGGGATATATGTAGAGTATGTGGATGAATCATATTCTGGATAACTAAAATCCTAAGAGCCTTCAAAGGCCGGGAAGCTTCCACACATATCTTCCCCCAGGACTCAAAATTAACACACACACACACACACACACACACATTCCACCAAAAACACATCCCCCCAGGAATGTGGAATGGGCCACAGGAAGTGAATGCTACAGAGAAAAGAAACTTCTCTTTTTAAAAGACATTTTAAACAGAAATATTCAATGTGGTTTATGTGTTTGTTTGTTCATGTTACATTGAAATAACTGAGTTTACCATTATGTATTTCTACATGTAACTGCGTATTCCCTTGATTCCTGGAGAAGGAAAAATGAAACCTTTTTAACTCTAATATATATATATATATATATATATATATCCTATGCATAACTTTGTGATACATGTTCATCTCATGGACACGCACACACATACACAAACCTCTAACGTCATCATATAAAGACTTTATTGAGATATATTTTGATATGCTTATATGTGTGTCTGTTACCCAGAGTCCATGGTTATCTGCGACCGTACCGTAGTCCTAAAATAACTACAAATGCTGGGAAAGTATGCCTTTTAATGTATAACTTTACAGTATTATCCAACTTATGTTGTTCTTCATATCTTTGGAATCCTCTTGATCTGACCAAACCATATCTGTATGTGTACAAACCATAGGATGTGTGTTACGATGTTTTATCATCTCTGGAGTAAAATTGAACGCATTTTACGTCACCGTCATAAAACATGCAAAGTCGATCTGACAAGACAAAGAGAAATCTTCCGCGGGAACTTCCCTCCCAGCTGATTGGCGCAGTCTTCCAAAAGAAGGCGTGAACCGAAATGTTTTTAAAGAGGCGCGGAGCTCCTCCTCGCTCTCTTCCTGATCCGAGTCATCATCATGTAACGTCGCGCCTCCGGCGAGCTCATCGCCGTTCTTTATTTCTTTTCTTTAAAGTTAGTTTTGTTTTCATATTCGACGCTGTTTACTTCTACGAAGTGAAAAGAACACCGCGTGACATATCTCTTCAGCAAAGCCAGCTAAGAAAAGATCCAAACGAACGCGCGCTCTCTCTGAAGCAGAAGCGCGCGCACGTGACGCACCGGGCTGCGAGACACCCACACACGCTTCTTCACAAGCCATGCACAGACCAAACCTCTGCAAGTATCCGTGTTTGATCACGTTTTTAAGATTTGTTGAAGTCTTGTTGTCTCTCAAAGTTCCGTTTGTCTATGTGAATTTGCTAACTTATTTAGAAAGATCATCTCTCTTCCTAATCTCACTGCAACCATGCAACTCTCTAAACTCTCACCCCCTTTCTCTCTCTCCCTCTCTTACACGCTTTCGCGTGCAAGTTATCCATTGCCCAAACTTTACGCATTTCTCATTCATTGATGTCATATTATGTTTCGTTCGTGTTGATGTTTGTAAATATGTATTCCTGTAACGTAGTAAATATATATAAGTAGACATGCCTTCATTAAATCATTATATTCACTTGACTGATGGACTTCCTCTTTGCTCAATTTCGAGGCTCTTAAGTGCCAAAAGATCTTTTATGCTACAAGCTTTACGAATTAATTAATTATTTCAATAATTAATAATTTAAAGAGTACTTATTATGGGGCAGGAAGCCCAATTCTTCTGGCCAGAGAATTGCGTTTCCTGCAATCCTATAAAGTAAGATGATATTGGGGAAAACCCCTCATTATTCTTCTGACAATTGAGCTAAATTAATTTTGCCTGATTTGTAAGACGCGATCTGTGTAATTGACTGCAATCAACTTGTTAAAATGAAAAGATTGCATGTATACATCCAGGTAAAATGACATTCTCCTTTAGAGGGAGATTTATTAACATGTAAGACTGATCTAATCCAAACATGTATGAATAATTATTAATTACCAATTAGTAATTATGATATGCAAATTCCCCATGGATTAGACCCGCCTAAAGTCTTTACAAGTTTGAAAGAAAGATTAGTTAGAAAGACAGAAAGATTAGTTAGAATGAAAGAAAGAAAGAAAGAAGAAGAAGAAAGAAAGAAAGAAAGACTAGTTATAAAGAAAGAAAGAAAGAAAAAAAGAAAGACTAGTTATAAAGAAAGATTAGTTAAAAAAGAAAGACATATTAGTTAGAAAGAGTGATTAGTTAGAAAGAAAGAAAGAATTAATAGTTGAAAGAAAAAAGAAAGAAAGAAAGAAAGACTAGTTATAAAGAAAGAAAGATTAGTAAGAAAGAAAGAAAGATTAGTTATAAGGAAAGAAAGATTAGTAAGAAAGAAAGAAATTAAGTTGGAAATTAATTATTTAGAAAAAAGGTTAGTTAGAAAGAAAGATAGATTAGTATGAAAGAAAGAAGGATTAGTTAGAAAGAAAGATTAGTTAGAAAGAAAGATAGATTAGTATGAAAGAAAGATTAGTTAGAAAGAAAAATAGATTAGTATGAAAGAAAGAAAGATTAGTTAGAAAGAAAGATTAGTTAGAAAGAAAGATTAGTTAGAAAGAAAGATTAGTTAAAAATAAATAAAGATTGCTTAGAAAGAAAAATAGAAAGATTAGTTAGAAAAGAAAGACTAGTTAGAAAGATTAGTTAGAAAGAAAGATTAGTTAGAAAGAAAGATAGATTAGTATGAAAGAAAGAAAGATTATTTAGAAAGAAAGATTAGTTAGAAAGATAGATTAGTATGAAAGAAAGATAGGTTAGTATGAAAGAAAGAAAGATTATTTAGAAAGAAAGATTAGTTAGAAAGAAAGATTAGTTAAAAATAAATAAAGATTGCTTAGAAAGAAAAATAGAAAGATTAGTTAGAAAAGAAAGACTAGTTAGAAAGAAAGAAAGAAAGAAAGAAAGAATATATGTAAAGAAAAAAAAGAAAGAAAGAAAGAAAGAATGAAAGAAAGAAAGAAAGAAAAGAAAGAAAGAAAGAAAGAAAGATTAGATGTAAAGAAAGATAAGAAAGATAGACAGATTAGTTAGAATAGTTGAAGAAAAAAGAAAGAAATTAAGTTGGAAATTAATTAGTAAGAAAGAAAGATAAGTTAGAAAGAAAGATTATATGAAAGAAAGAAAGATAGACTAGATTGAAATAAAGAAAGATTAGTCAGTTAGAAAGAAAGAAAGAAAGAAAGAAAGAAAGAAAGATTAGTTAGAAAAGAAATACTAGTTATAAAGAGTAGATTAGTTAGAAAGAAAGATTATTTAAAAAAGAAAGAAAGATTAGTTAGTTAGAAAGAAAGAAAGATTAGTAAGAAAGAAAAATAGGTTGGAATGAAAGAAAGAAAAATAGTTAAAAGAAAGATGTTAGAAAGATAGATAAGTTAGAAAGAGAGAAAGAAAAAAAGAAAGATTAGTTAAAAAAAGAAAGAATCATTAGTAAGAAAGAAAAATTAGTTAAAAAAGAAATAAAGATTAGTTAGAAAGAAAGGTTAGTTAGAAAGAAAAAACATTGGTTTGAAAAATAGAATATTTAGAAAGAAAGATTAGTTATAAAGAAAGAAAGAATGTGAAGTGAAAGAAAGAAAGAAAGAAAGAAAGAAAGAAAGAAAGAAAGAAAGAAAGAAAGACTAGTTATAAGATTAGTAAGAAAGAAGAAAGACTAGTTATAAAGAAAGATTAGTAAGAAAGAAAGATTAGTTATAAGGAAAGAAAGATTAGTAAGAAAGAAAGAAATTAAGTTGGAAATTAATTATTTAGAAAAAAAGATTGGTTAGAAAGAAAGATTATTTAGAAAGAAAGATTAGTTAGAAAGAAAGATAGTTTTGTATGAAAGAAAAAAATTAGTTAGAAAGAAAGATCAGTTAGAAATAAAGATAGATTAGTATGGAAGAAAGAAAGATTATTTAGAAAGTTTAGTTAGAAAGAAAGATTAGTTAAAAATAAATAAGAGGCTTAGAAAGAAAAATAGAAAGATTAGTTGGAAAAGAAAGACTAGTTAGAAAGAAAATCAGTTATGAAGAAAGAAAGAAAGAAAAAAAAGAAGAAAGAAAGAAAGAAAGAAAGAAAGAAAGAAAGAAAGAAAGAAAGAAAGAAAGAAAGAATCGATGTAAAGAAAGAAACAAAGATTAGATGTAAAGAAAGATATGTAGAAAGATAGACAGATTAGTTAGAATAGTTGAAAGAAAAAAGAAAAATTAAGTTGGAAATTATTTAGTTAGAAAGATTAGTTAGAAAAAAGATTAGTTGAAAGAAAGACGGAAAGATTAGTAGGAAAGAAATAAAGAAATATTAGTAGACTGAAAGAAAGATTAGTGAGAAAGAAAGTAGATTAGTAAGAAAGATTATTTAAAAAAGAAAGAAAGAAAGATTAGTTGGAAGATAGATCAGTTAGAAAAGAAAAAGAAAGAAAGAAAGAAAGAAAGAAAAAGAGAAAAGAAGAAAGAAAAGAAAGAAAGAAAAAAAAAAAAAGAAAGAAAAAGAAAAAAAGGAAGACTAGTTATAAGAAAGATAAGTAAGAAAGAAAGATAGATTAGTATGAAAGAAAGAAAGATTATTTAGAAAGAAAGATTAGTTAGAAAGAAAAAGAAAGATTAGTTAAAAATAAAGATTGTTAGAAAGAAAAATAGAAAGATTAGTTAGAAAAGAAAGACTAGTTAGAAAGAAAGATCAGTTATGAAGAAAGAAAGAAAGAAAGAAATAAAGAAAGAAAGAAAAAAGAAGAAAGAAAGAAAGAAGAAAGAAAGAAAGAAAAGAGAAAGATTACTTAGAAAAGAAAGACTAGTTATAAAGATCAGTTATGAAGAAAGAAAGAAAGAGAGAAAGAAAGAATAGATGTAAAGAAAGTTTAGATGTAAAGAAAGAAAGTTACGTAAGAAAGATAGACAGATTAGTTAGAGTAGTTGAAATAAAAAAGAAAGAAATTAAGTTGGAAATTAATTAGTTAGAAAGATTAGTTAGAAAAAAGATTAGTTGAAAGAAAGACAGAAAGATTAGTAGGAAAGAAATAAAGAGATATTAGTAGACTGAAAGAAAAATTAGTGAGAAAAAGCGATTAATTAGAAAAAAAGAAAGATTATTTAAAAAGAAAGTAGGTTAGATAGAAAGAAAGATTAGTTAGAAAGAAAGATTAGTTAGAAAGAAAGATTAGTTAGAAAGAAAGATTAGTTAAAAATAAATAAAAGATTGCTTAGAAAGAAAAAATAGAAAGATTAGTTAGAAAAGAAAGACTAGTTAGAAAGATTAGTTAGAAAGAAAGATTAGTTAGAAGAAAGATAGATTAGTATGAAAGAAAGAAAGATTATTTAGAAAGAAAGATTAGTTAGAAAGATAGATTAGTATGAAAGAAAGATAGGTTAGTATGAAAGAAAGAAAGATTATTTAGAAAGAAAGATTAGTTAGAAAGAAAGATTAGTTAAAAATAAATAAAGATTGTTAGAAAGAAAAAATAGAAAGATTAGTTAGAAAAGAAAGACTAGTTAGAAAGAAAGAAAGAAAGAAAGAAAGAATATATGTAAAGAAAAAAAGAAAGAAAGAAAGAAAGAAAAGAAAGAATGAAAGAAAAAAGAAAGAAAGAAAGAAAGAAAGAAAGAAAGATTAGATGTAAAGAAAGATAAGAAAGATAGACAGATTAGTTAGAATAGTTGAAGAAAAAAGAAAGAAATTAAGTTGGAAATTAATTAGTAAGAAAGAAAGATAAGTTAGAAAGAAAGATTATATGAAAGAAAGAAAGATAGACTAGATTGAAATAAAGAAAGATTAGTCAGTTAGAAAGAAAGAAAGAAAGAAAAAGGAAAAAGAAAGAAAGAAAGATTAGTTAGAAAAGAAATACTAGTTATAAAGAGTAGATTAGTTAGAAAGAAAGATTATTTAAAAAAGAAAGAAAGATTAGTTGTAAGAAAGAAAGATTATTTAGAAAGAAGAATAGGTTGAATGAAAGAAAAAAATAGTTAAAAGAAAATGAAAGATTGTTAGAAAGATAGATAAGTTAGAAAGAGAAGAAGAAAGAAAAAAGAAAGATTAGTAAAAAAAGAAAGAATATTAGTAAGAAAGAAAGAATTAGAAAAAAGAATAAAGGAAAGAAAGAAAGAGTTAGATTAGAAGAAAAAAATGTTTAAAATAGAATATTTAGAAAGAAAGATTGTAAAAAAAGAAAGAATAAGTTGAAGAAATAATAGTAAGAAAAGAAAGAAAGAGAAAGAAAGATAATGAAAGAAAGAAAGAAGACTAGATTGAAAAAAGAAAGTTAGTAGTTAGAAAGAAAAGAAAGACAGAAAAGAAAGATAGTAAGAAAGAAAGATTAGTTTAAGGAAAGAAATATTTAGTAGAAAGAAAGATTAAGTTGGAAAAAATTATTTAGAAAAAAGATTGGTAGAAAGAATAGATTATTTAGAAAGAAAAGATTAGTTAAGAAAGAAAAATAGTTGAATGATAAGAAAGAAAAAAAAAAGTTTAGAAAAGAAAGATAGAAGAAAGAAAAAGATAGATTTAGTATGGAAGAAAGAAAAGATTATTTAGAAAGTTTAGTTAGAAAGAAAGATTAGTTAAAAATAAATACGATTGGCTTAGAAAGAAAAATAGAAGAAAGATTAGTTTAAAAAGAAAGATAGTTAGAAAGAAAGAAGTAGAAAGAAAGAAAGAAAGAAAGAAGAAAGAAAGAAAGAAGAGAAAGAAGTAAGAAAGAAAAAAGATAGATAAAGAAAGATATAAGAAAGAAAGATTAGTTATAAGAAGAAGAAGTAAAAAAAAGAATAATTGAAATAATAAGAAAAAAAGATGGTAGAAAGAAAGATTAAGAAAGAAAGATTAGATGAAAGAAAGATATGTAAGAAAGATAGAAAATTATTAGTTAGAAAGAAAAAGAGAAAAAAAATTAAGTTGGAAAATATTAGTTAGAAAGATTAGTTAGAAAAAAGATTAGTTAAAAAAGAGAAAGATTAGTAGAAAGAAATAAAGAAATATTAGTAGATGAAAAGAAAGATTATTTGAGAAAGAAAATAGTAGATTAGTAAGAAAGATATAAAAAAGAAAGAAAGAAAGATTAGAGGAAAGAAAAAAGAACAGATATGAGAAAGAAAAAAGAAAAAGAGGAAAAAGAAAGAGAAAAAAGAAAGAAAGAAAAAGGAAAATAGAAAAGGAAAGAAAAAGAAAGAGAAAGAAGGAAGAATAAAAAGAAGAAGAAAGAAAGAAAGAATAAGAAAAAAAGAAGAAAAAGAAGGAAAAGAAGAGAAAAGAAAAGAAAGAGAAGAAAGAAAGAAAGAAAGAAGAAAGAAAGAAAGAAAGAAAAAAGAAAGAAAAGGGAAAGAAAGAAAGAGAAAGATTACTTAGAAAAGAAAGACTAGTTATAAAGATCAGTTATGAAGAAAGAAAGAAAGAGAGAAAGAAAGAATAGATGTAAAGAAAGTTTAGATGTAAAGAAAGAAAGTTACGTAAGAAAGATAGACAGATTAGTTAGAGTAGTTGAAATAAAAAAGAAAGAAATTAAGTTGGAAATTAATTAGTTAGAAAGATTAGTTAGAAAAAAGATTAGTTGAAAGAAAGAAAGATTATTTAGAAAGAAAGATTAGTTAGAAAGAAAAAGAAAGATTAGTTAAAAATAAAGATTGCTTAGAAAGAAAAATAGAAAGATTAGTTAGAAAAGAAAGACTAGTTAGAAAGAAAGTAGATTAGTAAGAAAGATTATTAAAAAAGAAAGAAAGAAAGATTAGTTGGAAAGATAGATCAGTTAGAAAGAGAGAAAGAAAGAGAGAAAGAAAGAAAGAAAGAAAGAAAGAAAGAAAGAAAGAAAGAAAGAAAGAAAGAAAGAAAGAAAAGAAAAAGAAAGAAAGAAAGAAAGAAAGAAAGAGAAAGATTACTTAGAAAAGAAAGACTAGTTATAAAGATCAGTTATGAAGAAAGAAAGAAAGAGAGAAAGAAAGAATAGATGTAAAGAAAGTTTAGATGTAAAGAAAGAAAGTTACGTAAGAAAGATAGACAGATTAGTTAGAGTAGTTGAAATAAAAAAGAAAGAAATTAAGTTGGAAATTAATTAGTTAGAAAGATTAGTTAAAAAAAGGAAGACTAGTTATAAAGAAAGATAAGTAAGAAAGAAAGATAGATTAGTATGAAAGAAAGAAAGATTATTTAGAAAGAAAGATTAGTTAGAAAGAAAAAGAAAGATTAGTTAAAAATAAAGATTGCTTAGAAAGAAAAATAGAAAGATTAGTTAGAAAAGAAAGACTAGTTAGAAAGAAAGATCAGTTTAAGAAAGAAAGAAAGAAAGAAATAAAGAAGAAAAGAAAGAAAGAAAGAAAGAAAGAAAGAAAGAAAGAAAGAGAAAGATTACTTAGAAAAGAAAGACTAGTTATAAAGATCAGTTATGAAGAAAGAAAGAAAGAGAGAAAGAAAGAATAGATGTAAAGAAAGTTTAGATGTAAAGAAAGAAAGTTACGTAAGAAAGATAGACAGATTAGTTAGAGTAGTTGAAATAAAAAAGAAAGAAATTAAGTTGGAAATTAATTAGTTAGAAAGATTAGTTAGAAAAAAGATTAGTTGAAAGAAAGACAGAAAGATTAGTAGGAAAGAAATAAAGAGATATTAGTAGACTGAAAGAAAAATTAGTGAGAAAAAGCGATTAATTAGAAAAAAAGAAAGATTATTTAAAAAGAAAGTAGGTTAGATAGAAAGAAAGATTATTTAAAAAAGAAGTTAAGAATGAAAGAAAGAAAAAATAGAAAGATAGATAGATTAGTATGAAAGAAATAAAGATTAGTTAGAAATAAAGAAAGATTAGTTAGAAAGATTGATAGATTAGTTAGAAAGAGAGAAAGAAAAAGAGAAATATTAGTTAAATAAGAAAGAATTATAAGTTAGAAAGAAAGAAAAATTAGTTAGAAAGAAAAAAATATTGGTTAGAAAGATAGATAGATTAGTTAGAAAGAAAGATTAGTTAGAATGAAAGAAAGAAAGAAAGATTATTAAGAAAGAAAGATTAGTTGAAAGAAAGAAAGAATAGTTGAAAGACAAAAGAAAGAAGTTAAGTTGGTAATTACAGTTTTTCTCAATCGATTTGGTACATTTCTCCAAACTCAGGTAACTGCTCTCAAAACAGTTAACACAGCAAACTAAACACACTCTTATGTTGGCGAAACAGTTAAGTATTCACTGCACAATGAAACACAGCATTTTATTCTAGTAATGCATTTATTAAAATTCAATATTAACATCAAAACTAAAAGTGTGTTCTCTGTTGATTTGATAAAAAATTCAGCTGAAGATAAACAAAGAAATAAATGAAAATACATGTTTTTCATTAAGTTCTTTAATGATGAGTTCAGGTGTATTAGGTGTATAACAATGAGTTGTCACTCCACAAAAAAAAATATATATATATATATATATATATATATATATATATATATATATATATATATATATATATATATATATATATATATATATATATATATATATATATATATATATATATATATATATATATTATGCAAATAAAATAAAATAAAAAAGTACTGTATTCACCGAATCAATTAATTTATTGCGGATGCCTCTCAATTACATCTGGCCAGAGAATTATCAACATTACAGCAAATATTTTCATGAGTCATGTATCGTGGGAAAAAACGCCTTGAATGCTGTATACATCCTTGACATGCTTGTGCCCCAATATCCAACCCATTCTCACTCCCAAGGCGTCAACAACTGAAGCATGGTCAAGCGCCCGAGGCTTCACATAGCAGACGCCGAAGGCGCCCCTTGGCGTCACTCTAGATGACGCATTAGGAACTCCATTACTTTCAATGGGAAACCCGTGGCGGCAATAACAGACGCGAATTTTATCCGTAGGAAATAGCGCTGAAGAAGTCTCACTCCGAACACATCGCGATATTTGGCATCAGGACACGTGTGCCAGATGTTGGTAAGTAGTCCTAAATATGCTGCCCAAATAATGTTTGTTATAATGTCTTTTCTGTTTGTCGATATTAATCAGATTAGCTCTCTCATGTTCAGTCACTGCATTATATCTGTCATCTCCACGGACGCTTTGCGTTTCATTGGTTTCTAATTAAAAACACATTACTAAACTAACGTGATTAAACACTGTCTGTCACGTGACGTGCCTAGACCTTCAATCAGTTAACTTACCATGCTTTTACCACAGTATTTGCAGTTTTAATGTGTCATTTGTTGTAAATGCACAGTAACCACAACACTTACCATGCTTTTACCACAGTATTTGCAGTTTTAATGTGTCATACACAGTAACCACAACACTTGCCATGCTTTTACCACAGTATTTGCAGTTTTAATGTCATTTGTTGTAAATGCACTGTAACCACAACACTTACCATGCTTTTACCAGAGTATTTGCAGTTTTAATGTCATTTGTTGTAAATGCACTGTAACCACAACACTTACCATGCTTTTACCACAGTATTTACAGTTTTAATGTGTCATTTGTTGTAAATGCACAGTAACCACAACACTTACCATGCTTTTACCACAGTATTTAAAGTTTTAATGTGTCATTTGTTGTAAATGCACAGTAACCACAACACTTACCATGCTTTTACCACAGTATTTAAAGTTTTAATGTGTCATTTGTTGTAAATGCACAGTAACCACAACACTTACCATGCTTTACCACAGTATTTACAGTTTTAATGTGTCATTTGTTGTAAATGCACAGTAACCACAACACTTACCGTGCTTTTACCACAGTATTTACAGTTTTAATGTGTCATTTGTTGTAAATGCACTGTAACCACAACACTTACCATGCTTTTACCACAGTATTTGCAGTTTTAATGTGTCATTTGTTGTAAATGCACTGTAACCACAACACTTACCATGCTTTTACCACAGTATTTACAGTTTTAATGTGTCATTTGTTGTAAATGCACTGTAACCACAACACTTACCATGCTTTTACCACAGTATTTAAAGTTTTAATGTGTCATTTGTTGTAAATGCACAGTAACCACAACACTTACCATGCTTTTACCACAGTATTTACAGTTTTAATGTGTCATTTGTTGTAAATGCACAGTAACCACAACACTTACCGTGCTTTTAACCACAGTATTTACAGTTTTAATGTGTCATTTGTTGTAAATGCACTGTAACCACAACACTTACCATGCTTTTACCACAGTATTTGCAGTTTTAATGTGTCATACACAGTAACCACAACACTTACCATGCTTTTACCACAGTATTTACAGTTTTAATGTGTCATTTGTTGTAAATGCACTGTAACCACAACACTTACCATGCTTTTACCACAGTATTTGCAGTTTTAATGTGTCATACACAGTAACCACAACACTTACCATGCTTTTACCACAGTATTTACAGTTTTAATGTGTCATTTGTTGTAAATGCACAGTAACCACAACACTTACCATGCTTTTACCACAGTATTTACAGTTTTAATGTGTCATTTGTTGTAAATGCACAGTAACCAAAACACTTACCATGCTTTTACCACAGTATTTGCAGTTTTAATGTGTCATTTGTTGTAAATGCACAGTAACCACAACACTTACCATGCTTTTACCACAGTATTTGCAGTTTTAATGTGTCATACACAGTAACCACAACACTTGCCATGCTTTTACCACAGTATTTGCAGTTTTAATGTCATTTGTTGTAAATGCACTGTAACCACAACACTTACCATGCTTTTACCACAGTATTTACAGTTTTAATGTGTCATTTGTTGTAAATGCACTGTAACCACAACACTTACCATGCTTTTACCACAGTATTTACAGTTTTAATGTGTCATTTGTTGTAAATGCACTGTAACCACAACACTTACCATGCTTTTACCACAGTATTTGCAGTTTTAATGTGTCATTTGTTGTAAATGCACAGTAACCACAACACTTACCATGCTTTTGATGACTGATAATTTAAAATCCACAAATTGTAAGGTTAATCTGTAATTTTTCCTTTAAATAATCCTATATATTATACATAACGATATTTTATTTTCTCTTTTTTCAGGTGAAAAGACCAAAAGGGCCTTTCAGACTCAGTCAGCTCATTATTGTTTGAGGAGAAGTAAACAGAGGAGACGAAAAGCTGCAAAGGCAAATATTCACAATGGTATGTATGTGTTGGTTTTAACCCGTAATCATTTTTATCAACCATTTGTTGTTTCTTAAACCTTTTCTTACAAAACCCATAGCCCAATCAGTACAAACATAGTCTCTAAGTCTTAATAATTCACAAGATTTAAGAAGTTCTCAAATTCATACGATGCTCATACATATTTGTATATTCCTACATAATCCTGCGGCTTTTACTCCTACTGCTGTCATTGGCTACTGCCTCAATTCCTCTACATATTTATCGCGATATTTGCAAATCAGTTGCGCCCCATTCTTGGAAAGTAGTCAGAAAGTTTATATTAATTGCATGTATTATTTAAAATGATTACAAATTGGACCCTGTCTGTTCATGTTCCAATGATACATGATGTCTCTCCACACCTCATGACCTTCCTCTGTTTGCAAGAGTGGAAAAGCTAATCTGACTTGTCAGATCAGTATATATATATATATATATATATATATATATATATATATATATATATATATATATATATATATATATATATATATATATATATATATATATATATATATATATATATATATATACTGACAGATAACAGATCAGTTACACTGCTGATAACTGTTCCGTTTGCATGTAAATCGTTATTTTTAAACAAATTCATATGATTATTGCTTGCTATTAATGACATACTTTTAATCATGCCCACATATCAGTAAACTTATTTTATAAATGCATTTAACATTTAATTATCCAACCTCTTTACAGAAAAATATCCCACAGTTATGGATAAACTCACAACATCATCATCAAGTCCTGTGCTGGGCACATTGGGCAACAAGTGTCCTCCAGCATATTCGATCTGTGGCCAAGTTCTCCCCATCTTCCCATGGGACACTGACATTCTTCAGGTGTTCGTGAAACATCTGTCTCCATGTCTTCCTTGGTCTTCGCTGTCTCCTGATCCTCCTGGTGGTGTCCACTTCATTACTGTCTTTGGGCGGTGTTGTTTGGGCATGTGTAGGATGTGTACTTGATGTCTGCCTAATGCCTTTATCAAATAAGCATCAGTGCTCACCAGGAGTTTTGGTAAAGGACATATTCATTGCCATCCATTAGTTCTAGTTATGCAGCGACTTCATGATGCAATAGTCAAATGTATATTTTGGCAAGTGTATAGCAGGTGTTTGTCCGAACAATTGAAGATACTGAGGGTGTTCAAGAAAACCTTTTGAAAACAATCAATATTTATGGAATTCTGTTTGGTGCTGAATGAGTATTACAGAAATGACACACTTGACAACTGGACATTATTCTGTGAGTTTGCTACCTTTACATTTAGATGGACTTAATGTCTTGCATTTAGCTTCATTAAACCTGTTATTACAGTGGTTACTATAGTAAATATCCACCATAACTACATCTATGGTATCATTATATCACTGCCTGGTTAAAGTAAATGCAATTTACCCGTGAATGTATTTTATAGAAGCATTTTCTTGCTGACATTTATAATCATTAAATATTTTAAGTTTTGCTTTCATTTAGTTTCATTAAATAAAAGTGAACAATAATCACAAGGATATAAAACTAAAGTTGAGAATGTAAAATGTTGTGTTTAAGTTTTTGCCTATTTGTTCTTTAAAGGGAGGAAGAAACAAATATATTTTCACATAACAAAGTTGAATCTCATCTCTTGGTTTGTAAAAAATATTATTACTTCATCATAGCGATTTTTTTTATGTTACTGTATGTACTGTACTGTATTAAATATTGGAATATGCTTTCAAAATTGGGTGCATTCCATTATGCTTTTGTTACATTTATTTGAATTCCAAGAGTTCAGATGGTGGAGAATGGCATAAAGAATGTAATGTAACTTAAAAGTAAGTTTTATTATTTAATTAGAAGGAATACATATTTAACAGGCCAAATATTAAAATCTATTCCTGCAACCGGAACCAGCTGCCATCATTTACCATAAATGGGCAAGTAAGTGTGACGCATCTGTTCAGCTGGGTTGTCATTGGCTGTGACTTTGTCGCAGAACTTGCTGTGATTGGACTATCTTTTAACCCATATAAAACGGCGCTTCATATTATAACGTATGTTTTGGTGTTATTATTACGTTAGTTATACATTAAGTTAACTATAAAATGTCTCTATGTTGTGAGAAATTACTCCTTTACCGAGATCCCAACCCTAACCCTAAGCATTTCTGCACATTTCAATGAACTACAGCACCACGTTTCCTGTTCCATTGATCGAATGACAGAGATATGTGGGTAATGTAGTTTAAAACATTTAGCAATGAAACAATAAATGTTTAAATAAATAATATATTTAATGGACAACTGGATATCAAAATCTGTTCATTGTACAAACCTTTATGAAATATATGAGGGACAAGCTGAAATTGTATATTGTACTGTGAGCACTTTTAAAAAACCTTTATGCCAGCTTTTCATATATGTCTGAAAACTGTGCCCAACATTATTTAGTAAGCTTAGCATAAGCATTTGTCCTGCCGATTTTCTCTTTGATACACTAACCAGACTTTGAGTTACACCCATTTGAAATGTATATTTGTTTGCTCTTCCGGGGGCCGTTGCTGGGCCCCTGAGGGTGGAAGGGCAGTGCAATCTACACACATCTATTCTCTCATCATGGACAACAAACTTTGTTTAGTCACATTTAAATACCAGACTATTTTATCTTTCCCCCCTTTTCTATTCTAACATCATGCTTGTATTAGGTTTTGATGGGTATTGTGAGACCATCTGATATGGAAATATTTTAAAGAAATGCTGTAATATATAACAATAATAATAACTATGTATTTGCTTTTTTTTTTATGTACACCAATAAATATAATGGATGAACCTGCAACAACTTGTCATTGTCCAATTTCCAGTGTTGGCAGTAAACAAAAATCAATTTATATATTTACACTTTACTATTACACAAGGATAATGCACCATTCAGTAAAACAACAAAAAAACAGTCCCAAAATTTCCTTTTCACCCCCTTTGATTGCTTCTTATATGCCTGACATCAGTAATATCTATGCTTTTATACTAAATGCAGTAGATGTACTAGAATGATCAACATGGATCATCTTCGATTATGATTGAATTGTTTGTAGTAATATAACCCTCTGCAGCCTCTTGTTATTCACACACCCTTCCCTTTATGTCACTGAAAACTGGCATACTTCTCACACCATGCAAGTATGTGCAACTTTTAGTGCATTGTTGTCACAAATATCATTAACCAGATCAAAAATGTTTATGTCCTGTTTATTTTTAAATTATGAATTAAACTCATAAGAAACTAAAATTTCTCAAATAAAATATTACATGTAGGCTACTGTACCAAACACCACTTTCAATACACAATATTCACCATACTTTATTACACAATACTTTATTGGAGGACACAGCATAAAGTTGATAAAGTAGCATAAAGACAAATGAGATTCAAGATAAATAAAAATGGGTCTTCAAAATTACATTAACATCACATTAATCCATTCACAGCTGCTGAAGCCACAAAATGAGGGCCAGAGAATCATATTCAGTCACCTATGATACAGAAAACAGATTTGATATTGTGTTGGAAAATAATGACTCATTATCACAGCTTTCTTGCTCTTCCCTGTACATGTCTCTATCGTGTTCATGTTCTTCTTCCTCATTTAAACAGTTTGTTCAGTTGTACCCTACAGTACAACAGATGAACAGAAGATGTGATCACTGATGTGGTGTAGCTTTTTCTCAACCAGAGGAAGAAGTCTCAACATTCCATCGTCAGACGTTCTCCAGTCCTGCTCTGAAAGTAAAACAAAAAACACAAACAATTCAAATGAAGTTGTTTAATGGGCAGTCAGGTCAGCTTATGTTGTGTGTTATAGCAGTGATGGGCTACTCTGGCCCTCAGTGTCCACTGTCCTGCAGATTTAGCTCCAAACTCAAACCCACCTGCCGATTGTCTATAACTTAAGTAAACCTGAAGACTTTGGTTAAAAATTTCAGGTGTGCTCAATTATGGTTGGAAGTAAACTCTCCGCCTCAAAAAGGAGAACGCAAAAGGGCCAAAGTTGCCTGTTGTGTTCCTTATTTAAATTTGCAAAGCAGCAGTCAGTACATTATATTATATACACATTGTATTATAAATATATATATATATATATATAAAATTGCAGCACATACAGGTGAAACTCGAAAAATTAGAGTATCGTGCAAAAGTTAATTTATTTCAGTAATTCAACTTAAAAGGTGAAACTAATATATTACATAGACTCATTACATGCAAAGTGAGATATTTCAAGCCTTTATTTGTTATAATTTGGATGATTATGGCTTACAGCTTTGAAAACCCCAAAGTCAAAATTAGAATATTGTGAAAAGGTGTTCATAGCTGTAAGCCATAATTATTAAAATTATAACAAATAAAGGCTTGAAATATCTTACTTTGCATGTAATGAATGAGTCTATATAATATATTAGTTTAACCTTTTAAGTTGAATTTTCTGAAATAAATGAACTTTTGCACGATATTCTAATTTTTTGAGTTTCACCTGTAATATAAGCTAAGTACTGGAAAAAAACTGTTTTACCCATATCAACAGCAACCTGTTTTAAAAGATATTTTAGAAAGTTATGGTCTCTTTTGAGCCTTTGCCACTGATGCTTGATATCCTTCAAGACAACATACTCTTCTGTCACTTGTTTCAAGAGCTTCACTTGGTCAAAAACCAGGTGATAACCTGTACAATGTAAAATTGTCAACATCAAATGATGTACTACATATTACAGTTTCAATACAAGACATACCAATGGTCATGCGCACCTTTGTCTTTGGGCACCGGATGTTCCTTCCTCACCCGAAACAAAGGACTTATTCGATTAGCTTGCGTTGATATTAGGACTGGTCTTCCTTCTCTGCTGTAAAACAAAAAAAGTCTCTACTTACTCTATGTGCAATTACTATTCTTTTTAAAACATATAAATTAAGACAGTTATAAGTAAGTTATTTTACCATACGATTCAGGAGAGAGCATTTGATGAGTAAATACTGATTGAAATATTGTAGAAACTTTACCTGGGAAGGGCTGATCATGGCAAGATTCGCTGCGACTCGCTAGTACTGGAGCTCTTGTGAGGCTCGGCTCTTAAAAGATCTGTTGAGTTTGATGTTGTAGAGATCTTAAAAAAAGGTAATCCTGCAAGACAGAAAGGAAGGTAATTTTATTACATTACATGCAAGTAGAAAGATTATATATAACTGTAGGATTTATTTCTGTATAGAGTGTTGCATAATTAAATGTTAAATGCATTTATGTAAAAAGTTTACTGATATGTGGGCATGATTAAAAGCATGTCTTTAATAGCAAGTAATAATCATATGAATTTGTTTAAAAATAACATGATTTACATGCAAACGGGACAGTTATCAGCAGTGTAACTGATCTAATCATGACAAAATAATCGAGTATCTGATGTCATGTGACAAGTCAGATTAGCTTTTCCACTCTTGCAAACAGAGGAAGGTCATGAGGTGTGGAGAGACATCATGTATCATTGGAACATGAACAGACAGGGTCCAATTTGTAATCATTTTAAATAATACAATGCAATTAATATAAACTTTCTGACTACTTTCCAAGAATGGGGCGCAACTGATTTGCAAATATCGCGATAAATATGTAGAGGAATTGAGGCAGTAGCCAATGACAGCAGTAGGAGTAAAAGCCGCAGGATTATGTAGGAATATACAAATATGTATGAGCATCGTATGAATTTGAGAACTTCTTAAATCTTGTGAATTATTAAGACTTAGAGACTATGTTTGTACTGATTGGGCTATGGGTTTTGTAAGAAAAGGTTTAAGAAACAACAAATGGTTGATAAAAATGATTACGGGTTAAAACCAACACATACATACCATTGTGAATATTTGCCTTTGCAGCTTTTCGTCTCCTCTGTTTACTTCTCCTCAAACAATAATGAGCTGACTGAGTCTGAAAGGCCCTTTTGGTCTTTTCACCTGAAAAAAGAGAAAATAAAATATCGTTATATAAATATATAGGATTATTTAAAGGAAAAATTACAGTTTAACCTTACAATTTGTGGATTTTAAATTATCAGTCATCAAAAGCATGGTAAGTGTTGTGGTTACTGTGCATTTACAACAAATGACACATTAAAACTGCAAATACTGTGGTAAAAGCATGGTAAGTGTTGTGGTTACAGTGCATTTACAACAAATGACACATTAAAACTGTAAATACTGTGGTAAAAGCATGGCAAGTGTTGTGGTTACTGTGTATGACACATTAAAACTGCAAATACTGTGGTAAAAGCATGGTAAGTGTTGTGGTTACTGTGCATTTACAACAAATGACACATTAAAACTGCAAATACTGTGGTAAAAGCATGGTAAGTGTTGTGGTTACAGTGCATTTACAACAAATGACACATTAAAACTGTAAATACTGTGGTAAAAGCATGGTAAGTGTTGTGGTTACAGTGCATTTACAACAAATGACACATTAAAACTGTAAATACTGTGGTAAAAGCATGGTAAGTGTTGTGGTTACAGTGCATTTACAACAAATGACACATTAAAACTGCAAATACTGTGGTAAAAGCATGGTAAGTGTTGTGGTTACCGTGCATTTACAACAAATGACATTAAAACTGCAAATACTGTGGTAAAAGCATGGCAAGTGTTGTGGTTACTGTGTATGACACATTAAAACTGCAAATACTGTGGTAAAAGCATGGTAAGTGTTGTGGTTACTGTGCATTTACAACAAATGACACATTAAAAACTGCAAATACTGTGGTAAAAGCATGGTAAGTGTTTTGGTTACTGTGCATTTACAACAAATGACACATTAAAACTGTAAATACTGTGGTAAAAGCATGGTAAGTGTTTTGGTTACTGTGCATTTACAACAAATGACACATTAAAACTGTAAATACTGTGGTAAAAGCATGGTAAGTGTTGTGGTTACTGTGCATTTACAACATATGACACATTAAAACTGCAAATACTGTGGTAAAAGCATGGTAAGTGTTGTGGTTACAGTGCATTACAACAAATGACACATTAAAACTGTAAATACTGTGGTAAAAGCACGGTAAGTGTTGTGGTTACTAGTGCATTTACAACAAATGACACATTAAAAACTGTAAATAACGTGGTAAAAGCATGGTAAGTGTTGTGGTTACTGTGCATTTAACAACAAATGACACATTAAAACTTTAAATACTGTGGTAAAAGCATGGTAAGTGTTGTGGTTACGTGCATTTACAACAAATGACATTAAAACTGAAATACTGTGGTAAAAGCATGGAAGTGTTGGTGGTTATGACACATTAAAACTGTAAATACTTGGTAAAAGCATGGAAGTGTTGTGGTTACGTGCATTTACAACAAATGACACATTAAAACTGTAAATACTGTGGTAAAAGCATGGTAAGTTAATGATTGGTTTACGGCACTGCACATAGTGCAGACTGTGTTTAAACAGTAGTTGTAATGTGTTTTTAATTGAACATTAAACGAGGCTGGTCAGAATACGTGGCTGAAACATGATGAAGCTGTTGTGACACGAGCATTAAACAACATATTTGGAGCATAAGTGTGACGTCTACCAACATGGCACAGTGCTAGCCTTAATATGATGGGGTCGAGCAGTGGCTCTATTTTGGTTACAGTCTTTAGCCAGACAGTTGCCATATAATGACCTGAAATATCTGGTCAAAGGCCTGGCAAGTATTGTGGCTTCCTATGACACATTTCATTAAACTACGCCATTCTGATGGTTAAACTATGGTCCATATTTGACTAATGAAATTATTTCTACAAAGTCCTTGATCATTTCTATACATTCACATTGACTGTTTGATTTTAAATCAGCCAGACGTTGTCCATATTTGACCAAATGAAAATAATTTGGCCAAAGGTCCTACAAAGTTTTTTTTATTTCATATATAATCATAGTTTTTTTATTATAATATAAACTCACAGACTGCCTCTGATGTTAAATTATCCATATTTGACCTAATGAAATTATTTCTACCAAAAGTCCTATGATCTTTCAATATTCTCAATGACTGCTTTTGATGTAAATCACAAGACAGTTGTAAATTGAATTCTGGCAAAAGATCCTTAAATTTTAGTTATTTTTTTCAACTATAAACCACAGCACCCTTCTGATGTAAATTGTTCCATATTTGACCAAATGAAATTATTTCTACCACAGTCCTTGATCTTGATCTTCGATAACATTCTCATTGACTTCTTTTTGATGTTTCATCAGCCAAACAGGATTCCATAATTGATCCATTGAAAATATTGGCCAAAGGGTCCTCAAGTTTTTTCTTCCATGTAAACTCACAGTTATTTTTTTCAATATTAAACTCACAGACTCCTTCTGATTTTAAATTCCATATTTGACCTAATGAAATTATTTCTACCAAAAGTCCTTGATCTTGATCTTTCCATACATTCTCATTGACTGCTTTTGATGTTAAATCAGCCAGACAGTTGTCCATATTTGACCAATTGAAAATAATTCTGGCCAAAGGGTCCACGAAAGTTTTTTTCTTCCAATATAAATCACAGTTTTTTTTTTTTTTTTTTCAATATAAGACTCCTTCTGATGTTAAATTATTCCATATTTGACCTAATGAAATTATTTCTACCAAAAGTCCTGATCTTGATCTTTCCATACATTCTCATTGACTGCTTTTGATGTTAAATCAGCCAGACAGTTGTCCATATTTGACCCATGAAAATAATTCTGGCAAAGATCCTCAAAAGTATTTATTTTTTTAATTTTTTTTTTCAATATAAACTCACAGACTCCTTCTGATGTTAAATTATTCCATATTTGACCTAATGAAATTATTTCTACCTAAAGTCCTTGATCTTGATCTTTCTATACATTCTCATTGACTTCTTTTTGATTTTAAATCAGCCAGACTGTTGTCCATATTTGACCAAATGAAAATAATTCTGTCCAAAGGGTCCTCAAAAGTTTTTTTTTTTCAATATAAACTCACAGTTTTTTTTTTTCAATATAAACTCACAGACTCCTTCGGATGTTAAATTATTCCATATTTGACCCATTGAAAATATTCTGGGAAAAAGATCCTTAAAATTTTTTTTTTCTTCAATATAAACTCACAGACTCCTTCTGATGTTAAATTGTTCCATATTTGACCAATATGAAATTATTTCTACCAACAGTCCTTGATCTTGATCTTTCTTTACATTCTCATTGACTTCTTTTTGATGTTACATCAGCCAAAACACATGTCCATATTTACCCCATTGAAAATAATTCTGGCCAAAGGTCCTCGAAAGTTTTTCTTCCAATATAAACAGTTTTTTTTTTTCAATATAAACTCACAGACTCCTTCTGATGTTAAATTATTCCATATTTGACCTAATGAAATTATTTCTACCAAAGAGTCCTTGATCTTGATCTTTCTATACATTCTCATTGACTTCTTTTTGATGTTTACATCAGCCAAACAGATGTCCATATTTGACCCATTGAAAATTATTCTGGCCAAAGGGTCCTCAAAAGTTTTTTCTTCCAATATAAACTCACCGTTTTTTTTATTTTTTTTTTAAATATAAACTCACAGACCCCTTTCCCTGATTTTAAATTATTCCATATTTGACCTAATGAAATTATTTCTACCAAAAGTCCTTGATTTTGATCTCCATACAGTCTCATTGACTGCTTTTGATGTTAAATCAGCCAGACAAATGTCCATATTTGACCCTTTGAAAATAATTCTGGCTAAAGGGTCCTCGAAAGTTTTTTCTTCTAATATAACAACAGTTTTTTTTGTTTTTTTTTTCAATATAAGACTCCTTCTGATGTTAAATTATTCCATATTTGACCAAATGAAATTATTTCTACCAAAAGTCCATGATCTTGATCTTTCTATACATTCTCATTGACTTCTTTTTGATGTTAAAATCAGCCAGACAGTTGTCCATATTTGACCCAATGAAAATAATTCTGGCCAAAGGGTCCTCAAAAGTATTTTTCTTCCAATATAAACACAGTTTTTTTTTTTCAATATAAACTCACAGACTCCTTCTGATGTTAAATTATTCCATATTTGACCTAATGAAATTATTTCTACCTAAAGTCCTTGATCTTGATCTTTCTATACATTGTCATTGACTTCTTTTTATTTTAAATCAGCCAGACTGTTGTCCATATATTGACCAAATGAAAACAATTCTGGCCAAAGGTCCTCAAAAGTTTTTTTTTTTTAATATAAACTCACAGACTCCTTCTGATTTTAAATTATTCCATATTTGACCTAATGAAATTATTTCTACCAAACGTCCATTGATCTTGATCTCCATACAGTCTCATTGACTGCTTTGATGTTAAATCAGCCAACAAATGTCCATATTTGACCCTTTGAAAATTATTCTGGCCAAAGGGTCCTCGAAAGTTTTTTCTTCCAATATAAAACACAGTTTTTTTGTTTTTTTTTCAATATAAGACTCCTTCTGATGTTAAATTATTCCATATTTGACCAAATGAAATTATTTCTACCAAAAGTCCATGATCTTGATCTTTCTATACATTCTCATTGACTTCTTTTTGATGTTACATCAGCCAGACAGTTGTCCATATTTGACCCAATGAAAATAATTCTGGCCAAAAGGGGTCCTCAAAAGTATTTTCTTCCAATATAAACACAGTTTTTTTTTTTCAATAAAACTCACAGACTCCGTCTGATGTTAAATTATTCCATATTTGACCTAATGAAATTATTTCTACCTAAAGTCCTTGATCTTGATCTTCTATACATTCTCATTGACTTCTTTTTGATTTAAATCAGCCAGACTGTTGTCCATATTTGACCAAATGAAAATAATTCTGCCCCAAAGGGTCCTCAAAAGTTTTTTTTTTTCAATATAAACTCACAGTTTTTTTTTTTTTCAATATAAACTCACAGACTCCTTCGGATGTTAAATTATTCCATATTTGACCCATTGAAAATAATTCTGGGCAAAAGATCCTTAAAAATTTTTTTTCTTCAATATAAACTCACAGACTCCTTCTGATGTTAAATTGTTCCATATTTGACCAAATAAAATTTTATTTCTACCAACAGTCCTTGATCTTGATCTTTCTTTACATTCTCATTGACTTCTTTTGATGTTACATCAGCCAAACACATGTCCATATTTATCCCATTGAAAATAATTCTGGCCAAAGGGTCCTCAAAAGTTTTTTCTTCCAATATAAACTCACAGTTTTTTTTTTTTTTTCAATATAAACTCACAGACTCCTTCTGATATTAAATTATTCCATATTTAACCTAATGAAATTATTTCTACCTAAAGTCCTTGATCTTGATCTTTCCATACATTCTCATTGACTGCTTTTGATGTTAAATCAGCCAGACAGTTGTCCATATTGACCCATTGAAAATAATTCTGGCCAAAGGGTCCTCGAAAGTTTTTTCTTCCAATATAAACTAACAGTTTTTTTTTTTTTTTGGTTTCTCAATATAAAGACTCCTTCTCATTTAAATTATGCCATATTTGACCTAATGAAATTATTTTACCGAAGAGTCCTTGATCTTGATCTTCCCATACATTCTCATTGACTGCTATTGATGTTAATTCAACCAGACAGTTGTCCATATTTGACCCATTGAAAATAATTCTGCCAAAGGGTACTCGAAAGTTGTTTTCTTCCAAAACTCACAGTTTTTTCTGTTTTTTTTTTTGTGTTGTTTCTCAATATAAGACTCCTTCTCATGTTAAATTGGTCCATACTTGACCTAAAGAAATTATTTCTACCAAATTGTCCTTGATCTTGATCTTTCTATACATTCTCATTGACTTCTTTTTGATGTTAAATCAGCCAAACAAATGTCCATATTTGACCCTTTTGAAAATTATTCTGGCCAAAGGTCCTCGAAAGTTTTTTCTTCCAATATAAACAGTTTTTTTTTTTTCAATATAAACTCACAGACTCCTTCTGATGTTAAATTATCCATATTTGACCTAATGAAATTATTTCTACCAAAGAGTCCTTGATCTTGATCTTTCTATACATTCTCATTGACTTCTTTTTGATGTTACATCAGCCAAACAGATGTCCATATTTGACCCATTGAAAATTATTCTGGCCAAAGGGTCCTCAAAAGTTTTTTCTTCCAATATAAACTCACAGTTTTTTTATTTTTTTTTTAAAATATAAACTCACAGACTCCTTCTGATTTTAAATTATTCCATATTTGACCTAATGAAATTATTTCTACCAAAAGTCCTTGATTTTGATCTCCATACAGTCTCATTGACTGCTTTTGATGTTAAATCAGCCAGACAAATGTCCATATTTGACCCTTGAAAATAATTCTGGCTAAAGGGTCCTCGAAAGTTTTTTCTTCTAATATAAACACAGTTTTTTTTGTTTTTTTTTTTCATATAAGACTCCTTCTGATGTTAAATTATTCCATATTTGACCAAATGAAATTATTTCTACCAAAAGTCCATGATCTTGATCTTTCTATACATTCTCATTGACTTCTTTTTGATGTTACATCAGCCAGACAGTTGTCCATATTGACCCAATGAAAATAATTCTGGCCAAAGGGTCCTCAAAAGTATTTTCTTCCAATATAAACACAGTTTTTTTTTTTCAATATAAACTCACAGACTCCTTCTGATGTTAAATTATTCCATATTTGACCTAATGAAATTATTTCTACCAAAAGTCCATGATCTTGATCTTTCTATACATTCTCATTGACTTCTTTTTGATGTTACATCAGCGAGACAGTTGTCCATATTTGACCCAATGAAAATAATTCTGGGCAAAAGGTCCTCAAAAGTTTTTTTTTTTCAATATAAACTCACATACTCCTTCTGATGTGAAATTATCAAAATTAAATTAAAATTAAATTTTAAAATAAAAAAACTTTTTTTTTTCTTCAATATAAGACTCCTTCTGTTGTTAAATTATTCCATATTTGACCTAATGAAATTATTTCTACTGTGATGGATTTTTCCCTAAACCTAACCTACCCTAGAATAGCTGATACTCCAGCGCGTCTACACATTGACGTTAGCTGAGTTTACACCTCCGCGAGTCTACAGTCGACTACAGCTTCAGCTCCCTACCTATACTTCAGCGAGTCTACAGTCGACTACAGCATCCGTCTAAACCTATACTTCAGCGAGTCTACAGTCGACTAATTATTCTAATCAATTTTCTATACCTGCATGACTTACCTGCTCCACCGAATCATCCTATTTTAAGTCAGTGACTTTAATACCACCTGTTATCTCTAACCATTTCCTTGTTTCATCTTTTACTTTATAATACCTTTAAGATATTCCTTCAATCAACATCCTAAGCTGTAATACAACCAATTTCCAATGTTTCACATACACATACCATCTTCTCATCTATTCATCTCCTCTTCAACATTCTGTCTGTAGTAAAAACTAAACATACCATAGTCATTGCCTTTTAACTTTAGACCTTGAGTCAAGTTTCATCATCTTTTAGCTATCTTTCAAATCGCATTGATCTATTAGGCCTTATCATGCCAATAATGCTGATTAACCATTTTTCTTAATCTTATGTTGTTAGCTTTTAATTCAAGAAGGCGATTGTTTTACTTAGATCTATTTAAGGATCTGTGTAATAAAATCTAACCAAATCATTTTTATCCTTAACACTAATATCAATAATTATATTTGTTTCAAACAATTTCATTATTTTAAAATTAACTCTGTTTTTACACAGCTCTTGCTATGAGAATAGCCTTAGCTGAGGACATGCCATTTAATCTTTAACTACTTATCTTCCTACAATCCTATTTTCCAGAATTAACAGATGGACATAACTTATACCACCTCTAAGTTTTGGCAATGCTGAATAGCTCATAACGGATCCATTGATCCAGATAATTAAATTCATTGTGAATTTAGAAAGCTTTTCAGAATTTTTTCTATAGCAAATATTCTATTTCTCTAAATCGTCTAAACTGTTTAGACTAATTTTTTAGTTTAAAAGAACATGTTTTTTGGGTCATATTGTTCTTGGTCTAGGTTTTAACTCTGTCCCCTACATAATTTGTTTTAATATGTTGAAAACCTTTCTCAATAATATAATAACAAAACAATATTTCATTCCTCGAAGCCGGCTAAATAAGTGTAAGAAATGTAATTTCTGTATCTCAGTTATGTCCATAAAAGGTCAGAGCTGTGTCCAGAAGTGAAACTGCTTTGCCTGCACATTCCTATGTATGTATGTGAGTTAAACATCTGTTTTACATTAAGACCCTTAGACTCAGAGAGAAGGGGGAGCGTTTGTGTGAGTTCTATATAAGGTGTATGGCTGAAGCCTCTCTGGATCCCCAGGATTCAGAGGAGTTCTGATCGGATAATTACCAAATATGGACTTATTTTTCAATGTCTTATATAACGTATATATGATATCTGGTGAAGTAATGTATAGTTCTATTGGTCAGAATTGTTATACTCCCCTTAAACTTCCACTATATATTCTTATGCCACTTTGGAGGAGGCGGAACATTTCTGATGTTTCCCCAGCCTGGTTTCCTTTGTACTTTGTATTTTGATATTCACACAGCCAATAAAAGGACGGAGAGAAAAAGGCACTGCGTGTTGGACAACTTTATTTCTAGCAATAAGCAAGCACTGTTGCTGTATTCCTATCTAGCTAGACCCGCAGTCACCTCTCAGATATCAAATACACAGACGTTAGACAATACATGAAAGGAACATTACAGTAATCACACTGGTAACTTCTTCAACTAATAATAATCCATAAATTAAATGTTTCCCAAAATCAATCCCCTTTTGAAAGTTTTTCTTTCACTATTTTAGCAATTTGAAACACCTAAAATATATTTAATGTAGTCATTAATTCATCACTATAGAAGTTTACCCAATTATCTATTCAGACCTAGTCTGGCAAAGTAACTTATCACCTATTCTCTCATATTAGTGAACAACTATTGCTATTACATTTTAGCATCTATTTTAATGTTTGCAGTAAAATTTTTAAATTTTAAAACCCTCAAGTTTCTTCAATAATAGTCCCTATACTCTTTATTATTTTTACAGTAAAGTAGTTAGAGTCCCTGTACTCTTCAGAATTAAGAGATTTTCCTCTTTTCAATTTACGTGTACCTGAAATAATTATCAAATTAATCAGTAATTTGTTCAAATCTCAACCCTATATCAATTCTCGGTCCTACAGTTTGATTGAACCACATGAAACATCAATAAACAACACATTATTGCTTCTGGAAGAACATCACAGAACATCACATTTTTGATCCAATCTAAAACCCATTCTATTGGTTTGTTCTTTGCCTGTTCATCCTGGAGGAAATTCAAACAGAAACAGCAATATAATCAACATCAACACACTTGCAGATATAATAACACATATGCTGCATTTGAACACTTTCGTTCCCAGGTGTGCTGGTCGTCGCGTTGGCCCCACAGACGTCTGAAACGTTCCATGTTCACCTTTTGACTCTTTGCGAGCCGTAGCAAGGTCTTTCCCTCGCAGGTAGAGGAGGTACGTTACTAGCACGACCTTCTTCTTTTCCCTCTACTTTCCTCTGGATGGCGGTTGGTGGGGCTTGCAATGTGACACGTGAACCCAAGCGTCACGCTCGGAAACCTTGATTGCTGTATTCGTTGTTAGAATGATCTCATACGGACCCAGCCACCTCGGGTTGTACCACGCCTTACGTCTGTGATCCTTGATCCAGACCCACTGTCCTGGGCTGCGTTTCCCAAAAGCATCGTAAGCCTAAGTTGATCGTAAAAACGATCGTACGACTGATCTTAATATTGTGGTCTGTTTCCCAAAAGCATCGTAACTTAAGTAGCACTTGAAAATCTTCGTAGTGCTCTGGAGTAATCGTACATCCCCAAGTGCATCGTAAGAAGACAGATATATGAGGTCACCTGCAGGACAACCGGCAGATTACACTTTATCTCGATTTAACAGATTACACTGCAACGTGAGTATAATATAAGGTTTTGATTGTACTTTATTGTATACTTTATATATTGTACTCGTGTTTTGTTTAAATTAATTTATAAATGAAATAATTAAAAGGGAAGAAATTTTTTTAAATACACATCTAAATTAAATGAATGAGAAAAAAATCATAAACGAAGTAATGTGGGAATCATGTTTTAAAAACTGGGCAAAATAGGGATGAATTTTAAAAAAAATTGCCAATGACTTGCTGACGTGCACGAAAACCAGCCATGTATTTTGCGGACCTCCCTGATCTTTGAACGCGCATTTAGTTTGCAATGTTGTCCTCCCTGATGTTTTGTTTTTCCTTATTTGTATGGTGTCCTTTAAATCTGTTAAAAATAAAGTCTTTGTTTCGCTCTATCTCCTCTAAAAGGACATTAATTTGACCTTTTTTAAAGGTATCTTCTCTTGTTTTTTTTTTTTTTTTTTTTTTCTCAGCCATTTTGTCAGTGCCTCCGCCTGTATAGATGCTTTAGACTTGTCTTGATTTCTAATCCACAACAAATGACGATTTTTAGGTTAAACGTTCAGAATATGGTTCCATATAAGGTTATAATAATAATAATAATAATAATAATAATAATAAACTTTATTTTATATAGCGCCTTTAAAAAGTAGGCTATCTCAAAGCGCTTCACAAATATAGAAACATAATAAAACATACAATTAAACAAACAATGCATTAGTAATTGCGGACAGAGAGACGAAATAAAATACAAAATAAAAACATTATGAAGTATAGGATTAATAATAATAATACAACAATTATCTAAAAGCTGCCCTAAACAAATAAGTTTTAAGTGATGATTTAAAAACACTAAGCGATTCTGCTTGCCTAATCTCAATAGGCAGGGAATTCCAGAGTTTTGGAGCATTTGACGAAAATGCCCTATCACCCATCGATTTTAGTCGGGTATGCGGAACAATTAAAAGGCCAGCTTCCGAAGAACGGAGATCACGTGCTGGTGTGTAGGGTGTTAAAAGTTCAGTTATATAATGAGGTGTCAGTCCATGCAAGGCCTTATAAGTAGGCATTAAGATTTTAAAATCAACACGGAATCTGACAGGGAGCCAGTGTAAAGATTCCAGTTATATTTCAGCACTTCAGCGATGCTTAAGTAGCACGTAGAGCGCGTTCTCGCGCGTTCATGTTAAGGGCACTTTTGGAAACGCACGTGGAATTGCCGCGAGCGTTCGTAACCTTGCACGTAGAGAGCGCTCTTAAGAGCTAAGATACATCGTTATCGGGAAACCCGGCCCTGGCTCGTAAGAGTGCTGTGTCTCTGTACCTGGAACCGGCAAAGCAGCTTTGACCTGTTAAGGGAGACCTTAACTATTTTTGTTAGTGACAACATGTATTAACATAATCTGCTTGTCTGGCCGGTCGTCCTTTCTGATCAGACCTGTAAAATTTCATGATAAACAGTAACAAGACAATATTTATATATTTGGAATAGAATAAGTTCTGTTCGACAGGATCCATCATGACATCCTAGAAAAAGGAAGAAATTAAATGTGGGGTGGACAGGGCAAGCTTTCTTGCTTTCTGCCTTCCCAAAGTTATACGCTGCGCATGTGTGACACTGTTTATTTCTGCCACAACAATAACCCCAATCTCAGGATAGTTAGTCAAAATCATCCATGCCATTATTTTATTGGGCATATTTCACCCTGTGTTCATAATTTACCCTGTTAGTGATATCAGCAAAAAATATCTTGTATCTTCGAAAAACATTGTAAGGGGTTAATATTTCAGTCAATCATTTCTCAATACAGTCAAAGAACAGGACGCTTAGTCCATTTGCAAAGTTCCCTTGACCAAGGTTACATCCAGTCAAAAGTGTCTTTAGATGATTAGATCATATCGAAAATTTGTCTGAAGCCTACATCCTAAATAAAAGGAAGTAAGATTTATTTTGTTCTATTGTTGGATCTAGAATGGAAAGTTAATCACCATCAGACATGAAAATGGGAAGTATGATAAGTTTTACCATAAGATAGAAATATAAAATCAAAGTTTTATGGTTAGTACCATAATTAATCTTATCTATTAAAATTTCCATTCATTCACATTCACACACTTTCACACACAAATCCCTCTCTGGCCAGAGAATCATACCTTTTTGTCTGCCATAGCAGTTTATGAACTGAATGAGGAACATATATTTTATTAGGAGTGGAATACCACCAAATCCGAACTGTAACAACTTTTACGACAGAAGCTACTCAACGTAGACACACTGTGGCATTCCCCTTGCGACAGTGCCTAAACGTTAGGATTATTAATTCTCAATTATCCGATGCAGTCGTCACGTGATTGAGTTTAACACAGTGAACGTAAACCTCAAAATCAAATAGATTAAACACTTTAAAATAATAATCATATAAACCTTCGTTGCAGTTGAGAGATTCAGCTTCAATCCCTCAAATGCAATTTGTCATTAATTACACAATTTCAATTTTTCAAAACTTTTTGTTGTTGCTCATAAGCTATTTAAAAGAAGATTTGGAAATCTTCACACAATCTCGGATCCATGGACAAAAACAAAAACATTTCTATCTCGTACCCCTGGTGAGGACAGCATGTGATTTCAAAAGTTTATAATTAGAAACATTGTTCTTATTGAATCCAGAAAAGTACCTTTAAATGAAATGGAGTGACCAATATTTTTGCTTTTCTAGCCATAATGTGTCTTTGGGACACTTTGTGCCGTATATTTTCTATTCCAGAGAATTCTGCATAGTCAATAATCTATTCATACTTTTACCACTAGTTGGTTAAGTAAGTATAAGCCTCACTATCCAAATCCAGTGTTTTAACTGATTGGTGAGTCAGTCTCTCACTTCTGCTATTGAACTTCCTGTATTAGGCCAGCTGGACTGGTCCCTATTGAAAGCAGATTCAAAGTGTTAGTTGAAGAAATATGAAGAATTGCTGAAAGCAGTGGATAATCAAAAACAATAATCAAGTTAATTGATAATTAACTAAATTTGAAACGTTCTCTGTAGTGATCAAAAATGCAGCACCTGGCCCACAAGTGAGGGGATGGAAGTCTTTCTTTTCTGTGTGGATTGTCGTTCAGTTGACTTGTTAGGCTGATACGTTCATCAGGCTGCGATGGCCCTCTCTTTCTGGCTTTTGATCCACCCTGGCACAACATTTCATAATGCATGGCAAAAATTGTCTTTAGGAAAAGTCTCAAGTGAACTTGTCACCTTTTCCTGCACTGTCTCAGTTGACCCCTCAGAAGTGTCCACTTCCTCTTTCGGGAGCTGGGGAGCTGAGGGCACCACTTCCTCTTTCTCTCTCTCCAGTCATCCAACTTTTCAAACCAGGCGTCTGAAACCTTGAACATTCATAGAACTGCAAAACTAAAATTAAACTTAGTTAAATAACTAAATATCTCATCTGGTTATCAAGACAGCAGTTCTTCATTTTATTAAAAAGCGTACCTCATTGCGGAAAAAGCAAGCATTTCTTCTTTGCCAAAATGCAGGAAAAAGCAGGAAAAAACTCTAATTACAATACAGTTTTTTTTAACTTCCTTTCTTTGTCTTTTTTTTCTCTTCAAAAATCCAAAATAAAATGACTGTAAGATATATGTAATGTGCTTGTTCAAATCACAATTTATATTTAAATTGGTCACCCAACCTCATACTATGCATAATGCACAAAAATTATCTTAGTTAAACATAACTATTAACTCTTAGAATCTCTACAATGGATAATTTTTTCTCAAGTTCTTTCACACTGTCTCCAGGGATAACGAGATACAAATTCTAGACACCTTCAGATAGAAAGTATAATATTTAAACACGTGTAGTTATCTTATTATTTATTTATTATTTTAAGAGCACCTAATTGCTCAGTCTTATATACTGTATCTACATAAATAAATCAAAGTTTAACTCATAAAAGTTTCTTTATGATTCAATATTTCCTAATTATCTCAGCTCAACTCTTTCAATTGTATCTTTATATTCTTTCAGAATTAAACATTTATTCAAACAAAAACTTCAAACAAAAAGCAAATTGCAGCACCTCAGCATCTCGGGGCATTTTCCCTCCCGGATCTTGTTTCCAGCATGCAAGTTGCTCTCTTTGCAGGAAGTTTTATTGACACAACAAATACAATACTCAACAAATACCAATTTAGTTGAATTTAACCATTATTATTGCTCATTGCCCTTAATAGACAAGGTAAAAACATTTTTTTTTCTTCAAAATCCTTAAATCTTTTAAATGTCATCACCAATTTTCAGGTTTCTTCACATTTCACTTAACAGAACAGCTAATTTTCAGTTAAACATTTTAATTAATTTAGAAGCATTTTTAAGGAAAAGTGCTGAGGTCTCTCCCTACCTTAATACTTTTAAGTCCTTTTAGCCCGTCTGGAATGGGTCCCTCTGTCGAACAGGGTTCTGCAGTCTGGCAGAGTGAAGACAACATGGTTCCTCGTCCCCGTCCATCCGACAGAGGGAGATTCCGAGGACTCCTGGCTGGCTCGCCAAATTGTGATGGATTTTTCCCTAAACCTAACCTACCCTAGAATAACTGATACTCCAGCGCGTCTACACATTGACGTTAGCTGATTTTACACCTCCGCGAGTCTACAGTCGACTACAGCTTCAGCTCCCTACCTATACTTCAGCGAGTCTACAGTCGACTACAGCATCCGTCTAAACCAGGTGTGCCCAACCCTGCTCCTGGTGATCGACTGTCCTGCACAGTTTATCTCTAACCCTGATCAAACACACCTGCCTTTAATTTTCAAGTAATCCTGAAGACATTAATTGGTTGTTAAGACCTTAATTGAAGACCTTCAGGTGTGTTTGATTAGGGTTGGAGATGAACTGTGCAGGACAGTCGATCGCCAGGAGCAGGGTTGGGCACACCTGGTCTAAACCTATACTTCATCGAGTCTACAGTCGACTACAGCATCCGTCTAATCCTATACTCCAGCGAGTCTACAGTCGACTACAGCCGAGTTTAACCGTATAATTCTAACTTACTTGCTTCCCTAAACTAACCTGCTGCGCAGCAGTAATATCAGATAGACTCCAGCAATTGTCCTTCAAAGTCTTTTAATTAACGGCCAGGAGTCTCGAGCAGTACTCAGAGAATCTCCCAAGTAAAACCAAGGCCGGTGGATCTCAGACAATTTCCATTGAGAATCCCACCGAAAACACGGAAACAACAGTTTTTATACAATAGGGGGTATGGCATAATGACATTAATTTGATTGGTTATTCATTTTCAGTCTTCTTCTGTTACTGGGTAGTTTTAACCATTACTTCATTGATCACAAGTTCTAACTTAGTCATCTCTGTCTAGTCTCATTTCCCATATTATGTTATTTATACACACATCATGGGTTCGACACACACACACATTCACCTAAAATACAGAATGTCTTAGAACATTGTTTCAGAGATTTAGCAGGTCAAATAAGGTAAAATGGTAAAACATGTTTAGCTTAATATTCAGTTTAACTTTTCCACCACACTACCAAAGAGTCCTTGAACTAGATCTTTCTATACATTCTCATTGACTTCTTTTTGATGTTACATCAGCCAGACAGTTAGAAAAAAAGAAAGATTAATTAGAAAGAAAGATTGGTTAGAAAGAAAGATTAGTTTGAAAGAAAGGAATATTAGTTAGAAAGAAAGCAAGAAAAAAAGAAAGAAAGAAAGAAAGATTAGATATAAAGAAAGAAAGATTAGATGTAAAGAAAGAAAGAAAGATTAGTTAGAAAGAAATAAAGTTTAGTTAGAAAGATAGATAGATTAGTTAGAAAGATTGAAAGAATCGTTGAAAAAAAATTAAAGAAATTAGATTGGAAGTTAATTAGAAAGAAAGATTAGTTAGAAAGTTAGAAAGATTAGTTAGAAAGATAGATAGATAGATTAGTTAGAAAGACAGATTGATTACCTAGAAAGAAAGAAAAATTACTTATAAGGAAAAAAGAAAGATTAGTTGAAAAAGATTTTACTTGGAAAGAATGAGTAAGAAAAAAATAACGATTAGTTAGAAAGAAAGAAAGATTAGCTTGAAAGAAAGAAAGAAAGATTAGTTGGAAAGAAAGAAAGAAAGAATGAAAGAAAGAAAGAAAAAAAGAAAGAAAGAAAGAAAGAATTAGTTGGAAAGAAAGAAAGATTAGTTAGAAAGAAAGAAAGAAGGAAAGAAAGAAAGAAAGAAAGAATGAAAGAAAGAAAGAAAAAAAGAAAGAAAGAAAGAAAGAAAGAAAGGAAGGAAAAATAAATAAAGAATGATTAGTTAGAAAGAAAGATTAGTTTGAAAGAAAGATTAGTTAAAAATATAGAAAAATTAGTTAGAAAGAAAGATAAGTTGGAAAGAAAGATTAGTTTGAAAGAAAGATTAGTTTGAAAGAAAGAAAGATTAGTTAGAAAAAAAGAAAGATTAGTTAGAAAGACAGATTGATTACCTAGAAAGAAAGAAAAATTACTTAGAAGGAAAAAAGAAAGATTAGTTGAAAAAGATATTATTTGGAAAGAATGAGTTAGAAAAAGATAACGATTAGTTAGAAAGAAAGAAAGATTAGCTTGAAAGAAAGGGAGATTAGTTGGAAAGAAAGAAAGATTAGTTAGAAAGAAAGAAAGAAAGAAAGAAAGATTAGTTGGAAAGAAAGATAGACTAGTTAGAAAGAAAGAAAGACTAGTTAGAAAGAAAGAAAGAAAGATTAGTTGGAAAGAAAGAAAGATTAGTTAGAATGAAAGAAAGAAAGAAAGAAAGAAGAAAGAAAGAAAGAAGAAGAAAGAAAGAAAGAAAGAAAGAAAGAAAGAAAGAAAGAAAGGAAAAATAAATAAAGAATGATTAGTTAGAAAGAAAGATTAGTTTGAAAGAAAGATTAGTTAAAAATATAGAAAAATTAGTTAGAAAGAAAGATTAGTTGGAAAGAAAGATTAGTTTGAAAGAAAGATTAGTTTGAAAGAAAGAAAGATTAGTTAGAAAAAAGAAAGATTAGTTAGAAGAAAGAAAGATTGGTTAGAAAGATAGATATAGTATGAAAGAAAGAAAAATTTGTTAAAAAGAAAGATTAGTAAGAAAGGAAAAAAGATTAGTTTGAAAGATAGATAGATTAGTTAGAAAGGAAATAAGATTAGTTAGAAAGAAAGAAAGATTAGTTTGAAATAAAGAAAAATTAGTTTGAAATAAAGAAAGATTAGTGAGAAAGATTAGTTAGAAAGATTAGTTTGAAAGATTAGTTTGAAAGAAAGAAAAGTTAGAAAGAAAGAAAAAACAAAAGATTAGTTTGAAAGAAAGAAAGATTAGTTAGAATGAAAGACTGAAAGATTAGTTAGAATGAAAGAAAGATTAGTTAGAAAGATAGATAGATTAGTTAGAAAGACAGATAGATTAGTATGAAAGAAAGAAAGATTAGTTAGAAAGAAAGATTGGTAAGAAAGTAGTTAGAAAGAAAGAAAGATTGGTTAGAAAGATAGATAGATTAGTAAAAAGAAAGAAAGATTAGTTTGAAATAAAGAAACACTAGTTTGAAAAAAAGAAGGATTAGATAGAAAGATTAGTTAGAAAGAACGATTAGTTGAAAGACAGACAGAAAGATTAGTAAGAAAGAAAGAAAGAAAGAAAGAATAGATGTAAAGAAAGAATAGATGTAAAGAAAGAAAGAAAGAAAGAAAAGAAAGAAGAGAAAAGAAAGAAAGAAAGAAAGAACGATTAGTTGGAAAGAAAGAAAGATAGACTAGTTTGATTAGTTTGAAAGATTAGTTAGAAAAAGATTAGTTGAAAGAAAGACAGAAAGATTAGTAGGACTGAAATAAAGAAAGATTAGTTAGACTGAAAGAAAGATTAGTAAGAAAGAAAGAATAGTTAGAAAAAAAGAAAGATTAGTTAAAAAGAAAGTAGATTAGATGGAAATAAAGATTATTTAAAAATAAGTTTAGAATGAAAGAAAGAAAAAATAGTTAGAAAGATAGATAGATTAGTATGAAAGAAAGAAAGATTAGTTAGAAATAAGGAAAGATTAGTAAGAAAGAAAGATTAATTAGAAAAAAAGAAAGATTAGTTAAAAAGAAAGTAGATTAGATAGAAATAAAGATTATTTAAAAAATAAGTTTAAAATGAAAGAAAAAATTGTTAGAAAGATAGATAGATTAGTATGAAAGAAAGAAAGATTAGTTAGAAATAAGGAAAGATTAGTTAGAAAGATAGATAGATTAGTTAGAAAGAGAGAAAGAAAAAGAGAAATATTAGTTAAAAAAGAAAGAATTATAAGTTACAAAGAAAGAAAAAATAGTTAGAAAAAAAAGATTGGTTAGATAGATTAGTTAGAAAGAAAGATTAGTTTAGAAAGAAAGATTAGTTAGAAGAAAGAAAGAAAGAAAGAAAGAAAGAAAGAAGAAAGAAAGAAAGAAAAGAAAGAAAGAAAGAAAGAAAGAAAGAAGAGAAAGATTACTTAGAAAAGTAGGACTAGTTATAAAGAATGATCAGGGCTGAGTTTCCCGAAACCTTCTTAACGCTACGTCGTTCTTAAGTTACACCTTATGCTGTACCTTATCGTTAATACGTTTTTCCCGAAACGCTCTTAGTTAAGTATACCTTCTGTAAGTCATACTTTCGGAAGGTTGGTCTGGACCACTCTTAGCTTTACCTTATCACTGTTAACGGTCTATATGAATATAATTATGAAGTTTTAATACACACAGACAGTGTTCAATTAGGCTAATTCAAGTGTTTTCATGCAAAGAATAAAATTGTCATTACACTGATTGTTGTTAGAATTTTAATTATATTATTATAGGCCTAGGCTATATAATAACATTTTTATACATTTATTTTAATTAAAGAGCGCTTTTAAAGGCCAGTGAAAGCATAGGCTACTGTCAGTTAAGTCCTATTCGGACGCTAATATTGTTTATCATGGGCTCTTACGGTATTTTAAAAATTTACAGGGGTAAGTCGGATATTTTAGTGCCGTCCGAATCCATAATATCAGTGTTTTTTCTCACCCAACCCGCGTAAAAATCTCTGTCCAAATTAGTACCTACTGATTTTTGACAAACAGGTCGTGTGGTAATTTAATTGCCGTCTGAATACACATCTCTGAGTTTACAAGAAGAGATTCAAAATTCACTGTTTAAATCCTTTTTGATCACTGCCGAGCACCGTAGCTACGTGACGTACACTTTTATTACTGAAATGCTTGAAAGTATTTACAAGAACAATATTTCATCGCAGCTCACCTCAGCGAACAAAAATGGGAAAGAGAAGAAAGCACATAAAAAAATTTAAATTATTATGGCAGCAATATATGATACAATATTAAAATATGTCAAGACTATTATAGGCTGTTATAGTTCGGATTATTTTTTATAATATCCCATGAGTCCTAGTAAATGCAATTTCAACTATTTCTTAAGTGCTTCTTTTAAAGAACAGCACTTTCTTAACCCTTTACCTGTCACCCCCCCTTTTGATAATTGACATTAAAATGCACTATACAAACTTAAATGGTTGTAATTCAAGAATGCTTTGGAATATAGACCTAAGTTTGGTCTTGTTTTAAAGAAAACAATCAGCAGATTATTACTGAAGTGAAAGCACTTCAAAAAATTAAAGTATGAAAAAGTTATGGAAGTTATAATTTACAGTAAATCAAATATAGTTTATTAATATATATTTTTTTTATATAAAATAAATATTTTACAAAATATGTTTTACTATAAAATTACTATAAAATGAAAGCTATATATCTAACCAAGTTGTGTTCCAAATTTAAAGTTGATATCACAAAAATTGAAGTTCCCATGAGATTTTGTTTAGGCGTTATACCAAAAATTGCCACCGGGTGCCATTGAATTCCATTGAATTTAATTGTATGCATTCTGCCATAAAAAAGTAATAAATTTCTATCCAAATATCACTCCACTCACTAAATATGGAACCTTGAGACTCAGACCTTTCTGACAATATGTGTTTTGTCAAGATTAGAAAAAGTTTTGATGATAAATTATGAAAGATGATGCCCAAAAGGGGAGGGGCCTAATAAAAAAATACCGTTTCTATGGTAACGCAACGTCCAATTTCAAAACGGTTTTCACAGGATGAATTCTGAGTTCGTAAGCTTTCAAATGATACCTAATTTATGATAACTACTAAAATATGTGATATAATCATAATAAAAAAAATATATCTATATATATAATATATATTATACTTTTTAGAGGACTCTTACTTTAGTATTTAAAATATAATTTTATCTTTTTTTCATGACAAATACTAGATTATGTTTTATAATGAACTTTTAGCACTAAAAACCAAAGTTTCAATTATTAAAAGTGTGTGCGTCGACTTTTTGTGACAAAGGTCAGAAACTCCTGTAATGACGCCGATTTTTTGAGGCGCACTCTTGTCATAAATTCATATATTACTGTTCATTAGTAATTTGTAAGAAAAAAGCAACGTTAAAATAATCTATTTAGGAGACTTAGAGCTTTCCAACGATATATAGTTTGTCATGACTAGATTAGGATTTAATAGTAATATAGTGAAGTAAATTTAGTTTGCCCGTATACGGGCAAGTGACAGTTAAGGGGTTAAACAGCCCCGGCACGAGAGAATAATTGATTCTCGAGTCATCGATATCAGCAGATTCAGCACCATCGCCACAGACAGCACCCGGTAACGTCGCACGTAAGAAGGTATATCTTAAGCAGAAGAAAAAAAAGATTAGTTGAAAGACAGACAGAAAGATTAGTTAGAATGAAAGATTAGTGAGAAAGATTAATTAGAAAATAAGGAAAGATTAGTTAGAAAGAAAGAAAGATTAGTTAGAAAGATAGATAGATTAGTTAGAAAGAGAGAAAGAAAAAAAGAAAGATTAGTTAAAAAAGAAGGAATTATCAGTTAGAAAGAAAGAAAGATTAATTAGAAAGAAAGCAAGAAAGATTAGTTTGAAAGAAAGAAAGAAAAGTTAGAAAGAAAGAAAGATTAGCTTGAAAGAAAGATTAATTAGAAAGAAAAACAGAAAGATTAGTTAAAATGAAAGAAAGATTAGTTAGTATGAAAGAAAGATTAGTTAGAAAGATAGATAAATTAGTATGAAAGAAAGATTAGTTAGAAAGAAAGAAAGATTAGTTTGAAATAAAGAAAAATTTGTTTGAAATATTAGTTTGAAAGAAAGAAAAGTTAGAAAGAAAGAAAAACCAAAAGATTAGTTTGAAAGAAAGAAAAGTTAGAAAGAAAGAGAAAAATTAGAAAGAAAGATTAGTTAGAAAGAAAGAAAGATTAGTTTGAAAGAAAGAAAAGTTAGAAAGAAAGATAGAAAAGTTAGAAAGAAAGATTAATTTGAAAGAAAGATTAGTTAGAAAGAAAAACAGAAAGATTAGTATGAAAGGAAGAAAGATTAGTTAGAAAGATAAGTTAGAAAGATTAGTTTGAAAGAAAGAAAAGTTAAAAGAAAGATAGAAAAGTTTGAAAGAAAGATTAGTTAGAAAGGAAGAAAGATTAGTTAGAAAGAACGAAATATTAGTTAGAAAGATTAGTTTGAAAGAAAGATTAGTTAGAAAGAAAGACAGAAAGATTAGTTAGAATGAAAGACTGAAAGATTAGTTAGAATGAAAGAACGATTAGTTAAAAAGATAGATAGATTAGTATGAAAGAAAGAAAGATTAGTTAGAAAGAAAGATTGGTAAGAAAGGAAGAAAGAATAGTTAGAAAGAAAGAAAGATTGGTTAGAAAGATAGATAGATTAGTAAAAAAGAAAGAAAGATTAGTTTGAAATAAAGAAAGACTAGTTTGAAAAAAAGAAGGATTAGTTAGAAAGATTAGTTAGAAAGAAAGATTAGTTGAAAGACAGACAGAAAGATTAGTAAGAAAGAAATAAAGAAAGATTAGTTAAAAAGAAAGAATTATTAGAAAGAAAGAAAAAATAGTTAAAAAGAAAGAAAGATTAGTTAGAAAGAAAGATTAGTTAGAAAGAAAAAACATTGGTTTGAAAGATAGATAGATTATTTAGAAAGAATGATTAGTTGAAAGAAAGAAAGAAAGAAAGAAAGAATAGTAGAAAGAAAGAAAGAAAGAAAGAATAGTAGAAAGAAAGAAAGAAAGAAAGAAAGAAAGACTAGTTATAAAGAAAGAAAGATTAGTGAGAAAGAAAGAAAGATTAGTTAGAAAGATTGGTAAGAAAGGAAGAAAGAATAGTTAGAAAGAAAGAAAGATTGGTTAGAAAGATAGATAGATTAGTAAAAAAGAAAGAAAGATTAGTTTGAAATAAAGAAAGACTAGTTTGAAAAAAGGATTAGTTAGAAAGATTAGTTAGAAAGAAAGATTAGTTGAAAGACAGACAGAAAGATTAGTAAGAAAGAAATAAAGAAAGATTAGTTAGAATGAAAGAAAGATTAGTTAGAATGAAAGAAAGATTAGTTAGAAAGAAAGATTAGTGAGAAAAAAAGATTAATTAGAAAAAAGATTAGTTAAAAAGAAAATAGAAAAGTTATAAAGAAAGATTATTTAAAAAAGAAAGAAAGATTAGTAAGAAAGAAAGATTAGTAAGAAAGAAAAATAGGTTGGAATGAAAGAAAGAAAAAATAGTTAAAAAGAAAGAAAGATTAGTAGAAAGATAGATCAGTTAGAAAGAGAGAAAGAAAAAGAAAGATTAGTTAAAAAAGAAAGAATTATTAGAAAGAAAGAAAAATTAGTTAAAAAAGAAAGAAATATTAGTAAGAAAGAAAGAAAGATTAGTTATAAGGAAAGAAAGATTAGTAAGAAAGAAAGAAATTAAGTTGGAAATTAATTATTTAGAAAAAAGGTTAGTTAGAAAGAAAGATAGATTAGTATGAAAGAAAGAAGGATTAGTTAGAAAGAAAGATTAGTTAGAAAGAAAGATTAGTTAGAAAGAAAGATAGATTAGTTAGAAAGAAAAATAGATTAGTGTTACGTCCTTAGGGACGTTTATACTGTTTTTTTTTCGGGGTTTTGTGTTTCTCTTTTGTCTCTCTTTCTTTCGCTTTTACAGGCCGTCGCTGATTGGCTGTAATGTCTGTCAGTCACTCGTAACGAGACGAGTGAGTTTATCTGAGGGCGGGATCATCATCAGCACGATGCGGGACACCTGGAGAAGTCCTACTTAAGATGTATGCTAACAGCGGGAACGGAGAGAGACTTTTGATTTTACAGAGAGAGACTTTTGGTTTTTGTTTTTGAGCTGTTTTGTTTTCTCTCCTGTGGATTTAGTTTTGTTAAACGTTTGCTTTGTCTGTCATGTTACGTTTACCTTTTTGAACTGAGTGCTCCCTGAAACTTCTCATTCGAGAGTGTTGATTCTGTTAAACAGCTTTGCAAGGCTGGGTTAGTCGGGAAGGGGAAGGGAATAGGTAAGAATGTCACGTGACATACATTTTGCACACTTAGTTGTCTTTTCTGTCTATATTCACTAGGTTAGCGGTTTGTGCCACCCTCTGTATTTTTGTTTTTATTAATTAGTGTAGTTTAGATACGGCGTCTAGGACGTTGAAGACTTTTTCTTTAACCTTTTGTTGTAGTCTAGGTTTAGATTGAAATGGTTTGGTTAGTTTTTGTTTTGCTTATGTTATTTTCATTTGTTTGGCACAAATCCTATTTTCCCTTTTGCCCGTTTCACATGTAACAAGTTATTTCTCTCTATTAAATTATTTCTTGTTCTAATTTTGAGTGTGTCTCTCGTGTTTTCTCAACTCGCAAAGTGGTCCATAGAGACGGTTGACTGAACTGGTCTTGTGTTCCCCTTCTAATATCCCCTAGACGGGTGAGAGCCAAAGAAGGGACGTAACATAATGGGGGCTCATCCGGGATTATAATCCAACTGAATTAACAAATAACCAGTTCATGATAACGTCTCTTGTATCACTGCGTGAGGTGAGAACTCGTAAGCGCGTGGAATTCGTACGTGCGGTTGTTCGGCGTCATAATAGTAACGATGTTTAGTTTGGAAAAGTTTCTTGAGAATCCCTCACTAGAAGAATTAGATAGTTGTAGGAAGGATGATTTGTTAATGATAGCAAATCATTTTCAGTTTTCGGTGAATAAGCAGTCTCTTAAAAAAGAGATTAAGTCTGTGGTATGTAGTCGATTGGTAGAGATGAATGTGCTTACGTTGCAGGAGGAGGTAGCTGGAGTTGCGGACAGTGGGGAGGTGAGTACGTTTGGTGGGAGGGGGAATGTGAGTCAGGGGGGACTAACGCCTACGGCGGAGGTTGAGGCTGAGGCTAGGGCGGGATTACCTCCCTTTGATCCATTCTCGCCTACATCGGTTTGCTCAAAAGGGGATGCGAAACTGAAAGTTCGTTTGGCCCGTTTGCAGTTTGAGTCGCAGGAGAAGGTGCAGGCTCGGCAGGCGGAGATGGATTTAAAACTACAAGTTCGTAAACTTGAGATCGAGGCGGATACGCAGGTCAGAATGCGACAGCTGGAGCTTGACGCAATGCGAATTGTGGGGGGCTCCGCTGCGCGACCAGGTTCCCCTCGGGTTAGTTCCGCTGCCACTGTTGCCCATGCTCCCTTGGTGGTCCCTACTCCTACTGTTGCTCCAGCGACTGCTTCCTCCGTAGCAACCGAGTCGTTCGATGTTGGTAAAAATGTTACACTACTGCCACATTTTCGTGAGACCGAAGTAGATTCCTATTTTAGTGCCTTTGAGCGCATTGCTGTGTCTTTTCGTTGGCCAAAAGATTGTTGGGCTTTGTTACTGCAATGCCGGTTAGTTGGTAAAGCGATGGAGGTTTTCTCTACCCTGTCCTTAGAGGATAGTTTGAATTATGACGCTGTAAAACTAGCAATTTTACGTGCTTACGAGTTAGTTCCAGAAGCATACAGACAGAAATTTAGAGGCCATAAGAAAAGCTCGACTCAGACATTTGTTGAATTTTCAAGAGAGAAGGCTCTTCTCTTTGATAAATGGTGTAGTGCAACTAAGGTTGAGGGTTTCAATTCCTTAAGGGAATTGATTCTGCTTGAGGAGTTTAAGAGTTGTTTACCCGAGCGGGTGGTCGTCTATTTGAACGAACAGAAGGTTAATGCGTTGGCACCTGCTGCTGTTCTAGCGGATGAGTTTATGCTCACTCATAAGGGTGCATTTTTTGTGTCGCGTACTGAAAAGAACGTGACCGCTGTTTCATCTCGAGCTCAGGGTTCTATTCGGGAAAAATCTGGCGTGTTGAATTCGAAAGAGACCAAGAATTGTTTTTATTGCCATAAACCCGGACATCTGATTGCTGACTGCCCGGTGCTGATGCGTAAACAGCAATCTAAGGAACCAAAAAGTGTTGCGTTTGTGGAGACTGTACCGCCATCGGAACTATCGTGTGGTATTGAGAGTTTTGATGTAAATTATGAACCTTTCGTTATGCCAGGATTTGTTTCGTTGTCTGGAAAGGAAGAGGATAGGAGAAAAATCTCTATTCTCCGAGATACAGGTGCCATGCAATCAATTATGCTGTCTGATGCGTTACCGTTCTCTGATGTATCATATTGTGGCTCAAACATTTTGATTCGTGGGATCGAAATGCAAGTTGTGTCTGTTCCTTTGCATCAGGTGCATTTACAATGTACACTTGTTTCAGGGCTCGTACGAGTGGGAATTCGTAGTTCACTCCCTGTAAAAGGAATTACATTCATCTTAGGAAACGATTTGGCTGGAGGCAAAGTTTTGCCAGCTCCAGAGGTGACTGACGTTCCGTATGTTTGCCCAATTATGGATGATGTCAGTAATTTGCACCCTGAAGTGTTTTCTGCTTGTGCAGTTACTCGTGCTCAGTCAGCTAAAACAGTGCGCGAAGTTGATTTGGCTGACTCGCTGATCGGATCCTTCTTGTCGGATGATGTAAAAACTTCTGAAACTGAGATGGGTTCTGTAAACGCTCCTAAGGTGAAAAAGTCAGAAAATTGGCTAGAGGGTTTGAAGTCATTAGATTTACCCATAACTCGTTCGCAGATCGTTATGGCACAAAACGATGATCTCTCTTTGAGAAAGTGTTTGTCAGCTGTAGTTAGCGCTGAAGCTGCCAAGAAAAGAAATACAGCATACTTTGTAGACCAGGGTTTACTTATGCGTAAGTGGTGTTCTAAGGTTGAGGAGGATTTGGATTGGAACGTGGTATATCAGGTGGTGGTTCCAATCCAATATCGTTCTCAGGTGTTACGGTTGGCACACGAACATGTCCTGTCTGGACATTTGGGGGTAACAAAAACTTACCAACGTATCCTCCAGTATTTTTTTTGGCCTGGGTTAAAACGAGACGTTGTAAAATTTTGCCGTACGTGTCACACTTGCCAGATTGCGGGAAAGCCGAACCAGGTCATCTCACCCGCTCCACTGTCTCCGATCCCGGTTATAGGAGAAGCGTTTGAAGAGGTATTGGTTGACTGCGTCGGTCCATTACCGAAAACGAAAGCAGGTAATCAATATCTATGTACAATAATGTGTTAGAGCGACTAGATTTCCTGAGGCTGTTCCATTGCGGAAAATAACGGCTCCTGTAATTCTGAAAACGTTGACTAAGTTCTTTTCTACGTTTGGACTCCCGAAAGTAGTTCAAACAGACCAAGGTACAAATTTCTTGTCGCGAGTGTTTACCCAAACGTTAAAATCTTTGTCTATTGAGCACCGAGTTTCTAGTGCCTATCACCCAGAAAGCCAGGGTGTGATCGAAAGGTTTCATCAGACTTTAAAGTCCATGCTACGAAAATTCTGTATGGACACGACTAAAGACTGGGATGAAGGAATTCCTTTAGTATTGTTTGCCGTACGTGAGAGTGTGCAAGAATCGCTCGGTTTTAGTCCCGCCGAGTTGGTTTTCGGACATACTCTTCGGGGACCGCTTAAGGTTTTGAAAGATCAAATGATGGATGGTAAAAATGAGAAGAAAACGAATGTCCTTGATTACGTTAGTCAATTTCGAGAGAAGCTGCACAGTGCGTGTGATCTTGCGCGTAACTTCTTAAAAGGTACGCAGTTAGAGATGAAGGATCGATTTGACAGAAACGCTGTGGCACGGTCATTTCAGCCTGATGACAAGGTTGTGGTATTATTGCCAATACCAGGGTCTGCATTATCTGCTAGATTTACTGGGCCCTACCGTGTAGTTAAGAAACTCAGTGATACAGACTATGTGATTTCCACTCCCGACAGAAGGCGTAGGACACGTGTTTGTCATATTAACATGCTTAAAGCATATTATGATCGTGATCATTGTGAATCTGTTAAATCGTTACCAGACAGTGCAGTTGTCTTAATCACATCTAAAGTTTCTTCTGTTCTAGAAGGTGACCGGAAGGAGGATGAGGATGAGGATGGACTGGTATTGAGAAATACTCCACAACAATGTAGTAAATTGGGAAACTCCGCTATTCTGTCCAATTTGTCGTCTCATTTATCTTCTCTACCTAACGCGCAACGGCAGGACGTGGCTGTTCTCATAACATCTTTTCCCGTTCTGTTCTCCGATGTACCATCCCAGACTGGAGTGTTACAGCATGATATTGACGTTCGAGATGCAAAGCCAATAAAGCAGCATCCTTATCGAGTTAACGAGGTTAAGAGGGCCGCAATGAATACAGAAACTGACTATTTGTTAGAGAACGGTTTAGCTCGCCATAGTTATAGTCCGTGGAGTTCCCCATGTCTTCTCGTTAAGAAACCTGATGGTTCGTTTCGTTTCTGCACGGACTACCGAAAAGTCAATGCTGTCACCGTGCCCGATTGTTATCCGCTCCCTAGAATGGAGGATTGCGTTGACAGTATCGGTTCTGCTAGGTTCGTTAGCAAACTTGACTTACTTAAAGGATACTGGCAGGTACCTTTAACCCCACGCGCATCCGACATATCTGCTTTCGTGACTCCGAATTGCTTTCTACAATATCATGTTATGGCGTTCGGGTTACGAAACGCACCAGCTACATTTCAGCGGTTGGTTCAAACTGTTCTCGCTGGTGTACCAAATTGCAAGGCATATTTGGATGACTTGATAATCTTTTCTGATGACTGGGTTCTGTCTTCTAGGTGAACTGAAAAGAACAGAGCACGACAGAAAAGAGCAGTGGCAAGATAGCAGAGTTTGAAGTAACATGCAACCATCCAAGATGGGAAGGTCTGTAATGAAATGGCGTTAAGAGTACACAGGAAGTGTTACAGGGGAAGAGGAGGCCTAAGCCTGCGGTTTGTGGCTCGGAGAGGAGGAGGGAGCCAAACACTTCAATAACCGGGGGAATCTCTAGATTCTGTAGCCAATATTAAGTGGATGGGTTTAATACCTTTGTTCAGTTTGCCTGGGGTGGAATGAGGTCATTTGGGTTGGAGTCAGCATCGTGGTTGGTCTTTCTGTCGTCCCCAAACGTTTGACAGCAGTGTCCCGGGTCTTTCGTGCATCTGTACCGATGTGCTCCCTCTCACGCAACCTGACTTTGAATCACAACCGGCAGTGCCAAATTGGTGATGTCGTTGTTGCGGGCCGCACTAACGGAGAGATACAGGAAAGTCCGGGACTCGCGCTCAGTCAGTGCTGGTCACGCAGGTGAGATGAACCAGTGTGCTGGACTCCAAGCAGAGATGACTGTCAAATCACCACAGCTCTTTAGTGGTTTCCACATGTAAATACAGAACAGTGTGAACAAGTAGCTTAACAGTGAATGAAAGCTTTCTTGTTTAAACTGAATTGAGTAATTATGTATGTAGAAAATAGAAGCAAAGGTTTTCCTAAATAATGGTAAAAAGGAAATTATGAAAATGATGTTATTTATCAAAATAACTTAACCCACAAAAAAAAATATATATTCCTAAAAAAAAATTTTTTTTTTTTTTTTATTAAATTCCTTTTATTATTATTCCTTTTACTATTAATGGAAATTAATAATTAAAAGTAATAAAGTAGGGTGGACCCCGGGAGAAGACAGGCAGTAGTGGCGCGTTTGGGCCACCAAGGGGTTTGGGTCACTTCCTCCTAGTGGTCAACCTGGCTGACCGAGAACTTGATTTGAATTGCATTCAAACTGGTTTAAATACACTTCAAATCAAGCGTATGCATAGATGTTAAGTAACTTCTAGAATTGTTGTCATAACATATCAAATCAAAATTATTAAAAATAATTTGAGACCGGAAATATAGACGTAAAGCCATAAAACTCTTGCCCACAGGTAAGGAGACTTAATTCACATTAATCTTGAAATTTTTTTGTTTCAAATCAAATTTGAATAAGTGTAGGAAATTTAAGGTTGGCATTATGTATGATGAGGATAATATCCAACATAAAATCAACTGAGAGAACGCCACTTCAAAGCAGAAAGAGTAGAAATGAAATAAAAGATGAGCTGACTTAGCAGGGGAAGGCCACAAGGGGGCCGCACTACTAAGTGTTCATCAGGGACTGTTACTACTTACTTTTGAATATTTTTTTTTTTTTAAATTCAAATGTGGTTTGAACTAAATTCAAAATAAGTGTACACAGTCAGGAGTGAAAAATCATGTTAGTAACACTGGAACTTGCACATGCATTGAAAGTTAGGGACACAATTTCAGGAATTCATTGGAACACTGAAATGGTGATGAGAGAAAATTATTTAGGAAAGGCTGACCTTGTTATTAGTGTCCACACGATGGCGACATTTCGCTCATGCAGGATGAAGTCAGGGGGCGGTACGTAATTCGAGAACTGTCAATCACTTAGGCTAAGGGTTGTCCTCTAGTGTTTGTCAGCGGAACAACAACCGGCCTGCTTCCATGTGTGATTCAAATTTGAGCGTGCAGACGCTTTGCTTTCTGTAGCGATCACACTTATCAAAACTAAATCTCAGCGGATTTTTGATGCTATGTTTTAACAAACACGACTTGCAGAATTTTTTTTTTTCTGCGCTATGTAGGAGAAAACAGGAATTATACGTCTGTCGGTTGGATCCAAATACATTTATCAAATAGCATTTAATGATTAAAATGTTTTGGAGGTTTTGGTGCTATATTTCACTAAACAGCGTGGCAAGATTTTTTTCCTACACACACACATAGGGTTCACAGGAATTAGGCATCTGTTTTTCGCTACCCACAAATAATTAGCACTATGATTCATACGTGTTCGCTTATAAATTTCAAACCTCGGCGGGTTTTTCCTTTTTCGACACGTGTGCACGGAAGGATTTCTTCGCTTCCCCACATTAATATAGATAACAGGAATTATACGTCTGTCATTCGAATCCAAATAACATTTATCAAATAGCATTTACTGATTAAAATGTTTTAAGGTTTTGGATTTTTCTGTGCTATATTCTAACAAACACGTCTGGCAGGGCTTCTCGCTGCGCATAAATAACAGGAATTATTCGTCTGTTTTTTCGACTCCCATAACATATTATCAAATAGCACTTATGATTAGATATGCTTTAGGTTTTACAATTGAGTAGCTACGTCAATTTTTTTAACCAGGAGTTTACCGTTAATCTAACGATTTAATATAAGGCCTTTTTAAGAATAGTGAAAGAGCATCGTTTCACTAAATCTTGTCTTCACCCTGACAGAAGAACATCGTTCGGACAGGGGAGTTTAATATTAAAAATGTCGTCGTTCAAAAGAGGTTTCTTCGTCTTTTATAGGACAAATTTAATACTGTGAAACTATGAAAACTGCAGTTTACTTCTTAGTTTCGCTGGACTGAAATGGCTTTTTGCCTTTAATCAGTCACGGTGAGTTCGCAGTGCGTTTGCTCAACCGAGGTGCACGTACACTATTAAATCACAATATAGACAAGATTGAACTGATCTCTTTTGCTCAAAAACAAGTTTAAAGTGTGCCAGCATTTTTCTCCACCATAAATATGTAAAGACTTTAGGCGGGTCTAATCCATGGGAATTTGCATATCATAATTACTAATTGGTAATTAATAATTATTCATACATGTTTGGATTAGATCAGTCTTACATGTTAATAAATCTCCCTCTAAAGGAGAATGTCATTTTACCTGGATGTATACATGCAATCTTTTCATTTTAACAAGTTGATTGCAGTCAATTACACAGATCGCGTCTTACAAATCAGGCAAAATTAATTTAGCTCAATTGTCAGAAGAATAATGAGGGGTTTTCCCCAATATCATCTTACTTTATAGGATTGCAGGAAACGCAATTCTCTGGCCAGAAGAATTGGGCTTCCTGCCCCATAATAAGTACTCTTTAAATTATTAATTATTGAAATAATTAATTAATTCGTAAAGCTTGTAGCATAAAAGATCTTTTGGCACTTAAGAGCCTCGAAATTGAGCAAAGAGGAAGTCCATCAGTCAAGTGAATATAATGATTTAATGAAGGCATGTCTACTTATATATATTTACTACGTTACAGGAATACATATTTACAAACATCAACACGAACGAAACATAATATGACATCAATGAATGAGAAATGCGTAAAGTTTGGGCAATGGATAACTTACACGCGAAAGCGTGTAAGAGAGGGAGAGAGAGAAAGGGGGTGAGAGTTTAGAGAGTTGCATGGTTGCAGTGAGATTAGGAAGAGAGATGATCTTTCTAAATAAGTTAGCAAATTCACATAGACAAACGGAACTTTGAGAGACAACAAGACTTCAACAAATCTTAAAAACGTGATCAAACACGGATACTTGCAGAGGTTTGGTCTGTGCATGGCTTGTGAAGAAGCGTGTGTGGGTGTCTCGCAGCCCGGTGCGTCACGTGCGCGCGCTTCTGCTTCAGAGAGAGCGCGCGTTCGTTTGGATCTTTTCTTAGCTGGCTTTGCTGAAGAGATATGTCACGCGGTGTTCTTTTCACTTCGTAGAAGTAAACAGCGTCGAATATGAAAACAAAACTAACTTTAAAGAAAAGAAATAAAGAACGGCGATGAGCTCGCCGGAGGCGCGACGTTACATGATGATGACTCGGATCAGGAAGAGAGCGAGGAGGAGCTCCGCGCCTCTTTAAAAACATTTCGGTTCACGCCTTCTTTTGGAAGACTGCGCCAATCAGCTGGGAGGGAAGTTCCCGCGGAAGATTTCTCTTTGTCTTGTCAGATCGACTTTGCATGTTTTATGACGGTGACGTAAAATGCGTTCAATTTTACTCCAGAGATGATAAAACATCGTAACACACATCCTATGGTTTGTACACATACAGATATGGTTTGGTCAGATCAAGAGGATTCCAAAGATATGAAGAACAACATAAGTTGGATAATACTGTAAAGTTATACATTAAAAGGCATACTTTCCCAGCATTTGTAGTTATTTTAGGACTACGGTACGGTCGCAGATAACCATGGACTCTGGGTAACAGACACACATATAAGCATATCAAAATATATCTCAATAAAGTCTTTATATGATGACGTTAGAGGTTTGTGTATGTGTGTGCGTGTCCATGAGATGAACATGTATCACAAAGTTATGCATAGGATATATATAATATATATATATATATATATATATATATATATATATATATATATATATATATATTAGAGTTAAAAAGGTTTCATTTTTCCTTCTCCAGGAATCAAGGGAATACGCAGTTACATGTAGAAATACATAATGGTAAACTCAGTTATTTCAATGTAACATGAACAAACAAACACATAAACCACATTGAATATTTCTGTTTAAAATGTCTTTTAAAAAGAGAAGTTTCTTTTCTCTGTAGCATTCACTTCCTGTGGCCCATTCCACATTCCTGGGGGGGATGTGTTTTTGGTGGAATGTGTGTGTTGTGTGTGTGTGTGTGTTTAATTTTGAGTCCTGGGGGAAGATATGTGTGGAAGCTTCCCGGCCTTTGAAGGCTCTTAGGATTTTAGTTATCCAGAATATGATTCATCCACATACTCTACATATATCCCCCTTTTCGTCGGATGATGTCCCCGTGTGTTGGACATCATATGACGACAAATCATCACCATTGGCGGATGGCAGGTGAATCATGATGATTGGGTAGGAGGTGCTGTTAGGCTGAGGCTGAGGGCTCAGCTTGATAAAGTTCGACGCAGCCTCCAGCGTGGTACCCTCTTCCTGAGGGTCCCGTGGGGTTGGCTGTAGATGTTCGCATCTCGTTGAGCCTCCTGTGCAGGATGACTGTCGAGTGTCAGGGTGTGGTTGATAGATGTACCCTGTGTAGGATCGGCTGCAGTCCAGGATTGGACAGCAGGTGAAGCAGTTAAGGCGGGCCGTTGAGACAAAGCTCGGAGGGCTGTGTTGATAGAAGCACTGTCAATTAGCTGGGATCCCCCTTTTGCAAACCACAATTCCTTTTTTGGAGTTAGGGTGAGAGTGTGGTTCTTGAAGAAGGATGGGGCTTTTGGTACTTGGATGCGCTGCTCTGGCTGAGCAAGGTGACAGATCACTTACAATCTCTGCTTGGGTCTCGGTGACTGGAGTGCGAGGCTTGGCTTTAGCAGGGCAGCTTGTGCCACTGATCTGCAGCCCGCAGGTTCCGTCAGGGTTGTCTCTGAGGAAAGATTTGTTAGGGCAGGATAGTAAATGTCTTTGGTCAATGTGCACATGTGTGGATTCGGAGCTGGGGACAGCTTGGTGTCGCTGTCATGCAAGGCAATCACGTACGGCGTGCGGATCTTGATGTGAGTGCTGCCTTTCCAAATCTGACATGGACAATGTTCTTGAGCCGGTGGATTCGGCTTGACTATGATGGGTAAGTTCAGGGGAACGTCCCATTTTCTCTGCTTGTGGTGATGCAGAGTGGGATGGCACTACCCATGAGAGTAGGCAAGGTGTATTTTTAAAGAGTCAGTTGGCGTGGTGATGGCGGGACGCCAGCACGGTTTGCATGAGGCCTAAGGTATCCGGTGCGGTGGGATTCTACCCATGGCGAGGCTGTCGATGGAGGAGTTCACCCCCCCCTAGCAGGTTTGTCATCAGGGCTGTTACCAGCTGAGTTCGAGCAAAGTCATTCTCAGTTCCCTTTAGTGACTTGTCGATGGTCTGCGGGGATGCACTCTGTTGTGAGTGGCTCTGTTCTCTGTGGAATCTCAGTCTGAATTTTGGCTGCATGCCGTCCGACGTTGGCGAGGTTTACTGCATTCATGCAGGACATCCAAGTGTCAAACAGAGTTCTGACGGCATGCGGCGGCGGTTGTGGCCACCTGGCTCCGCTAGCGTGACAGTCATTTTCTCAAGTTGGTCGAGCATGTGTTCGACATCGGCCTCAGTGTGCGTGAGGGCCTCCTCTGTCCGTTGGCACCTACCCAGCTGTATTGTGTCGTTACGCCGGGGTAGTGCGTTCTGTAGGCGTTGTGAGGATCAGGTGGCACAGGCACTTTCTGAGTGCGGGTCCGGCAGAAAAGGAGTCTTGGTTGTTCCCTTAGGATGGTGCTTGGTGCCGGACCTGGTGAGATGTCCGATTGCGGCTGCCCTCTGGTTGGCTGGAAGCACAGCAGCATCCTGGTAAAAGTGACAGGGAGAGAGAAAGAGAGAAAGGGAGGAAAAATTTCAGCGAACATCGTCCTTGTTGGCTAGGACAGTCTTTTCGCTTTGAGGGCGCCAGTATGCCACTTGCTTCGGTGTCTTGCAAGTGTCTCTGGTGCTGCGGGTTGCAGCACATGGGTGCGTCATGGGCATAGGGCATACATTGTGGCATTACCCCCCTTTTGCACTGTGGCAGAACAAGCTGTGGCGCGGTGATGGCATCAGGTGCAGAACGCTGAATGTTGTCCAGTGCACGTGGCCATGTGCTTGTTGCCTTAGGTTGTCTGGGGCACCGGCTGTCGGTGGGTGCAGACGGCGTTCGTGGGTGGTAGGAGGGGTATGAGAGGTGGTTTCTCATAGTGTCCGTTGTTTTGTCGTCAGTCTTTGGTAAGCTGGAAGGTAAAGGTCAGGTGAAGCAGGGCTCTGTGACATTTTTGTCTTGTGGTAAGAGCCTAATGCATGACCCTAAAAGTTCAGAACCATGGTTTAATTGGTTCGCTAGGTATGTAGCATAAAGCTAGGTGTTTCACATGTAGTGAAGCTAGCTAGTGAAGTGTGTCTTGTATCTTATCTTAGCTGTGGATGTTAGGAGGCTAAGAGGTATGTGGTTCCGAGATTATTCCATGAAAAGGGCATAGCCGAGATGAAATAAATGCCTTAAGATGGTTCTTATGACTAAATTATTTCTCTGGACTTAACTAGTGGTTCACTACGGCTTGACGAAGTGAATGATGGGGGAAAAAGGACAGCTTCCCTATTCAAATTATGCTTATTATCAATCCTCTGACTAATTTTGCCCTAGTAAATTGTTGAAGTTACTTGTGTTGCAGGGTCACAAAAATGAGTACACTTGTTGAAAATAAAACAAAATCACAAATAAAGGTGTCTCCGTTTCCTTTCTGGGCCCTATGGGAAATGGAACCACATTTGAACAAGAGAGGAAATAAAATAAATTTTTAAAAACATATAGATGATCGAAAAGTAAAGGGGATAGCCGAGTGCTATTAATATCAAGGTCAAAGAATAAAATAAATAAAAATTAAAGAGCCAAAAGCAAAAAAAAAATTAAAATTAAAAGCAGAAACAAAGTGATCAAAACAACGGGAATGATCTGAAGGCGAGAATAATCAGTGGCATTAGTGACTAAACTTTGGATTTGCCTGGGCCAACACTTTATAGTGGGTTATAACGGTTGCTTGTTCGAGGCCACATCGTGTGCGTCCCGTCAAAGGATTAGTCACCTGCCGATGAAGATTCCTATTGCTATATGAATTCTTCTCTAGCTACACAGTTTACATGTAGTTAACTTAAGTTTAATTAACAGGGTATCTTCAAAGTTAGCAAGACGGTTGGCAAGGGCTATGCCTCAACTAGTGAAGGTGAACTTTAGCTAAGAAGAATTGCAAACACGGAATGTGAATAATTAGGAACCCTAACTGGTGTTAAGGAAAGTATTTTAGAATACTGTGCACTGTGTAAACACAAGCGGTGATTAAGGGTTCAAGTAAATTATGCTAACTGCTAATTGTAGAAGTTATTATTTAGCTTAGCCTAAGCTGGATGGATGTTAGGTTAGGTAGCGTAGCGTAAGCTAGCTGGATGCCATGTTAGTTTAGCTTAGCGTGAGCTGGAAGGATGCTAGGTTAGCGTAGCCACCTAGGCTGGTTTGTTACAAGGTGACATCACAAGTTAGCACTTCCTGTGACAAGTCGTTGTCATGGAAACTAGAGCATGTCAGACAATTCAAACAGTCCCTAAAGGCTGTGGTTTTTTACATGAATTATGCATGTTTAAAACGGGTTAAACCGGGGTGCAACTTTATTTTAAGTCTTTCTAGGACTCGTGTTTACATGAAGTAAAATGCAGATGTGTTTTGGCATTAGCTAATTTTACTCATGGAACTCTTCTCTTTATTTTAAGCAACTTATTCTATTTGTTTACAGAGTAAGGAAATAGATTTGCTGGGAGTCAAAGCTTGTCTAAGAAATATATAGTTACGTCCCGCTTGTGCACTACTGCTGACTTTTTCAGCGATTACAACCAGTTTTGATCACTAGTAGCTCTCTGTTTGCAGATGCAGCTAAAGTTTAGGTGAATTCATCAATCAAACAATAATTTGTAAGGCCTTTACATTTGTAGAAAGGGGAGCGTTCGCCCAGGTCTAACTAGAAAAAACTTTTTTCCTGAGCTTTCTTGTTAAGACACAGGTTTAGTCTACTGCAATTTGGATTTCTTTTAAGCAAAGCAGATAAAAATCGGTACAGTTTACAGGGCTGCTGAGATGAGGTTTCTTCATCAAACAGACTACGCTTACTGCTTAACATCAAATTTTAGTTGGAAATCTAAGGCTATTTTTACTAAAGTAGAGAAGTCAATTTCAGCAATCGTTTATCTGCATTTAGACAAGCCAGTGATCAAAAATGCGTCTGCACATTGTGTTTTAGTTGGATCGTAACGATAAATGCACGCCCATAGGTTAACTGTAGTTTAAAGCTCAGTGGTTTCACTCAACTCTGACGTCGCAGTGACGTATGCCCTATTTGGAGCTAGCGTTTTCCTGTAACCCTTTCATTGTCATAGAAACAAAATGTTTGCAGTGTCATTCAACCAGCATGTTGCAATGCTTGGTTCGAAAGAGTGTGCATATCTGTTGGCAGGTGAGGCTTACACGTCCATTCAAGATTTTCTTAAGTCAGTAAAAATTCTAATTTTACGAATGCAGAGTCTTGCAACCTTTTGGGCAGACATTTTAATCTACTTTAAAAGTTCTATGTTTTATGCTGATCAGGGACCCTTTTAGCAGAGCTTGCACTGTGTTCGTGCAGTGTCTTCTGGTTTTGCAGTTCAAAGTCAGTGGGGTTTTAGGAATTCTTTCTGAGGAGGCCTTCTTGTCAGAGGCCTTCTGCATTAGGTCACGCATCGTTGAGTGGGCATTGCGTGTCTTTGGCGAGCTGGAAGGTGCAGGGTAGCGAACTGGAACTTTGACTTGGTGCTGAGGCTGTGTACCCTAGATGGCTGCTGGAGTTCTTGGGAACTCTGACCTTGGAGTTGGCTCTGGTGACCATGTGACTGGAGGGCCCAGACGGTCAGGTGTTTGAAGTCTAATGAAGCTTAGAGCGTTCTAGCAGGTCTTTGCCAATCAGAAAGGGGTGCGTGAAATTTGTGAGATGTAAAATGGGTGGGTAGGCCTCAAAAGGACCAATTGTCAGGTAAATGGAGCTCTTGTTTAGCCGGTTGTACGTTCTGGTTGTACGACTGCACGTTCAGCTCACACATGTGGGGTATAAGAGTTCGATCTTCGCTCTTAGCTATAGCACGAGTCTTTCAAAGAGTTGAGCTGACATTAAAGTGAGGTCTGAGCCGTGACTTTCCCGTTTTCCAAGGCTCCCTCATTGTCTAGAGTGATGGGTAGGTAGAGTTTCCGGGCCCACCCCTTTTGATCAGTTCTTTTGGGGTTTCGGTCCCAGCTGTGGGAAACTGTGCGGTCTCACTCAGGCTCTGCAGCTGTCAGCTGTGGTGGCTGTGTGCTGCTGTCACTTTGTGATGTGACAGTTTGCTCTGTGTCTGTGGCTGACGAGCAGTGTTCTGTGTACCTGTAGGTCTTACGCTCAGGTATAGGAGTAAAAAATTGTACCTCTTGAATTTTTTGGAAAGTCTTTTGTGAAGAAGCTTTCAGCGACTTCAGGGTCTCGGTGTCCCCAGACGGGCGGCATTGTGTTTGTCTGATGCGTGCTCAGACTTGGGCTTACCAGTGGCCTGGAAGGACTCGACTCTCTGTGAACAGGGCTCTGGTGTGATGGGGCGCCCTTGGGGCATCTCTGAGTAGTGTTCAGAACAGTAGATGTGGGGTTTTTCAAAGTCTTTTCGGATCTGGATCAGAGAATTCTTTAATGAAAAGGCCTGCCCAGCGGCTGGTAGTCTATAAGAGTGTTTCAACTCTGTGGAACAATGTCAAGTTCGGCTTTGAGATCGTGTCTCTGTTGAGTAAGTTCATGGATTTCAGCTCGGCCCGTGTGTAAGTGGTTTCAAGAGCCGTGGCTTTAGTGTCTCTTTCTTTGGGTTCAGTCTTTGCTGAAACGAGCTTGTGGCTGGTAGCACGGGCCTCTTGCAAGTTTTTTCTTTTTCAGGCCGTGGCTTTTCGAGTCTCTTTAAGTTCGGCCTCTGCTCTTTGCAAGGGGCTTCACTTTTGTCGGAGTTTCTCGTTGGGTTCCTCTTGGCTCTTTTCTCTGAATGTTCTCTGCGGTTTGTGTGTAGAAAGATCAGACAGGGCAGGTTGAAGTCTTTTCACTTCTTCTGTAGATCGGGGTCGTTGTCATCCTCGGCTTGCATCCTTAGCGTTGCAACTTCATGGAGACGTGCTGGTGCATGAGCTGGCAAGCGAGGTTTTGGACGTGTCTGGCCGGTCTTTGTCGTGGGAGCTTTGGCTTGGTTTGTGCGCCATCAGCTTGTCCACGTCGCTCTTGGCTTTGAAGCTCTGAGTCACTGGCGACCTTGGGGAGGAATGGAGGGGTCATGAATCTCAGCCATGTGTCCAGGTTGTCCCAGCGGTTGTGGGACTGTAGGACCGGAACATACTGGTTTCGACTGTGGGCGAGAGGAACACAACACACACAGAGAGACCAAACAAGTTGTTAAACGTTTTAACGAGCTATAAAAAAAAAAAAAAAAAAAAATAATACAAGGGCTTGCCTCGTAAGCAAATTGTGGTTAACTGATCGACAGTTAAATCATTCTGTGGACAATTGTTATGCGTTCATCATGGGCCTGAATAAAATTTTAACAGGGCGGTAGCTAGGGGGCACTGTTGATGCTAGCGGCTTGTTGTGTCTAATTATTATTCAGCGTTCCTTGTTGTCTCAGATAGGTTCTGTCTTTAGGTGAACTGAAAAGAACAGAGCACGACAGAAAAAGAGCAGTGGCAAGATAGCAGAGTTTGAAGTAACATGCAACCATCAAGATGGGAAGGTCTGTAATGAAATGGCGTTAAGAGTACACAGAAGTGTTACAGGGAAGAGGAGGCCTAAGCCTGCGGTTTGTGGCTCGGAAGGAGGAGGGAGCCAAACACTTCAATAACCGGGGGAATCTCTAGATCTGTACCAATATTAAGTGGATGGGTTTAATACCTTTGTTCAGTTTGCCCTGGGTGGAATGAGGTATTTGGGTTGGAGTCAGCATCGTGGTTGGTCTTTCTGTCGTCCCCAAACGTTTGCAGCAGTGTCCCGGGTCTTTCGTGCATCTGTACCGATGTGCTCCCTCTCACGCAACCTGACTTTGAATCACAACCGGCAGTGCCAAATTGGTGATGTCGTTGTTGCGGCCGCACTAACGGAGAGATACAGGAAAGTCCGGGACTCGCGCTCAGTCAGTGCTGTCACGCAGTAGATGAACCAGCGTGCTGGACTCCAAGCAGAGATGACTGTCAAATCACCACAGCTCTTTAGTGGTTTCCACAATGTAAATACAGAACAGTGTGAACAAGTAGCTTAACAGTGAATGAAAGCTTTCTTGTTTAAACTGAATTGAGTAATTATGTATGTAGAAAAATAGAAGCAAAGGTTTTCCTAAATAATGGTAAAAAGAGAATTATGAAAATGAATGTTATTTATCAAAATAACTAACCCACAAAAAAAAAATATATTCCTAAAAAAAAATTTTTTTTTTTTTTTTATTATAATTCCTTTATTATTAATCCTTTTTACTATTAATGGAAATTAATAATTAAAAGTAATAAAGTAGGGTGGACCCCGGGAGAAGAAGGCAGTAGTAGGCGCTTTGGCCACCAAGGGGTTTGGGTCACTCCTCCTAGTGGCAACCTGGCTGACCGAGAACTTGATTTTAATTGCAATCAAACTGGTTTAAATACACTTCAAATCAAGCGTATGCATAGATGTTAAGTAACTTCAAGAATTGTTGTCCATAACATATCAAATCAAAATTATTAAAAATATTTGAGACCGGAAATATAGACGTAAAGCCATAAAACTCTTGCCCACAGGTAAGGAGACTTAATTCACATTAATCTTGAATTTTTTTGTTTCAAATCAAATTTGAATAAGTGTAGGAAATTTAAGTTGGCATTATGTATGATGAGGATAATATCCAACATAAAATCAACTGAGAAGAACGCCACTTCAAAGCAGAAAGAGTAGAAATGAAATAAAAGATGAGCTGACTTAGCAGGGGAAGGCACAAGGGGGGCCGCACTACTAAGGTCATCAGGGACTGTTACTACTTACTTTTGAATATTTTTTTTTTTTTTAAATCAAAATGTGGTTTGAACTAAATTCAAAATAAGTGTACACAGTCAGGAGTGAAAAATCATGTTAGTAACACTGGAACTTGCACATGCATTGAAAGTGAGGGCCACAATTTCAGAATTCATTGAACACTGAAATGGTGATGAGAGAAAATTATTTAGGAAAGGCGACCTTGTTATTAGTGTCCACACGATGGCGACATTTCGCTCATGCAGGATGAAGTCAGGGGGCGGTCGTAATTCGAGAACTGTCAATACTTAGCTAAGGGTTGTCCTTCTAGTGTTTGTCAGGGAACAAACAACCGCCTGCTTCCAGGTTGTGATTCAAATTTGAGCGTGCAGACGCTTGCTTTCTGTAGCGATCACACTTATCAAAACTAAATCTCAGCGGATTTTTGATGCTAGTTTTAACAAACCCGACTTGCAGAATTTTTTTTTTCTGCGCTATGTAGGAGAAAACAGGAATTAATACGTCTGTCGGTTGGATCCAAATACATTTATCAAATAGCATTTAATGATTAAAATGTTTTGGAGGTTTTGGTGCTATATTTCACTAAACAGCGTGGCAAGATTTTTTTCCTACACACACACATAGGTTCACAGATTAAGGCATCTGTTTTTCGCTACCCACAAAATAATTCACTATGATCATACGTGTTCGCTTATAAATTTCAAACCTCGGGGGTTTTTCCTTTTTCGACACGTGTGCACGGAAGGTTTTCTTCGCTTCCCCACATTAATATAGATAACAGGAATATAACGTTTGTCATTCGAATCCAAATAACATTTATCAAATAGCAATTATACTGATAAAAATGTTTAAAGGTTTTGGATTTTTCTGTGCTATATTCTAACAAACACGTCTGGAAGGGCTTCTCGCTGCGCATAAATAACAGGAATTATTCGTCTGTTTTTTCGACTCCCATAACATATTATCCAAATAGCACTTATGATTAGATATGCTTTAGGTTTACAATTGAGTAGCTACGTCAATTTTTTTAACCAGGAGTTTACCGTTAATCTAACGATTTAATATAAGGCTTTTTAAGAATAGTGAAAGAGCCATCGTTTCACTAAATCTTGTCTTCACCCTGACAGAAGAACATCGTTCGGAACAGGGGAGTTAATATTAAAAAATGTCGTCGTTCAAAAGAGGTTTCTTCGTCTTTTATAGGACAAATTTAATACGTGAAACTATGAAAACTGCAGTTTACTTCTTAGTTTCGCTGGACTGAAATGGCTTTTTTGCCTTTAATCATCACGGTGAGTTCGCAGTGCGTTTGCTCAACCGAGGTGCACTGTAACACTATTAAATCACAATATAGACAAGATTGAACTGATCTCTTTTGCTCAAAAACAAGTTTAAAGTGTGCCAGCATTTTTCTCCACCATAAATATGTAAAGACTTTAGGCGGTCTAATCCATGGGGAATTTGCATATCAAAAATTACTAATTGGAATTAATAATTATTCATACAGTTTGGATTAGATCAGTCTTACATGTTAATAAATCTCCCTCTAAAGGAGAATGTCATTTTACCTGGATGTATACATGCAATCTTTTCATTTTAACAAGTTGATTGCAGTCAATTACACAGATCGCGTCTTACAAATCAGGCAAAATTAATTTAGCTCAATTGTCAGAAGAATAATGAGGGGTTTTCCCAATATCATCTTACTTTATAGGATTGCAGGAAACGCAATTCTCTGGCCAGAAGAATTGGGCTTCCTGCCCCATAATAGTACTCTTTAAATTATTAATTATTGAAATAATTAATTAATTCGTAAAGCTTGTAGCATAAAAGATCTTTTGGCACTTAGAGCCTCGAAATTGAGCAAAGAGGAAGTCCATCAGTCAAGTGAATATAATGATTTAATGAAGCATGTCTACTTATATATATTTACTACGTTACAGGAATACATATTTACAAACATCAACACGAACGAAACAATATGACATCAATGAATGAGAAATGCGTAAAGTTTGGGCAATGGATAACTTACACGCGAAAGCGTGTAAGAGAGGGAGAGAGAGAAAGGGGGTGAGATTTAGAGAGTTGCATGGTTGCAGTGAGATTAGGAAGAGAGATGATCTTCTAAATAAGTTAGCAAATTCACATAGACAAACGGAACTTTGAGAGACAACAAGACTTCAACAAATCTTAAAAACGTGATCAAACACGGATACTTGCAGAGGTTTGGTCTGTGCCTGGCTTGTGAAGAAGCGTGTGTGGGTGTCTCGCAGCCCGGTGCGTCACGTGCGCGCGCTTCTGCTTCAGAGAGAGCGCGCGTTCGTTTGGATCTTTTCTTAGCTGGCTTTGCTGAAGAGATATGTCACGCGGTGTTCTTTTCACTTCGTAAAGTAAACAGCGTCGAATATGAAAACAAAACTAACTTTAAAGAAAAGAAATAAAGAACGGCGATGAGCTCGCCGGAGGCGCGACGTTACATGATGATGACTCGGATCAGAAGAGAGCGAGGAGGAGCTCCGCGCCTCTTTAAAAACATTCGGTTCACGCCTTCTTTTGGAAGACTGCGCCAATCAGCTGGGAGGGAAGTTCCCGCGGAAGATTTCTCTTTGTCTTGTCAATCGACTTTGCATGTTTTATGACGGTGACGTAAAATGCGTTCAATTTTACTCCAGAGATGATAAAACATCGTAAACACATCCTATGGTTTGTACACATACAGATATGGTTGGTCAGATCAAGAGGATTCCAAAGATATGAAGAACAACATAAGTTGGATAATACTGTAAAGTTATACATTAAAAGGCATATTTTTCCCAGCATTTGTAGTTATTTTAGGACTACGGTACGGTCGCAGATAACCATGGACTCTGGGTAACAGACACACATATAAGCATATCAAAATATATCTCAATAAAGTCTTTATATGATGACGTTAGAGGTTTGTGTATGTGTGTGCGTGTCCATGAGATGAAAAATGTATCACAAAGTTATGCATAGATATATATATATATATATATATATATATATAAATATATATATATATATATATATATTAGAGTTAAAAAGGTTTCATTTTTCCTTCTCCAGGAATCAAGGGAATACGCAGTTACATGTAGAAATACATAATGGTAAACTCAGTTATTTCAATGTAACATGAACAAACAAACACATAAACCACATTGAATATTTCTGTTTAAAATGTCTTTTAAAAAGAGAAAGTTTTTTCTCTGTAGCATTCACTTCCGTGGCCCATTCCACATTCCTGGGGGGATGTGTTTTGGTGGAATGTGTGTGTGTGTTGTGTGTGTGTGTGTTAATTTTGAGTCCTGGGGGAAGATATGTGTGGAAGCTTCCCGGCTTTGAAGGCTCTTAGGATTTTAGTTATCCAGAATATGATTCATCCACATACTCTACATATATCCCCCTTTTCGTCGGATGATGTCCCCGTGTGTTGGACATCATATGACGACAAATCATCACCATTGGCGGATGCAGGTGAATCATGATGATTGGGGAGGAGGTGTGCTTTTAGGCTGAGGCTGAGGCTCAGCTTGATAAAGTTCGACGCAGCCTCCAGCGTGGTACCCTCTTCCTGAGGGTCCCGTGGGCTTGGCTGTAGATGTTCGCATCTCGTTGAGCCTCCTGTGCAGGATGACTGTCGAGTGTCAGGGTGTGGTTGATAGATGTACCCTGTGTAGGATCGGCTGCAGTCCAGGATTGGACAGCAGGTGAAGCAGTTAAGGCGGGCCGTTGAGACAAAGCTCGGAGGGCTGTGTTGATAGAAGCACTGTCAATTAGCTGGGATCCCCCTTTTGCAAACCACAATTCCTTTTTTGGAGTTAGGGTGAGAGTGTGGTTCTTGAAGAAGGGTGGGGCTTTTGGTACTTGGATGCGCTGCTCTGGCTGAGCAAGGTGACAGATCACTTACAATCTCTGCTTGGGTCTCGGTGACTGGAGTGCGAGGCTTGGCTTTAGCAGGGCAGCTTGTGCCACTGATCTGCAGCCCGCAGGTTCCGTCAGGGTTGTCTCTGAGGAAAGATTTGTTAGGGCAGGGATAGTAAATGTCTTTGGTCAATGTCACATGTGTGGATTCGGAGCTGGGGACAGCTTGGTGTCGCTGTCATGCAAGGCAATCACGTACGGCGTGCGGATCTTGATGTGAGTGCTGCCTTTCCAAATCTGACATGGACAATGTTCTTGAGCCGGTGGATTCGGCTTGACTATGATGGGTAAGTTCAGGGGAACGTCCCATTTTCTCTGCTTGTGGTGATGCAGAGTGGATGGCACTACCCATGAGAGTAGGCAAGGTGTATTTTTAAAGAGTCAGTTGGCGTGGTGATGGCGGACGCCAGCACGGTTTGCATGAGGCCTAAGGGTATCCGGTGCGGTGGGATTCTACCATGGCGAGGCTGTCGATGGAGGAGTTCACCCCCCCCTAGCAGTTTGTCATCAGGGCTGTTACCAGCTGAGTTCGAGCAAAGTCATTCTCAGTTCCCTTTAGTGACTTGTCGATGGTCTGCGGGGATGCACTCTGTTGTGAGTGGCTCTGTTCTCTGTGGAATCTCAGTCTGAATTTTGGCTGCATGCCGTCCGACGTTGGCGAGGTTTACTGCATTCATGCAGGACATCCAAGTGTCAAACAGAGTTTCTGACGGCAGTGCGGCGGCGGTTGTGGCCACCTGGCTCCGCTAGCGTGACAGTCATTTTCTCAAGTTGGTCGAGCATGTGTTCGACATCGGCCTCAGTGTGCGTGAGGGCCTCCTCTGTCCGTTGGCACCTACCCAGCTGTATTGTGTCGTTACGCCGGGGTAGTGCGTTCTGTAGGCGTTGTAGGATCAGGTGGCACAGCACTTTCTGAGTGCGGGTCCGGCAGAAAAGGAGTCTTGGTTGTTCCCTTAGGATGGTGCTTGGTGCCGGACCTGGTGAGATGTCCGATTGCGGCTGCCCTCTGGTTGGCTGGAAGCACAGCAGCATCCTGGTAAAAGTGACAGGGAGAGAGAAAGAGAGAAAGGGAGGAAAAATTTCAGCGAACATCGTCCTTGGTTGGCTAGGACAGTCTTTTCGCTTTGAGGGCGCCAGTTATGCCACTTGCTTCGGTGTCTTGCAAGTGTCTCTGGTGCTGCGGGTTGCAGCACATGGTGCGTCATGGGCATAGGGCATACATTGTGGCATTACCCCCCTTTTGCACTGTGGCAGAACAAGCTGTGGCGCGGTGATGGCATCAGGTGCAGAACGCTGAATGTTGTCCAGTGCACGTGGCATGTGCTTGTTGCCTTAGGTTGTCTGGGGCACCGGCTGTCGGTGGGTGCAGACGGCGTTCGTGGGTGGTAGGAGGGGTATGAGAGGTGGTTTCTCATAGTGTCCGTTGTTTTGTCGTCAGTCTTTGGTAAGCTGGAAGGTAAAGGTCAGGTGAAGCAGGGCTCTGTGACATTTTTGTCTTGTGGTAAGAGCCTAATGCATGACCCTAAAAGTTCAGAACCATGGTTTAATTGGTTCGCTAGGTATGTAGCATAAAGCTAGGTGTTTCACATGTAGTGAAGCTAGCTAGTGAAGTGTGTCTTGTATCTTATCTTAGCTGTGGATGTTAGGAGGCTAAGAGGTATGTGGTTCCGAGATTATTCCATGAAAAGGGCATAGCCGAGATGAAATAAATGCCTTAAGATGGTTCTTATGACTAAATTATTTCTCTGGACTTAACTAGTGGTTCACTACGGCTTGACGAGGTGAATGATGGGGGAAAAAGGACAGCTTCCCTATTCAAATTATGCTTATTATCAATCCTCTGGACTATAGTTGTGCCCTAGTAAATTGTTGAAGTTACTTGTGTTGCAGGGTCACAAAAATGAGTACACTTGTTGAAAATAAAACAAAATCACAAATAAAGGTGTCTCCGTTTCCTTTCTGGGCCCTATGGGAAATGGAACCACATTTGAACAAGAGAGGAAATAAAATAAATTTTAAATCATATAGATGATCGAAAAGTAAAGGGGATAGCCGAGTGCTATTAATATCAAGGTCAAAGAATAAAATAAATAAAAATTAAAGAGCCAAAAGCAAAAAAAAAATTAAAATTAAAAGCAGAAACAAAGTGATCAAAACAACGGGAATGATCTGAAGGCGAGAATAATCAGTGGCATTAGTGACTAAACTTTGGATTTGCCTGGGCCAACACTTTATAGTGGGTTATAACGGTTGCTTGTTCGAGGCCACATCGTGTGCGTCCCGTCAAAGGATTAGTCACCTGCCGATGAAGATTCCTATTGCTATATGAATTCTTCTCTAGCTACACAGTTTACATGTAGTTAACTTAAGTTTAATTAACAGGGTATCTTCAAAGTTAGCAAGACGGTTGGCAAGGGCTATGCCTCAACTAGTGAAGGTGAACTTTAGCTAAGAAGAATTGCAAACACGGAATGTGAATAATTAGGAACCCTAACTGGTGTTAAGGAAAGTATTTTAGAATACTGTGCACTGTGTAAACACAAGCGGTGATTAAGGGTTCAAGTAAATTATGCTAACTGCTAATTGTAGAAGTTATTATTTAGCTTAGCCTAAGCTGGATGGATGTTAGGTTAGGTTAGCGTAGCGTAAGCTAGCTGGATGCCATGTTAGTTTAGCTTAGCGTGAGCTGGAAGGATGCTAGGTTAGCGTAGCCACCTAGGCTGGTTTGTTTACAAGGTGACATCACAAGTTAGCACTTCCTGTGACAAGTCGTTGTCATGGAAACTAGAGCATGTCAGACAATTCAAACAGTCCCTAAAGGCTGTCGGTTTTTACATGAATTATGCATGTTTAAACGGGTTAACCGGGTGCAACTTTATTTTAAGTCTTTCTAGGACTCGGTGTTACATGAAGTAAAATGCAGATGTGTTTTGGCATTAGCTAATTTTACTCATGGAACTCTTCTCTTTATTTTAAGCAACTTATTCTATTTGTTTACAGAGTAAGGAAATAGATTTGCTGGGAGTCAAAGCTTGTCTAAGCATATATAGTTACGTCCCGCTTGTGCACTACTGCTGACTTTTCAGCGATTACAACAGTTTTGATCACTAGGTAGCTCTCTGTTTGCAGATGCAGCTAAAGTTTAGGTGAATTACATCAATCAAACAATAATTTGTAAGGCCTTTACATTTGTAGAAAGGGGAGCGTCGCCCAGGTCTAACTAGATATAACTTTGTCCTGAGCTTTCTTTGTTAAGACACAGGTTTAGTCATACTGCAATTTGGATTTCTTTTAAGCAAAGCAGAATAAACATCGGTACAGTTTACAGGCTGCTGAGATGAGGTTTCTTCATCAAACAGACTTACGCTTTACTGCTTAACATGCTAATTTTAGTTGGAAATCTAAGGCTATTTTACTTAAAGTAGAGATGTCAATTTCAGCAATCGTTTATCTGCATTTAGACAAGCCAGTGATCAAAAATGCGTGCTGCACATTGTGTTTTAGTTGGATCGTAACGATTAAATGCATGCCCATAGGTTAACTGTAGTTTAAAGCTCAGGTGGTTTCACTCAACTCTGACGTCGCAGTGACGTATGCCCTATTTGGAGCTAGCGTTTCCTGTAACCCTTCATTGTCATAGAAACTAATGTTTAGCAGTGTCATTTCAACCAGCATGTTGCAAATGCTTGGTTCGAAAGAGTCGTGCATAGTCTGTTGGCAGGTGAGGCTTACACGTCCATTCAAGATTTTCTTTAAGTCAGTAAAATTCTAATTTTACGAATGCAGAGTCTTGCAACTCTTTGGGCAGACATTTTCATCTACTTTTAAAAGTTCTATGTTTTATGCTGATCAGGGACCCTTTTAGCAGAGTCTTGCACTGTGTTCGTGCAGTGTCTTCTGGTTTTGCAGTTCAAAGTCAGTGGGGTTTTAGGAATTCTTTCTGAGGAGGCCTTCTGTGTCAGAGGCCTTCTGCATTAGGTCACGCATCGTTGAGTGGGCATTGCGTGGTCTTTGGCGAGCTGGAAGGTGCAGGGTAGCGAACTGGAACTTTGACTTGGTGCTGAGGCTGTGTACCCCTAGATGGCTGCTGGAGTTCTTGGGAACTCTGACCTTGGAGTCTGGCTCTGGTGACCAGTGTGACTGGAGGGCCCAGACGGTCAGGTGTTTGAAGTCTAATGAAGCTTAGAGCGTTCTAGCAGGTCTTTGCCAATCAGAAAGGGGTGCGTGCTCATTTGTGAGATGTACACTGGGTGGGTAGGCCTCAAAAGGACCAATTGTCAGGTAAATGGGAGCTCTCTGTTCTAGCCGGTTGTACGTTCTGGTTGTACGACTGCACGTTCAGCTCACACATGTGGGGTATAAGAGTTCGATCTTCGCTCTTAGCTATAGCACTGAGTCTTTCAAAGAGTTGAGCTGACATTAAAGTGAGGTCTGAGCCGGTGACTTTCCCGTGTTTCAAGGCTCACCTCATTGTCTAGAGTGATGGGTAGGTAGAGTTTCCGGGCCCACCCCCTTTTGATCAGTTCTTTTGGGGTTTCGGTCCCAGCTGTGGGAAACTGTGCGGTCTCACTCAGGCTCTGCAGCTGTCAGCTGTGGTGGCTGTGTGCTGCTGTCACTTTGTGATGTGACAGTTTGCTCTGTGTCTGTGGCTGACGAGCAGTGTTCTGTGTACCTGTAGGTCTTACGCTCAGGTATAGGATGTAAAACTTGTACCTCTTGAATTTTTGGAAAGTCTTTTGTGAAGAAGCTTTTCAGCGACTTCAGGGTCTCGGCTGTCTCAGACGTGGCGGCATTGTGTTTGTCTGATGCGTGCTCAGACTTGGGCTTACCAGTGGCCTGGAACGGACTCGACTCTCTGTGAACAGGGCTCTGGTGTGATGGGGCGCCCTCTGGAGGCATCTCTGAGTAGTGTTCAGAGACAGTAGATCGTGGGGTTTTTCAAAGTCTTTTCGGATTCTGGATCAGAGAATTCTTTAATGAAGGCCTGCCGCAGCGGCTGGTAGTCTATAAGAGTGTTTCAACTCTGTGGAACAATGTCAAGTTCGGCTTTGAGATCGTGTCTCTGTTGAGTAAGTTCATGGATTTCAGCTCGGCCCGTGTGTAAGTGGTTTCAAGAGCCGTGGCTTTAGTGTCTCTTTCTTTGGGTTCAGTCTTTGCTGAACGAGCTTGTGGCTGGTAGCACGGGCCTCTTGCAAGTTTTTTCTTTTCAGGCCGTGGCTTTCGAGTCTCTTTAAGTTCGGCCTCTGCTCTTTGCAAAGGGGCTTCACTTTTGTCGGAGTTTCTCGTTGGGTTCCTCTCTGGCTCTTTTCTCTGACTGTTCTCTGCGGTTTGTGTGTAGAAGATCAGACAGGGCAGGTTGAAGTCTTTTCACTTCCTTCTGTAGCTCGGGGTCGTTGTCATCCTCGGCTTGCATCCTTAGCGTTGCAACTTCATGGAGACGTGCTGGTGCGATGAGCTGGCAAGCGAGGTTTTGGACGTGTCTGGCCGGTCTTTGTCGTGGGAGCTTTGGCTTGGTTTGTGCGCCATCAGCTTGTCCACGTCGCTCTTGGCTTTGAAGCTCTGAGTCACTGGCGACCTTGGGCAGGAATGGAGGTGTCATGAATCTCAGCCATGTGTCCAGGTTGTCCCAGCGGTTGTGGGACTGTAGGACCGGAACATACTGGTTTCGACTGTGGGCGAGAGGAACACAACACACACAGAGAGACCAAGCAAGTTGTTCTACGTTTAACGAGCTATAATACGGGCTATGCCGCGTATGCAAATTGTGGTTAACTGATGCAGACAGTTAAATCATTCTGTGGGACAATTTGGTTAGGTCATCATGGGCCTGAATAAAATTTTAACAGGGCGGTAGCTTAGGGGGTCACCTGTTGATGCTAGCGGCTTGTTGTCTAATTATTATTCAGCGTTCCTTGTTGTCTCAGATAGGTTCTGTCTTCTAGGTGAACTGAAAAGAACAGAGCACGACAGAAAAGAGCAGTGGCAAGATAGCAGAGTTTGAAGTAACATGCAACCATCCAAGATGGGAAGGTCTGTAATGAAATGGCGTTAAGAGTACACAGGAAGTGTTACAGGGGAAGAGGAGGCCTAAGCCTGCGGTTTGTGGCTCGGAGAGGAGGAGGGAGCCAAACACTTCAATAACCGGGGAATCTCTAGATTCTGTAGCCAATATTAAGTGGATGGGTTTAATACCTTTGTTCAGTTTGCCTGGGGTGGAATGAGGTCATTTGGGTTGGAGTCAGCATCGTGGTTGGTCTTTCTGTCGTCCCCAAACGTTTGACAGCAGTGTCCCGGGTCTTTCGTGCATCTGTACCGATGTGCTCCCTCTCACGCAACCTGACTTTGAATCACAACCGGCAGTGCCAAATTGGTGATGTCGTTGTTGCGGGCCGCACTAACGGAGAGATACAGGAAAGTCCGGGACTCGCGCTCAGTCAGTGCTGGTCACGCAGGTGAGATGAACCAGCGTGCTGGACTCCAAGCAGAGATGACTGTCAAATCACCACAGCTCTTTAGTGGTTTCCACATGTAAATACAGAACAGTGTGAACAAGTAGCTTAACAGTGAATGAAAGCTTTCTTGTTTAAACTGAATTGAGTAATTATGTATGTAGAAAATAGAAGCAAAGGTTTTCCTAAATAATGGTAAAAAGGAAATTATGAAAATGATGTTATTTATCAAAATAACTTAACCCACAAAAAAAAAATATATTCCTAAAAAAAATTTTTTTTTTTTTTTTATTAAATTCCTTTTATTATTATTCCTTTTACTATTAATGGAAATTAATAATTAAAAGTAATAAAGTAGGGTGGACCCCGGGAGAAGACAGGCAGTAGTGGCGCGTTTGGGCCACCAAGGGGTTTGGGTCACTTCCTCCTAGTGGTCAACCTGGCTGACCGAGAACTTGATTTGAATTGCATTCAAACTGGTTTAAATACACTTCAAATCAAGCGTATGCATAGATGTTAAGTAACTTCTAGAATTGTTGTCATAACATATCAAATCAAAATTATTAAAAATAATTTGAGACCGGAAATATAGACGTAAAGCCATAAAACTCTTGCCCACAGGTAAGGAGACTTAATTCACATTAATCTTGAAATTTGTTTGTTTCAAATCAAATTTGAATAAGTGTAGGAAATTTAAGGTTGGCATTATGTATGATGAGGATAATATCCAACATAAAATCAACTGAGAGAACGCCACTTCAAAGCAGAAAGAGTAGAAATGAAATAAAAGATGAGCTGACTTAGCAGGGGAAGGCCACAAGGGGGCCGCACTACTAAGTGTTCATCAGGGACTGTTACTACTTACTTTTGAATATTTTTTTTTTTTTAAATTCAAATGTGGTTTGAACTAAATTCAAAATAAGTGTACACAGTCAGGAGTGAAAAATCATGTTAGTAACACTGGAACTTGCACATGCATTGAAAGTTAGGGACACAATTTCAGGAATTCATTGGAACACTGAAATGGTGATGAGAGAAAATTATTTAGGAAAGGCTGACCTTGTTATTAGTGTCCACACGATGGCGACATTTCGCTCATGCAGGATGAAGTCAGGGGGCGGTACGTAATTCGAGAACTGTCAATCACTTAGGCTAAGGGTTGTCCTCTAGTGTTTGTCAGCGGAACAACAACCGGCCTGCTTCCATGTGTGATTCAAATTTGAGCGTGCAGACGCTTTGCTTTCTGTAGCGATCACACTTATCAAAACTAAATCTCAGCGGATTTTTGATGCTATGTTTTAACAAACACGACTTGCAGAATTTTTTTTTTTCTGCGCTATGTAGGAGAAAACAGGAATTATACGTCTGTCGGTTGGATCCAAATACATTTATCAAATAGCATTTAATGATTAAAATGTTTTGGAGGTTTTGGTGCTATATTTCACTAAACAGCGTGGCAAGATTTTTTTCCTACACACACACATAGGGTTCACAGGAATTAGGCATCTGTTTTTCGCTACCCACAAATAATTAGCACTATGATTCATACGTGTTCGCTTATAAATTTCAAACCTCGGCGGGTTTTTCCTTTTTCGACACGTGTGCACGGAAGGATTTCTTCGCTTCCCCACATTAATATAGATAACAGGAATTATACGTCTGTCATTCGAATCCAAATAACATTTATCAAATAGCATTTACTGATTAAAATGTTTTAAGGTTTTGGATTTTTCTGTGCTATATTCTAACAAACACGTCTGGCAGGGCTTCTGCGCTGCGCATAAATAACAGGAATTATTCGTCTGTTTTTTCGACTCCCATAACATATTATCAAATAGCACTTATGATTAGATATGCTTTAGGTTTTACAATTGAGTAGCTACGTCAATTTTTTTAACCAGGAGTTTACCGTTAATCTAACGATTTAATATAAGGCCTTTTTAAGAATAGTGAAAGAGCATCGTTTCACTAAATCTTGTCTTCACCCTGACAGAAGAACATCGTTCGGACAGGGGAGTTTAATATTAAAAATGTCGTCGTTCAAAAGAGGTTTCTTCGTCTTTTATAGGACAAATTTAATACTGTGAAACTATGAAAACTGCAGTTTACTTCTTAGTTTCGCTGGACTGAAATGGCTTTTTGCCTTTAATCAGTCACGGTGAGTTCGCAGTGCGTTTGCTCAACCGAGGTGCACGTACACTATTAAATCACAATATAGACAAGATTGAACTGATCTCTTTTGCTCAAAAACAAGTTTAAAGTGTGCCAGCATTTTTCTCCACCATAAATATGTAAAGACTTTAGGCGGGTCTAATCCATGGGGAATTTGCATATCATAATTACTAATTGGTAATTAATAATTATTCATACATGTTTGGATTAGATCAGTCTTACATGTTAATAAATCTCCCTCTAAAGGAGAATGTCATTTTACCTGGATGTATACATGCAATCTTTTCATTTTAACAAGTTGATTGCAGTCAATTACACAGATCGCGTCTTACAAATCAGGCAAAATTAATTTAGCTCAATTGTCAGAAGAATAATGAGGGGTTTTCCCCAATATCATCTTACTTTATAGGATTGCAGGAAACGCAATTCTCTGGCCAGAAGAATTGGGCTTCCTGCCCCATAATAAGTACTCTTTAAATTATTAATTATTGAAATAATTAATTAATTCGTAAAGCTTGTAGCATAAAAGATCTTTTGGCACTTAAGAGCCTCGAAATTGAGCAAAGAGGAAGTCCATCAGTCAAGTGAATATAATGATTTAATGAAGGCATGTCTACTTATATATATTTACTACGTTACAGGAATACATATTTACAAACATCAACACGAACGAAACATAATATGACATCAATGAATGAGAAATGCGTAAAGTTTGGGCAATGGATAACTTACACGCGAAAGCGTGTAAGAGAGGGAGAGAGAGAAAGGGGGTGAGAGTTTAGAGAGTTGCATGGTTGCAGTGAGATTAGGAAGAGAGATGATCTTTCTAAATAAGTTAGCAAATTCACATAGACAAACGGAACTTTGAGAGACAACAAGACTTCAACAAATCTTAAAAACGTGATCAAACACGGATACTTGCAGAGGTTTGGTCTGTGCATGGCTTGTGAAGAAGCGTGTGTGGGTGTCTCGCAGCCCGGTGCGTCACGTGCGCGCGCTTCTGCTTCAGAGAGAGCGCGCGTTCGTTTGGATCTTTTCTTAGCTGGCTTTGCTGAAGAGATATGTCACGCGGTGTTCTTTTCACTTCGTAGAAGTAAACAGCGTCGAATATGAAAACAAAACTAACTTTAAAGAAAAGAAATAAAGAACGGCGATGAGCTCGCCGGAGGCGCGACGTTACATGATGATGACTCGGATCAGAAGAGAGCGAGGAGGAGCTCCGCGCCTCTTTAAAAACATTTCGGTTCACGCCTTCTTTTGGAAGACTGCGCCAATCAGCAGGGAGGTCCCGCGGAAGATTTCTCTTTGTCTTGTCAGATCGACTTTGCATGTTTTATGACGGTGACGTAAAATGCGTTCAATTTTACTCCAGAGATGATAAAACATCGTAACACACATCCTATGGTTTGTACACATACAGATATGGTTTGGTCAGATCAAGAGGATTCCAAAGATATGAAGAACAACATAAGTTGGATAATACTGTAAAGTTATACATTAAAAGGCATACTTTCCCAGCATTTGTAGTTATTTTAGGACTACGGTACGGTCGCAGATAACCATGGACTCTGGGTAACAGACACACATATAAGCATATCAAAATATATCTCAATAAAGTCTTTATATGATGACGTTAGAGGTTTGTGTATGTGTGTGCGTGTCCATGAGATGAACATGTATCACAAAGTTATGCATAGGATATATATATATATATATATATATATATATATATATATATATATATTAGAGTTAAAAAGGTTTCATTTTTCCTTCTCCAGGAATCAAGGGAATACGCAGTTACATGTAGAAATACATAATGGTAAACTCAGTTATTTCAATGTAACATGAACAAACAAACACATAAACCACATTGAATATTTCTGTTTAAAATGTCTTTTAAAAAGAGAAGTTTCTTTTCTCTGTAGCATTCACTTCCTGTGGCCCATTCCACATTCCTGGGGGGATGTGTTTTTGGTGGAATGTGTGTGTGTGTGTGTGTGTGTGTTAATTTTGAGTCCTGGGGGAAGATATGTGTGGAAGCTTCCCGGCCTTTGAAGGCTCTTAGGATTTTAGTTATCCAGAATATGATTCATCCACATACTCTACAAACTAATCTTTCTAACTAATATTTTGTTCTTTCTAACTAATCTTTCTTTCTTTCTAACTAATCTTTCTTTCAAACTTTTCTATCTTTCTTTCTAACTTTTCTTTCTTTCAAACTAATCTTTCTAACTTATCTTTCTAACTAATCTTTCTTCCTTTCATACTAATCTTTCTGTTTTTCTTTCTAACTAATCTTTCTTTCATACTAATCTATCTATCTTTCTAACTAATCTTTCTTTCATTCTAACTAATCTTTCAGTCTTTCATTCTAACTAATCTTTCTGTCTTTCTTTCTAACTAATCTTTCTTTCAAACTAATCTTTCTAACTAATATTTCGTTCTTTCTAACTAATCTTTCTTTCTTTCTAACTAATCTTTCTTTCAAACTTTTCTATCTTTCTAACTTTTCTTTCTTTCAAACTAATCTTTCTAACTTATCTTTCTAACTAATCTTTCTTTCAAATTAATCTTTCTTTCTAACTTTTCTATCTTTCTTTCTAACTTTTCTTTCTTTCAAACTAATCTTTCTTTCTTTCTAACTAATCTTTCTTTCTAATTTTTCTATCTTTCTTTCTAACTTTTCTTTCTTTCAAACTAATCTTTTGGTTTTTCTTTCTTTCTAACTTTTCTTTCTTTCAAACTAATTTATCTATCTTTCTAACTAATCTTTCTTTCATACTAACTAATCTTTCTTTCATTTTAACTAATCTTTCTGTTTTTCTTTCTAATTAATCTTTCTTTCAAGCTAATCTTTCTTTCTTTCTAACTTTTCTTTCTTTCAAACTAATCTTTTGTTTTTTCTTTCAAACTAATCTTTTGTTCTTTCTTAACTTATCTTTCTTTCTTTCTTTTTCTTTCTTTCTTTCTTTCTCTTTCTTTCTTTCTTTTTTCTTTCTTTCTTTTCAAACTAATCTTTTCTTTCTTTCTAATAATCTTTCTTCTTTCTACTATAATTCCTTCTTTTTAACTAATTTTTTTCTTTTTTTTTCTTCTTTCTCTCTTTAACTTAATTCTATCTTCTTTTAACTAATCTTTCTTTCTTTCTAACTAATCTCTTCCTTTCTTTCTTCTAACTAATCTTTCTCACTAATCTTTCTTTCAACTAATCTTTCTTCTTTCATTCTAACTAATCTTTCTGTCTGTCTTTCAACTAATCTTTTTTTTCTTCTGCTTATAAGATATACCTTCTTACGTGCGACGTTACCGGTGCTGTCCGTGGCGATGGTGCTGAATCTGCTGATATCGATGACTCGAGAATCAATTATTCTCTCGTGCAGGGGCTGTTTAAGAAAGCGCTGTTCTTTATAAAAGAAGCACTTAAGAAATAGTTGAAATTGCATTTACTAGGACTCATGGGATTTTATAAAAAATAATCCAAACTATAACAGCCTATAATAGTCTTGACATATTTTAATATTGTATCATATATTGCTGCCATAATAATTTAAATTTTTTTATGTGCTTTCTTCTCTTTCCCATTTTTGTTCGCTGAGGTGAGCTGCGATGAAATATTGTTCTTGTAAATACTTTCAAGCATTTCAGTAATAAAAGTGTACGTCACATAGCTACGGTGCTCGGCAGTGATCAAAAAGGATTTAAACAGTGAATTTTGAATTTCTTCTTGTAAACTCAGAGATGTGTATTCAGACGGCAATTAAATTACCACACAAAAATACCACAAAATTTACCACCCTGTAAATTTTTAAAATACCGTAAGAGCCCATGATAAACAATATTAGCGTCCGAATAGGACTTAACTGACAGTAGCCTATGCTTTCACTGGCCTTTAAAAGCGCTCTTTAATTAAAATAAATGTATAAAAATGTTATTATATAGCCTAGGCCTATAATAATATAATTAAAATTCTAACAACAATCAGTGTAATGACAATTTTATTCTTTGCATGAAAACACTTGAATTAGCCTAATTGAACACTGTCTGTGTGTATTAAAACTTCATAATTATATTCATATAGACCGTTAACAGTGATAAGGTAAAGCTAAGAGTGGTCCAGACCAACCTTCCGAAAGTATGACTTACAGAAGGTATACTTAACTAAGAGCGTTTCGGGAAACACGTATTAACGATAAGGTACAGCATAAGGTGTAACTTAAGAACGACGTAGCGTTAAGAAGGTTTCGGGAAACTCAGCCCTGATCATTCTTTATAACTAGTTCCTAACTTTTCTAGTATCTTTCTCTTTCTTTCTTTCTTTTCTTTCTTTTTCTTCTTTTCTTTCTTTCTCTTCTTTCTTTACTTCTTTCTTTCTTATCTTTCTTCTTTCTTTCTTTCTCTTTCTCTTTTATCTTTCTTTTCTTTACTCTTTCTTTCTAATAATCTTTCTTTCTCATTTCTAACTAATCTTTCTTTCTAACTAATCTTTCTTTCTAACTAATCTTCTAATCTTTTATTTTCTACTATTTTTCTTTCTTTTACTAATCTTCATTCTTTTATCTTTTTCCTTTTTAACTAATTCTTATCTTCTTTTTTTCTCTATCTTCTATCTTTCTACTATTTTTCTTTCTTCATTTTAACTTTTTTTTAATAATCTTATTTCTATCTAATCTACTTTCTTTTTAACTAATCTTTCTTTTTTTCTAATTAATCTTTCTTTCTTACTAATCTTTCCTTATTTCTAACTAATCTTTCTTTTTTTCTAATTAATCTTTCTTTCTTACTAATCTTTCCTTATTTCTAACTAATCTTTCTTTCTTTCATACTAATCTATCTATCTTTCTAACTATATTTTCTTTCTTTCATTCTAAACTTATTTTTTAAATAATCTTTATTTCTATCTAATCTACTTTCTTTTTAACTAATCTTTCTTTTTTTCTAATTAATCTTTCTTTCTTACTAATCTTTCTTTCAGTCTAACTAATCTTTCTTCATTTCATTCCTACTAATCTTTCTGTCTTTCTTTCAACTAATCTTTTTCTAACTAATCTTTCAAACTAATCAAACCATCAAACTAAAGCCATCAAAGTCACGCAGCATCTCCATTGTCAAGGGGTGCTCTCTGACTGCAGATTCTTCATTGGAGAGGAGCTCATCCCAACAGTATCTGACCAGCCTGTTAAGAGCCTTGGAAGGTGGTATGATGCCAGCCTGAAAGATAAAGATCAGGTACAGCTGCTGCGGAAAGAAATCAGAAGTGGGCTCCAGGCTATCAACAACACTCAGCTCCCTGGAAGATTGAAGGCCTGGTGTTTACAGTTTGGCCTTCTTCCCCGAGTGCTGTGGCCCCTTACCATTTTTGAGGTCCCAATATCAACAGTGGAGAAGTTGGAAAGAGGAATCACAGGCTACATCAAGAAATGGCTTGGAGTGCCTCGATGCCTTACCACCATAGGCCTCTATGGAGATTGCGCCCTCAAACTGCCCTCCACCAGTCTCACAGAGGAATTCAAGTGTGCTAAAGTAAGACTTCAGATGACACTGAATAAATCTCGTGATGCAATGGTGCGTAGCAACGCACCAACCTTGGTGGCAGGCCGCAAATGGAGTCCAGCCAGTGCGGTGGAGGAGGCAGCAACCGCTCTCAGACTTGCGGACATTGTGGGGCATGTCCAGCAAGGAAGAGGAGGCCTTGGGCTAACAACTAGGCTACCAGCCTGGAATACAGCCACAGCACCAGAACCGAGGAAATTGGTGGTGGAGGAAATACACCAGAAGGAAGAAGCAGCAAGGTGGACCAAGGCAGTTTCCCTTGGTAAACAGGGACAATGGACACGTTGGGAGAGTGTGGAGAGGAGGAGGATCAGCTGGAAGGAGTTGTGGAGCATGGAAGCGAAGCGAATCAGCTTCATCATCAGGGCTACATATGATGTTCTTCCAACACCTAGCAATCTCCATCAGTGGTTGGGTGAAGATCCAGGATGTGCCCTCTGCTCCAGGCCAGGTTCTCTCAAGCACATAATGACCGGGTGTAGAGTCAGCCTCACCCAGGGACGTTATACGTGGCGTCATAACCAAGTCCTTAAGATCCTCGCAGCCACCCTGGAAAACAAACGGACTGCTTCCAACTCCCTACCACCATCAGCACCCAATCCACTGCATATCAACTTTGTCCGCATGGGGGCAAAGGTAGCCAGTTGCAGGCCCACTTCTCTGGAGCATGGTCAGCTTCGAGGGGCCTGTGACTGGAAGATTCTAGTGGATGTTGGTCAGCGGCTCGTTTTTCCTCCAGAGATTGCAATCACCACACTTAGGCCTGACATAGTTCTCTGGTCCCTCTCTCTGAAGAAGGTCTTCATCATCGAACTCACTGTACCCTGGGAGGACTCAGTGGATGAGGCATATGAGCGAAAACAACTACGCTATGCTGAGTTAGCTGCTGAAGCACTGAAGTCCGTCCAGTGGAGGTGGGGTGCAGGGGGTTTGTGGCAGTGTCTACCACCAGACTGCTTGGAGACCTGGGAATCAGAGGCCAGAGTCTGCGCCAGGCCATCAAAGCAATGTCTGAGGCAGCTGAGAGAAGCAGCCAGTGGCTGTGGATAAAGAGACAAGACTCTTGCTGGGCTCCAGCTTGATTGGGTGATTGGGGGATACACTGCGGGGACTTGATCACCCCCGTAGGGCCTTCCTCAGCCAAGGATGTCTAGTTATAATGGCCGAAACATCCAATGAAGTTTGAGGTGTACTACTGACGATGTGTCCCTCAGATCACCCATCAAGGGAGGATGCCCACCGGAAAACTCCACTATGACAACTACATTGCCAAGGTCAAGTACATTCTCCTGGTATACGCGCTTGCATTTAAAGGATGTATTACATCTCATCCTGTGTTTCCTGAAAACTAGTCTATCTTTCTTTCTTTCCAACTAATCGTTCTTTCTTTCTTTCTTTCTTTCTTTCTTTACATCTATTCTTTCTTTCTTTCTTTCTTTCTTTCTTTATTTCTTTCTTACTAATCTTTCTGTCTGTCTTTCAACTAATCTTTCTTTCTAACTAATCTTTCTATCTAATCCTTCTTTTTTTCAAACTAGTCTTTCTTTATTTCAAACTAATCTTTCTTTCTTTTTTACTAATCTATCTATCTTTCTAACCAATCTTTCTTTCTTTCTAACTACTTTCTTACCAATCTTTCTTTCTTACTAATCTTTCTTTCTTTCAAACTAATCTATCTGTCTTTCTAACTAATCTATTATCTTCTAACTAATCTTTCTTTCATTTCAAAACTAATCTTTCAGTCTTTCATTCTAACTAATCTTTCTTTCTTTCAAACTAATCTTTTTTTTATATCTTCTATCTTTCAACTAATCTTTTTTTCTTTCTTAACTAATCTTTCTTTAACAATCTTTCTTTCTTTCTACTAATCTTCTTTTTAACTAATCTTTCTTTTTCAACTAATCTTTCTTTTTTCTAACTAATCTTTCTTTCTTTCAAACTAATCTTTCTTTCAAACTAATCTTTTTCTTTCTTACTAATCTTTCTTTCTAACTAATTTTTCTATATTTTTAACTAATCTTTCTTTCAAACTAATCTTTCTTTCTAACTAATCTTCTTTATTTTCTAACTAATTTTTCTTTTTTACTTCTTTCTTTCAAATAATCTTTCTTTCTAACTAATCTTCTTTCTTTATTTTTCTTTCCTTTCTTTCTTTCTTTCTTTCTTCTTCTTTCTTTCTATTCTCTAATCTTTCTTTCTTTCCAACTAATCTTTCTTTCTTTCTTTCTAACTAGTCTTTCTTTCTTCTCTAACTAGTCTTTCTTTCTTTCCAACTTATCTTTCTTTCTTTCTTTCTTTCTTTCTTTCTAACTAATCTTTCTTTCTTTCCAACTAATCTTCCTTTCTTTCAAGCTAATCTTTCTTTCTTTCTAACTAATCTTATCTTTTTTCTAACTCATTCTTTCCAATAATATCTTTTTCAACTAATTCTTTCTTTTTTCCTTCTGTAATTTTTCTTTCTTTCTAGGTAATCAATCTGTCTTTCTAACTAATCTTTTCTTTTTTTCTAACTAATCTTTCTTTCTTTCAACTAATCTTTCTTTCAAACTAATCTTTCTTTCCAACTAATCTTTCTTTTCTAACTAATTTTTCTATTTTTTTAACTAATCTTTCTTTCAAACTAATCTTTCTTTCTAACTAATCATTCTTTTTTTATATTTCCTTCCTTTCTTTCTTTCTTTCTTTTTTTTTTTCTTTCTTTCTCTTTCATTCTTTCTTTCTTTCTTTCTTTCCTTCTTTCTTTCTTTCTAACTAATCTTTCTTTCTTTCCAACTAATCTTTCTTTCTTTCTTTCTTTCTTTCTTTTTTCTTTCTTTCTTTCTTTCTTTCTTTCTTTCTTTCCAACTAATCTTTCTTTCTTTCTTTCAAGCTAATCTTTCTTTCTTTCTAACTAATCGTTATTTTTTTCTAACTCATTCTTTCCAAGTAAAATCTTTTTCAACTAATCTTTCTTTTTTCCTTCTAAGTAATTTTTCTTTCTTTCTAGGTAATCAATCTGTCTTTCTAACTAATCTATCTATCTATCTTTCTAACTAATCTTTCTAACTTTCTAACTAATCTTTCTTTCTAATTAACTTCCAATCTAATTTCTTTAATTTTTTTTCAACGATTCTTTCAATCTTTCTAACTAATCTATCTATCTTTCTAACTAAACTTTATTTCTTTCTAACTAATCTTTCTTTCTTTCTTTACATCTAATTCTTTCTTTATATCTAATCTTTCTTTCTTTCTTTCTTTTTTTCTTGCTTTCTTTCTAACTAATCTTCCTTTCTTTCAACTATCTTTCTTTCTAACCAATCTTTCTTTCTAATTAATCTTTCTTTTTTTCTAACTGTCTGGCTGATGTAACATCAAAAAGAAGTCAATGAGAATGTATAGAAAGATCTAAGTTCAAGGACTCTTTGGTAGTGTGGTGGAAAAGTTAAACTGAATATTAAGCTAAACATGTTTTACCATTTTACCTTATTTGACCTGCTAAATCTCTGAAACAATGTTCTAAGACATTCTGAATTTTAGGTGAATGTGTGTGTGTGTGTCGAACCCATGATGTGTGTATAAATAACATAATATGGGAAATGAGACTAGACAGAGATGACTAAGTTAGAACTTGTGATCAATGAAGTAATGGTTAAAACTACCCAGTAACAGAAGAAGACTGAAAATGAATAGCCAATCAAATTAATGTCATTATGCCATACCCCCCTATTGTATAAAAACTGTTGTTTCCGTGTTTTCGGTGGGATTCTCAATGGAAATTGTCTGAGATCCACCGGCCTTGGTTTTACTTGGGAGATTCTCTGAGTACTGCTCGAGACTCCTGGCCGTTAATTAAAAGCATTTCAAAGGACAATTGCTGGAGTCTATCTGATATTACTGCTGCGCAGCAGGTTAGTTTAGGGAAGCAAGTAAGTTAGAATTATACGGTTAAACTCGGCTGTAGTCGACTGTAGACTCGCTGGAGTATAGGATTAGACGGATGCTGTAGTCGACTGTAGACTCGATGAAGTATAGGTTTAGACCAGTGTGCCAACCCTGCTCCTGCGATCGACTGTCCTGCACAGTTCTCTCCAACCCAATCAAAACACTGAAGGTCTTCATTAAGGTCTTAACAACCAATTATGTCTTCAGATTACTTGAATTAAAGCAGGTGTGTTTGATCAGGGTTAGAGATAAACTGGCAGACAGTCGATCGCCAGGAGCAGGTGGCACACCGTTAGAGGATGCTGTAGTCGACTGTAGACTCGCTGAAGTATAGGTAGGGAGCTGAAGCTGTATGACTGTAGACTCGCGGAGGTGTAAAATCAGCTAACGTCAATGTGTAGACGCGCTGGAGTATCAGTTATTCTAGGGTAGGTTAGGTTTAGGGAAAAATCCATCACAATTTGGCGAGCCAGCCAGGAGTCCTCGGAATCTCCCTCTGTCGGATGGACGGGACGAGGAACCATGTTGTCTTCACTCTGCCAGACTGCAGAACCCTGTTCGACAGAGGGACCCATTCCAGACGGGCTAAAAGGACTTAAAAGTATTAAGGTAGGGAGAGACCTCAGCACTTTTCCTTAAAAATGCTTCTAAATTAATTAAAATGTTTAACTGAAAATTAGCTGTTCTGTTAAGTGAAATGTGAAGAAACCTGAAAATTGGTGATGACATTTAAAAGATTTAAGGATTTAAGAAAAAAAAATGTTTTTACCTTGTCTATTAAGGGCAATGAGCAATAATAATGGTTAAATTCAACTAAATTGGTATTTGTTGAGTATTGTATTTGTTGTGTCAATAAAACTTCCTGCAAAGAGAGCAACTTGCATGCTGGAAACAAGATCCGGGAGGGAAAATGCCCCGAGATGCTGAGGTGCTGCAATTTGCTTTTTGTTTGAAGTTTTTGTTTGAATAAATGTTTAATTCTGAAAGAATATAAAGATACAATTGAAAGAGTTGAGCTGAGATAATTAGTAAATATTGAATCATAAAGAAACTTTTATGAGTTAAACTTTGATTTATTTATGTAGATACAGTATATAAGACTGAGCAATTAGGTGCTCTTAAAATAATAAATAAATAATAAGATAACTACACGTGTTTAAATATTATACTTTCTATCTGAAGGTGTCTAGAATTTGTATCCCGTTATCCCTGGAGACAGTGTGAAAGAACTTGAGAAAAAAATTATCCATTGTAGAGATTCTAAGAGTTAATAGTTATGTTTAACTAAGATAATTTTTGTGCATTATGCATAGTATGAGGTTGGGTGACCAATTTAAATATAAATTGTGATTTGAACAAGCACATTACATATATCTTACAGTCATTTTATTTTGGATTTTTGAAGAGAAAAAAAAGACAAAGAAAGGAAGTTAAAAAAAAAACTGTATTGTAATTAGAGTTTTTTCCTGCTTTTTCCTGCATTTTGGCAAAGAAGAAATGCTTGCTTTTTCCGCAATGAGGTACGCTTTTTAATAAAATGAAGAACTGCTGTCTTGATAACCAGATGAGATATTTAGTTATTTAACTAAGTTTAATTTGAGTTTTGCAGTTCTATGAATGTTCAAGGTTTCAGACGCCTGGTTTGAAAAGTTGGATGACTGGAGAGAGAGAAAGAGGAAGTGGTGCCCTCAGCTCCCCAGCTCCCGAAAGAGGAAGTGGACACTTCTGAGGGGTCAACTGAGACAGTGCAGGAAAAGGTGACAAGTTCACTTGAGACTTTTCCTAAAGACAATTTTTGCCATGCATTATGAAATGTTGTGCCAGGGTGGATCAAAAGCCAGAAAGAGAGGGCCATCGCAGCCTGATGAACGTATCAGCCTAACAAGTCAACTGAACGACAATCCACACAGAAAAGAAAGACTTCCATCCCCTCACTTGTGGGCCAGGTTCTGCATTTTTGATCACTACAGAGAACGTTTCAAATTTAGTTAATTATCAATTAACTTGATTATTGTTTTAGATTATCCACTGCTTTCAGCAATTCTTCATATTTCTTCAACTAACACTTTGAATCTGCTTTCAATAGGGACCAGTCCAGCTGGCCTAATACAGGAAGTTCAATAGCAGAAGTGAGAGACTGACTCACCAATCAGTTAAAACACTGGATTTGGATAGTGAGGCTTATACTTACTTAACCAACTAGTGGTAAAAGTATGAATAGATTATTGACTATGCAGAATTCTCTGGAATAGATAATATACGGCACAAAGTGTCCCAAAGAGACATTATGGCTAGAAAAGCAAAAATATTGGTCACTCCATTTCATTTAAAGGTACTTTTCTGGATTCAATAAGAACAATGTTTCTAATTATAAACTTTTGAAATCACATGCTGTCCTCACCAGGGGTACGAGATAGAAATGTTTTTGTTTTTGTCCATGGATCCGAGATTGTGTGAAGATTTCCAAATCTTCTTTTAAATAGCTTATGAGCAACAACAAAAAGTTTTGAAAAATTGAAATTGTGTAATTAATGACAAATTGCATTTTAGGGATTGAAGCTGAATCTCTCAACTGCAACGAAGGTTTATATGATTATTATTTTAAAGTGTTTAATCTATTTGATTTTGAGGTTTACGTTCACTGTGTTAAACTCAATCACGTGACGACTGCATCGGATAATTGAGAATTAATAATCCTAACGTTTAGACACTGTCGCAAGGGGAATGCCACAGTGTGTCTACGTTGAGTAGCTTCTGTCGTAAAAGTTGTTACAGTTCGGATTTGGTGGTATTCCACTCCTAATAAAATATATGTTCCTCATTCAGTTCATAAACTGCTATGGCAGACAAAAAGGTATGATTCTCTGGCCAGAGAGGGGTGGGGTGTGTGTTTGTGTGTGAAAGTGTGTGAATGTGAATGAATGGAAATTTTAATAGATAAGATTAATTATGGTACTAACCATAAAACTTTGATTTTATATTTCTATCTTATGGTAAAACTTATCATACTTCCCATTTTCATGTCTGATGGTGATTAACTTTCCATTCTAGATCCAACAATAGAACAAAATAAATCTTACTTCCTTTTATTTAGGATGTAGCCTTCAGACAAATTTTCGATATGATCTAATCATCTAAAGACACTTTTGACTGGATGTAACCTTGGTCAAGGGAACTTTGCAAATGGACTAAGCGTCCTGTTCTTTGACTGTATTGAGAAATGATTGACTGAAATATTAACCCCTTACAATGTTTTTCGAAGATACAGGATATTTTTTGCTGATATCACTAACAGGGTAAATTATGAACACAGGGTGAAATATGCCCAATAAAATAATGGCATGGATGATTTTGACTAACTATCCTGAGATTGGGGTTATTGTTGTGGCAGAAATAAACAGTGTCACACATGCGCAGCGTATAACTTTGGGAAGGCAGAAAGCAAGAAAGCTTGCCCTGTCCACCCCACATTTAATTTCTTCCTTTTTCTATAATGTCATGATGGATCCTGTCGAACAGAACTTATTCTGTTCCAAATATATAAATATTGTCTTGTTACTGTTTATCATGAAATTTTACAGGTCTGATCAGAAAGGACGACCGGCCAGACAAGCAGATTATGTTAATACATGTTGTCACTAACAAAAATAGTTAAGGTCTCCCTTAACAGGTCAAAGCTGCTTTGCCGGTTCCAGGTACAGAGACACAGCACTCTTACGAGCCAGGGCCGGGTTTCCCGATAACGATGTATCTTAGCTCTTAAGAGCGCTCTCTACGTGCAAGGTTACGAACGCTCGCGGCAATTCCACGTGCGTTTCCCAGTGCCCTTAACATGAACGCGCGAGAACGCGCTCTACGTGCTACTTAAGCATCGCTGAAGTGCTGAAATATAACTGGAATCTTTACACTGGCTCCCTGTCAGATTCCGTGTTGATTTTAAAATCTTAATGCCTACTTATAAGGCCTTGCATGGACTGACACCTCATTATATAACTGAACTTTTAACACCCTACACACCAGCACGTGATCTCCGTTCTTCGGAAGCTGGCCTTTTAATTGTTCCGCATACCCGACTAAAATCGATGGGTGATAGGGCATTTTCGTCAAATGCTCCAAAACTCTGGAATTCCCTGCCTATTGAGATTAGGCAAGCAGAATCGCTTAGTGTTTTTAAATCATCACTTAAAACTTATTTGTTTAGGGCAGCTTTTAGATAATTGTTGTATTATTATTATTAATCCTATACTTCATAATGTTTTTATTTTGTATTTTATTTCGTCTCTCTGTCCGCAATTACTAATGCATTGTTTGTTTAATTGTATGTTTTATTATGTTTCTATATTTGTGAAGCGCTTTGAGATAGCCTACTTTTTAAAGGCGCTATATAAAATAAAGTTTATTATTATTATTATTATTATTATTATTATTATTATTATAACCTTATATGGAACCATATTCTGAACGTTTAACCTAAAAAATCGTCATTTGTTGTGGATTAGAAATCAAGACAAGTCTAAAGCATCTATACAGGCGGAGGCACTGACAAAATGGCTGAGAAAAAAAAAAAAAAAAAAAAAACAAGAGAAGATACCTTTAAAAAAGGTCAAATTAATGTCCTTTTAGAGGAGATAGAGCGAAACAAAGACTTTATTTTTAACAGATTTAAAGGACACCATACAAATAAGGAAAAACAAAACATCAGGGAGGACAACATTGCAAACTAAATGCGCGTTCAAAGATCAGGGAGGTCCGCAAAATACATGGCTGGTTTTCGTGCACGTCAGCAAGTCATTGGCAATTTTTTTTAAAATTCATCCCTATTTTGCCCAGTTTTTAAAACATGATTCCCACATTACTTCGTTTATGATTTTTTTCTCATTCATTTAATTTAGATGTGTATTTAAAAAAATTTCTTCCCCTTTTAATTATTTCATTTATAAATTAATTTAAACAAAACACGAGTACAATAATAAAGTATACAATAAAGTACAATCAAAACCTTATATTATACTCACGTTGCAGTGTAATCTGTTAAATCGAGATAAAGTGTAATCTGCCGGTTGTCCTGCAGGTGACCTCATATATCTGTCTTCTTACGATGCACTTGGGGATGTACGATTACTCCAGAGCACTACGAAGATTTTCAAGTGCTACTTAAGTTACGATGCTTTTGGGAAACAGACCACAATATTAAGATCAGTCGTACGATCGTTTTTACGATCAACTTAGGCTTACGATGCTTTTGGGAAACGCAGCCCAGGACAGTGGGTCTGGATCAAGGATCACAGACGTAAGGCGTGGTACAACCCGAGGTGGCTGGGTCCGTATGAGATCATTCTAACAACGAATACAGCAATCAAGGTTTCCGAGCGTGACGCTTGGGTTCACGTGTCACATTGCAAGCCCCACCAACCGCCATCCAGAGGAAAGTAGAGGGAAAAGAAGAAGGTCGTGCTAGTAACGTACCTCCTCTACCTGCGAGGGAAAGACCTTGCTACGGCTCGCAAAGAGTCAAAAGGTGAACATGGAACGTTTCAGACGTCTGTGGGGCCAACGCGACGACCAGCACACCTGGGAACGAAAGTGTTCAAATGCAGCATATGTGTTATTATATCTGCAAGTGTGTTGATGTTGATTATATTGCTGTTTCTGTTTGAATTTCCTCCAGGATGAACAGGCAAAGAACAAACCAATAGAATGGGTTTTAGATTGGATCAAAAATGTGATGTTCTGTGATGTTCTTCCAGAAGCAATAATGTGTTGTTTATTGATGTTTCATGTGGTTCAATCAAACTGTAGGACCGAGAATTGATATAGGGTTGAGATTTGAACAAATTACTGATTAATTTGATAATTATTTCAGGTACACGTAAATTGAAAAGAGGAAAATCTCTTAATTCTGAAGAGTACAGGGACTCTAACTACTTTACTGTAAAAATAATAAAGAGTATAGGGACTATTATTGAAGAAACTTGAGGGTTTTAAAATTTAAAAATTTTACTGCAAACATTAAAATAGATGCTAAAATGTAATAGCAATAGTTGTTCACTAATATGAGAGAATAGGTGATAAGTTACTTTGCCAGACTAGGTCTGAATAGATAATTGGGTAAACTTCTATAGTGATGAATTAATGACTACATTAAATATATTTTAGGTGTTTCAAATTGCTAAAATAGTGAAAGAAAAACTTTCAAAAGGGGATTGATTTTGGGAAACATTTAATTTATGGATTATTATTAGTTGAAGAAGTTACCAGTGTGATTACTGTAATGTTCCTTTCATGTATTGTCTAACGTCTGTGTATTTGATATCTGAGAGGTGACTGCGGGTCTAGCTAGCTAGGAATACAGCAACAGTGCTTGCTTATTGCTAGAAATAAAGTTGTCCAACACGCAGTGCCTTTTTCTCTCCGTCCTTTTATTGGCTGTGTGAATATCAAAATACAAAGTACAAAGGAAACCAGCGCTGGGGAAACATCAGAAATGTTCCGCCTCCTCCAAAGTGGCATAAGAATATATAGTGGAAGTTTAAGGGGAGTATAACAATTCTGACCAATAGAACTATACATTACTTCACCAGATATCATATATACGTTATATAAGACATTGAAAAATAAGTCCATATTTGGTAATTATCCGATCAGAACTCCTCTGAATCCTGGGGATCCAGAGAGGCTTCAGCCATACACCTTATATAGAACTCACACAAACGCTCCCCCTTCTCTCTGAGTCTAAGGGTCTTAATGTAAAACAGATGTTTAACTCACATACATACATAGGAATGTGCAGGCAAAGCAGTTTCACTTCTGGACACAGCTCTGACCTTTTATGGACATAACTGAGATACAGAAATTACATTTCTTACACTTATTTAGCCCGGCTTCGAGGAATGAAATATTGTTTTGTTATTATATTATTGAGAAAGGTTTTCAACATATTAAAACAAATTATGTAGGGGACAGAGTTAAAACCTAGACCAAGAACAATATGACCCAAAAAAACATGTTCTTTTAAACTAAAAAATTAGTCTAAACAGTTTAGACGATTTAGAGAAATAGAATATTTGCTATAGAAAAAATTCTGAAAAGCTTTCTAAATTCACAATGAATTTAATTATCTGGATCAATGGATCCGTTATGAGCTATTCAGCATTGCCAAAACTTAGAGGTGGTATAAGTTATGTCCATCTGTTAATTCTGGAAAATAGGATTGTAGGAAGATAAGTAGTTAAAGATTAAATGGCATGTCCTCAGCTAAGGCTATTCTCATAGCAAGAGCTGTGTAAAAATTAGTTTTATTACTATTTAAAAAAGTTAATTTTAAAATAATGAAATTGTTTGAAACAAATATAATTATTGATATTAGTGTTAAGGATAAAAATGAAAGATCATAGAACCTTTTTGGTTAGATTTTATTACACAGATCCTTAAATAGATCTAAGTAAAACAATCGCCTTCTTGAATTAAAAGCTAACAACATAAGATTAAGAAAAATGGTTAATCAGCATTATTGGCATGATAAGGCCTAATAGATCAATGCGATTTGAAAGATAGCTAAAAGATGATGAAACTTGACTCAAGGTCTAAAGTTAAAAGGCAATGTACTATGGTATGTTTAGTTTTTACTACAGACAGAATGTTGAAGAGGAGATGAATAGATGAGAAGATGGTATTTGTATGTGAAACATTGGAAATTGGTTGTATTACAGCTTAGGATGTTGATTGAAGGAATATCTTAAAGGTATTATAAAGTAAAAGATGAAACAAGGAAATGGTTAGAGATAACAGGTGGTATTAAAGTCACTGACTTAGGTAAGTCATGCAGGTATAGAAAATTGATTAGAATAATTAGTCGACTGTAGATTAGACGGATGCTGTAGTCGACTGTAGACTCGATGAAGTATAGGTTTAGACGGATGCTGTAGTCGACTGTAGACTCGCTGAAGTATAGGTAGGGAGCTGAAGCTGTAGTCGACTGTAGACTCGCGGAGGTGTAAACTCAGCTAACGTCAATGTGTAGACGCGCTGGAGTATCAATTATTCTAGGGTAGGTTAGGTTTAGGGAAAAATCCATCACAGTAGAAATAATTTCATTAGGTCAAATATGGAATAATTTAACAACAGAAGGAGTCTTATATAGAAGAAAAAAAAAAAGTTTTTTTATTTTAAAATTTAATTTTAATTTAATTTTGATAATTTAACACCAGAAGGAGTATGTGAGTTTATATTGGAAAAAAAAAAAAAACTTGTGACAAATGTGGACAACTGTCTGGCTGATGTAACACCAAAAAGATGTAAATGAGAATGTATAGAAAGACGAAGATCAAGGACTTTTGGTAGAAATAAATTCATTAGGTCAAATATGGAATAGTTTAACGCTAGCTTTCATGTAAAATGAGAGGTTACTCCTCTTTACGCTGTTGTTTGTGCAACTAACAACACAGGAGTTTTTAGGCATGATTCTCGGCGCTTGTTTATCTTCCGCTTTCGTGTTGCTTATGGCGGGCGCTGGTTTGTTTTAAAAAAAAAAAAAAAAAAAAAAAAAAACGCCTAAACATCAAGACCTTTTTTTTTTTTTTAAACCGAAGTTTGACTTCGGTTGAGAGGGTTGCGTCTGTCTCCAGTATCTACGTGGAGGAACACGAGGCGCAGCACTCTCTTTCTGTGCACATAATATGATGATCTCGACGGCTGGGGCTGCTCACGCCCAGCAGCCCCAGGGGGGCTGGACACGGCGAGGGAGAAACTTTATTATATATATATTTTCTCATCTTTCGCTATATCCAGATCCCCAGCAGATCAGCCTGGTAAGCCTGGAGCAATACCATAGTTTTGTATAAACATTCTCCTTGACCTGCTGCCGTATAAGTTTTACCCAAAAATCAAAGTAGTTTTGTTTAGTATTGGACTTAGTGGGCATAGCAGAGGCTTTAAATGACGATGCTGGACCAGGTGAAAAATTTGTTTCTATTCCTGTTCAGCCTGGGGCAACATGTCATAACCGTAAAATTTCAACCCTCTAACTTTGCTTTTTTAATAAACATTAACATGAGGGCTGAAAAGTAGTAATAAATACGGTTTATTCCACAATTTAGATATTCAGTGTGTAAATCAGGGAAAAAACGGAAGTTCCCGTAGCGTTTTCGACGCATCTCGAAGTTCCCTTTTCGATAAGGGAACTGAGTTTATATTGGAAAAAAAAAACTTTTGAGGACCTTTTGCCCAGAATTATTTTTCAAAGGGTCAAATATGGACAACTGTGTGGCTGATTTAACATCAAAAGGAGTCAATGAGAATGTATAGAAAGATCAAGATCAAGGACTCTTTCGTAGAGATAATTTAATTAGGTCAAATATGGAATATTATATTGAGAAAAAAAACTGTGAGTTCATATTGCAAAAAAAAACTTTTGAGGACCCTTTGGCCAGAATTATTTTCATTGGGTCAAATATGGACAACTGTCTGGCTGATGTAACATCAAAAAGAAGTCAATGTGGGCAGCCCAGATTAAAAATATGATTAGTTGGTGTAGTGAGAGGACCAATTCTATCTGGTATAATATGGAAGCAGCAACTTGCTCTCCACTACCAATTAGATTTCTACCATTTGTTAAGAATTATACAAAGCTAAAAAATATTGCGGAATATTATACCATATCAAACACTCTTCGAGCCTGGATAGATATTAAATCATATTTTAAAATACCCGCCTCTCTTTCCTTGTCTTCTCCACTATCTTTCAACCCTGATTTCCCCTTAACATTACAGAATATTGGGCTTTCGACATGGCTGAAACTGGGAATCTCTCAAATTTCTTGTCTATATTCAGAGGGAACTCTAAAGTCTTTCCAACAGATTGTGGAGCAATACAAACTATCAAAGTCAAATTTTTACAAATATCTTCAGTTGCGACATTTTTTTACACTATAGATAGACAAAGGAGAGTTAAGAATGGACATAAGAGAGATCGAAACATTTTATTAAATCCAATCTGTCTAAAGGGATCGATATCAAGGACATATGATATCTTGTCTAGCAATTGCACCTCTGCCTTGCTGGGACTGAAGGAAGTCTGGGAGAAGGACATTGGTCAAACCATTGAAGAGAATGACTGGACTGTTGTATGTGATAAAGTGTACCCTAAATGTACCTCCCTTGGATCCATGAGCTCAATTTCAAATTCTTCAATAGAATATACCTTACGCCGATGCGTATTAAGAAGATGTTTAACAACGCTACAGGCCTGTGTTTCAAGTGCAATAAAGACAAAGGCACATTCATGCATTGTTTTTGGTACTGTGACAAAATTTTGTCATACTGGAAGAAAGTACATAGTGTAATGGAAGATCTCCTGGACTACACTTCGATATGACCCCAGCTTTGTATTTATTGAATCTTAATGTGAACACTCTGTTTAAAAAAGATGCAATACAACTATTTGTTGTCTTGGTATACTTAGCTAAAAAATGCATTTTGTTACTTTGGTCTGCATCACAGGCTCCATCCTTCAAAATGTGGACATCACAAATCGCTACATGGTTACCACTTGAAAAGCTCACCTACGATAAACATAAAAAATCTGACAGATTCTGGCTCATATGGTCTCCCCTTTGGGATTATATAAAGGAACTCCCTTAACAGGCATACCAAACCGCTTCTAATTTCTGCAAATTTTCTTTGACCCTATCTAAAGGATGCTCTAAGACTTGTCAATGTGACCTTGTTTATCTGTGGTTATTTTAATTTATCTTATTACTGTCTTTTATGTTTTGTACACCCTGTAATACGAATATAACTTTATGTTGTGATACTGTAAATGTAAATTTACTTCTGTGGGCAAACAATAATAAAAAAAAAAAGAGTCAATGAGAATGTATAGAAAGATCAAGATCAAGGACTTTTGGTAAAAATAATTTCATGTCAAAAATGGAAAAAATTAACATCAGAAAGAGCATGTGAGTTTATATTGAAAAAAAAACATTTTAAGGAACTGATGGCAAGAATTATTTTCATTGGGTCAAATATGGACAACTGTCTGGCTGATTTAACATCAAAAGGAGTCAATGAGAATGTATAGAAAGATCAAGATCGAGGACTCTTTGGCAGAAATATTTTCAGCAGGTTAAATATGGATTAATTTAAGATCAGAGGGAGTTTGTGAGTTTTTATTGTAAAAAAAAAATCTAATTTTAAAAATCTAATTTTTCCCTCCATGCATTTCCTATGCATTGAATTTTCTAACTAAAACTAACTTTGCTGCATTTAAGAATTAACTCATTCCCTAGGTTTTTAAATTATAATATTTGTGCTTTGCATTGCATTCATAGAAGATCTAACTTGTTCTCCTGTACAATGTAAAAACAAGACATACCACAAGTGATTTTGCATTACATAGCACACGATCTATTGTTGTGCTTTGATAAATAACATATAAGCTATATAGAACGAAATATTTAATTTAATATTTAATAGTTTACTAAAGTGAATGTTAAAAAAATGCAATTAGTTTGAAGAACTCACTCATTCCTTTCTTGCAATCTACTGTTGCATTTAATTGCACACACGATCAAGCGTTTTGCATTTAAGAATAACATATAAGCAATATACACTTTGTTGCATTGCAATGCATTTAATAACTAACTCATTTCGAAGTGCATTGAAGAGATTGCAATGCAATCTGCTTTTGCAATTCATTGAACATACCATCAAGCGTTTCGCATTAAAGAATAAGCAATATGCACTTTGTTGCATTACATTGCATTCAAGAAATCACTCATTCCGTATTGCATTAAAGAGATGTGCAATGCAATCTGCTATTGCAATGTATTGCACAACTGGCAAGCAATTTTGCACTGAAGAATAAAATAAAATGCACTTTGTTGCATTGCAATGCATTTAAAAACTAACTCATTCCGTAGTGCATTAAAAAGATTGCAATGTTTTGCATTGCATTGCACATACGATCAATTGTTTTGCATTGAAGAATAAGCAATATGTGATTGCACTTTGTTGCATTGCAATGCATTCAATAACTAACTTATTCCATATTGCATTGAAGAGATGTGCAACGCAATCTGCCATTGCAATGCATAACAAATACGATCAAGCGTTTTGCATTGAATGTGGACTTTGTTGCATTGCAATGCATTCAATAACTAACTCATTCCGAAGTGCATTGAAGAGATTGCAATGCAATCTGCTTTTGCAATGCGTTGCAAATACGATCAATTGTTTTGAATTGAAGAATAAGCAATATGCACTTTTTGCATTGCAATGCATTCAGAACTAACGAATCTTCCGTATGCAGTTTTAATCTGATCATCTTCAAATTGGTTGACAACTTAGGCTTTGTGAGTTAACATTGCAAGATCTTAGTTTTACGTCAAGGCTTGTCCATTGAAGCCTGACAATATGTTATTGCACATGAACAGGAATTGCATGAATCAATAACAATGCATTTTGCCCAAACTCACACTTTGCATTAAGAGATCTGTCCAAACAATTGCCATCTGCAATCAGTTACAGATCATAGACAGCACTTGCTGTGCAACAGGAAGTGACATTTTTCATTGAATGGACATTCCTACTAATCATATAAAGAAATGCAGCAATGCTAACATGCTATCTACTTTCAACTGAACATTGCTAAAATCATCTAGCAAATCAACTTTTTATAAGTCTAAAGCATGCTATTTCTGCAATTCAATGTAATTTCGTAACTTCAACACCAACCCCGATTTCACACATGTTATAAAGTCCTGCCCTGAACACTTTACATAGAATATTCATTATAGTAATAGCCACCTACTCAACATATGACATTTTACGTGTGTTTCAGTACTGCAACATAGTAATTGCCATTAGTTATAACATTTATAAACATGTTAACATGCTAGCAATTCTTACTAGTGCAAGCTGCTAATAATGAACAGAATTTTGTTACTTAGAAGCATGTCCATCTGCCCAACTTCCACATTTGATAAAGTCTGCCTAACAATCTACATGTACATATTCATTATTAATGGCCACTCTGCAACGAATGACTTTTAACAGTGTGATCAGTTGGCAACATAGTAATATCATTAGTTATAAACATTGTAACATGTTAAACATCTAGATTCTTAGCTAGTCTAACTCTAATGAAATGAAAAGAATTTTTTCTTAAGAAGCAATGTCCAATCTCCCAACTTCAACATTTTGATAGATCCTCCTGACATCTACATGCAATATTCAGTTTTAATACGCACCTACTGCAACAATGCATTTTTAACATTATCTTCTGGCAACATAGTATTTCATTGATTATAACTTTATACATGTTAACATCTAGCAATTCTTAGCTAAGTCTATCTTTCTTTCTAACTTTTCTTTCTTTCAACTTATCTTTCTTTCTTTCTAACTAATCTTTCTTTCTAATTTTTCTATTCTTTCTAACTTTTCTTTCTTTTCAACTAATCTTTTGGTTTTTCTTTCTTTCTAACTTTTCTTTCTTTCAAACTAATATTTCTAACTAATCTTTCTTTATTTCAAACTAATCTTTCTTATTTCAACTAATTTTTCTTTATTTCTAACTAATCTTCTTTCTAACTAATCTTTCTTTCTATACTAATTTATCTATCTTTCTACAATCTTTCTTTCATACTAACTATCTTTCTTTCATTTTAACTAATCTTTCTGTTTTTCTTTCTAATTAATCTTTCTTTCAACTAATCTTTCTTTCTTTCTAACTTTTCTTTCTTTCAAACTAATCTTTGCTTTTTTTCTCTTCAAACTAATCTTTTGTTCTTTTTTAACTTATCTTTCTTTCTTTCTTTCTTCCTTTCTTTTCTTTCTTTCTTTCTTTCTTTCTTTCTTCAACTATCTTTTTTGCTTTCTTTCTAATTAATCTTTCTTTCTTTCTAACTGATAATTCTCTTCTTTTTTAACTAATCTTTCTTTTTTTTCTTTCTCTCTTTCTAACTATCTATCTATCTTTCTAACTAATCTTTCTTTCTTTCTAACTAATCTTTCCTTTTTTTCTAATTAATCTTTCTCACTAATCTTTCTTTCTAACTAATCTTTCTTTCTTTCATTCTAACTAATCTTTCTGTCTGTCTTTCAACTAATCTTTTTTTTCTTCTGCTTAAGATATACCTTCTTACGTGCGACGTTACCGGGTGCTGTCCGTGGCGATGGTGCTGAATCTGCTGATATCGATGACTCGAGAATCAATTATTCTCTCGTGCAGGGGCTGTTTAAGAAAGCGCTGTTCTTTATAAAAGAAGCACTTAAGAAATAGTTGAAATTGCATTTACTAGGACTCATGGGATATTATAAAAAATAATCAGAACTATAGCAGCCTATAATAGTCTTGACATATTTTAATATTGTATCATATATTGCTGCCATAATAATTTAAATTTTTTTTATGTGCTTTCTTCTCTTTCCCATTTTTGTTCGCTGAGGTGAGCTGCGATGAAATATTGTTCTTGTAAATACTTTCAAGCATTTCAGTAATAAAAGTGTACGTCACGTAGCTACGGTGCTCGGCAGTGATCAAAAAGGATTTAAACAGTGAATTTTGAATCTCTTCTTGTAAACTCAGAGATGTGTATTCAGACGGCAATTAAATTACCACACGACCTGTTTGTCAAAAATCATTAGGTACTAATTTGGACAGAGATTTTTACGCGGGTTGGGTGAGAAAAAACACTGATATTATGGATTCGGACGGCACTAAAATATCCGACTTACCCCTGTAAATTTTTAAAATACCGTAAGAGCCCATGATAAACAATATTAGCGTCCGAATAGGACTTAACTGACAGTAGCCTATGCTTTCACTGGCCTTTAAAAGCGCTCTTTAATTAAAATAAATGTATAAAAATGTTACTATATAGCCTAGGCCTATAATAATATAATTAAAATTCTAACAACAATCAGTGTAATGACAATTTTATTCTTTGCATGAAAAAACTTGAATTAGCCTAATTGAACACTGTCTGTGTGTATTAAAACTTCATAATTATATTCATATAGACCGTTAACAGTGATAAGGTAAAGCTAAGAGTGGTCCAGACCAACCTTCCGAAAGTATGACTTACAGAAGGTATACTTAACTAAGAGCGTTTCGGGAAACACGTATTAACGATAAGGTACAGCATAAGGTGTAACTTAAGAACGACGTAGCGTTAAGGTTTCGGGAAACTCAGCCCTGATCATTCTTTATAACTAGTCCTACTTTTCTAAGTAATCTTTCTCTTTCTTTCTTTCTTTTTTCTTTCTTTCTTTTCTTTCTTTCTCTTTTCTTTCTTTTTCTTTTCTTTCTTTTCTTTCTTTCTTTCTTTCTTTCTTTCTTCTTTCTTTCTTTCTTTCTTTTTCTTTCTTTCTTTCTTTCTTTCTTTCTTTCTTTCTTTCAACTAATCTTTCTTTCTAACTAATCTATCTAACCAATCTTTTTTTCTAACTATTTTTTCTTTCTTTGTAACTTATAATTCTTTCTTTTTTAACTAATATTTTTCTTTTTCTTTATCTCTTTCTAACTAATCTATCTATCTTTCTTACTAATCTTTCCTTATTTCTAACTAATCTTTCTTTCTTTCATACTAATCTATCTATCTTTCTAACTATTTTTTCTTTCTTTCATTCTAAACTTATTTTTTAAATAATCTTTATTTCTATCTAATCTACTTTCTTTTAACTAATCTTTCTTTCTTTCTAATTAATCTTTCTTTCTTACTAATCTTTCCTTATTTCTAACTAATCTTTCTTTCTTTCATACTAATCTATCTATCTTTCTAACTATTTTTTCTTTCTTTCATTCTAAACTTATTTTTTAAATAATCTTTATTTCTATCTAATCTACTTTCTTTTTAACTAATCTTTCTTTTTTTCTAATTAATCTTTCTTTCTTACTAATCTTTCTTTCAGTCTAACTAATCTTTCTTTATTTCATTCCTACTAATCTTTCTGTCTTTCTTTCAACTAATCTTTTTCTAACTAATCTTTCAAACTAATCAAACTAGTCTATCTTTCTTTCTTTCCAACTAATCGTTCTTTTTCTTTCTTTCTTTCTCTTCTTTCTTTCTTTCTTTCTTTTCTTTCTTTCTTTCTTTCTTTCTTTCTTTCTTCTTTCTTTCTTTCCTCTATTCTTTTCTTTCTTTCTTTCTTTCTTTTTCTTTCTTTCTTTCTTTCTTTTCTTTCTTTCTTTCTTTCTTTCTTTCTTTCTTTTCTTTCTTTCTTTCTTACTAATCTTTCTGTCTGTCTATCAACTAATCTTTCTATCTAATTCCTTCTTTTTTTCAAACTAGTCTTTCTTTATTTCAAACTAATCTTTCTTTCTTTTTTACTAATCTATCTATCTTTCTAACCAATCTTTCTTTCTTTCTAACTATTCTTTCTTACTTTCTTACCAATCTTTCTTTCTAACTAATCTTTCTTTCTTTTTCATACTAATCTATCTGTCTTTCTAACAAATCTTATCTATCTTTCTAACTAATCTTTCTTTCATTCTAACTATCTTTCAGTCTTTCATTCTAACTAATCTTTTTTTCTTTCAAACTAATCTTTTGTTTTTTCTTTCTTTCTAACTTTTCTTTCTTTCTAACTAATTTTTCTTTTTTCTAACTAATCTTTCTTTCTTTCAAACTAATCTTTCTTTCAAACTAATCTTTCTTTCCAACTAATCTTTCTTTCTAACTAATTTTTCTATATTTTTAACTAATCTTTCTTTCAAACTAATCTTTCTTTCTAATTAATCATTCTTTATTTATTTTCTTCCTTCCTTTCTTTCTTTCTTTCTTTCTTTCTCTTCTTTCTTTCTTTCCTTTCTTTTCTTTCTTTCTTTCTTTCTTTTTCTTTTCTTTCTTTCTTTCTTTCTTTCTTTTCTTTCTTTCTTTCTTTCTTCTTTCTTTCTTTCTTTTTTTTCTTTCTTTCTTTCCAACTAATCTTTCTTTCTTTCAAGCTAATCTTTCTTTCTTTCTTTCTAACTAATCGTTATCTTTTTCTAACTCATTCTTTGCAAATAATATCTTTTTCAACTAATCTTTCTTTTTTCCTTCTAATTATTTTTTCTTTCTTTCTAGGTAATCAATCTGTCGTTCTAACTAATCTTTCTTTTTTTCTAACTAATCTTTCTTTCTTTCAAACTAATCTTTCTTTCAAACTAATCTTTCTTTCCAACTAATCTTTCTTTCTAACTAATTTTTCTATATTTTTAACTAATCTTTCTTTCAAACTAATCTTTCTTTCTAACTAATCATTCTTTATTTATTTTTCCTTCCTTTCTTTCTTTCTTTCTTTCTTTCTTTCTTTTCTTTCTTTCTTTTCTTTCTTTCTTTCTTTTCTTTCTTTCTTTCTTACTTTCTTTCTTTCTTTCCTTCTTTCTTTCTAACTAATCTTTCTTTCTTTCCAACTAATCTTTCTCTTCTTTCTTTTTCTTTCTTTCTTTCTTTCTTTCTTTTCTTTTCTTTCTTTCTTTCTTTCTTTCTTTCTTTCTTTCTTCTTTCTTTCTTTCTTTCTTTCTTTCTTTCTTTCTTTTTTCTTTCTTTCATTGTTTCTTTCTTTTTTTCTTTCTTTCTTTTCTTTCTTTCTTTCTAATATTTCTTTCTTTCCAACTAATCTTTCTTTCTTTCTTTCAAGCTAATCTTTCTTTCTTTCTAACTAATCGTTATTTTTTTCTAACTCATTCTTTCCAAATAATATCTTTTTCAACTAATCTTTCTTTTTTCCTTCTAAGTAATTTTTCTTTCTTTCTAGGTAATCAATCTGTCTTTCTAACTAATCTATCTATCTATCTTTCTAACTAATCTTTCTAACTTTCTAACTAATCTTTCTTTCTAATTACAGTTTTTCTCAATTGTTTACACACAAATTCTGGTACTTGAGACACAATGACCATAACATGTAACTCATTCACCGACCCCCTGAACCAATTCTGCTAAACTACAAGCACAATTCCTGCTTTACACTCAAATTGCAGATCTAAAACACACATTTTTCAAAACACTACACACAATTTTTTGCATTTGGCACAATTTTCATGCACAAAATCTCTTGTTTTCACAAGGAACACACTGCCATTCAGATCTGCACACTGACTCGTCACATGGGCAAACACATGTCACACAGTTTTACAATTAGCAATCAGAGCTTTAGCATAAAAGATCGAAGCAGAAGAGAAGATGCAGCATAGTTATTTTATTTTTATTTTTTTTTACTGTAACTGCATACAGTACATTTTTCTGTTGTTTGTATGTAGACCACTGTATGTGCAACTTTGTGTTGGTTGGGATGTACGAAATGTGCGATCTATCTCCCATTGTTTTTGTGGGAAAAATAAAATATATTTGTTGCCAGGTATTTGTGTGTTCTGGGTATAAAAACAATATTCTCAAATATTTTACAACACACTTATGTATGTACTGTCTGTAGTAAGTGTAACACTGAACAATAAAGGCCTGAGTCATTATGATGAATGGAGAAGAAGTGTTTTCCATTCATCACAGTGTTTTACAGTTTTTCTCAATTGTTTACACACAAATTCTGGTACTTGAGACACAATGGCCACAACATGTAACTCATTCACCAACCCCCTGAACCAATTCTGCTAAACTACAAGCACAATTCCTGCTCTACACTCAAATTGCAGTTCTAAAACACACGTTTTTCAAAACACTACACACAATTCTCTGCATTTGGCACAATTTTCATGCACAAAATCTCTTGTTTTCACAAGGAACACACTGCCATTCAGATCTGCACACTGACTCGTGACATGGGCAAACACACGTCACACAGTTTTACAATTAGCAATCAGAGCTTTAGCATAAAAGACCGAAGCAGAAGAGAAGATGCAGCATAGTTATTTTTTTAAAAAAAAAACTTTTTTTACTGTAACTGCATACAGTACATTTTTCTGTTGTTTTGTATGTAGACCACTGTATGTGCAACTTTGTGTTGGTTGGGATGAACGAAATGTGCAATCTATCTCCCATTGTTTTTGTGGAAAAATAAAATATATTTGTGGCGTGTATTTGTGTGTTCTGGGTATATTCTCAAACAATATTCTCAAATATTGTACAACACACTTATGTATGTACTGTCTGTAGTAAGTGTAACACTGGACAAAAAAGGCCTGAGTCATTATGATGAATGGAGAAGAAGTGTTTTCCATTCATCACAGTGTTTTACATTGAGCACATCAGTGTTCAACTGGTCCTTATAAATGTCTATTCATATGATGGTTTGTGTATGTCATTTGAAAACAAAATACTATTTTGAGAAGAAATAACATTGTTTTGAATGTAAAGTTTCATTTTGCAGGAGAAGTGAGGGTTTTTGCCCATTGTGTGTGTGTTTTTTGATTTGTGTGTAGAGTTCTGAGAATATGAGGCATTCTTTCAGAAAATGTGTGTAAACAATCGAGAAAAACTGTACATTGAGCACATCAGTGTTCAACTGGTTCTTATAAATGTCTATTCATATGATGGTTTGTGTGTGTCATTTGCAAACAAAATACCATTTTTAGAAGAAATAACATTGTTTTGAATGTAAAGTTTCATTTTACAGGAGAATTGAGGGGTTTTGCCCATTGTGTGTGTGTTTTTTGATTTGTGTGTAGAGTTCTGAGAATATGAGGCATTCTTTCAGAAAATGTGTGTAAACAATCGAGAAAAACTGTAAAGTAAAGGTCCAATATTGTCAAAACTGAAATTTCCTGGCTTTTTTCATGATAACAGATGTCTAGGGCTTATGTAACTACCATATAAGTTTCAAAACAGTCGATCCACAGACACATACACACAGCCTGCATAAAGTAGCTGTGCCTTTTCACAAGCCATTGTGACTTCCATATATTATGCATATGTGTGATGTCACAACTAGACTATGTTGTAGTGTGTGTGATTTTGAGGGCTTGTGTGTCCTGTCTGAGGGCAAAGTTTGGTTTTTCAGCAAGAGTGAATGGTTTTGAGTGTAGAGCTTCATTTTGACCCGAAAATAGGATGTTTGGGGAATTGGGTGAGACGTTATGGTTTTGTGTTTACTGTTTTGAGAATACGAGGCATAGTTTCAAGAAATGTGTCTAAGCAATCGAGAAAAACTGTAACTTCCAACCTAATTTCTTTAATTTTTTTTCAACGATTCTTTCAATCTTTCTAACTAATCTATCTATCTTTCTAACTAAACTTTATTTCTTTCTAACTAATCTTTCTTTCTTTCTTTACATCTAATCTTTCTTTCTTTATATCTAATCTTTCTTTCTTTCTTTTTTCTTGCTTTCTTTCTAACTAATCTTTCTTTCTTTCAAACTAATCTTTCTTTCTAACCAATCTTTCTTTCTAATTAATCTTTCTTTTTTTCTAACTGTCTGGCTGATGTAACATCAAAAAGAAGTCAATGAGAATGTATAGAAAGATCAAGTTCAAGGACTCTTTGGTAGTGTGGTGGAAAAGTTAAACTGAATATTAAGCTAAACATGTTTTACCATTTTACCTTATTTGACCTGCTAAATCTCTGAAACAATGTTCTAAGACATTCTGTATTTTAGGTGAATGTGTGTGTGTGTCGAACCCATGATGTGTGTATAAATAACATAATATGGGAAATGAGACTAGACAGAGATGACTAAGTTAGAACTTGTGATCAATGAAGTAGTGGTTAAAACTACCCAGTAACAGAAGAAGACTGAAAATGAATAACCAATCAAATTAATGTCATTATGCCATACCCCCCTATTGTATAAAAACTGTTGTTTCCGTGTTTTCGGTGGGATTCTCAATGGAAATTGTCTGAGATCCACCGGCCTTTCTCTTGGGAGATTCTCTGAGTACTGCTCGAGACTCCTGGGCCGGGTTTCCCGATAACGATGTATCTTAGCTCTTAAGAGCGCTCTCTACGTGCAAGGTTACGAACGCTCGCGGCAATTCCACGCGCGTTTCCCAAAGATGCACTTAACATGAACGCGCGAGAACGCGCTCTACGTGCTACTTAAGCGTCGCTGTCCATTCGCGAAGTGCTGAAATATAACATGGAACCGTATTCTGAACGTTTAACCTAAAAATCGTCATTTGTTGTGGATTAGAAATCAAGACAAGTCTAAAGCATCTATACAGGCGGAGGCACTGACAAAATGGCTGAAAAAAAACAAAACAAAACAAAACAAAAAACAAGAGAAGATACCTTTAAAAAAGGTCAAATTAATGTCATTTTTAGATAGAGCGAAACAAAGACTTTATTTTTAACAGATTTAAAGGACACCATACAAATAAGAAAAAAAAAAACTTCAGGGAGGACATTCCAAACTAACTGCAGTGTTTAAAGATCAGGGAAGGAGGTCCGCAAAATACATGGCTGGTTTTCGTGCACGTCAGCAAGTCATTGACAATTTTTTTTAAAATTCATCCCTATTTTGCCCAGTTTTTAAAACATGATTCCCACATTACTTCGTTTATGATTTTTTTTTCATTCATTTAATTTAGATGTGTATTTCTATTTTTTCTTCCCTTTTTAATAATTTCATTTATAAATTAATTTAAACAAAACACGGGTACAATAATAAAGTGTACAATAAAGTACAATCAAAACCTTATATTATACTCACGTTGCACTGTAATCTGTTAAATCTAGATAAAAGTGTAATCTGCCGGTTGTCCTGCAGGTGTCCTCATAAATCTGTCTTCTTACGATGCACTTGGGGATTTACGATTACTCCAGAGCACTCGTAGTTCTACGAAGATTTTCAAGTGCTACTTAAGTTACGATGCTTTTGGGAAACAGACCATAATATTAAGATCATTCGTACGATCGTTTTTACGATCAACTTAGGCTTACGATGCTTTTGGGAAACGCAGCCCTCTTTAATTTAAGTTAATTAAAAGCATTTAAAGGACAATTGCTGGAGTCTATCTGATATTACTGCTGCGCAGCAGGTTAGTTTAGGGAAGCAAGTTAGAATTATACGGTTAAACTCGGCTGTAGTCGACTGTAGACTCGCTGGAGTATAGGATTAGACGGATGCTGTAGTCGACTGTAGACTCGATGAAGTATAGGTTTAGACGGATGCTGTAGTCGACTGTAGACTCGCTGAAGTATAGGTAGGGAGCTGAAGCTGTAGTCGACTGTAGACTCGCGGAGGTGTAAACTCAGCTAACGTCAATGTGTAGACGCGCTGGAGTATCAGTTATTCTAGGGTAGGTTAGGTTTAGGGAAAAATCCATCACAATTTGGCGAGCCAGCCAGGAGTCCTCGGAATCTCCCTCTGTCGGATGGACGGGGACGAGGAACCATGTTGTCTTCACTCTGCCAGACTGCAGAACCCTGTTCGACAGAGGGACCCATTCCAGACGGGCTAAAAGGACTTAAAAGTATTAAGGTAGGGAGAGACCTCAGCACTTTTCCTTAAAAATGCTTCTAAATTAATTAAAATGTTTAACTGAAAATTAGCTGTTCTGTTAAGTGAAATGTGAAGAAACCTGAAAATTGGTGATGACATTTAAAAGATTTAAGGATTTAAAAAAAAAAAAATGTTTTTACCTTGTCTATTAAGGGCAATGAGCAATAATAATGGTTAAATTCAACTAAATTGGTATTTGTTGAGTATTGTATTTGTTGTGTCAATAAAACTTCCTGCAAAGAGAGCAACTTGCATGCTGGAAACAAGATCCGGGAGGGAAAATGCCCCGAGATGCTGAGGTGCTGCAATTTGCTTTTTGTTTGAAGTTTTTGTTTGAATAAAAGTTTAATTCTGAAAGAATATAAAGATACAATTGAAAGAGTTGAGCTGAGATAATTAGGAAATATTGAATCATAAAGAAACTTTTATGAGTTAAACTTTGATTTATTTATGTAGATACAGTATATAAGACTGAGCAATTAGGTGCTCTTAAAATAATAAATAAATAATAAGATAACTACACGTGTTATAATATTATACTTTCTATCTGAAGGTGTCTAGAATTTGTATCCCGTTATCCCTGGAGACAGTGTGAAAGAACTTGAGAAAAAATTATCCATTGTAGAGATTCTAAGAGTTAATAGTTATGTTTAACTAAGATAATTTTTGTGCATTATGCATAGTATGAGGTTGGGTGACCAATTTAAATATAAATTGTGATTTGAACAAGCACATTACATATATCTTACAGTCATTTTATTTTGGATTTTTGAAGAGAAAAAAAAGACAAAGAAAGGAAGTTAAAAAAAAAACTGTATTGTAATTAGAGTTTTTTCCTGCTTTTTCCTGCATTTTGGCAAAGAAGAAATGCTTGCTTTTTCCGCAATGAAGTACGCTTTTTAATAAAATGAAGAACTGCTGTCTTGATAACCAGATGAGATATTTAGTTATTAAACTAAGTTTAATTTGAGTTTTGCAGTTCTATGAGTGTTCAAGGTTTCAGACGCCTGGTTTGAAAAGTTGGATGACTGGAGAGAGAGAAAGAGGAAGTGGTGCCCTCAGCTCCCCAGCTCCCGAAAGAGGAAGTGGACACTTCTGAGGGGTCAACTGAGACAGTGCAGGAAAAGGTGACAAGTTCACTTGAGACTTTTCCTAAAGACAATTTTTGCCATGCATTATGAAATGTTGTGCCAGGGTGGATCAAAAGCCAGAAAGAGAGGGCCATCGCAGCCTGATGAACGTATCAGCCTAACAAGTCAACTGAACGACAATCCACACAGAAAAGAAAGACTTCCATCCCCTCACTTGTGGGCCAGGTGCTGCATTTTTGATCACTACAGAGAACATTTCAAATTTAGTTAATTATCAATTAACTTGATTATTGTTTTTGATTATCCACTGCTTTCAGCAATTCTTCATATTTCTTCAACTAACACTTTGAATCTGCTTTCAATAGGGACCAGTCCAGCTGGCCTAATACAGGAAGTTCAATAGCAGAAGTAAGAGACTGACTCACCAATCAGTTAAAACACTGGATTTGGATAGTGAGGCTTATACTTACTTAACCAACTAGTGGTAAAAGTATGAATAGATTATTGACTATGCAGAATTCTCTGGAATAGAAAATATACGGCACAAAGTGTCCCAAAGAGACATTATGGCTAGAAAAGCAAAAATATTGGTCACTCCATTTCATTTAAAGGTACTTTTCTGGATTCAATAAGAACAATGTTTCTAATTATAAACTTTTGAAATCACATGCTGTCCTCACCAGGGGTACGAGATAGAAATGTTTTTGTTTTTGTCCATGGATCCGAGATTGTGTGAAGATTTCCAAATCTTCTTTTAAATAGCTTATGAGCAACAACAAAAAGTTTTGAAAAATTGAAATTGTGTAATTAATGACAAATTGCATTTGAGGGATTGAAGCTGAATCTCTCAACTGCAACGAAGGTTTATATGATTATTATTTTAAATAATCTTTTAAAGTGATCTATTTGATTTTGAGGTTTACGTTCACTGTGTTAAACTCAATCACGTGACGACTGCATCGGATAATTGAGAATTAATAATCCTAACGTTTAGACACTGTCGCAAGGGGAATGCCACAGTGTGTCTACGTTGAGTAGCTTCTGTCGTAAAAGTTGTTACAGTTCGGATTTGGTGGTATTCCACTCCTAATAAAATATATGTTCCTCATTCAGTTCATAAACTGCTATGGCAGACAAAAAGGTATGATTCTCTGGCCAGAGAGGGGTGGGGTGTGTGTTTGTGTGTGAAAGTGTGTGAATGTGAATGAATGGAAATTTTAATAGATAAGATTAATTATGGTACTAACCATAAAACTTTGATTTTATATTTCTATCTTATAGTAAAACTTATCATACTTCCCATTTTCATGTCTGATGGTGATTAACTTTCCATTCTAGATCCAACAATAGAACAAAATAAATCTTACTTCCTTTTATTTAGGATGTAGCCTTCAGACAAATTTTCGATATGATCTAATCATCTAAAGACACTTTTGACCGGATGTAACCTTGGTCAAGGGAACTTTGCAAATGGACTAAGCGTCCTGTTCTTTGACTGTATTGAGAAATGATTGACTGAAATATTAACCCCTTACAATGTTTTTCGAAGATACAGGATATTTTTTGCTGATATCACTAACAGGGTAAATTATGACCACAGGGTGAAATATGCCCAATAAAATAATGGCATGGATGATTTTGACTAACTATCCTGAGATGGGTTATTGTTGTGGCAGAAATAAACAGTGTCACACATGCGCAGCGTATAACTTTGGGAAGGCAGAAAGCAAGAAAGCTTGCCCTGTCCACCCCACATTTAATTTCTTCCTTTTTCTAGGATGTCATGATGGATCCTGTCGAACAGAACTTATTCTGTTCCAAATGTATAAATATTGTCTTGTTACTGTTTATCATGAAATTTTACAGGTCTGATCAGAAAGGACGACCGGCCAGACAAGCAGATTATGTTAATACATGTTGTCACTAACAAAAATAGTTAAGGTCTCCCTTAACAGGTCAAAGCTGCTTTGCCGGTTCCAGGTACAGAGACACAGCACTCTTACGAGCCAGGACAGTGGGTCTGGATCAAGGATCACAGACGTAAGGCGTGGTACAACCCGAGGTGGCTGGGTTCGTATGAGATCATTCTAACAACGAATACAGCAATCAAGGTTTCCGAGCGTGACGCTTGGGTTCACGTGTCACATTGCAAGCCCCACCAACTGCCATCCAGAGGAAAGTAGAGGGAAAAGAAGAAGGTCGTGCTAGTAACGTACCCCCTCTACCTGCGAGGGAAAGACCTTGCTACGGCTCGCAAAGAGTCAAAACGTGAACATGGAACGTTTCAGACGTCTGTGGGGCCAACGCGACGACCAGCACACCTGGGAACGAAAGTGTTCAAATGCAGCATATGTGTTATTATATCTGCAAGTGTGTTGATGTTGATTATATTGCTGTTTCTGTTTGAATTTCCTCCAGGATGAACAGGCAAAGAACAAACCAATAGAATGGGTTTTAGATTGGATCAAAAATGTGATGTTCTGTGATGTTCTTCCAGAAGCAATAATGTGTTGTTTATTGATGTTTCTTGTGGTTCAATCAAACTTGTAGGACCGAGAATTGATATAGGGTTGAGATTTGAACAAATTACTGATTAATTTGAAAATTATTTCAGGTACACGTAAATTGAAAAGAGGAAAATCTCTTAATTCTGAAGAGTATAGGGACTCTAACTACATTACTGTAAAAATAATAAAGAGTATAGGGACTATTAATGAAGAAACTTGAGGGTTTTAAAATTTTACTGCAAACATTAAAATAGATGCTAAAATGTAATAGCAATAGTTGTTCACTAATATGAGAGAATAGGTGATAAGTTACTTTGCCAGACTAGGTCTGAATAGATAATTGGGTAAACTTCTATAGTGATGAATTAATGACTACATTAAATATATTTTAGGTGTTTCAAATTGCTAAAATAGTGAAAGAAAAACTTTGAAAAGGGGATTGATTTTGGGAAACATTTCATTTATGGATTATTATTAGTTGAAGAAGTTACCAGTGTGATTACTGAAATGTTCCTTTCATGTATTGTCTAACGTCTGTGTATTTGATATCTGAGAGGTGACTGCGGGTCTAGCTAGCTAGGAATACAGCAACAGTGCTTGCTTATTTAGCCCGGCTTCGAGGAATGAAATATTGTTTTGTTATTATATTATTGAGAAAGGTTTTCAACATATTAAAACAAATTATGTAGGGGACAGAGTTAAAACCTAGACCAAGAACAATATGACCCAAAAAAACATGTTCTTTTAAACTAAAAAATTAGTCTAAACAGTTTAGACGATTTAGAGAAATAGAATATTTGCTATATAAAAAATTCTGAAAAGCTTTCTAAATTCACAATGAATTTAATTATCTGGATCAATGGATCCGTTATTAGCTATTCAGCATTGCCAAAACTTAGAGGTGGTATAAGTTATGTCCATCTGTTAATTCTGGAAAATAGGATTGTAGGAAGATAAGTAGTTAAAGATTAAATGGCATGTCCTCAGCTAAGGCTATTCTCATAGCAAGAGCTGTGTAAAAACAGAGTTAATTTTAAAATAATGAAATTGTTTGAAACAAATATAATTATTGATATTAGTGTTAAGGATAAAAATGAAAGATCATATAACCTTTTTGGTTAGATTTTATTACACAGATCCTTAAATAGATCTAGTAAAACAATCGCCTTCTTGAATTAAAAGCTAACAACATAAGATTAAGAAAAATGGTTAATCAGCATTATTGGCATGACAAGGCCTAATAGATCAATGCGATTTGAAAGATAGCTAAAAGATGATGAAACTTGACTCAAGGTCTAAAGTTAAAAGGCAATGTACTATGGTATGTTTAGTTTTTACTACAGACAGAATGTTGAAGAGGAGATGAATAGATGAGAAGATGGTATGTGTATGTGAAACATTGGAAATTGGTTGTATTACAGCTTAGGATGTTGATTAAAGGAATATCTTAAAGGTATTATAAAGTAAAAGATGAAACAAGGAAATGGTTAGAGATAACAGGTGGTATTAAAGTCACTGACTTAAAATAGGATGATTCGGTGGAGCAGGTAAGTCATGCAGGTATAGAAAATTGATTAGAATAATTAGTCGACTGTATACTCGCTGAAGTATAGGTTTAGACGGAAGCTGTAGTCGACTGTAGACTCGCGGAGGTGTAAACTCAGCTAACGTCAATGTGTAGACGCGCTGGAGTATCAGTTATTCTAGGGTAGTTTAGGTTTAGGGAAAAATCCATCACAGTAGAAATAATTTCATTAGGTCAAATATGGAATAATTTAACAACAGAAGGAGTCTTATATTGAAGAAAAAAAAAGTTTTTTTATTTTAAAATGTATGTGAGTTTATATTTTAAAAAAAAAACTTTTGAGGACCTTTTAACCAGAATTATTTTTATTGGGTCAAATATGGACAACTGTCTGGCTGATGTAACATCAAAAAGAAGTCAATGAGAATGTATAGAAAGATCAAGATCATGGACTTTTGGTAGAAATAATTTCATTAGGTCAAATATGGAATAATTTAACATCAGAAGGAGTCTGTGAGTTTATATTGAAAAAAAAACTGTGTTTTTATTGGAAGAAAAAACTTTTCAGGACCCTTTGGCCAGAATTATTTTCATTGGGTCAAATATGGACAACTGTCTCGCTGATGTAACATCAAAAAGAAGTCATTGAGAATGTATAGAAAGATCAAGATCATGGACTTTTGGTAGAAATAATTTCATTAGGTCACATATGTAATAATTTAACACCAGAAGGAGTCTTATATTGAAAAAAAAAAAACTTTTTATTTTTTATTTTAATTTAATTTTGATAATTTAACATCAGAAGGAAAAAACTTTTGAGGACCCTTTGGCCAGAATTATTTTCATTGGGTCAAATATGGACAACTGTCTGGCTGATGTAACATCAAAAAGAAGTCAACGGAATGTATAGAAAAATCAAGATCAAGGACTCTTCGTTAGAAATAATTTCATTCGGTCAAATATGGACCAATTTAACATGAGAAGGAGTCTTATATTGAGTAACCAAAAAAAAAATAAAACGAAAAAACTGTGTTTATATTGGAAGAAAAAACTTTCGAGGACCCTTTGGCAGAATTATTTTCAATGGGTAAAATATGGACAACTGTCTGGCTGAATTAACATCAAAAGCAGTCAATGAGAATGTATGGAAAGTTCAAGATCAAGGACTTTAGGTAGAAATAATTTCATTAGGTCAAATGTGGAATAATTTAACATCAGAAGGAGTCTGCGAGTTTATATTGAAAAAATAAATAAATAAATAAATAACCTTTTGAGATTCTTTTTGCCCAGAATTATTTTCAATAGGCCAAATATGGACAACTGTCTGGCTGATTTAACATCAAAAAGAAGTCGAGAATGTATAGAAAGATCAAGATCATGGACTTTTGGTAGAAATAATTTCATTAGGACAAATATGGAACAATTTAACATCAGAAGAGGTCTGTGAGTTTATATTGTTAAAAAAAAAAACTGTGAGTTTATATTGGAAGAAAAAAACTTTCGAGGACCCTTTGGCCAGAATTTTTTTCCTTTGGTCAAATATGGACAACTGTCTGGCTGATGTAACATCAAAAAGAAGTCAATGAGAATGTATAGAAAGATCAAGATCAAGGACTCTTTGGTAGAAATAATTTCATTAGGTCAAATATGGAATAATTTAACATCAGAAGGAGTCTGTGAGTTTATATTGAAAAAAAAACTGTATTATATTGGAAAAAAAAACTTTCGAGGACCCTTTAGCCAGAATAATTTTCAAAGGGTCAAATATGGACATTTGTTTGGCTGATTTAACATCAAAAAGAAGTCAATGAGAATGTATAGAAAGATCAAGATCAAGGACTCTTTGGTAGAAATAATTTCATTAGGTCAAATATGGAATAATTTAACATTAGAAGGAGTCTTATATTGAAAAAAAAAAGTTTTTAAAAATGTTTACATTTAAATTTAAATTTGATAATTTAACATCAGAAGAGTCTGTGAGTTTATATAAAAATAAAAATAAAACTTTTGAGGACCTTTTGCCAGAATTATTTTTCAATGGGTCAAATATGGACAACTGTCTGGCTGATTTACTGTAACATCAAAAAGAAGTCAATGAGAATGTATTGAAAGATCAAGATCAAGGACTTTTGGTAGAAATATTTCGTTTGGTCAAATATGGAATAAGTTAATATCAGAAGGAGTCTGTGAGTTTATATTGAAAAAAAAACTGTGTTTATATTGGAAGAAAAAACTTTTGAGGACCCTTTGGCCAGAATAATTTTCAATGGGTCAAATATGGACATCTGTTTGGCTGATGTTAACATCAAAAAGAAGTCAATGAAAATGGTTAGAAAGATCAAGATCAAGGACTCTTTGGTAGAAATAATTTCATTAGGTCAAATATGGAATAATTTAACATTAGAAGGAGTCTTATATTGAAAAAAAAAAGTTTTTAAAAAATGTTTACATTTAAATTTAAATTTGATAATTTAACATCAGAAGGAGTCTGTGAGTTTATATAAAAATAAAAATAAAACTTTTGAGGACCTTTTGCCCAGAATTATTTTCAATGGGTCAAATATGGACAACTGTCTGGCTGATTTACTGTAACATCAAAAAGAAGTCAATGAGAATGTATTGAAAGATCAAGATCAAGGACTTTTGGTAGAAATAATTTCGTTAGGTCAAATATGGAATAAGTTAATATCAGAAGGAGTCTGTGAGTTTATATTGAAAAAAAAACTGTGTTTATATGGAAGAAAAAACTTTTGAGGACCCTTTGGCCAGAATAATTTTCAATGGGTCAAATATGGACATCTGTTTGGCTGATGTAACATCAAAAAGAAGTCAATGAAAATGGTTAGAAAGATCAAGATCAAGGACTCTTTGGTAGAAATAATTTCATTAGGTCAAATATGGACCAATTTAACATGAGAAGGAGTCTTATATTGAGAAACAAACAAAAAAAAACCCGAAAAAAAACTGTGTTTTGGAAGAAAAAAACTTTCGAGGACCCTTTGGCAGAATTATTTTCAATGGGTCAAATATGGACAACTGTCTGGTTGAATTAACATCAAAAGCAGTCAATGAGAATGTATGGAAAGTTCAAGATCAAGGACTTTATGGTAGAAATAATTTCATTAGGTACAAATATGGAATAATATAACATCAGAAGGAGTCTGTGAGTTTATATTGAAAAAAAAATTTAAATAAAAAAAAACCTTTTGAGGACTCTTTTGCCAGAATTATTTTCAATAGGAGTAAATATGGACAACTGTCTGGCTGATTTAACATCAAAAAGAAGTCGAGAATGTATAGAAAGATCAAGATCATGGACTTTTGGTAGAAATAATTTCATTAGGACAAATATGGAACAATTTAACATCAGAAGAGGTCTGTGAGTTTATATTGTTAAAAAAAAAAAACTGTGAGTTTATATTGGAAGAAAAAAACTTTCGAGGACCCTTTGGCCAGAATTTTTTTCCTTTGGTCAAATATGGACAACTGTCTGGCTGATGTAACATCAAAAAGAAGTCAATGAGAATGTATAGAAAGATCAAGATCAAGGACTCTTGGTAGAAATAATTTCATTAGGTCAAATATGGAATAATTTAACATCAGAAGGAGTCTGTGAGTTTATATTGAAAAAAAAACTGTTTATATTGGAAGAAAAAACTTTCGAGGACCCTTTAGCCAGAATAATTTTCAAAGGGTCAAATATGGACATTTGTTTGGCTGATTTAACATCAAAAAGAAGTCAATGAGAATGTATAGAAAGATCAAGATCAAGGACTCTTTGGTAGAAATAATTTCATTAGGTCAAATATGGAATAATTTAACATTAGAAGGAGTCTTATATTGAAAAAAAAAAGTTTTTTAAAAAATGTTTACATTTAAATTTAAATTTGATAATTTAACATCAGAAGGAGTCTGTGAGTTTATATAAAAATAAAAATAAAACTTTTGAGGACCTTTTGCCCAGAATTATTTTCAATGGGTCAAATATGGACAACTGTCTGGCTGATTTACTGTAACATCAAAAAGAAGTCAATGAGAATGTATTGAAAGATCAAGATCAAGGACTTTTGGTAGAAATAATTTCGTTAGGTCAAATATGGAATAAGTTAATATCAGAAGGAGTCTGTGAGTTTATATTGAAAAAAAAAACTGTGTTTATATTGGAAGAAAAAACTTTTGAGGACCTTTGGCCAGAATAATTTTCAATGGGTCAAATATGGACATCTGTTTGGCTGATGCAACATCAAAAAGATGTCAATGAAAATGGTTAGAAAGATCAAGATCAAGGACTCTTTGTAGAAATAATTTCATTAGGTCAAATATGGACCAATTTAACATGAGAAGGAGTCTTATATTGAGAAACAAACAAAAAAAACCACGAAAAAAACTGTGTTTTGGAAGAAAAAAACTTTCGAGGACCCTTTGGCAGAATTATTTTCAATGGGTCAAATATGGACAACTGTCTGGTTGAATTAACATCAAAAGCAGTCAATGAGAATGTATGGAAAGTTCAAGATCAAGGACTTTAGGTAGAAATAATTTCATTAGGTCAAATGTGGAATAATTAACATCAGAAGGAGTCTGCGAGTTTATATTGAAAAAATAAATAAATAAATAAATAACCTTTTGAGGATCTTTTTGCCCAGAATTATTTTCAATAGGCCAAATATGGACAACTGTCTGGCTGATTTAACATCAAAAAGAAGTCGAGAATGTATAGAAAGATCAAGATCATGGACTTTTGGTAGAAATAATTTCATTAGGACAAATATGGAACAATTTAACATCAGAAGAGGTCTGTGAGTTTATATTGTTAAAAAAAAAAAACTGTGAGTTTATATTGGAAGAAAAAAACTTTCGAGGACCCTTTGGCCAGAATTTTTTTCCTTTGGTCAAATATGGACAACTGTCTGGCTGATGTAACATCAAAAAGAAGTCAATGAGAATGTATAGAAAGATCAAGATCAAGGACTCTTTGAGTAGAAATAATTTCATTAGGTCAAAATATGGAATAATTTAACATCAGAAGGAGTCTGTGAGTTTATATTGAAAAAAAAAACTGTTTATATTGGAAGAAAAAACTTTCGAGGACCCTTTGGCCAGAATAATTTTCAAAGGGTCAAATATGGACATTTGTTTGGCTGATTTAACATCAAAAAGAAGTCAATGAGAATGTATAGAAAGATCAAGATCAAGGACTCTTTGGTAGAAATAATTTCATTAGGTCAAATATGGAATAATTTAACATCAGAAGGAGTCTTATATTGAAAAAAAAAAGTTTTTTAAAAAATGTTTACATTTAAATTTAAATTTGATAATTTAACATCAGAAGGAGTCTGTGAGTTTATATAAAAATAAAAATAAAACTTTTGAGGACCTTTTGCCCAGAATTATTTTCAATGGGTCAAATATGGACAACTGTCTGGCTGATTTACTGTAACATCAAAAAGAAGTCAATGAGAATGTATTGAAAGATCAAGATCAAGGACTTTTGGTAGAAATAATTTCGTTAGGTCAAATATGGAATAAGTTAATATCAGAAGGAGTCTGTGAGTTTATATTGAAAAAAAAAACTGTGTTTATATTGGAAGAAAAAACTTTTGAGGACCCTTTGGCCAGAATAATTTTCAATGGGTCAAATATGGACATCTGTTTGGCTGATGTAACATCAAAAAGAAGTCAATGAAAATGGTTAGAAAGATCAAGATCAAGGACTTTTTGGTAGAAATAATTTCATTAGGTCAAATATGGACCAATTTAACATGAGAAGGAGTCTTATATTGAGAAACAAACAAAAAAACCCGAAAAAACTGTGTTTTGGAAGAAAAAAACTTTCGAGGACCCTTTGGCAGAATTATTTTCAATGGGTCAAATATGGACAACTGTCTGGTTGAATTAACATCAAAAGCAGTCAATGAGAATGTATGGAAAGTTCAGATCAAGGACTTTAGGTAGAATAATTTCATTAGTCAAATGGGAATAATTTAACATCAGAAGGAGTCTGGAGTTTAATTGAAAAAATAAATAAGTAATAAATAAATAACCTTTTGAGGATCTTTATTGCCAGAATTATTTTCAATAGGAAATATGGACAACTGTCTGGCTGATTTAACATCAAAAAGAAAGTTCGAGAATGTATGAAAGATCAAGATCATGGACTTTTGGTAGAAATATTTCATTAGGACAAATATGGAAAAATTTAACATCAAAGAGGTCTGGTGATGTTATATATGTTAAAAAAAAAATTGTGAGTTTATATTGAAGAAAAAAACTTTGAGGACCCTTTGGCCAAATTTTTTTCCTTGGTCAAATATGGACAACTGTCTGGCTGAATGTAACATCAAAAAGAAGTCAATGAGAATGTATAGAAAGATCAAGATCAAGGACTCTTTGTAGAATAATTTCATTAGGTCAAAAATATGGAATAATTATAACATCAGAGGAGTCTGTGAGTTTATATTGAAAAAAAAAAACTGTTTATATTGGAAGAAAAAACTTTCGAGGACCACTTTGGCCAGAATATAATTTTCAAAGGGTCAAATATGGACATTTGTTATGGCTGATTTAACATCAAAAAAGAAGTCAATGAGAATGTATAGTAAAGATCAAGATCAAGGACTCTTTGGTAGAAATAATTTCATTAGGTCAAATATGGAATAATTTAACATCAGAAGGAGTCTTATATTGAAAAAAAAAAAGTTTTTTTAAAAAATGTTTACATTTAAATGTAAATTTGATAATTTAACATCAGAAGGAGTCTGTGAGTTTATATAAAAATAAAAAATAAAACTTTTGAGGACCTTTTGCCAGAATTATTTTCAATGGGTCAAATATGGACAACTGTCTGGCTGATTACTGTAACATCAAAAAGAAGTCAATGAGAATGTATTGAAAGATCAAGATCAAGGACTTTTGGTAGAAATAATTTCGATTAGGTCAATATGGAATAAGTTAATATCAGAAGGAGTCTGTGAGTTTATATTGAAAAAAAAAAACTGTGTTTATATTGGAAGAAGAAAAACTTTTGAGGACCCTTTGGCCAGAATAATTTTCAATGGGTCAAATATGGACATCTGTTTGGCTGATGTAACATCAAAAAGAAGTCAATGAAAATGGTTAGAAAGATCAAGATCAAGGACTCTTTGGTAGAAATAATTTCATTAGGTCAAATATAGACCAATTTAACATGAGAAGGAGTCTTATATTGAGAAACAAACAAAAAAAAACCCGAAAAAACTGTGTTTTGGAAGAAAAAAACTTTCGAGGACCCTTTGGCAGAATTATTTTCAATGGGTCAAATATGGACAACTGTCTGGTTGAATTAACATCAAAAGCAGTCAATGAGAATGTATGGAAAGTTCAAGATCAAGGACTTTAGGTAGAAATAATTTCATTAGGTCAAATGTGGAATAATTTAACATCAGAAGGAGTCTGCGAGTTTATATTGAAAAAATAAATAAATAAATAAATAACCTTTTGAGGATTCTTTTTGCCCAGAATTATTTTCAATAGGCCAAATATGGACAACTGTCTGGCTGATTTAACATCAAAAAGAAGTCGAGAATGTATAGAAAGATCAAGATCATGGACTTTTGGTAGAAATAATTTCATTAGGACAAATATGGAACAATTTAACATCAGAAGAGGTCTGTGAGTTTATATTGTTAAAAAAAAAAACTGTGAGTTTATATTGGAAGAAAAAAACTTTCGAGGACCCTTTGGCCAGAATTTTTTTCCTTTGGTCAAATATGGACAACTGTCTGGCTGATGTAACATCAAAAAGAAGTCAATGAGAATGTATAGAAAGATCAAGATCAAGGACTCTTTGGTAGAAATAATTTCATTAGGTCAAATATGGAATAATTTAACACTCAGAAGGAGTCTTGGAGTTTATATTGAAAAAAAAAAACTGTTTATATTGGAAGAAAAAACTTTGAGGACCCTTTGGCCAGAATAATTTTCAAAGGGTCAAATATGGACATTTGTTTGGCTGATTTAACATCAAAAAGAAGTCAATGAGAATGTATAGAAAGATCAAGATCAAGGACTCTTTGGTAGAAATAATTTCATTAGGTCAAATATGGAATAATTTAACATTAGAAGGAGTCTTATATTGAAAAAAAAAAGTTTTTTAAAAATGTTTACATTTAAATGTAAATTTGATAATTTAACATCAGAAGGAGTCTGTGAGTTTATATAAAAATAAAAATAAAACTTTTGAGGACCTTTTGCCCAGAATTATTTTCAATGGGTCAAATATGGACAACTGTCTGGCTGATTTACTGTAACATCAAAAAGAAGTCAATGAGAATGTATTGAAAGATCAAGATCAAGGACTTTTGGTAGAAATAATTCGTTAGGTCAAATATGGAATAAGTTAATATCAGAAGGAGTCTGTGAGTTTATATTGAAAAAAAAAACTGTGTTTATATTGGAAGAAAAAACTTTTGAGGACCCTTTGGCCAGAATAATTTTCAATGGTCAAATATGGACATCTGTTTGGCTGATGTAACATCAAAAAGAAGTCAATGAAAATGGTTAGAAAGATCAAGATCAAGGACTCTTTGGTAGAAAATAATTTCATTAGGTCAAATATAGACCAATTTAACATGAGAAGGAGTCTTATATTGAGAAACAAACAAAAAAAACCCGAAAAAACTGTGTTTTGGAAGAAAAAAACTTTCGAGGACCCTTTGGCAGAATTATTTTCAATGGTCAATATGGACAACTGTCTGGTTGAATTAACATCAAAAGCAGTCAATGAGAATGTATGGAAAGTTCAAGATCAAGGACTTTAGGTAGAAATAATTTCATTAGGTCAAATGTGGAATAATTTAACATCAGAAGGAGTCTGCGAGTTTATATTGAAAAAATAAATAAATAAATAAATAACCTTTTGAGGATCTTTTTGCCCAGAATTATTTTCAATAGGCCAAATATGGACAACTGTCTGGCTGATTTAACATCAAAAAGAAGTCGAGAATGTATAGAAAGATCAAGATCATGGACTTTTGGTAGAAATAATTTCATTAGGACAAATATGGAACAATTTAACATCAGAAGAGGTCTGTGAGTTTATATTGTTAAAAAAAAAACTGTGAGTTTATTTTGGAAGAAAAAAACTTTCGAGGACCCTTTGGCCAGAATTTTTTTCCTTTGGTCAAATATGAACAACTGTCTGGCTGATGTAACATCAAAAAGAAGTCAATGAGAATGTATAGAAAGATCAAGATCAAGGACTCTTTGGTAGAAATAATTTCATTAGGTCAAATATGGAATAATTTAACACCAGAAGGAGTCTTGGAGTTTATATTGAAAAAAAAAAACTGTTTATATTGGAAGAAAAAACTTTTGAGGACCCTTTGGCCAGAATAATTTTCAAAGGGTCAAATATGGACATTTGTTTGGCTGATTTAACATCAAAAAGAAGTCAATGAGAATGTATAGAAAGATCAAGATCAAGGACTCTTTGGTAGAAATAATTTCATTAGGTCAAATATGGAATAATTTAACATTAGAAGGAGTCTTATATTGAAAAAAAAAAGTTTTTTAAAAAATGTTTACATTTAAATTTAAATTTGATAATTTAACATCAGAAGGAGTCTGTGAGTTTATATAAAAATAAAAATAAAACTTTTGAGGACCTTTTGCCCAGAATTATTTTCAATGGGTCAAATATGGACAACTGTCTGGCTGATTTACTGTAACATCAAAAAGAAGTCAATGAGAATGTATTGAAAGATCAAGATCAAGGACTTTTGGTAGAAATAATTTCGTTAGGTCAAATATGGAATAAGTTAATATCAGAAGGAGTCTGTGAGTTTATATTGAAAAACAAAACTGTGTTTATATTGGAAGAAAAAACTTTTGAGGACCCTTTGGCCAGAATAGTTTTCAATGGGTCAAATATGGACATCTGTTTGGCTGATGTAACATCAAAAAGAAGTCAATGAAAATGGTTAGAAAGATCAAGATCAAGGACTCTTTGGTAGAAAAAAATTCATTAGGTCAAATATGGACCAATTTAACATGAGAAGGAGTCTTATATTGAGAAACAAACAAAAAAAACCCCGAAAAAACTGTGTTTTGGAAGAAAAAAACTTTCGAGGACCCTTTGGCAGAATTATTTTCAATGGGTCAAATATGGACAACTGTCTGGTTGAATTAACATCAAAAGCAGTCAATGAGAATGTATGGAAAGTTCAAGATCAAGGACTTTAGGTAGAAATAATTTCATTAGGTCAAATGTGGAATAATTTAACATCAGAAGGAGTCTGCGAGTTTATATTGAAAAAATAAATAAATAAATAAATAACCTTTTGATGATCTTTTTGCCCAGAATTATTTTCAATAGGCCAAATATGGACAACTGTCTGGCTGATTTAACATCAAAAAGAAGTCGAGAATGTATAGAAAGATCAAGATCATGGACTTTTGGTAGAAATAATTTCATTAGGACAAATATGGAACAATTTAACATCAGAAGAGGTCTGTGAGTTTATATTGTTAAAAAAAAACTGTGAGTTTATATTGGAAGAAAAAAACTTTCGAGGACCCTTTGGCCAGAATTTTTTTCCTTTGGTCAATATGGACAACTGTCTGGCTGATGTAACATCAAAAAGAAGTCAATGAGAATGTATAGAAAGATCAAGATCAAGGACTCTTTGGTAGAAATAATTTCATTAGGTCAAATATGGAATAATTTAACACCAGAAGGAGTCTTATATTGAAAAAACAATGAAAAAAAAATGTTTTTTTTTTTCATTTTTCATTTTAATTTAATTTTGATAATTTAACATCAGAAGAAGTATGTGAGTTTATATTGGAAAAAAAAAACTTGTGACAAATGTGGACAACTGTCTGGCTGATGTAACACCAAAAAGATGTAAATGAGAATGTATAGAAAGACGAAGATCAAGGACTTTTTGTAGAAATGAATTCATTAGGTCAAATATGGAATAGTTTAACGCTAGCTTTCATGTAAAATGAGAGGTTACTCCTCTTTACGCTGTTGTTTGTGCAACTAACAACACAGGAGTTTTTAGGCATGATTCTCGGCGCTTGTTTATCTTCCGCTTTCGTGTTGCTTATGGCGGGCGCTGGTTTGTTTTACCCTTCGCCGGCGTTGCTATGCACACGCAGTGCATTATGGGAGTAAAAGTCCCGGATATCCGACCTTGAGAATAAACTACTAATAAACGGCAAACTACTTCTTCACTGCTGATACCTGGTGGTTTAGAGGAGAATTACTCCGAGTCGCCCCCTGTCGTTTCACAGAATAGCACAACGGCGAGCGCGCCAAGTATAAACGCCTCGTCCATTTGGAGAGGGGCGCGCGCAGTCAGCGGAGACTCGCGCTCGTGCGGACGCGTCGAGTATAAACAAGGCTTTAGCATGAGGGTCTCGTAAGGACCCCGAAATGGAACGGGCACCGTGTACACCAATCCACTTCGGTCAGGGCTGTCCTCACAGGCCGGACGCCTAAACATCAAGACCTTTTTTTTTTTTTTAAACCGAAGTTTTCTTCGCCTGAAGAACGGTCCTCAGATCCGGCTTAGGCTTAGATGACTTCGGTTGAGAGGGTTGCGTCTGTCTCCAGTATCTACGTGGAGGAACACGAGGCGCAGCACTCTCTTTCTGTGCACATAATATGATGAACTCGACGGCTGGGGCTGCTCACGCACAGCAGCCCCAGGGGGGCTGGACACGGCGAGGGAGAAACTTTATTATATATATATATTTTCTCATCTTTCGCTATATCCAGATCCCCAGCAGATCAGCCTGATAAGCCTGGAGCAATACCATAGTTTTGTATAAACATTCTCCTTGACCTGCTGCCGTATAAGTTTTACCCAAAAATCAAAGTAGTTTTGTTTAGTATTAGACTTAGTGGGCATAGCAGAGGCTTTAAATGACGATGCTGGACCAGGTGAAAAATAGCATTTTCTTTTCTTATGTCTCTATTCCTGTTCAGCCTGGGGCAACATGTCATAACCGTAATATTTCAACCCTCTAACTTTGCTTTTTTAATAAACATTAACATGAGGGCTGAAAAGTAGTAATAAATACGGTTAATAAATACGGTTTATTCCACAATTTAGATATTCAGTGTGTAAATCAGGGAAAAAAGGGAAGTTCCCGTAGCGTTTTCGACGCATCTCGAAGTTCCCTTTTCGATAAGGGAACTGAGTTTATATTGCAAAAAAAAACTTTTGAGGACCCTCTGGCCAGAATTATTTTCATTGGGTCAAATATGGACAACTGTCTGGCTGATGTAACATCAAAAAGAAGTCAATGAGAATGTATAGAAAGATCAAGATCAAGGACTTTTGGTAGAAATAATTTCATGTCAAAAATGGAAAAAATTAACATCAGAAAGAGCATGTGAGTTTATATTGAAAAAAAAAACATTTTAAGGAACTGATGGCAAGAATTCTTTTCATTGGGTCAAATATGGTCAACTGTCTGGCTGATGTAACATCAAAAAGAAGTCAATGAGAATGTATAGAAAGATCAAGATCAAGGACTCTTTGGTAGAAATAATTTCATTAGGTCAAATATGGAATAATTTAACATCAGAAGGAGTCTGTGAGTTTATATTGGAAAAAAAAGACAAAACAAAACTGTGAGTTTATATTGGAAGAAAAAACTTTTGAGGACCTATTGGCCAGAATTATTTTCATTGGGTCAAATATGGACAACTGTCTGGCTGATGTAACATCAAAAAGAAGTCAATGAGAATGTATAGAAAGATCAAGATCGAGGACTCTTTGGCAGAAATATTTTCAGCAGGTTAAATATGGATTAATTTAACATCAGAGGGAGTTTGTGAGATTTTATTGTAAAAAAAAAAGCTAATTTTAAAAATCTAATTTTTCCCTCCATGCATTTCCTATGCATTGAATTTTCTAACTAAAACTAACTTTGCTGCATTTAAGAACTAACTCATTCCATAGGTTTTTAAATTATAATATTTGTGCTTTGCATTGCATTCATAGAAGATCTAACTTGTTCTCCTGTACAATGTAAAAACAAGACATACCACAAGTGATTTTGCATTACATAGCACACGATCTATTGTTGTGCTTTGATATAAGCTATATAGAACGAAATATTTAATTTAATATTTAATAGTTTACTAAAGTGAATGTTAAAAAAAATGCAATTAGTTTGAAGAACTCACTCATTCCTTTCTTGCAATCTACTGTTGCATTTAATTGCACACACGATCAAGCGTTTTGCATTTAAGAATAACATATAAGCAATATACACTTTGTTGCATTGCAATGCATTTAATAACTAACTCATTTCGAAGTGCATTGAAGAGATTGCAATGCAATCTGCCTTTGCAATTCATTGAACATACCATCAAGCGTTTCGCATTAAAGAATAAGCAATATGCACTTTGTTGCATTACATTGCATTCAAGAAATCACTCATTCCGTATTGCATTAAAGAGATGTGCAATGCAATCTGCTATTGCAATGTATTGCACAACTGGCAAGCAATTTTGCACTGAAGAATAAAATAAGCAATATGCACTTTGTTGCATTGCAATGCATTTAAAAACTAACTCATTCCGTAGTGCATTAAAAAGATTGCAATGTTTTGCACAATGCAATCTGCTATTGCAATGCATTGCACATACGATCAATTGTTTTGCATTGAAGAATAAGCAATATGTGATTGCACTTTGTTGCATTGCAATGCATTCAATAACTAACTTATTCCATATTGCATTGAAGAGATGTGCAACGCAATCTGCCATTGCAATGCATAACAAATACGATCAAGCGTTTTGCATTGAATGTGGACTTTGTTGCATTGCAATGCATTCAATAACTAACTCATTCCGAAGTGCATTGAAGAGATTGCAATGCAATCTGCTTTTGCAATGCGCTGCAAATACGATCAATTGTTTTGAATTGAAGAATAAGCAATATTATTCCGTAGTGCATTAAAGAGATTATACAATGCAATCTGCTATTGCAATGCATTGCACATACGATCAAGCGTTTTGCATTGAATGTGGACTTTGTTGCATTGCAATGCATTCAATAACTAACTCATTCCGAAGTGCATTGAAGAGATTGCAATGCAATCTGCTATTACAATGCATTGCACAACGGTCAAGCATTTGCACTGAAGAATAACATTTAAGCAATATGCACCTTTTTCTACGTTGCAATGCATTCAAAAACTAACTCATTCCGAAGTGCATTGGTTGCAATGTACTGTTGCGTTTCATTGCACATACGAACAAGAATTGTGCACTGAAGAATAAGCATTATGCATTTTGTGCACTGCAAAACAGTCAAGAACTAACTCACTCGAAGCATTAAAGCACTCGTGCATTAAATAGATGAGTAATGAAATATGCTGTTGCTATTGCATTCCACTCACGATCAAGCTTTGTGCATATGCATATGTGCAAATGATATCTTTTCAATGCAATACGGAATAGTTGGTTCTTGAATGCAAATACTGATTACATTGCACATCTCTTAATGCACTACAGCATGAGTTCGTTCTTGAGTGTAATTCAATGCATCAAAGTGCATAATGCAAGTGCTATCATTCTTCAACGCTCAACGCTTGATCGTAATGAAACGATAGATTGCATTGCACATCTCTTTAATGCACTACGGAGTTAGTTCTTGAATGCGTTGCAATGTAACAAATTGCTTAGTGCTTATTCTTCAATGCACAACGCTTGATCGTATGTGCAATGCATTAATCTTTAAACTCTTCAATGATCTTCGAATGAGTTATTTACTCTCTTCATTACACAAAGGTGCAGTGTGCAGTGTTGTAGTGCAGAAAATTATTTATATATTTAATTATTAATTATTTATATATTAAATATATGTCTGTTGTTGATATTTCGTTAATGCATAACGCAATCTTGTTGAATGCAATGCAACATCAACGGTGCATAGTTTATATGTAAGTTTATATGTAGGTTTTGACGCAACAACGATTCATTTAGATTTTGTATAATGCAAAAGCACCTAGCTGGAATGATGCATTCTGCATTCTGTTTTGTATGCATTGTTACTGCAAAAGCTTTCTTTTCTTTCTTTCTTTCTTTCTTTCTTTCTTTCTTCTTTCTTTCTTTCTTTCTTTTCTTTCTTTCTTTCTTCATAACTGATCTTTCTTTATAACTAGTCTTTCTTTTCTAACTAATCTTTCTTTCTAACTTTTCTATCTTTCTTTCTAACTTTTCTTTCAAACTAATCTTTTGGTTTCTCTTTTTTTCCAACTTTTTTTTCTTTCAAACTAATGATTCTAACAATTTTTTCTTTATTTCAAACTAATCTTTCTTTCTAACTAATCTTTCTTTCTTTCTAACTAATCTATCTATCTTTCTTTTGTCTTTTTTCTTTTCTTCTATCTTTTGTTTTTTCTTTCGAACTAATCTTTTTTTCTTTCTTAACTTTCTTTCTTTCAAACTAATCTTTCTTGCTTTCTTTCGAATTAATCTTTCTTTCTTTCTAACTGATAATTCTTTCTTTTTTAACTAATTTTTCTTTTTTCTTTCTCTCTTTCTAACTAATCTATCTATCTTTCTAACCAATCTTTTTTCTTTCTAACTAATCTTTCCTTTTTTCTAATTAATCTTTCTCACTAATCTTTCTTTCTAACTAATCTTTCTTTCTTTCATTCTAACTAATCTTTCGTCTGTCTTTCAACTAATCTTTTTTTTCTAACTTATCTTTATTTCTTTATAACTAATCTATCTATCTTTTTAACTAATTTTACTTTCTTTTTTAACTAATCTTTCTTTCTTTCTTTCATACTAATCTATCTTTCTTTCTCACTAATCTTTCTTTCTAACTCATTAATTACCAACTTAAATTCTTTCTTTTTTCTTTCAACTATTCTTTCTTTCTTTCAACTAATCTTTCTTTCTTAATAATATTTCTTTCTTTCTTTCTTTCTTTCATTCTAACTAATATTTCTTTCTAACTAATCTATCTATCTTTCTAACCAATCTTTTTTTTCTTTCTAACTAATTTTTCCTTCTTTCTAACCTGTAATTCTTTCTTATTTAACTAATATTTCTCTTTTTCTTTCTATCTTTCTAACTAATCTTTCTTTATTTCTAACTAATCTTTATTTCTTTCATACTAATCTATCTATCTTTCTATTTTTTCTTTCTTTCATTCTAAACTTCTTTTTTAAATAATCTTTCTTTCTAACTAATCTTTCTTTCTAACTAATCTTTCTTTCTTTCATACTAATCTATCTTTCTTTCTAACTAATCTTTCTTTCTAACTAATCTATCTTTCTTTCATACTAATCTATCTTTCTTTCTAACTAATCTTTCTTTCATTCTAACTAATCCTTTTTTATTTCTTTCTTACTAATCTTTCTGTCTGTCTTTCTAATCTTTCTAACTAATCTTTCTTTCTAACTAATCTTTCTTTCTTTTTTAACTATTTTTTCTTTCTTTCTAATAATTCTTTCTTTTTAACTAATCTTTCTTTCTTTCTTTCTTTACATCTAATCTTTCTTTCTTTATATCTAATCTTTCTTTCTTTCTTTCTTTCTTTTTTCTTGCTTTCTTTCTAACTAATCTTTCTTTCTTTCAAACTAATCTTTCTTTCTAACCAATCTTTCTAATTACAGTTTTTTCTCAATTGCTAAAACACTAAAATCCATTGGCTGAACAAAGTTCTCAGTTGCCTGAACTCATTTAGCTAATTGTGGAGTCTGTTGTCAAAACAATTTCACATGGTAAAACACAATTTGCAGATCTCACTTAGACGTTTCAGCAAAACTCTGAACACATTCTCATTCTCACAACACATTCTGCACTCTAATGCACATGTCATCCATACTGGTAAACACAAGTGGCAAAAATCAAATACAAATAGAGAACACATGTCATTTGATTGAACACAACCACTCAAAACTGATTCAACCTGTTTCAAATGTTGTGACACAACCAATATAAGCCAGTTCAGAGAGCATACAGGTTGTTGAAGGTGGGGAGGAGAAAGTCTGAGAATGGATAGAAGAAACAATGTGAGAGGACGAGGACGAGTGCGTATGCGAAGTGGGCGAGGAGGAGGAGGAGGGCAAGAAAGAGGAAGAGGAGGAGGAGGGCAAGAAAGAGGAGAAAGAGGAGGAGGAGGAGGGCAAGAAAGAGGAGGAAGAGGAGGAAGAGGATGAGGTCAAGAAAGAGGAAGAAGAAGAGGAGGAGGAGGGGGCAAGGAAGAGAGTAAAAACTCATTCGAAGAGAAGGAGGAGGAAAAGGAGGAATAGGAAGATGAGGAAGAGGAGGAGGAGGAGGAGGACAAGAAAGAGGAAGAAGAAGAGGAGGAGGAGGAGGAAGAGGAGGAGGAGTGGAGGCAAAGAGTGGAAATATCTGATGAAATTCGAGCAACAGTCATAGACCATGTTCTTGTCCATGGACTGACCCAGGCCAAAGACAAGAAGCACATTGATCACATGTTTACTCCTTTCATTTGTGTCCCTTTGAGTATCGTATACTGTAGTACAGTGCACTGCTGTAGACTGAACAATGAAAAATATGAAATTTGTTTTGAGATTAAAAATGTAGTTCTCCCTGAGAACTATATGTTTTGAACAATGTGTTTTAATTTTTTTGGTGTATTGTTTACTGACTGCTTGATAGTGTATAGCATTTTGATCACTTTGTTTGTGATTTGAGAGCAGTGTTTGATTTTGAACACAGGTAAAATTGTTTTGAGAGCAGTGTTTGATTTTGAACACAGGTAAAACTGTTTTGAGGCGAAAGTTTCATTTTGCAAGAGGAGTCAGAGGTTTTGTAAATAGTGCTTGAAGATGAGGTTTTGTGTTTAATGTTTTCAGAAAATGGAGCGAGGTTTCAGAAATTGTGTTTTAGCAATTGAGAAAAACTGTAATATGAAAGAAAGAAAGATTAGTTAGAAAGAAAGACTAGTTAGAAAAAAAGAAAGATTAGTTAGAAAGAAAGATTAGTTAAAAATAAATAAAGATTGCTTAGAAAGAAAAATAGAAAGATTAGTTAGAAAAGAAAGACTAGTTAGAAAGAAAGATTAGTTAGAAAGAAAGAAAGAAAGAAAGAAAGAATATATGTAAAGAAAGAAAGAAAGAAAGAAAGATGATTAGATGTAAAGAAAGATAAGTAAGAAAGATTAGTTAGAATAGTTGAAAGAAAAAAGAAAGAAATTAAGTTGGAAATTAATTAGTTAGAAAGAAAGATAAGTTAGAAAGAAAGATTATTTGAAAGAAAGATTAGTTAGAAAGAAAGAATGAAAGATAGACTAGATTTAAATAAAGAAAGATTAGTCAGTTAGGAAGAAAGAAAGAAAGAAAGAAAGACTAGTTATAAAGAAAGAAAGATTAGTAAGAAAGAAAGAAAGATTAGTTATAAGGAAAGAAAGACTAGTAAGAATGAAAGAAATTAAGTTGGAAATTAATTATTTAGAAAAAAAGATTGGTTAGAAAGAAAGAAAGATTGGTTAGAAAGAAAGATAGATTAGTATGAAAGAAAGAAAGATTAGTTAGAAAGAAAGATTAGTTAGAAAGAAAGATTAGTTAGAAAGAAAGATAGATTAGTATGAAAGAAAGAAAGATTATTTAGAAAGAAAGATTAGTTAGAAAGAAAGTTTTGTTAGAAAGAAAGATTAGTTAAAAATAAAGAAAGATTGCTTAGAAAGAAAAATAGAAAGATTAGTTAGAAAAGAAAGACTAGTTAGAAAGAAAGATCAGTTATGAAGAAAGAAAGAAAGAAAGAAAGAAAGAAAGAAAGAAAAGAAAGAAAGAAAGAACGAATCGATGTAAAGAAAGAAAGAAACAAAGATTAGATGTAAAGAAAGAAAGATACGTAAGAAAGATAGACAGATTAGTTAGAATAGTTGAAAGAAAAAAGAAAAATTAAGTTGGAAATGAATTAGTTAGAAAGATTAGTTAGAAAAAAGATTAGTTGAAAGAAGACAGAAAGATTAGTAGGAAAGAAATAAAGAAATATTAGTAGACTGAAAGAAAGATTAGTGAGAAAGAATGATTAATTAGAAAAAAAGAAAGATTAGTTAAAAAGAAAGTAGATTAGATAGAAAGAAAGATTATTTAAAAAAGAAGTTTAGAATGAAAAAAAAGAAATAAAGATTAGTTAGAAATAAAGAAAGATTAGTTAGAAAGATAGATAGATAGATAAGTTAGAAAGAGAGAAAGAAAAAGAGAAATATTAGTTAAATAAGAAAGAATTATAAGTTAGAAAGAAAGAAAAATTAGTTAAAAGAAAAAAAGATTAGTTTGAAATAAAGAAAGACTAGTTTGAAAAAAGATAGATTAGTATGAAAGAAAGATTATTTAGAAAGAAAGATTAGTTGAAAGAAAGATTAGTTAGAAAGAAAGATTATTTAGAAAAAGAAAGAAAGAAAGAAAGAAAGAAAGAAAGAAAGAAAGAAAGAAAGAAAGAAAGAAAGAAAGAAAGAAAGAAAAAAGGAAGACTTAGTTAGACATTAAAGAAAGATAGACTAGTAAGAAAGAAATATAGATTAGTATGAAAGAAAGAAAGATTAGTTAGAAAGAAAGGTTAGTTAGAAAGAAAGATTAGTTTGAAAGAAAGATTAGTTAGAAAGACAGACAGAAAGATTAGAGAAGAAAATTGAAATAATATTAATTATAAAAAAAAGTTTACTTAGAAAAGAAAGACTAGTTATAAAGAAAGAATAGTTATGAAGAAAGAACGAAAGAGAGAAAGAAAGGATAGATGTAAAGAAAAAAAGATTAGGTGTAAAGAAAGAAAGAAAGTTACGTAAGAAAGATAGACAGATTAGTTAGAGTAGTTGAAATAAAAAAGAAAGAAATTAAGTTGGAAATTAATTAGTTAGAAAGATTAGTTAGAAAAAAGATTAGTTGAAAGAAAGACAGAAAGATTAGTAGGAAAGAAATAAAGAGATATTACGTAGTAGACTGAAAGAAAGATTAGTGAGAAAGAATGATTAATTAGAAAAAAGAAAGATTAGTTAAAAAGAAAGTAGATTAGAAAGAAAGATTATTTTTAAAAGAAGTTTAGAATGAAAGAAAAATAGTTAGAAAGATAGATAGATTAGTATAAAAGAAATAAAGATTAATTAGAAATAAAGAAATATTAGTTAGAAAAGAGAAAGAAAAGAGAAATATTAGTTAAATAAGAAAGAATTATAAGTTAGAAAGAAAGAAAAATTAGTTAGAAAGAAAAAAAGATTGATTAGAACGATAGATAGATTAGTTAGAAAGAAAGATTAGTTAGAATGAAAGAAAGAAAGATTATTAAGAAAGAAAGATTAGTTAAAGAAAGAAAGTTGAAAGAAAAAAGAAAAAAATTAAGTTGGTATTTAATGATTATAAAGAAAGATTAGTGAGAAAGATAGATAAATTAGTATGAAAGAAAGAAAGAAAGAAAGATTAGTTAAAAAAGATTAGTTAAAAAGATAGATAGATTAGTTATAAAGAAATAAAGATTAGTTAGAAAAAAAGATTAGTTGAAAGACAGACAGAAAGATTAGTTAGAATGAAAGAAAGAAAGATTAGTTAGAAATAAAGATTAGTGAGAAAGATTAATTAGAAAAAAAGGAAAGATTAGTTAGAAAGAAAGAAAGATTAGTTAGTAAGAGAGAAAGAAAAAAGAAAGATTAGTTAAAAAGAAAGATTTATCAGTTAGAAAGAAAGATTAATTAGAAAGAAAGCAAGAAAGATTAGTTTGAAAGAAAGAAAGAAAGAAAGAAAGACTAGTTATAAAGAAAGAAAGATTAGTAAGAAAGAAAGAAAGATTAGTTATAAGGAAAGAAAGATTAGTAAGAAAGAAAGAAATTAAGTTGGAAATTAATTATTTAGAAAAAAGATTGCTTAGAAAGAATTCTAAGATTAGAAATAAAGAAAGACTAGTTTGAAAAAAGAAGAATTAGATAGAAAGATTAGTAGAAAGAAAGATTAGTGAGAAAGAAAGATTAATTAGAAAAAAAGATTAGTTAAAAAGAAAGTAGATTAGTTAGAAAGAAAGATTATTTAAAAAAGAAAGAAAAATTAGTTAGTTAGAAAGAAAGAAAGATTAGAAGAAAGAAAAATAGGTTGGAATGAAAGAAAGAAAAATAGTTAAAAAGAAAGAAAGATTAGTTAGACAGATAGATCAGTTAGAAAGAGAGAAAGAAAAAAAAGAAAGATTAGTTAAAAAAGAAAGAATTATTAGTAAGAAAGAAAAACTAGTTAAAAAAGAAATAAAGATTAGTTAGAAAGAAAGATTGGTTAGAAAGAAAAAAACTGGTTTGAAAGATAGATAATTTAGAAAGAAACATTAGTAAGAAAGAAAGATAAGTTGAAAGAAAGAAAGAAAGAAAGAAAGAAAGAAAGAAAGAAAGACTAGTCATAAAGAAAGATAGATTAGTAAGAAAGAAAGATAGATTAGTATGAAAGAAAGAAAGATTTCTTAGAAAGAAAGATTAGTTAGAAAGAAAGTTTAGTTAGAAGAAAGATAGATTAGTATGAAAGAAAGATTATTTAGAAAGAAAGATTAGTTGAAAGAAAAATTAGTTAGAAAGATTAGTTAAAAATAAATAAAGATTGCTTGAAGAAAAATAGAAAGATTAGTTAAAAAAGAAAGAAAGAAGAAAGAAAGAAGAAGAAAGAAAGAAAGAAAGAAAGAGAAGAAAGAAGAAGGAAAGAAAGAAAGAAAAAAAGGAAGACTTAGTTAGACTTAGTTAAAGAAAGATAGACTAGTAAGAAAGAAATATAGATTAGTATGAAAGAAAGAAAGATTAGTTAGAAAGAAAGGTTAGTTAGAAAGAAAGATTAGTTTGAAAGAAATTAAGTTGGAAATTAATTATATATAAAAAAAAGTTTACTTAGAAAAGAATTATAAAGAAAGATCAGTTATGAAGAAAGAAAGAAAGAGAGAAAGAAAGAATAGATGTAAAGAAAGAAAGATTAGGTGTAAAGAAAGAAAGTTACGTAAGAAAGATAGACAGATTAGTTAGAGTAGTTGAAATAAAAAAGAAAGAAATTAAGTTGGAAATTAATTAGTTAGAAAGATTAATTAGAAAAAAATTAGTTGAAAGAAAGACAGAAAGATTAGTAGGAAAGAAATAAAGAGATATTAGTAGACTGAAAGAAAGATTAGTGAGAAAGAATGATTAATTAGAAAAAAAGAAAGATTATTTAAAAAGAAAGTAGATTAGATAGAAAGAAAGATTATTTAAAAAAGAAGTTTAGAATGAAAGAAAGAAAAAATAGTTAGAAAGATAGATTAGTATGAAAGAAATAAGATTAGTTAGAAATAAAGAAAGATTAGTTAGAAAGATAGATAGATTAGTTAGAAAGAGAAAAAGAAAAGAGAAATATTAGTTAAATAAGAAAGAATTAGAGAAGTTAGAAAGAAAGAAAAATTAGTTAGAGAGAAAAAAGATTGGTTAGAAAGATAGATAGATTAGTTAGAAAGAAAGATTAGTTAGAAAGAAAGAAAGAAAGAAAGATAAGAAAGAAAGATTAGTTGAAAGAAAGAATAGTTGAAAGAAAAAAGAAAGAAATTAAGTTGGTAATTAATGAGTTAGAAAGAAAGATTAGTGAGAAAGATAGATTAGTATGAAAGAAAGAAAGAAAGATTAGTTAAAAAAGAAAGAAAGATAAGTTAAAAAGATAGAAGATTAGTTATAAAGAAATAAAGATTAGTTAGAAAAAAGATTAGTTAAAAGACAGACAGAAAGATTAGTTAGAATGAAAGAAAGAAAGATTAGTTAGAAAGAAAGATTAGTGAGAAAGATTAATTATAAAAAAAGGAAAGATTAGTTAGAAAGATTAATTAGAAAAAATGGAAAGATTAGTTAGAAAGATTAATTAGAAAAAAAGGAAAGATTAGTTAGAAAGAACGAAAGATTAGTTAGAAAGATAGATAGATTAGTTAGAAAGAGAGATAGAAAAAAAAGAAAGATTAGTTAAAAAAGAAAGAATTATCAGTTAGAAAGAAAGAAAGATTAATTCGAAAGAAAGCAAGAAAGATTAGTTTGAAAGAAAGAAAGATAAGTTAAGAAAGAAAAAAAGATTAGTTTGAAATAAAGAAAAATTTGTTTGAAATAAAGATTAGTTTGAAATAAAGAAAGATTAGTTAGAAATATTAGTTTGAAAGAAAGAAAAGTTAGAAAAAAAGAGAAACCGAAAGATTAGTTTGAAAGAAAGAAAAGTTAGAAAGAAAGACAGAAGATTAGGAAGAAAGAAATTAAGTTGGAAATTAATTACATAGAAAAAAAGATTGGTTAGAAAGAAAGAAAGATTATTTAGAAAGAAAGATTAGTTAGAAAGATTAGTTAGAAAGAAAGATTAGTTAAAAATAAATAAAGATTGCTTAGAAAGAAAAATAGAAAGATTAGTTAGAAAAGAAAGAAAGATCAGTTATGAAGAAAGCAAGAAAGAAAGAAAGATTATTTAGAAAAGAAAGACTAGTTGTAAAGAAAGATCAGTTATGAAGAAAGAAAGAAAGAAAATAAGAAAGAAAGAAAGAAAGCTTTTGCAGTAACAATGCATACAAAACAGAATGCAGAATGCATCATTCCAGCTAGGTGCTTTTGCATTGTATACAAAATCTAAATGAATCGTTTGTGCGTCAAAACCTACATATAAACTTACATATAAACTATGCACCGTTGATGTTGCATTGCAATGCATTCAACAAGATTGCGTTGTGCATTAACGAAATATCAACAACAGACATATATTTAATATATAAATAATTAATAATTAAATATATAAATAATTTTCTGCACTACAACACTGCACACTGCACCTTTGTGTAATGAAGAGAGTAACTAACTCATTCGAAGATCATTGAAGAGTTGAAAGATTAATGCATTGCACATACGATCAAGCAATTTGCAAAAACAAGCACTAAGCAATTTGTTACATTGCAAAGCATTCAAGAACTTACTCCGTAGTGCATTAAAGAGATGTGCAATGCAATCTATCGTTTCATTACGATCAAGCGTTGAGCATTGAAGAATGACATATAAGCATTATGCACTTTGATGCATTAAATTACACTCAAGAACGAACTTATGCTGTAGTGCATTAAGAGATGTGCAATGTAATCTGTATTTGCATTCAAGAACCAACTATTCCGTATTGCATTGAAAAGATATCATTTGCACATAATATGCACAAAGCTTGATTGTGAGTGGAATGCAATAGCAACAGCATATTGCATTGATCATCTATTTAATGCACTACGGAGTGAGTTAGTTCTTGACTGTTTTGCAGTGCACAAAGTGCATAATGCTTATTCTTCAGTGCACAATTCTTGCTCGTATGTGCAATGAAACGCAACAGTACATTGCAACCAATGCACTTCGGAATGAGATAGTTTTTGAATGCATTGCAACGTAGAAAAAGGTGCATATTGCTTAAATGTTATTCTTCAGTGCAAATGGTTGACCGTTGTGCAATGCATTGCAATAGCAGATTGCATTGTAATCTCTTCAAAGCACTACGGAATAATTTAGTTCTTGAATGCATTGCAATGCAAAAAGTGCATATTGCTTATTCTTTAATGCAAAACGCTTGATCGTATGTGCAATGCATTGCAATATCAGATTGCATTGTAATCTCTTTAATGCAATACGGAATAACATTGCTTATTCTTCAATTCAAAACAATTGATCGTATTTGCAATGCATTGCAATAGCAGATTGCATTGCACATCTCTTTAATGCACTACGGAATAATATTGCTTATTCTTCAATTCAAAACAATTGATCGTATTTGCAACGCATTGCAAAAGCAGATTACATCAATGGCAGATTGCGTTGCACATCTCTTTAATGCAATATGGAATAAGTTAGTTATTGAATGCATTGCAATGCAACAAAGTGCATATGGCTTATTCTTCAATGCAAAACAATTGATCGTAAATGTGCAATGCATTGCAATAGCAGATTGCATTGTGCAAAACATTGCAATCTTTTTAATGCACTACAGAATGATTTAGTTTTTAAATGCATTGCAATGCAACAAAGTGCATATTGCTTATTTTATTCTTGAGTGCAAAAATGCTTGCCAGTTGTGCAGTGCATTGCAATAGCAGATTGCATTGCACATCTCTTTAATGCAATACGGAATGAGTGATTTCTTGAATTCAGTGTAATGCAACAAAGTGCATATTGCTTATTCTTTAATGCGAAACGCTTGATGTTATGTTCAATGAATTGCAATATCAGAATGCATTGTAATCTCTTCAATGCACTACGGAATAAGTTATTTATTGAATGCATTGCAATGCAACAAAGTCCATATTGCTTATTCTTCAATGCAAAACACTTGATCGTATTTGCAATGCATTGCAAAAGCAGATTGCATTGCAATCTCTTCAATGCACATCGAAATGAATTAGTTATTAAATGCATGTGCAATTAAATGCAACAGCAGATTGCAAGAAAAGAATGAGTGAGTTCTTCAAACTAAGTGCATTTTTTTAACATTCACTTTAGTAAACTATTAAATATTAAATTAAATATTTCGTTCTATATAGCATATATGTTATTTCTCAAAGCACAACAATAGATCGTGTGCTATGTAATGCAAAATCACTTGTGGTATGTCTTGTTTTTACATTGTACAGGAGAATAAGTTAGATCTTCTATGAATGCAATGCAAAGCACAAATATTATAATTTCAAAACCTATGGAATGAGTTAGTTCTTAAATGCAGCAAAGTTAGTTTTAGTTAGAAAATTCAATGCATAGGCAATGCATGGAGGGAAAAATTAGATTTTTAAAATTAGATTTTTTTTTTAACAATAAAAACTCACAAACTCCCTCTGATGTTAAATTAATCCATATTTAACCTGCTGAAAATATTTCTGCCAAAGAGTCCTCGATCTTGATCTTTCTACACATTCTCATTGACTCCTTTTGATGTTAAATCAGCCAGACAGTTGTCCATATTTGACCCAATGAAAATAATTCTGGCCAAAGGGTCCTCAAAAGTTTTTTTTTGCAATATAAACTCACAGTTTTTTTTCTCAATATAATATTCCATATTTGACCTAATTAAATTATCTCTACGAAAGAGTCCTTGATCTTGATCTTTCTATACATTCTCATTGACTCATTTTGATGTTAAATCAGCCAGACAGTTGTCCATATTTGACCCTTTGAAAAATAATTCTGGGCAAAAGGTCCTCAAAAGTTTTTTTTCCCAATATAAACTCAGTTCCCTTATCGAAAAGGGAACTTCGAGATGCGTCAAAAATGCTACGGGAACTTCCCTTTTTCCCCTGATTTACACACTGAATATCTAAATTGTGGAATAAACCGTATTTATTAGTACTTTTCAGCCCTCATGTTAATGTTTATTAAAAAAGCAAAGTTAGAGGGTTGAAATATTACGGTTATGACATGTTGCCCCAGGCTGATCAGGAATAGAAACATAAGAAAAGAAAATGCATTGTCCAGCATCGTCATTTAAAGCCTCTGCTTTGCCCACTAAGTCTAATACTAAACAAAACTACTTTGATTTTTGGGTAAAACATACGGCAGCAGGTCAAGCTGGAGAATGTTTATTGCTCCAGGCTTATCAGGGTGATCTGCTGGGGATCTGGATATAGCGAAAGATGAGAATATATATATATAATAAAGTTTCTCCCTCGCCGTGTCCAGCCCCTGGGGCTGCTGGGCGTGAGCAGCCCCAGCCGTCGAGTTCATCATATTATGTGCACAGAAAGAGAGTGCTGCGCCTCGTGTTCCTCCACGTAGATACTGGAGACAGACGCAACCCTCTCAACCGAAGTCATCTAAGCCTAAGCCGGATCTGAGGACCGTTCTTCAGGCGAAGAAAACTTCGGTTTAAAAAAAAAAAAAAAAGGTCTTGATGTTTAGGCGTCAGGCCTGTGAGGACAGCCCCGACCGAAGTGGAGTGGTGTACACCTCATTACACGGTGCCCGTTCCATTTCGGGGTCCTTACGAGACACTCCTGCTAACCCTGCCACCTCCGGTGCTTCAGGGCGCAGCGGTCTCCAGCGAGTCGCTGATGCTATGCTGCGGCACAGCATTGGTTTCGCGCCCTCAGCAGTCAGGTCAGGTAGTTCCGGCCATTATGTTTCAGGCTCCAGATTTGGCTCTCTCAGTAACACCAGAGCCCTTAGTAAATTTTCTGTCAGCGTGAAAGCTTCTGCCGAATATTTCTCGTTGGGTCCTGTAGATTGTAGAGAAGGTTACAGAGTCCAGTTTGGTTCTCGTCCTCCTTGTTACAACGGGGTGTTGCCCACAGTGGTGCATCCCGAGCAGGCTCTGGTAATGGAACAAGAGGTAAAGGCCTTGTTAGCAAAGGAAGCTATAGAACAGGTGTACTCACCCGACCGAGAGTCGGGTTTTTACAGCCGTTATTTCATTGTTCCAAAGAAGGATGGAGGGTTGCGTCCCTTTTTAGATCTTCATCTGTTAATTCGGTCAGTTCAGAAAGTTTATGATAGCTGACGCTCAAACAGATCGTGACTCAAACCAGATCCGAGGACTGGTTTGTCACGATGGATCTGAAGGACGCTTACTTCCATATCTCCATCCTCCCTCAGCACAGGAAGTTCCTAGGGTTTTCTTTCGGGGGCAAAGAATACCAATATCGGGTTCTTCCTTTCGGTCAAGCTTTTCACCCCGCACGTTCACGAAATGAAAAACAGTCCAAGAGACTGTTGGGTCTACTGGCAGCAGCGTCCAACGGAATTCCTTTTGGCATGCTGTACATGAGACCTTTACAGTGCTGGCTCAGGACCAGAGGGTTCTCCCCGAGGGGAAACCCACTTCGTATATCAAGGTCACGCGGCGATGCTTTCGGGCCTTAGTTATATGTAGTAAACACTGGTTCCCAGGGTCCGGTGTTGGGAGCTCTTTGCCATCGAGCTATTATCTCGACAGATGCTTCCCTCACCGGCTGGGGAACGGTAATGGAAGGCCGCTCGGTTCAGGGTCTGTGGAAAAGCCATCATCTTTCGTGGCACATAAAATGCCTGGAGATGATGACCGTCTTCAATGCGTTGAGACATTTCCTTCCAGACCTAAGGGGCCATCATGTGCTTGTTCGAACAGACAACAAATAAGTGGTCTCTTATCTGAACCGTCAGGGGGGTCTGCGGTCGCGTCCGCTTTGCAAAAAACTGGCGCACCAGATCCTCCTGTGGTCTCTGGGGAAGGAACTCTCTCTGAGGGCAGTGTATATTCCTGGAGACCAGAATATAGGAGCAGACATCCTGTCGACGCAGGAGCTGAGGCCAGGGGACTAGACACTCCACCCCGAGGCGGTGGAGAAAATCTGTGAGGCTTATGGCCCAGCAGAAGTGGATCTGTTTGCATCTCAGAATACACTGTCCTCTTTGGGTTTCATTTACTCACCCAGCCCCCCTGGGGCTGGTTGCTGTGGTGCAGACGTGGCCGAGGCGTGTACGCCTTTCCCCCTGTTGCTCTGCTCCTAGGAGTTCTGGAGCGAGTCCGTCGGTATGGAATAAGCCTACTGCTAGTAGCACCACGCTGGCCAAGTCGGATCTGGTTTTCGGACCTGATCCATCTTCTAGACGGTCCTCTGTTGGGGGGGGGGGGGGGGGGGGGGGGGGGGGGTGGGCTGAGGGGCCCAACTCATTTAGAGTGGTCTCTCAACTGAGGTTGTTGAGACCGTTCTAGCTCCAGAGCTCCCGCTACGAGGAAACTATATTCACTATTTCGAGAGTTTTTTCACGTCTTGGTGTTACCAGCGTTAGTGGAATCGGTTAACTGTTCAGTAAACACAGTACTTGAGTTTCTGCAAGAACGCTTTGTGTCAGGTCTTCGCCTTCCACACTTAAAAGGTATACGTGGCGGCCTTTGTAAAAAAAGAGCTTTCCACGCCCTGGTGGATGGGACGTTTTGGGTCGAGACCCCCTGATCACTCGTTTCCTTCGTGGCACCTTGAGGCTGAGGCCTGCAACTTGCACTAGGGTTCCGGCTTGGGACCAGTTTAGGCCTATCTGGGGCTCTCTCTGAGCCCTTAGATTTGGTCTCAGAGAATTCCTTTCTTTTAAGACTATTTCTGCTAACTATTCGTCCCTTTGAGTCAGACCTTCAGGCCCTTTCGGTCCCCAACTGCCTGAGTGCACCGGGGGTGGCCAAGGCATAAATTTGCCTACCATTATTCCGAGGCCTATTGTGCTGCAGGTTTCTGTCCTCTCCCAAGTTTTCGGACCAGGAAAAAGCTGACCTCTTGTGCCCAGTGTACCACTGGACACTTATATGTCCAGACATCCTCAACGAGGAAGTCCGACCTATTACTGATTTACTTTGGATCACCTAAGAAAGGTCTTCCTGCTTCTAAACAGACGGTCAGTAAGTGGATAGTTGAGGCTATTTCACTTGCATGCGAGTACTCGGACCAGCCTTGTCCTTTGGTGGTCCGAGCTCACTCGACTCGGCGGCTTATGGCGGCTTCTAAAGCCTTACTGTATGGAGTTTCTCTTCAAGATGTCTGTGATGCGGCGGGCTTCCTTTCCGCTCACATTCGTCAGATTTACAGTTTAGACCTGGATGCTAAGGCCCCAGGTTCTCAGGTGCTTAGTGCTTAGTTCAACAGACTGACACTCAGGTACTTGAATTATGGTGCATTGGGTATTCTCGTTCCCGTAGCGTTTTCGACGCATCTCGAAGTTCCCTTTTTGATAAGGGAACGTCTCAGGTTACTATTGTAACCATAGTTCCCTGAGAACAGGGAACGAGACGATGCGTCCCTCTGCCATACTTCTGGGGTCCCTGCGATCGGCTTGCTTCGGCAATTTCGAAGCTAACTGGCGTTTCACAGCGGAAGTGCTTTTATCATTTCCTGGTCATGACGTCACCCGCCCATGACGCTCATTCCCTTTTTCCATTGGACTAGTTGGCATAGATGCTTCAGACGTTCCCGTAGCGTTTTCGACGCATCGTCTCGTTCCCTGTTCTCAGGGAACTATGGTTACAATAGTAACCTGAGACGTTTTTTTTTTCTTCAATATAAACCCCAGACTCCTTCTGATGTTAAATTATTCGATATTTGACCTAATGAAATTATTTCTACCGAAGAGTCCTTGATCTTGATCTTTCTATACATTGTCATTGACTTCTTTTTGATGTTACATCAGCCAGACAGTAATCCATATTGGACCCAATGAAAATAATTCTGGCCAAAAGGTCCTCAAAAGTTTTTTCTTCCAATATAAACTCAGTTTGTTTTTCAATATAAACTCACAGACTCCTTCTGTTAAATCATTCCATATTTGACCTAATGAAATTATTTCTACCAAAAGTCCATGATCTTGATCTTTCTATACATTCTCATTGACTTCTTTTTGATGTTACATCAGCCAGAATGTTGTCCATATTTGACCAAATGAAAATAATTCTGGCCAAAGGGTCCTTGAAAAGTTTTTTTTTCAAATATAAACTCAGGTTTTTTTTTTGTTTATTGTAAAATTATTTCTACCAAAGAGTCATTGATCTTGATCTTTCTATACATTCTCATTGACTTCTTTTTGATGTAAAATTAACCAGACAGTTATATTTGACCCATTGAAAATAATTCTGGGCAAAAGGTCCTCAAAAGTTTTTTTTTTTCATATAACTCACAGACTCCTTCTGATGTTAAATTATCAAAATTAAATTAAAATGAAAAATGAAAAAAAAAAACAGTTTTTTTTTTTCAATATAAGACTCCTTCTGGTGTTAAATTATTACATATTTGACTTAATGAAATTATTTCTACCAAAGAGTCCTTGAGTTTGATCTTTCTATACATTCTCATTGACTGCTTTTGATGTTAAATCAGCCCGACAGTTGTCCATATTTGACCAAATAAAAATAATTCTGGCCAAAGGGTCCACAAAAGGTTTTTTTTTTTCAACATAAATTCATAGTTTTTTTTTATATATATAAACTCACAGACTCATTCTGATGTTAAATTATTCCATATTTGACCTAATGAAATTATTTCTACAGAAGAGTCCTTGATCTTGATCTTTCTATCTTTCTCATTGACTTCTTTTTGATGTTACATCAGCCAGACAGTTAGAAAAAAAGAATGGTAAATGGTAAATGGACTGCATTTATAAGCGCTTTCACAGACAGAATGGTCACCAAAGCGCTTTACATATTGCCTCACATTCACCCCATTCATACACACATTCATACACCGACGGCAGTGTCAGCCATGCAAGGCGCCATCCAGCTCGTCGGGAGCAGCCGGGGTTAGGTGTCTTGCTCATGGACACCTCGACACTTAGTCAGGTGGAACCGGGGATTGAACCACCAACCTTTTGGTTTGTAGACAACTGTTACGTCCTATGTTATTGTTTGTGTGTTGTTGCTTGTTTCCTTTTTCTCTCTCTCCCCTTTCTATTACTTTCACTCTTAGTAGGACGATGCGGCTACCTGATTGGTTCATCCATCTGCCAGTCATCGAAATGCTCGGGGATGATGTAACGCGGCTCCACCAATGAGGGCGCACTATGCGCCTATAAAGAGCGCACCTGTGTGGGAAGCGGGAGATTCCAATTTGATTTGTTTTGTGACACATATTTGCCCTGTATCAACTTGTTTGAGAGACTGTGTTCTTTGAGAACTTAGAAGCCCATTTGGGTCTTTTCTCTCGAGAGGTTTGCCGTTGGTCTGATTGTCAAGTCTGGTTTAATGGGGAAGAGAAAAGAACAGGTGAGATATCACGTGATATACATGTGCTACACTGAGTTATCAATTCTGTATAGAACACTAGGTTAGAGACACGTGCCATTCTTTGTATTTTTCGTTTGTAGTAAGAGTAGTTTATTTAGGGCGTCTCTGACGCTGAAGATCTTTTGTTTCTATTGACTACTGTTAATTTAGTAAGATTAAGTTGTTTTGTTTATAATTTAGAAGGACTGGTTTTGGTTTTGTTTCTTTCTTTGATTTGGCACTGTCTAGTTCTTTTCTCTTAACCTCTTTCGTTTGTGAACCTTTTTTTCTTTGGATGATTTGTATCTAAATGGTACACTTATTTAATTAACTATTTTCTTGAGGTATCCTTTACACGTTGCTCCTCATTATAATAAATCCTCAGTACTTCAACTAGACTGGTTTGGTGTGAGATGTTTTCCAGTACATGTTCAGTATTTCAATGTTGCACGCTTTACTCTCCCTAGACTTAAAAGGTTTGTAACATTAATGGGGGCTCGTCCGGGATCCTATTATTATTATTAATAATTTTTCCCGAGAAAGTAAATATTGTTCATGTGCTGGAAACAGAGTAATTGGTACAGGGCATGGAGTTTTTGTATGTGTGCTAAGTTGTATTTATGTCGTGGATTATAGTATGCTGGATAAGTATAATTGTCATGACTTTGTTTAATTTGCAAACTTTTATTGAGAATCCATCTGTGGAGCAATTTGAAAGATGTAGGAAGGATGATTTATTATCCGTTGCGGCTCATTTTCAAATTCCGGTAGCAAAACAGGCTCTTAAGAGGGAGATCAAAAATGTGGTGTGGAATCGTCTAGTGGAATTAAAGGTATTGGTAGGACCTGTTTCAGAGGCAGAGTTCGCTGGTGCAGAGGGGTTTTCTCCTAATCCTGATATAATGGATCGAGACAATGTGCAAAGTGAGTTCTCTGAACCGGTGCTTGGAACTGGGAGGAGGTCAGGTTTATCGCCGTTCGATCCATTTTCACCTGTTTCTTCGGGGTCCAAGGAGGATACGAAGTTAAAAGTGCGTTTAGCTCGTTTACAGATGGAAGCTCAGGACAAAGCTCATACTCGACAGGCAGAGTTGGATTTGCGTCTTAAAATACGCACCCTTGAGATTGAGTCGGAGAAGCAGGTGAAGATGCGACAATTAGAATTAGATGCTATGAAAATTGTTGGCGGTACAGCCGTGCAGCCCGTTCCTCCTGAAGTTACGAGTGCTCCTTCTAGAGTTGTAAGTGCTTCTCCGGTTACAAGTTCAAGTTCGGCAACGAATGCATTTGATGTAGGTAAATATATATCGTTAGTACCTCATTTCAGGGAAACCGAGGTTGATTCTTATTTTTGTGCCTTTGAGCGTATTGCGACGTCGCTCGCTTGGCCGAAAGAAGTGTGGACCATATTACTTCAATGTAGGTTGCTAGGGAAGGCACAAGAGGTATTTTCAACGTTACCTATAGAAGAGAGTTTAAAATATGATACTGTAAAGCTGGCAATTCTCCGTGCGTATGAATTGGTTCCTGAAGCCTACCGACAGAGGTTTCGGAATCATAAAAGAAATCCTAATTCTACTTTCGTAGAGTTCGCGCGAGAGAAAAGTAACTTGCTTGATAAATGGTGTCACGCAAGTAAAGTTGATGACTTTGCATCACTGAAGAGAGAGTATATGGGGCGACATCCATCAAACTGACAGGTTTATTGCCCCATGATTAGCCACGCCCCCTTTCCCACGCTTAGCCCCGCCCCTTTTTCCCACGCTTAGCTCCGCCCCCTTTTCCCACGCTTAGTCCCGCCCCCTCCCTCCCACCCACTTCCGGAGAGGTCATGTGACCGTGGGAATTCCCACGGTATGGACCCCCTCCCATCCGAACCGGTTCCGGAACCCCTCCCATTCGAACCGGTTCGGTCTGGGCACGTGTTGTACACCTGTTACGAGCACCTGTCTTGATCAATGTAAAAAATGTTCAAAATAATGGAAAAACATTCAAAACAATACATTTTCAATCCTTTTAAGAAGGATAGCAGAAAACAGAGATAGGTTTAGTGTTTTTTATATTAACATGTAGTGATTTAAAACCATTAAATCCATTTATATCATTAAAACATAGTAATGCTCCATTTTACATAAAACATCTGTTTTAAAAAAGTGTTTTCAATCACAATAATAACTAAAACAGCGTGTATTAAAATTATATCAAGTAAATAGTTATGTTTTCTTAAAACATCTAACATCGCTTGTATTAAAATTACATCGCTTGTATTAAAATTACATCAAACAAATAGATCTAATATGTCTTCAGTGTTCACACACACTTGTAAGTTGTTTAAACTGCATTTCTTAAAGTTATCAAAGTGTTTTAGTTCTTAAAACATCTAACATCGGTTGTATTAAAACTATTTCTATCATACATTTACAACTATTTTCTATCATACATTTCACCTGTTACGGGTATCTGACTTGATCAATGTAAAAATGTTCAAAATGATGGAAAAACATTCAAAACATTACATTTTCAATCCTTTTAAGAAGGATGGCAGAAAACAGAGATAGGTTTAGTGTTTTTTTATATTAACATGTAGTGATTTAAAACCATTAAATCCATTTATATCATTAAAACATAGTAATGTTCCATTTTACATAAACCATATGTTTTAAAAAAGTGTTTGCAATCACAATAATAACTAAAACAGCGGGTGTTTAAATTATATCATGTAAATAGTTTTTTACTTAAAACATCTAAAGGCGGTTGTATTAAAATTACATCAAACAATAGTTCTATCTACATTTAAAGAAGATGTGTTTTTCACAATAACGCACGGTGCTTAAAGATGTATAAAGTTTAAGATACTATTGTCTTTAGTGTTCATACACATGAAAAAAAAGTTTAAAAGTGTTTTCTTAAAGTTATCAAAATGCGTTAGCATTAAAAACATCTAAAACCGTGTGTATTAAAATTATATCATGTAAATAGTTTTTTACTTAAAACATCTAAAGACGGTTGTATTAAAACTATTTCTATCATACATTTACAACTATTTTCTATCTACATTTAAAGAAGATGTGTTTTTCACAATAACACACGGTGCTTAAAACTATTAAAACAATTTATATCATTAAGATACTATTGTCTTTAGTGTTCATACACATGAAAAAAGTTTAAAAGCGTTTTCTTAAAGTTATCAAAATGCGTTAGCATTAAAAACATCTAAAACCGTGTGTATTAAAATTATATCATGCAAATATTTATGTTTTCTTAAAACATCTAACATCGCTTGTATTAAAACTATTTCTATCATACATTTACAACTATTTTCTATCATACATTTAAAAAAGTTGTGTTTTTCACAATAACACACAGTGCTTAAAACTATTAAAACAACTTATATCATTAAGATACTATTGTCTTTAGTGTTCATACATTGTGCTAATATTAAAATTATATCAAGTAAATAGTTGTTTTCTTAAAACGTCTAAAACCATGTGTATTAAAATTATATTATGCAAATACATCTAATTACTATATTCGAAGTTGCACTTTCCACAATTACACATCGTTTAAAAATATTAAAATGTTGTATAAAGTTAAAATACACATATCTTTAATGTTTATTACACATTTGTAAAAGGTTAAAATGCATTTTCTAAAAGTTATCAAAACGCTTTAGCATTAAAACTTCTAAAACAACGTGTAGTGCATTTTTTCTATCAAACAAATATTAAAGCATATCAAAACTTTATGTTAAAAATCACAATATCAAAAACACATGCATATTAAAAAACTCACTTACGTTTTTACATCCTGTTTTGTTATACTGTTTAAAGATTAATCCATCACCAAAGATTTAATCCGTCACCAAAGGTATTAATCCAACAGCAATGGTATTTCCAACTCCAGAGGTTTAGAGATTTTAATTCCAAAAGCTGTGTAAATGTAATTTCCCGGGAGCTCTGCGAAACACGTCCGAACACCCCAGAGACAATCCCAAGACTGACTACAAACTAACCTGACACAGACTCCACCCCTAGACCCTCCCACAACAGGTGCTGAGGCGTGGGAACTCTGTTCCCACGCGCACACACGCACACACATACGTCACACAAGCACTCCCACATAATGAAAGAAGAGACGCCCCTGTGCTCCGTTTGAAAAGCCGCAAACTCGACGTAGGCCTACATTCTCTTGGAATTTAGGCTACGCTACTGCAGAGCCAGAACCAAAGAGAGATGCCTTGATGAAGCTATGATGGATTTAACTTTACCTCCGCGAAAATTAGGCTACAAGGATCGTGATTAACAAAATTAACCAGCCGGAACATGTGGAATATATTTTACATTTGATTGATCAATGTGGATATAACGATAGAAGATTTACATGGAATACAACAGACCACCTTCGATTTGGTTTTCACAGAGTGAGATAATGGATTTTATTTTTACCACGTTATGGATCGGTATGGAAAGACTGAGGAGACGGATTAACAAATGAGGAATATACAGACTGCTCGTGGACCACGTTAATATACCCACGTATTAGGTTATAAGGTATATGTATAAATGTAATTAATGTAATAAATAATAAATATAACCTACTTACTATGCATATCCTTTGCATCCATCCTATATTGTTGGACATCCTGTATCCATTTAAATACACTGAAGCAGAGAAGTTAAATGTGAACCGGAGTTTTTACACGGTCCTTCGAACAGGATAAACATGACATGCACGACATAACACTGTACATATAACACGGGTAGATCACGTAACGATCAACGTGCAAACATAATTAACATTGTAAACATTAGATGGAATGCCTCATTATCTAAATTCTCTCTTATGAACGTATTATACAATAAAATATGCACATGTGTTTACAATTAGTTGCACGCACACACATATTCCTTAGTTAACAACACTTGATTTGAACTATTATTTACATTGAACAAGCGAAGTTCGCACTCACACACAAACACACTCCTACAATGTATTGTCTGTGGTAAGATCAGGGACTTGTTTTTAATTAAAGAAAGTTTCGTTTTTCACATATATTTGAAAAGTTCACCAACACATTTAAAAGTTTTAAAAAAGTTGTATAAAGTTATGGTTGGTATTCGTACATTTTACTACATTATCAGAAAATGTTAGAGAAAGTTGTTACTTCTTTTTAATTCTGTATTTTTACAGACCTAAAACCATGATGCTTCAAAGTATGAAATATAAGTTTTTGAACATTTATAAGATTTTGAACATTTATAAATTTGTGTATTGCAAAAGCAGAAGTCTATTTTTTATTCTGTATTTTTACAGACCTAAAACCATGATTAGAAGTAGTCAAAGACAAACGATTTTGAACATTTATAAATTTGTGTGTTGCAAAAGCAGAAGTCTATTTTCTTTAAATAAAGATTTAACGTTTTAATTTCTTTAAATCAGTCTGATGACACACATTATTTCTGTGATTAATTGATTAGTAATGTTGCGAGAGGGGTTTCCTCACACGAGTAAAAGCACTTTAGATGTGTTTGTGACAAACACATTGTATTTACTTAGACTTTTTAAACGTATTTAACATTTTAAATGTTTTTCTTCTGTCCAACTTACATTTCATATATGAATTGCCTGAGACGTTTAACAAAACATATAGGGAATGCATGTTGATTAGTACACTGTACCACTACCATCACCGTAGTATTCTGAGGAAATATCAGTTACTTACTTGGGATAATCTCATTAAATTCAAAAACATTTGTTTAATTTATAAAATCAGACATGGTCTAGCACCACATGCTTTCTGAGTGCATTTAAACATTATATATTTATTTTATATGAATTGTATTTCCATAATGTGGTGTATGTAATTTTATTTTTGTGATTTTATACATGCGGTTATCTTTAAGGTTGCCTTTTATTACACCCGGCTGAGGGACTAAGGATGAAAATTAGCACTCTTGAGCTAGCTCGGGTACATTTACATTGTTTTAATGATGATTAATGTAACACTGCCGCCTTTCAAATAAAGAGAAAATGAAAATGTACTTTTCAGGCATAGTGCAAACATGTAATGTTCGAGAAAAGCTCATATTGGTGTAATCGTCTCACCCAGGCATACCTTTACTAAAATAAACTTTATGGAAGTCATCTTCAAGCTGTGAGTATGCTTCGACATGTAACTATACCATTATATATTTATATTATGGTTCCATGTTGCTTTAAAGTCTTTTGTTTGTTTGTTTGTTATTTACTAATACTTTTTTATTTTTCAACATCCTACACAAATTAAAGAAACATATGAGCTAAGAATGTTCTCTAACCCAAAATAAACAGATAATGGAATGTTTGCAATCTACAATATGTTAGATATTATAGTTGTATTTTACACACATCAACATATTTTGTCACCGCAGTGATGCAACGTTCCACACTTGTAAAGCCTATGAACTTTAAAACATAATCTTTATACAGAAATCACACACGTCCAAACAAACATACAAGATTCAAAAAGACCAAATCACTAAGAAAAGAGGAAATGAAAAAGCATTTGTTTATAAGAAATACACAAAAGTTTGCAAATGACGGTTTATCATTAGTTTTAGTCATCTTGCTCAGATAGCAGATGACACCGTTCACGGCTTGTTTCTCGGATTGTACAAGTTTGACATGATGTACCTGTACCATATTATTGTAATGCAAACACATTTGAAAATACAAACTCTTATACGCCTTTAAGTACTATAAGTGTTATGTGAAAAGTAAGACTTTTTAAAATGTAAATAGACCTATTGTTTGATGTAATTTTAATACAAACGGTTTTAGATGTTTTAAGAAAACATAACTATTGACTTGATATAATTTGAATACACGCTGTTTTAATATTAACACATTTTGATAACTTTAAGAAAACACAATTTTAACTTTCTCATTGATGTTTTAAGTGTAATAACGCTAAAGATATGTGTATTTTAACTTTATACATCTTTAAACACTAGGTAATTGTGAAAAAAGTACATCTTCAAATATAGTAATTAGCTCTATTTGTATGATATCATTTTAAAAACATATTGTTTTAGATGTTTTTAATGCTAAAACATTTTGATAAATTTAAGAAATCACAATTTAAAACTTATTTATTTAATTATTTATTTAATTTTTTAATTTCATTAATTATTTATTTTTATGTCTAAACGTTTTTAACATTTTACAAGTGTATGGTGACCGCCAAAACACACTTTTATACAGTACATAGTTTTAAACATGATTTTTAACACAATGTAGTTTTAATATCTACATAGTTTAATATGTTTTAATTTAAAAAATGTGTAATAACACTAAATATACTAAAACTACTACTTTTGTTCAAATATATGTTGGAAAATAGATCTATTGCTTGATATAAAATTTGAATACAACCTGTTTTAGATGCTTTATTAAGAAAACATAACTAATCTTTGTAACTGTGATATACACTTTAATATATGTAAATTTAATCTAAATTAAGCTTTGGTACCGAAATTGGTACAGAGAACCGTGAATTTTTACTGGTATTGGTACCGAATAATAAATTTTGGTACTGTGACAACACTAATGTAAATTACAGTCACAATGCATCAGAAGTAACTGTAAGTCCAGCATGTCACCAGAGAGATATTATGGTGAGAAATATTTAGGTATGATAGTATGGTTTAGATTATTTATTTTGACATCTAAATATAAGCAATGTACCTATTGTATATAGGCCTAACCCCGCACGTCAGCTTTAAAACAGTAATCTACATTCTGAATAAACCATTGTTACGTCTGTAACATACATATTCTTTGAGGTTGGGGAACACTGTTTCCAATCACAGTTAAACAAAAACAAATAAACATACAGCAAGAAACACTGAGATAACACAAAACAGATCTAAGAACTCAATACGTTACATTGTCATTCTACAAATAATGTATTTACTGTTTTCAGTTACACCCCTCCCCCTCACAATGGTTCATTCCATCTGCACTGTCCGAGCTACGATCGCTAGTGTAGCGTCTCTCGCTTATTGCACTTGCAATGCAGTGTAGACAGTGTGACACACGCAGGCATGTCACATAAAGTCAGGGCATCAAAAATGGAAAGAAAAGAAGGAAAAGAGAAGACAGAGAACGCCGAAGTCGACAGTATGTGTCACAGTTTTTCAAAAAGAAAGGTAGCTTGCCTGTATTCCAAAACTTTCAGAGTTACTTATTTTTGTTGCTACATGACCCGCTTTTGAAAGAATAACGGTACAAGCAGTTCGTTTCAATCTTTTATTAAAAAATAATGACGTTACAGTCCAAGTAAAACATGCATATAATGATGTCTAAGTAAAATGATGTTACACACTCTAAGTAAAAATATATACATAGTAAAGAATGAATATAATGATGTTAGTACAATGACTACATAGTAGTAAAAAATGTATGCACACTCTAAGTAAAAAATGAATATAATGAGGTCACACACAATGTTTGAGTAAAATGGTTACATACAATGTATAAGTAAAATGACTACATAGTAAAATGTGGTTACATATAATGGATATAATGAGGTTAGATAGTAAAAATGGATATAATACTACACTCTATGTAAAAAATGGATATAATACAAAACACTTGACACAACAACATCATTGATAGTCTAGCCAGTAGATGAAATTTCTGCATGCCATCATGTTACGATCAACGATCTTATCGACAAATATTTCGATAACTCTGCTGATGTCATCCTCGTCATTGAATTTTAGTTTTGGTATCATTAGCTTACATACATCGGTAACATACGCACACATACAGAGTACATCGGTGATTTCAAACTCACTGTTGCATTCGCATCATAAGCAGAGCATCTTTTACCAGTACAGACGTCGGCTCAATACCGTTGATACAAATGATTGGTAATTCGGCCCAAGAATCAGGCGTACCTCTTATCAATGTCATATGCTTCTTGAGATTTCTCACACGCTTGTTTTCAACAGGATCGTAATCATCATCATCATCATCATCATCATCCGATTCACTTGTTCGATGCTCGATGACTCTTTCCATTAACGAAATCAGTTGGGTTCTGTAATGTCCTTTAAACATGAAATCCATGTAACTCCTTCGGCTATCAACAGCAGACATAGCTAGCGCCGTCATAGTTCGACTTAAGAATGCGAGACCTTCCCAGAGATCAACAATGCCGTAGACTGTTTCCTCACAGGACTTGTCCAAAAGTCTCCCTCTGATTTCTTCTAGCTTAGCGACGATGAATGGTTCGTCTTTTAATTCGTGCAGAATAGTACCGACTGTTCCTTCAATACGCTTGGGGTGAGATTTTAGCCCGAACCGGCTCAGGAGGATAGAGATGATGGTATGAAAATAGGGTCTAAACAGCATGCCTGAAAGTTCATCAAAGTGTGTGACGAAGAAGTAGTTAGGTGGGTCAAACAGGCAGGAATGTTGCAGCGACTGTGGTTTTGCTGGAGCACATTATCGGTAAGAAGCTGAAGGAGGACTGTGAGGGGTGTAAGATCGATCACCCCAGCCAGCTGCAACATTCCTGCCTGTTTGACCCACCTAACTACTTCTTCGTCACACACTTTGATGAACTTTCAGGCATGCTGTTTAGACCCTATTTTCATACCATCATCTCTATCCTCCTGAGCCGGTTCGGGCTAAAATCTCACCCCAAGCGTATTGAAGGAACAGTCGGTACTATTCTGCACGAATTAAAAGACGAACCATTCATCGTCGCTAAGCTAGAAGAAATCAGAGGGAGACTTTTGGACAAGTCCTGTGAGGAAACAGTCTACGGCATTGTTGATCTCTGGGAAGGTCTCGCATTCTTAAGTCGAACTATGACGGCGCTAGCTATGTCTGCTGTTGATAGCCGAAGGAGTTACATGGATTTCATGTTTAAAGGACATTACAGAACCCAACTGATTTCGTTAATGGAAAGAGTCATCGAGCATCGAACAAGTGAATCGGATGATGATGATGATGATGATGATGATGATGATTACGATCCTGTTGAAAACAAGCGTGTGAGAAATCTCAAGAAGCATATGACATTGATAAGAGGTACGCCTGATTCTTGGGCCGAATTACCAATCATTTGTATCAACGGTATTGAGCCGACGTCTGTACTGGTAAAAGATGCTCTGCTTATGATGCGAATGCAACAGTGAGTTTGAAATCACCGATGTACTCTGTATGTGTGCGTATGTTACCGATGTATGTAAGCTAATGATACCAAAACTAAAATTCAATGACGAGGATGACATCAGCAGAGTTATCGAAATATTTGTCGATAAGATCGTTGATCGTAACATGATGGCATGCAGAAATTTCATCTACTGGCTAGACTATCAATGATGTTGTTGTGTCAAGTGTTTTGTATTATATCCATTTTTTACATAGAGTGTAGTATTATATCCATTTTTACTATCTAACCTCATTATATCCATTATATGTAACCACATTTTACTATGTAGTCATTTTACTTATACATTGTATGTAACCATTTTACTCAAACATTGTGTGTGACCTCATTATATTCATTTTTTACTTAGAGTGTGCATACATTTTTTACTACTATGTAGTCATTGTACTAACATCATTATATTCATTCTTTACTATGTATATATTTTTACTTAGAGTGTGTAACATCATTTTACTTAGACATCATTATATGCATGTTTTACTTGGACTGTAACGTCATTATTTTTTAATAAAAGATTGAAACGAACTGCTTGTACCGTTATTCTTTCAAAAGCGGGTCATGTAGCAACAAAAATAAGTAACTCTGAAAGTTTTGGAATACAGGCAAGCTACCTTTCTTTTTGAAAAACTGTGACACATACTGTCGACTTCGGCGTTCTCTGTCTTCTCTTTTTCCTTCTTTTCTTTCCATTTTTGATGCCCTGACTTTATGTGACATGCCTGCGTGTGTCACACTGTCTACACTGCATTGCAAGTGCAATAAGCGAGAGACGCTACACTAGCGATCGTAGCTCGGACAGTGCAGATGGAATGAACCATTGTGAGGGGGAGGGGTGTAACTGAAAACAGTAAATACATTATTTGTAGAATGACAATGTAACGTATTGAGTTCTTAGATCTGTTTTGTGTTATCTCAGTGTTTCTTGCTGTATGTTTATTTGTTTTTGTTTAACTGTGATTGGAAACAGTGTTCCCCAACCTCAAAGAATATGTATGTTACAGACGTAACAATGGTTTATTCAGAATGTAGATTACTGTTTTAAAGCTGACGTGCGGGGTTAGGCCTATATACAATAGGTACATTGCTTATATTTAGATGTCAAAATAAATAATCTAAACCATACTATCATACCTAAATATTTCTCACCATAATATCTCTCTGGTGACATGCTGGACTTACAGTTACTTCTGATGCATTGTGACTGTAATTTACATTAGTGTTGTCACAGTACCAAAATTTATTATTCGGTACCAATACCAGTAAAAATTCACGGTTCTCTGTACCAATTTCGGTACCAAAGCTTAATTTAGATTAAATTTACATATATTAAAGTGTATATCACAGTTACAAAGATTAGTTATGTTTTCTTAATAAAGCATCTAAAACAGGTTGTATTCAAATTTTATATCAAGCAATAGATCTATTTTCCAACATATATTTGAACAAAAGTAGTAGTTTTAGTATATTTAGTGTTATTACACATTTTTTAAATTAAAACATATTAAACTATGTAGATATTAAAACTACATTGTGTTAAAAATCATGTTTAAAACTATGTACTGTATAAAAGTGTGTTTTGGCGGTCACCATACACTTGTAAAATGTTAAAAACGTTTAGACATAAAAATAAATAATTAATGAAATTAAAAAATTAATTAAATAATTAAATAAATAAGTTTTAAATTGTGATTTCTTAAATTTATCAAAATGTTTTAGCATTAAAAACATCTAAAACAATATGTTTTTAAAATGATATCATACAAATAGAGCTAATTACTATATTTGAAGATGTACTTTTTTCACAATTACCTAGTGTTTAAAGATGTATAAAGTTAAAATACACATATCTTTAGCGTTATTACACTTAAAACATCAATGAGAAAGTTAAAATTGTGTTTTCTTAAAGTTATCAAAATGTGTTAATATTAAAACAGCGTGTATTCAAATTATATCAAGTCAATAGTTATGTTTTCTTAAAACATCTAAAACCGTTTGTATTAAAATTACATCAAACAATAGGTCTATTTACATTTTAAAAAGTCTTACTTTTCACATAACACTTATAGTACTTAAAGGCGTATAAGAGTTTGTATTTTCAAATGTGTTTGCATTACAATAATATGGTACAGGTACATCATGTCAAACTTGTACAATCCGAGAAACAAGCCGTGAACGGTGTCATCTGCTATCTGAGCAAGATGACTAAAACTAATGATAAACCGTCATTTGCAAACTTTTGTGTATTTCTTATAAACAAATGCTTTTTCATTTCCTCTTTTCTTAGTGATTTGGTCTTTTTGAATCTTGTATGTTTGTTTGGACGTGTGTGATTTCTGTATAAAGATTATGTTTTAAAGTTCATAGGCTTTACAAGTGTGGAACGTTGCATCACTGCGGTGACAAAATATGTTGATGTGTGTAAAATACAACTATAATATCTAACATATTGTAGATTGCAAACATTCCATTATCTGTTTATTTTGGGTTAGAGAACATTCTTAGCTCATATGTTTCTTTAATTTGTGTAGGATGTTGAAAAATAAAAAAGTATTAGTAAATAACAAACAAACAAACAAAAGACTTTAAAGCAACATGGAACCATAATATAATATATAATGGTATAGTTACATGTCGAAGCATACTCACAGCTTGAAGATGACTTCCATAAAGTTTATTTTAGTAAAGGTATGCCTGGGTGAGACGATTACACCAATATGAGCTTTTCTCGAACATTACATGTTTGCACTATGCCTGAAAAGTACATTTTCATTTTCTCTTTATTTGAAAGGCGGCAGTGTTACATTAATCATCATTAAAACAATGTAAATGTACCCGAGCTAGCTCAAGAGTGCTAATTTTCATCCTTAGTCCCTCAGCCGGGTGTAATAAAAGGCAACCTTAAAGATAACCGCATGTATAAAATCACAAAAATAAAATTACATACACCACATTATGGAAATACAATTCATATAAAATAAATATATAATGTTTAAATGCACTCAGAAAGCATGTGGTGCTAGACCATGTCTGATTTTATAAATTAAACAAATGTTTTTGAATTTAATGAGATTATCCCAAGTAAGTAACTGATATTTCCTCAGAATACTACGGTGATGGTAGTGGTACAGTGTACTAATCAACATGCATTCCCTATATGTGTTTGTTAAACGTCTCAGGCAATTCATATATGAAATGTAAGTTGGACAGAAGAAAAACATTTAAAATGTTAAATACGTTTAAAAAGTCTAAGTAAATACAATGTGTTTGTCACAAACACATCTAAAGTGCTTTTACTCGTGTGAGGAAACCCCTCTCGCAACATTACTAATCAATTAATCACAGAAATAATGTGTGTCATCAGACTGATTTAAAGAAATTAAAACGTTAAATCTTTATTTAAAGAAAATAGACTTCTGCTTTTGCAACACACAAATTTATAAATGTTCAAAATCGTTTGTCTTTGACTACTTCTAATCATGGTTTTAGGTCTGTAAAAATACAGAATAAAAAATAGACTTCTGCTTTTGCAATACACAAATTTATAAATGTTCAAAATCTTATAAATGTTCAAAAACTTATATTCCATACTTTGAAGCATCATGGTTTTAGGTCTGTAAAAATACAGAATTAAAAAGAAGTAACAACTTTCTCTAACATTTTCTGATAATGTAGTAAAATGTACGAATACCAACCATAACTTTATACAACTTTTTTAAAACTTTTAAATGTGTTGGTGAACTTTTCAAATATATGTGAAAAACGAAACTTTCTTTAATTAAAAACAAGTCCCTGATCTTACCACAGACAATACATTGTAGGAGTGTGTTTGTGTGTGAGTGCGAACTTCGCTTGTTCAATGTAAATAATAGTTCAAATCAAGTGTTGTTAACTAAGGAATATGTGTGTGCGTGCAACTAATTGTAAACACATGTGCATATTTTATTGTATAATACGTTCATAAGAGAGAATTTAGATAATGAGGCATTCCATCTAATGTTTACAATGTTAATTATGTTTGCACGTTGATCGTTACGTGATCTACCCGTGTTATATGTACAGTGTTATGTCGTGCATGTCATGTTTATCCTGTTCGAAGGACCGTGTAAAAACTCCGGTTCACATTTAACTTCTCTGCTTCAGTGTATTTAAATGGATACAGGATGTCCAACAATATAGGATGGATGCAAAGGATATGCATAGTAAGTAGGTTATATTTATTATTTATTACATTAATTACATTTATACATATACCTTATAACCTAATACGTGGGTATTTATTAACGTGGTCCACGAGCAGTCTGTATATTCCTCATTTGTTAATCCGTCTCCTCAGTCTTTCCATACCGATCCATAACGTGGTAAAAATAAAATCCATTATCTCACTCTGTGAAAACCAAATCGAAGGTGGTCTGTTGTATTCCATGTAAATCTTCTATCGTTATATCCACATTGATCAATCAAATGTAAAATATATTCCACATGTTCCGGCTGGTTAATTTTGTTAATCACGATCCTTGTAGCCTAATTTTCGCGGAGGTAAAGTTAAATCCATCATAGCTTCATCAAGGCATCTCTCTTTGGTTCTGGCTCTGCAGTAGCGTAGCCTAAATTCCAAGAGAATGTAGGCCTACGTCGAGTTTGCGGCTTTTCAAACGGAGCACAGGGGCGTCTCTTCTTTCATTATGTGGGAGTGCTTGTGTGACGTATGTGTGTGCGTGTGTGCGCGTGGGAACAGAGTTCCCACGCCTCAGCACCTGTTGTGGGAGGGTCTAGGGGTGGAGTCTGTGTCAGGTTAGTTTGTAGTCAGTCTTGGGATTGTCTCTGGGGTGTTCGGACGTGTTTCGCAGAGCTCCCGGGAAATTACATTTACACAGCTTTTGGAATTAAAATCTCTAAACCTCTGGAGTTGGAAATACCATTGCTGTTGGATTAATACCTTTGGTGACGGATTAAATCTTTGGTGATGGATTAATCTTTAAACAGTATAACAAAACAGGATGTAAAAACGTAAGTGAGTTTTTTAATATGCATGTGTTTTTGATATTGTGATTTTTAACATAAAGTTTTGATATGCTTTAATATTTGTTTGATAGAAAAAATGCACTACACGTTGTTTTAGAAGTTTTAATGCTAAAGCGTTTTGATAACTTTTAGAAAATGCATTTTAACCTTTTACAAATGTGTAATAAACATTAAAGATATGTGTATTTTAACTTTATACAACATTTTAATATTTTTAAACGATGTGTAATTGTGGAAAGTGCAACTTCGAATATAGTAATTAGATGTATTTGCATAATATAATTTTAATACACATGGTTTTAGACGTTTTAAGAAAACAACTATTTACTTGATATAATTTTAATATTAGCACAATGTATGAACACTAAAGACAATAGTATCTTAATGATATAAGTTGTTTTAATAGTTTTAAGCACTGTGTGTTATTGTGAAAAACACAACTTTTTTAAATGTATGATAGAAAATAGTTGTAAATGTATGATAGAAATAGTTTTAATACAAGCGATGTTAGATGTTTTAAGAAAACATAAATATTTGCATGATATAATTTTAATACACACGGTTTTAGATGTTTTTAATGCTAACGCATTTTGATAACTTTAAGAAAACGCTTTTAAACTTTTTTCATGTGTATGAACACTAAAGACAATAGTATCTTAATGATATAAATTGTTTTAATAGTTTTAAGCACCGTGTGTTATTGTGAAAAACACATCTTCTTTAAATGTAGATAGAAAATAGTTGTAAATGTATGATAGAAATAGTTTTAATACAACCGTCTTTAGATGTTTTAAGTAAAAAACTATTTACATGATATAATTTTAATACACACGGTTTTAGATGTTTTTAATGCTAACGCATTTTGATAACTTTAAGAAAACACTTTTAAACTTTTTTTTCATGTGTATGAACACTAAAGACAATAGTATCTTAAACTTTATACATCTTTAAGCACCGTGCGTTATTGTGAAAAACACATCTTCTTTAAATGTAGATAGAACTATTGTTTGATGTAATTTTAATACAACCGCCTTTAGATGTTTTAAGTAAAAAACTATTTACATGATATAATTTAAACACCCGCTGTTTTAGTTATTATTGTGATTGCAAACACTTTTTTAAAACATATGGTTTATGTAAAATGGAACATTACTATGTTTTAATGATATAAATGGATTTAATGGTTTTAAATCACTACATGTTAATATAAAAAAACACTAAACCTATCTCTGTTTTCTGCCATCCTTCTTAAAAGGATTGAAAATGTAATGTTTTGAATGTTTTTCCATCATTTTGAACATTTTTACATTGATCAAGTCAGATACCCGTAACAGGTGAAATGTATGATAGAAAATAGTTGTAAATGTATGATAGAAATAGTTTTAATACAACCGATGTTAGATGTTTTAAGAACTAAAACACTTTGATAACTTTAAGAAATGCAGTTTAAACAACTTACAAGTGTGTGTGAACACTGAAGACATATTAGATCTATTTGTTTGATGTAATTTTAATACAAGCGATGTAATTTTAATACAAGCGATGTTAGATGTTTTAAGAAAACATAACTATTTACTTGATATAATTTTAATACACGCTGTTTTAGTTATTATTGTGATTGAAAACACTTTTTTAAAACAGATGTTTTATGTAAAATGGAGCATTACTATGTTTTAATGATATAAATGGATTTAATGGTTTTAAATCACTACATGTTAATATAAAAAACACTAAACCTATCTCTGTTTTCTGCTATCCTTCTTAAAAGGATTGAAAATGTATTGTTTTGAATGTTTTTCCATTATTTTGAACATTTTTTACATTGATCAAGACAGGTGCTCGTAACAGGTGTACAACACGTGCCCAGACCGGAACCGGTTCGAATGGGAGGGGTTCCGGAACCGGTTCGGATGGGAGGGGGTCCATACCGTGGGAATTCCCACGGTCACATGACCTCTCCGGAAGTGGGTGGGAGGGAGGGGGCGGGACTAAGCGTGGGAAAAGGGGGCGGAGCTAAGCGTGGGAAAAAGGGGCGGGGCTAAGCGTGGGAAAGGGGGCGTGGCTAATCATGGGGCAATAAACCTGTCAGTTTGATGGATGTCGCCCCATATACTCTCTCTCACTGAGAGAGCTAATCTTGCTTGAAGATTTTAAGGGTTGTCTACCAGAACGCGTTGTGCTTTATTTAAACGAACGAAAGGTATCATCTTTGTCACAAGCTGCTGTTTTGGCAGACGAATTTGTCCTTACGCACAAGACCGTGTTTTCACCACGAGTAGACAAAAGTGCAGTAGTTAAAATATATCCTGGTTCTGATCAGTCTCCCAGAACGAAATTCGTTCCTTCGTCATCGAAAGAAGCTCGGGAGTGTTTCTATTGCCATAAGCAAGGTCATTTAATTGCCGAATGTAACGTGTTGAAACGAAAACAGCAGACAGTTCAAACGAAAAGTGTTGGCCTAGTAAACGCTGTAGGTCTATCTCATACTGGGTTATTTAATGTAGTGCAGGAGGAGGATATCCCTGATGTGAGTTATAAACCTTTTGTGACAACCGGGTTTATTTCGTTATCGGATGATGGATATGAACAAAAAGAGATCCAGATCTTGAGAGACACTGGAGCAAGTCACTCTTTTGTCTTGGCAGAGGTATTACCTTTGTCAGACGAATCATATAGTGGTTCGAGTGTTTTTGTGAGAGGTATAGAAATGGGGGTGGTTAAGGTTCCACTGCATCGGGTGTATCTAAAGAGTGCGCTTGTTACAGGGTTTGTTCAGGTTGGAGTGCGTCCTTCGCTCCCAGTGAAAGGAATAACTTTCATTTTAGGGAATGACTTGGCAGGGGGTAAGGTGATGCCTACACTAGAAGTAGCAGATGCACCAAATCTGCATCTCCCTTCTGACGAGTTATCTAGAAATCTCTATAATCATCCGGAGGTGTTTTCGGCGTGCGTAATTACGCGCGCGCAGTCAAAGAAAAAGATCAATGATGTTGATTTGGCAGACACTTTTATGGTACAAGATCTGACTGGTGAAGAAATAGCGAAAGCTACCTCGGAGAAAAAGTCTAGTGTGAAAAGTTTAGGGAGTGTGCTTGATGATCATAACTTGTTAAAATTGCCTGTAACTCGCGAGAGGATAATTGTAGCACAAAAGAAGGATCAGTCCTTGAATAAGTGTTTCTCTAATGTTGTCCGATATGAGACTGTTGAGGATAGAAATAGTCTCAGTAATACGGCCTACTTTATAGATGATGGACTGTTGATGCGTAAGTGGAGCTCTGTGGCTGACACTGAATCCGACTGGAATGCTGACTATCAAATTGTCATTCCTAGTGAGTATCGTCCATATATTTTATCTTTGGCGCACGAACATGCATTATCTGGTCATCTGGGAGTGACGAAGACCTACCATCGCATTCTGAGACATTTCTTTTGGCCTGGAGTAAAGAGAGATGTGGCTAGATTTTGTAGAACGTGCCATATCTGTCAGGTAGCGGGAAAACCGAATCGGTTGATTAAACCCGCTCCTCTTTTACCTATTCCTGTAGTGGGTGAAGCTTTTGAACAGGTGATTGTCGACTGCGTCGGACCGTTACCTAAAACGAAGTCTGGTAATCAGTTTTTGTGTACGATCATGTGTAGAGTCACTCGATTTCCCGAAACAATTCCGTTGAGAAAAATCACGGCTCCTGTGATTATAAAAACGTTGCTTAAATTTTTTTCCACCTTCGGACTTCCTAGAGTTGTACAAACTGATCAGGGAACAAATTTTTTATCGCGACTTTTTGCACAAGTTTTAAAATCACTTTCTATCGAACACCGAGTGTCAAGCGCCTATCACCCCGAAAGCCAAGGAGCTGTTGAAAGATTTCACCAGACATTAAAGTCAATGCTCAGGAAATACTGCCTGGAAACGGGAAATGATTGGGATGAGGGTGTTCCTCTGGTGTTATTTGCGGTACGAGAAGCCATGCAGGAGTCACTGGGTTTTAGTCCAGCTGAGTTGGTGTTCGGACACACTGTAAGAGGGCCACTCAAAATTCTCAAAGAGAAAATGTTGAAAGTCGATATCGGACCAGAGGTTCATATTTTGGACTACGTAAGTCGTTTTCGGGAACGACTGCATTATGCTTGTAGTTTTGCACAAAAATCTTTGGTGAATGTTCAGTCTGGAATGAAGAAACGATATGATGTGAAAACTGTTTCTCGTTCTTTTCAACCTGGCGAGGAAGTATTAGTGTTGCTGCCTATTCAGGGTTCTGCATTATCGTCACGCTTTTCAGGACCCTATGTTGTATTAAAGAAAATCAGCGAGACTGATTATGTTATCCGCACTCCTGACAGAAAGCGCCAGTCGCGCGTCTGTCATATTAATATGCTCAAGTCTTATCATAACAGAGATGATTCACGAAGCGGATCTACTGAGGTAACCATAGGGCCCATGGAATCTTCTGTGGCTCTGATTTGTGGATTGCCATCAAATCTGGAAGATGAGGTTGGGGCAGATGACATAATCCTGCGAAATACTTCTCAGCAGTGTGCTAAATTGGAAAATTCAGAAATTTTGAAGAATTTGCCAACACATCTTACTCATTTATCTGATGTTCATGTGCAAGACATTGTGTGTGTTGTCACTGATTTTCCATCTTTATTTGGAGATGTTCCGTCGCAAACTACGGTGTTGCGGCACGATATTAATGTTGATGGTGCATCCCCTATTAAGCAACATGCCTATCGGGTGAACGCTCTTAAGAGAACCCTTATGAAACAAGAAACTGATTATCTGTTGGAGAATGGGTTAGCAAAACATAGTAGTAGCCCCTGGAGTTCTCCTTGCCTGTTAGTGCATAAGCCTGATGGATCGTTTCGTTTTTGCACGGACTTTCGTCGTGTTAATGCAGTTACAGTGCCTGACTGTTTCCCACTTCCTAGAATGGAAGATTGCATTGACAATTTGGGGTCAGCCAAGTTTGTCAGTAAGTTGGATTTACTGAAAGGGTATTGGCAGGTTCCGCTAACTTCTCGAGCGTCCGATATCTCTGCTTTCGTAACCTCGGACTGTTTTATGCAATATCACGTGATGGCGTTTGGGTTACGAAATGCACCTGCCACCTTTCAAAGATTAATCCAAACCGTGTTGGCTGGGGTTCCTCATTGTAATGCTTATCTAGATGATCTTGTGCTGTATTCAACTGAGTGGACAGAACACCTGAAACTCCTTCGTACCGTGTTTGAGCGTTTAGAGAAAGCTAGGTTGACACTCAACCTAGCTAAGTGTGTCTTTGGTAAGGCGAGTGTGACCTATCTGGGTAAAGAAGTGGGAGGAGGACAGGTAAAACCTGTGGAGGCTAAAGTCATTGCCATTACCGAATTTCCTGCGCCTACCTCACGGAAAGAATTACGACGTTTTCTGGGTATGGTGGGTTACTACCGTAGTTTTTGTGTAAACTTCTCTACGGTAGTTAATCCCTTAACAAATTTGCTAAGCCCTGCTAATTCGTTCATCTGGACTGACGATTGTCAAAATGCATTTGAAACAGTAAAAGCTTTGCTGTACAATACTCCTGTCTTGGCTGCGCCAGATTTTGAACGTTCCTTTAAGCTGGAAGTGGATGCAAGCGCTGTGGGAGCTGGAGCAGTGCTTTTGCAGGAGGATGATGTAGGAGTGGATCACCCCGTTTGTTACTTTTCAAAAAAGTTTAACAAACATCAACGAAATTATTCCGTCATTGAAAAAGAAACGTTGGCTTTGTTGCTGGCCCTACAATTCTTTGAAGTATATCTGGGTTCTTCGAGCGCTCCTATAGTCGTTTATACAGACCATAACCCTCTGGTTTTCCTTGCAAGAATTTATAACCATAATCAACGCCTTATGCGTTGGTCGTTGGTGGTTCAGGGATACAATCTTGAAATCAAGCATAAGAAAGGGTCCGAAAATGTGTTAGCCGATGCTTTATCTAGAGTGTAGATCGGATTGAAATAAACATGATATGTTTATTCTTATGGGGGGAAGTGTTACGTCCTATGTTATTGTTTGTGTGTTGTTGCTTGTTTCCTTTTTCTCTCTCTCCCCTTTCTATTACTTTCACTCTTAGTAGGACGATGCGGCTACCTGATTGGTTCATCCATCTGCCAGTCATCGAAATGCTCGGGGATGATGTAACGCGGCTCCACCAATGAGGGCGCACTATGCGCCTATAAAGAGCGCACCTGTGTGGGAAGCGGGAGATTCCACTTTGATTTGTTTTGTGACACATATTTGCCCTGTATCAACTTGTTTGAGAGACTGTGTTCTTTGAGAACTTAGAAGCCCATTTGGGTCTTTTCTCTCGAGAGGTTTGCCGTTGGTCTGATTGTTAAGTCTGGTTTAACGGGGAAGAGAAAAGAACAGGTGAGATATCACGTGATATACATGTGCTACACTGAGTTATCAATTCTGTATAGAACACTAGGTTAGAGACACGTGCCATTCTTTGTATTTTTCGTTTGTAGTAAGAGTAGTTTATTTAGGGCGTCTCTGACGCTGAAGATCTTTTGTTTCTATTGACTACTGTTAATTTAGTAAGATTAAGTTGTTTTGTTTATAATTAGAAGGACTGGTTTTGGTTTTGTTTCTTTCTTTGATTTGGCACTGTCTAGTTCTTTTCTCTTAACCTCTTTCGTTTGTGAACCTTTTTTTCTTTGGATGATTTGTATCTAAATGGTACACTTATTTAATTAACTATTTTCTTGAGGTATCCTTTACACGTTGCTCCTCATTATAATAAATCCTCAGTACTTCAACTAGACTGGTTTGGTGTGAGATGTTTTCCAGTACATGTTCAGTATTTCAATGTTGCACGCTTTACTCTCCCTAGACTTAAAAGGTTTGTAACAACAACCTACATGAACCACTGAGCCACTGCCGCCCCGAATGTTAAAGATTAGTTAGAATGAAAGAAAGATTAGTTAGAAAGATAGATAGATTAGTTAGAAAGATAGATAGATTAGTATGAAAGAAAGAAAGATTAGTTAGAAAGAAAGATTGGTTAGAAAGGAAGATTAGTTTGAAAGAAAGAAAGATTAGTTAGAAAGAAAGCAAGAAAGATTAGTTTGAAAGAAAGACTAGTTATAAAGAAAGATCAGTTATGAAGAAAGAAAGAAAGAAAGAAAGAAAGATTAGATGTAAAGAAAGAAAGATTAGATGTAAAGAAAGAAAGAACGATTAGTTAGAAAGAAATAAAGTTTAGTTAGAAAGATAGATAGATTAGTTAGAAAGATTGAAAAAAATAGTTGAAAGACAAATAAAGAAATTAGTTGGAAATTAATTAGAAAGAAAGATTAGTTAGAAAGATAGATAGATAGATTAGTTAGAAAGACAGATTGATTACCTAGAAAGAAAGAAAAATTGCTTAGAAGGAAAAAAGAAAGATTAGTTGAAAAAGATATTATTTGGAAAGAATGAGTTAGAAAAAAATAACGATTAGTTAGAAAGAAAGAAAGATTAGCTTGAAAGAAAGAAAGAAAGATTAGTTGGAAAGAAAGAAAGATTAGTTAGAAAGAAAGAAAGAAAGAAAGAAAGATTAAGAAAGAAAGAAAGATTAGTTGGAAAGAAAGAAAGATTAGTTAGAAAGAAAGAAAGAAAGAAGGAAAGAAAGAAAGAAAGAAAGAAAAAGAAAGAAAGAAAGAAAGAAAGAAAGAAAGAAAGGAAAATAAATAAAGAATGATTAGTTAGAAAGAAAGATTAGTTTGAAAGAAAGATTAGTTAAAAATATAGAAAAATTAATTGGAAAGAAAGATTAGTTAGAAAGAAAGATTAGTTGTAAGAAAGAAAGATTAGTTAGAAAGAACGAAATATTAGTTAGAAAGATTAGTTTGAAATAAAGATTAGTTAGAAAGAAAGACAGAAAGATTAGTTAGAATGAAAGACTGAAAGATTAGTTAGAATGAAAGAAAGATTAGTTAGAAAGATAGATAGATTAGTTAGAAAGATAGATAGATTAGTATGATAGAAAGAAAGATTAGTTAGAAAGAAAGATTGGTAAGAAAGGAAGAAAGAATAGTTAGAAAGAAAGAAAGATTGGTTAGAAAGATAGATAGATCTTATGAAAGAAAGATAGATTAGTATGAAAGAAAGAAAGATTAGTTAGAAAGAAAGATTAGTGACAAAGAAAGATTAATTAGAAAAAAAGATGTTAAAAAGAAAGTAGATTAGTTAGAAAGAAAGATTATTTAAAAAAGAAAGAAAGATTAGTTAGTTAGAAAGAAAGATTAGTAAGAAAGAAAAATAGGTTAGAATGAAAGAAAGAAAAAATAGTTAAAAAGAAAGAAAGATTAGTTAGAAAGATAGATAGATTAGTTAGAAAGAGAGAGAAAAAGAAAGATTAGTTAAAAAAGAAAGAATTATTAGTAAGAAAGAAAAATTAGTTAGAAAGAAAGAAAGAATAGTTGAAAGAAAATAGAAAGAAACAAAGAACGAAAGAAAGAAAGAAAGAAAGACTAGTTATAAAGAAAGAAAGATTAGTTAGAAAGAAAGATTAGTAAAAATAAATAAAGATTGCTTAGAAAGAAAAATAGAAAGATTAGTTAGAAAAGAATGATTAGTTAGAAAGAAAGATTAGTTTGAAAGAAAGATTAGTTAAAAATATAGAAAAATTAGTTAGAAAGAAAGATTAGTTAGAAAGAAAGATTAGTTGTAAGAAAGAAAGATTAGTTAGAAAGAACGAAATATAGTTAGAAAGTAGTTTGAAATAAAGATTAGTTAGAAAGAAGACAGAAAGATTAGTTAGAATGAAAGACTGAAAGATTAGTTAGATGAAAGAAAGATTAGTTAGAAAGATAGACAGATTAGTAGAAAGATAGATAGATTGTATGAAAGAAAGAAGATTAGTTAGAAAGAAAGATTGTAAGAAAGAAGAAAGAATAGTTAGAAAGAAAGAGATTGGTTAGAAAGATGATAGTTAGTAAAAAAGAAAGAAGATTAGTTGAAATAAAGAAAGACTAGTTGAAAAAGAAGATTAGATAGAAAGATAGAGAAAGAAAGATAGTTAAAAGCAGACAGAATGATTGTAGAAATAATAAATAAAGATAGTTAGATGAAGAAAGAAGATTGTTAGAAAGAAAGATTTAGAGAGTAAAGAAAAATGTGGATGAAGAAAGAAAAGTGAAAGAAGAAGAAGAAAAATAGTAAAGAAGAAGAAAAGAAATTAAAAGAAAGAATTTTAAAGAAAGAAAAGTAGAAGTATTAGAAAGAAGAATAAAAGAAAGTGAAAAAATAGAAGAAAAGAGAAGAAAGATGTAAGAGAAGATTAGAGAAAAAAAAATTAAATAATTTGAAAAAATGTAGAAGTAAAATAGAAAGAAATTAGTTAGAAAGAAAATTAGTAAAGATTAGTTAAATAAAGATTATTAGAAAGAAAGAAGAAAGATAGTTAGAATTAGTTAAAAGATAGACAGATTAGTTAGAAAGATAGATAGATTAGTATGAAAGAAGAAAGATTAGTTAGAAAGAAGATGGTAAGAAAGAAGAAAGAATAGTTAGAAAGAAAGAAAGATTGGTTAAAAGAAGATGATTAGTAAAAAAGAAAGAAAGATTAGTTTGAAATAAAAAGACTAGTTTGAAAAAAAGAAGATTAGATAGAAAGATTAGTTAGAAAGAAAGATTAGTTAAAAGACAGACAGAATGATTAGTAAGAAATAATAAATAAAGATTAGTTAGAATGAATGAAAGAAAGATTAGTTAGAAAGAAAGATTAGTGAGAAAGAAAGAATAATTAGAAAAAAAATAGGTTGGAATGAAAGAAAGAAAAGATAGTTAAAAAGAAAGAAAATTAGTTATAAAGATAGATCATTAGAAAGAGAGAAAGAAAAAAGAAAGATTAGTTAAAAAAGAAGAATTATTAGAAAGAAAGAAAAAAATTGGTTGAAAGATAGATAGATTACTTAGAAAGAATGATTAGTTAGAAAGAAGAAGAAAGAAGAAAAATAGTTGAAAGAAAAAAGAAAGAAAGAAAGAAAGAATAGTTGAAAGAAAAAAAAAGAAAGAAAGACTAGTTATAAAGAAAGAAAGATTAGTAGAAAGAAAGAAAGATAGTTTAAAGAAGAAAGATTAGTAAGAAAGAAAGAAAGATTAGTTATAAGAAAGAAAGATTAGCAAGAAAGAAAGAAATTAAGTTGGAAATATTATTTAGAAAAAAGATTGTTAGAAAGAAAGAAGATTATTTAGAAAGAAATATTAGTTAGAAAGACAGATTAGTATGAAAGAAAGAAAGATTAGTTAGAAAGAAGATTAGTTAGAAAGAAAGATAAATTAGTATGAAAGAAAAAAGATTATTAGAAAGAAAGATTAGTTAGAAAGAAAGATTAGTTAAAATAAAAAGATGCTAGAAAGAAAATAGAAAGATTAGTTAGAAAAGAAAGACTAGTTAGAAAGAAAGATCAGTTATGAAGAAAGTAGAAAGAAAAAGAATAATTAAAGAAAGAAAAAAGAAAGATTAGATGTAAGAAAGAAAGATTATTTAGAAAGAAAGAAAGATCGACAGATTAGTTAGAATAGTGAAAGAAAAAAAAAGAAATTAAGTTGGAAATTATTAGTTAGAAAGAAAGAATAGAAGAAAGATTATTAGAAAGAAAGATTAGTTAGAAAGAAAGATTAGTATGAAAGAAAGATAGATTAGTATGAAAGAAAGAAAGATTAGTTAGAAAGAAAGATTAGTGACAAAGAAAGATTAATTAGAAAAAAAGATGTTAAAAAGAAAGGATTAGTTAGAAAGAAAGATTATTTAAAAAGAAAGAAAGATCAGTTAGTTAAAGAAGATTAGTAAGAAAGAAAAATAGTTAAATGAAAGAAAGAAAATAGTTAAAAGAAAGAAAGATTAGTTAGAAAGATAGATAGATTAGTTAGAAGAGAGAAAAAGAAAGATTAGTTAAAAAAGAAAGAATTATTAGTAAGAAAGAAATTAGTTAGAAAGAAAGATATAGTTGAAGAAAAGAAAGAAAGATAAAGACGAAAGAAAGAAAGAAAGATAGTTATAAGAAAGAAAGTTAGTAGAAAGAAGAAAGTAAGTTATAAAGAAGAAAGATTATTATGAAAGAGAAAGATTAGTTAGAAAGAAAGATTAGTTAGAAAGTTAGTAAAATAATAAAATTGCTTAGAAAGAAAAATAGAAAGATTAGTTAGAAAAGAAAGACTAGTTAGAAAAAAGAAAGATTAGATGTAAAGAAAGAAAGAAAGATAGAAAGAAACAGATTAGTTAGAATAATGAAAGAAAAAAGAAGAAATTAAGTTGGAATTAATTAGTAAAAGAAAAACAAGTTAGAAAGAAAGATTATTTGGAAGAAAGAAAGATAGACTAGTTTGAAATAAAGATAGATTAGTTGAAAGTTTAGAATTATTAAAAAGTTAGTTGAAAGAAAGACAGAAATTATAGGAATGAATAAAGAAAATTAGTTAAAGAAAGAATTAGTAGAAAGAAAGATTAATTAGAAATTAAAGCTGCAGCAGCGATGGGGCCTCGCAATGTAGCCTCGGAGTGATGCGGCCGCATATTCTGTTGCATTTTCTGGAGCTCTGCTAGTGCGGCTGTGAATTTGCTACGCTTTTCAGACACTGCATGAAGGTGTTATACGTCACTTCCTGTTGCCAGCAGGTGGCGCTATGACTGTGGGTGAATGTGGGCATGTACATGAGTTCAGGGTGGGACTCTCATCCTACATGTAAAGTTTGGTGCAGCTGTGAGCATGTACACTGAAGTTACAACCACTTCCTGTGTCATGGCGATGAGTTGATCTTTGATGCCATGCCACGGACACACCGATTGACGAAAACTCGCAGATAGCACAACTTTTCATCGTCAATGCCTTTAGAAGGCACAGCAGAAATGTCAAGTTCATCGGACTAAATCCCTAGGAGGAGTTCGTTAAAGTACGGAGTGTGTAAATCAGGCAAAATTTCGTACATGTAGGTCAAACGTGCGGCGGGGGCTGCTTCGTTAAAGGTCACTTCCTGTTGCCAGAAGGTGGCGCTATGACTGGGGGTGAATGTCGGCATGTACATGTGTTCAGGGCGGGACTCTTGTCAAGCGTGCAAAATTTGGTGCAGATCTGAGCATGTACAACAAAGTTACTCCAACTTCCTGTTTCATGGCGAATCATCGATGCCACGGACACGCCCATTGACGAAAACGCGCAGATAGCACAACTTTTCATCGTCAATGCCTTTAGAAGGCACAGCAGAAATTTGAAGTTGATCCAACAAAATCCCTAGGGGGAGTTCGTCAAAGTACGGAGTGTGTAAATCGTCCCAAAATGGCCGCCAAATTCAAAATGGCGGACTTCCTGTCGAGTTTAGGGTATGGGTTCTTGAGGCTTTTTTGTGTGTCTTGATATGATACACGTCCCCACCAAATATTGTGCATGTAGGTCGAACATGGACGAGGGGCTAATTTTTTCTAATTTTCTAGGTGGCGCTAGCGAGCCATTTTGCCACGCCCATCCGCGAAACCCACAAAATACAAAATTTTTCACCAGTCCTGACATGTGTGCAAAATTTGGTGACTTTTCGAGCATGTTGCGGCCTCGAAAATGGGGCTTACTTTGCAGAAAAAAAAAAAAAAAAAAAAATTAAAGCTGCAAGCAGCGATGGGCGGGCCCTCGCACATGTAGCGCGTTGGGGAGTGATGCGGCCACATATTCTGTTGCATATTCTGGAGCTCTGCCAGTGAATTTGCTACGCTTTTCAGACACTGCATGAAGGTGTTATACGTCACTTCCTGTTGCCAGCAGGTGGCGCTATGACTGTGGGTGAATGTGGGCATGTACATGAGTTCAGGGCGGGACTCTTATCCTACATGTAAAGTTTGGTGCAGCTGTGAGCATGTATACTGAAGTTACAACCACTTCCTGTGTCATGGCGATGAGTTGATCTTTGATGCCATGCCACGGACACACCGATTGACGAAAACTCGCAGATAGCACAACTTTTCATCGTCAATGCCTTTAGAAGGCACAGCAGAAATTTCAAGTCGATCGGACTAAATCCCTAGGAGGAGTTCGTTAAAGTACGGAGTGTGTAAATCAGCCAAAATTTGATGGTAAATTAAAAATGGCCGACTTCCTGTTGGGTTTAGGGCATCGCTCCAAGAGGCTTTTTTGTGCGTCTGGACATGGTTGATGTGCCACAGAAATTTCATACATGTAGGTCAAACGTGTGGCGGGGGCTGCTTCGTTAAAGGTCACTTCCTGTTGCCAGCAGGTGGCGCTATGACTGGGGGTGAATGTCGGCATGTACATGTGTTCAGGGCGGGACTCTTGTCAAGCGTGCAAAATTTGGCGCAGATCTGAGCATGTACAGCAAAGTTACTCCAACTTCCTGTTTCATGGCGAATCATCGATGCCACGGACACGCCCATTGACCAAAACTCGCAGATAGCACAACTTTTCATCGTCAATGCCTTTAGAATGCACAGCAGAAATTTGAAGTCGATCCAACTAAATCCCTAGGAGGAGTTCGTCAAAGTACGGAGTGTGTAAATCGTCCCAAAATGGCCGCCAAATTCAAAATGGCGGACTTTCTGTCGAGTTTAGGGTATGGGTTCTTGAGGCTTTTTTGTGCGTCTTGATAGGATACACTAGCCTGACTACGTCAGACTTCCTACTTCCGCTAATTTCATTTCGCTCCTGTAGTCAGTCTGAGATAGCAGCCTATCTTTCTGTTTTCCACCGGCCTGAAAACAGCCGGGCCAATCAACGAACAGAAGGCGGGCTGAGAGCCGTGACGTAGTCGCTAAGCGCCGAGTTTAAGAGTTAGGTCAGAGAAATCGAAAACGGCCGCGGATAGGGAGACGTGGATGCAATTCGCTCTGTTGTGGAGAATATTCCCGGCATTAGCAAACTGAAGCCCGAAGAAGAAGAGTGTGTATTAAACATTTTGAATGGAGGTGATGTTGTGGCCCTACTCCCTTTGGGAAAAGTTTAATTTATCAACTATTACCGATCGTCAGCGAGAAACTGGGGAGCCTTTTGACAGGTCAGTGTCTCCTTTCTTTTCCAGGTCTTAAATACCGTAAAACTTCAAATAATAGCCTAGGCTTTTATTTGCCCAAATCGTCTAACTGCACCGGCTTGTATTTGAGACTGTATATGAGACAGGCCTTTATAATTTAGTGTTGAGATGTTGTTCATTGAGATGTTGTTCCTAGAGTCTCTAATCTCTAAAAATCTCCAAATGCTCCACGTGAAACTGCGGTCTTCCGATCTTTTACTATCTTGTCGATTGATTGTGATTAATATTTAGGGAGAGAGAGCAAGACAGCGCTCGTGTTGTTGAAGACCTGAGAGTGCGCGCGCGGCTCTCTCTCTCTTCTCTCTCTCTCTCTCTCTCTCTCTCTCTCTCTCTCTCTCTGCTCGTTTGCGCCCTGTCAAAGCGCAGCAGTCATTCTATTACATCACTCACCGATCAAAAAAGTCGTTCACAGCCATGTTCACTCCGGTATTTCGCTCGCATCATCAAGTGTTTACAGCAGGTGGAAGTTCGATCATAGATTTGAGTTCGATGCATGATGTCTGTGGTTCGATGCGGCTGTGTCAGCGCATAACATACGTCATAAATAAACTTATCTGATTGGCTTACGGTTAACCAATGATTTTAAACTTCAGAAATCGCCCCCTAGCGAGAGAGAAAACACTTCTCTATTATACTATGCCAGACTCTGTCTACGAAGCAAAGTGAAGTAGCAGAGTCTGGTATTACCAGGCTAAGGATACACGTCCCCACCGAATTTCGTGCATGTAGGTCGAACATGGACGAGGGGCTAATTTTTTCTAATTTTCTAGGTGGCGCTAGCGAGCCATTTTGCCACGCCCATCCGCGAAACCCACAAAATACAAAATTTTTCACCAGTCCTGACATGTGTGCAAAATTTGGTGACTTTTCGAGCATGTTACGGCCTCGAAAATGGGGCTTACTTTGCAGAAAAAAATAAATAAATAAATAATCCTAACAGTTTCACCTTAGTGCTCGGGCCCTAAAAATAATCCTAACAGTTTCAAGAGGGACCTCGCACCTTAGTGCTCGGGCCCTAATAATAATCTTAACAGTTTCAAGAGGGTCCTCGCACGGGTGCTCGGGCCCTAAAAAGAAAAAAAAATAATCCTAACAGTTTCAAGAGGGACCTCGCACGGGTGCTCGGGCCCTAATAATCCTAACAGTTTCAAGAGGGACCTCGCACCTTAGTGCTCGGGCCCTAATAAGTTTAGAATGAAAGAAAGAAAAAATAGTTAGAAAGATAGATAGATTAGTATGAAAGAAAGAAAGATTAGTTAGAAATAAAGAAAGATTAGTTAGAAAGATAGATAGATTAGTTAGAAAGAGAGAAAGAAAAAGAGAAATATTAGTTAAAAAAGAAAGAATTATACGTTAGAAAGAAAGAAAAAATGATTGGTTAGATAGATTAGTTAGAAAGAAAGATTAGTTAGAATGAAAGAAAGAAAGAAAGAAAGAAAGAAAGAAAGAGAAAGATTACTTAGAAAAGAAAGACTTTTAGTTAGAAAAAAGATTAGTTTAAAGAAAGACAGAGAGATTAGTAGGAAAGAAATAAAGAGATATTAGTAGACTGAAAGAAAGATTAGTGAGAAAGAAGGATTAATTAGAAAAAAGAAAGATTAGTTAAAAAGAAAGTAGATTAGATAGAAAGAAAGATTATTTAAAAAAGGAGTTTAAAATGAAAGAAAGAAAAAATTGTTAGAAAGATAGATAGAAAGAAATAAAGATTAGTTAGAAATAAAGAAAGATTAGTTAGAAAAGAGAGAAAGAAAGAGAGAAAGAAAAAGAGAAATATTAGTTAAATAAGAAAGAATTATAAGTTAGAAAGAAAGAAAAATTAGAAAGGAAAAAAGATCGGCTAGAAAGATAGATAAATTAGTTAGAAAGAAAGATTAGTTAGAAAGAAAGAAAGAAAGAAAGAAAGAAAGAAAGAAAGAAAGAAAGAAAGATTATTAAGAAAGAAAGATTAGTTGAAAGAAAGAATAGTTGAAAGAAAAAAGAAAGAAATTAAGTTGGAAATTAATTATTTAGAAAAAAGATTGGTTAGAAAGAAAGATTATTTAGAAAGAAAGATTAGTTAGAAAGAAAGATTAGAATGAAAGAAAGATAGATTAGTATGAAAGAAAGAAAGATTAGTTAGAAAGAAAGATTAGTGACAAACTAGAAAAAAGTTTGAGACAAACTTTAAGTTGGCTTGAAAAAGCCGGACCAAAGAAAATAAGTTTAAAATAGTTTAAAGTAGTTTTACGTTTGATTGATGGATTACTTAGAAAGAAATTATAGTTAGAAAGAAAGAAAATGATAAGTTAGAAAGAAAAGTAAGATTAGTTAGATAGATAGAAAGATTAGTTTCAATAAAAGCAAGGTTAGTTAGAAAGAAAGATTAGTTAGAAAGAAAGAAAGATTAGTTAGAAAAAAAGGAAGATTAGTTTGAAAGAAGAAAGAAAGATTAGTTAGAAAGAAAGAAAGATTAGTTAAAGAATGATTAGTTAAAGAAAGAAAGATTAGTTAGAAAAAAAGAAAGAATGAAAGAAAGAAAGAAAAAAAAAGAAAGAAAGAAAGAAAGAAAGAAGAAAGATTAGTTAGAAAGAAAGAAATATTAGTTAAAAAGAAAGAAAAATTAGTTAGAAAGAATGAATGAAAGAAAGATTAGTTAGAAAGAAAGAAATATTAGTTAGAAAGAAAGAAAGAAAGAAAGAAAGATGAGGGAGAAAAAATAGAAAGATTAATTAGAAAGAAAAAATTTTGGTTAGAAAGAAAGAATGAAAGAAAGATTAGTTAGAACGAAAGAAGGAAGAAAGATTAGTTAGAAAGAAAGATTAGTATGAAAGAAAGATAGATTAGTATGAAAGAAAGAAAGATTAGTTAGAAAGAAAGATTAGTGACAAACTAGAAAAAAAGTTTGAGACAAACTTTAAGTTGGCTTGAAAAAGCCAGACCAAAGAGTTTGAATAAGTTTAAAATAGTTTAAAGAGTTTTACGTTTGATAGATGGATTACTTAGAAAGAAATTATAGTTAGAAAGAAAGAAAATGATAAGTTAGAAAGAAAAGTAAGATTAGTTAGATAGATAGAAAGATTAGTTTCAATAAAAGAAAGATTAGTTAGAAAGAAAGATTAGTTAGAAAGAAAGAAAGATTAGTTAGAAAAAAAGGAAGATAAGTTTGAAAGAAAGATTAGTTAGAAAGAAAGAAAGATTAGTTAAAGAATGATTAGTTAAAGAAAGAAAGATTAGTTAGAAAAAAGAAAGAATGAAAGAAAGAAAGAAAGAAAGAAAGAAAGATTAGTTGGAAAAAAGAAAGATAGATTAGTTAGAAAGAAAGAAAGATATATAGATTAGTTATAAAGATAGATTAGTTAGAAAGAAAGATATATAGATCAGTTAGAAAGAAATAAAGATATAAGTTAGAAAGAAAGAAAGATAGATTAGTTAGAAAGAAAGAAAGATAGATTAGTTAGAAAGAAAAAATAAAGATTAGTAAGAAAGATAGATTATTTAGAAAGATAGATAGATAAATAGATTAGTTAGAAAGAAAGACATATAGATTAGTTAGAAAGATTAGTTAGAAAGAAAGAAAGAAAGAAAGAAAGAAAGAAAGAAAGAAAGAAATAGGATCTAAGATTGATAGATAGATAGATTGGTTAGAAAGAAAGAAAGATTAGTTAGAAAGAAAGAAAGATTAGTTAGAAGAAAGATATATAGATTAGAAAGATAGATAGATAGATAGATAGATAGATAGATAGATAGATAGATAGATAGATAGATAGATAGATAGATAGATAGATAGATAGATAGATAGATAGATAGCAGTGGTGGAAAGAGTACTGACAAATTGTACTTAAGTAAAAGTATTGCTACTTAAGTAATAATTTACTTGAGTACAAGTAGAAGTACTGAAATATAATATGACTCAAGTAAGAGTAAATAAGTAGTTTGCTTAAAAACTACTCAAGTAACTACGTTACAAAGTACTTTAGTATTTTTCTATTTTTACCCAAAATGGGGAGATGATAGCGAAATGGAGCGCTAAACACTCTCATGTCATCTGTTTCATTCATACTGGAAGCCCCCAGTACTGATGCATAGAAGTATTAAACTTATGACATTTCAGGAAATGCCTTATATGGATATAATAACATGCAAATGGTGATGTTTTGACTTATGAAACATGAAGACAAACACATTATAGCTATAATATATCTGTGTTCATCAAACTATCAGGTATTTTCAAAAGAATGATGTAGGATATGTCTTTAAAAGGATAGTTCACCCAAAAATGAAAATTAGCCCATGATTTACTCTCCCTCAAGACATCCTAGAAGATATGACTTTCTGCTTTCAGTCAAATACAATCAGAGTTATATTAGAAAATGGCCTGGCTCTTCCAGCTTTATAATGGCAGTGAATGACTGGAGAAAATTTGAAGCCCAAAAAAGTGCATCCATCCATGATAAAAGTGCTCCACATATAGACTACTAGCTTTCTCTGTTGTCAAGAGCAAAATTTGTATTACTAATTTTTAAAAGTCCAAGTAAGATCATTTGAATGTTTTGATTTGAATCATTTCATAATTGACCGTTCGCAAAAGCCACGCCCCCTAGTAATTGTTGCTACGCCCGTCAAACAAATGGTCAAACACGACCAGCGCCACAGATTGCCATGAATGGAAGAGGTATACCCGTGCGTGTCAGTGACCTTTTTTCGAGCAATTACCTCCGCGATATCCTCCAGATCGAGGCAAAATGGGTTACAGTATGCAGTGGAGGGATATATTCAAAATATAAAAATACGCAATGAAGGAGACATGACTACTATTGAGGCTAATATACCGGTCTCAAGCGAAATCTGAGAAACCCCATGACCTGTAGCAGCTACCTCAAATGCAACCAGTAAATTACAGCCTTGAAGAAGATTTAATACGCTGGTTCAGTCGCTAATTGTTTGGAGTTAGAAATATATAATTCGCGCTGCATATTTAGTAATTTTGCCTCAGATACAGGATTATACATTCGCTTTAACAAGCAGGTTTTTCATTACCACGGCAACCGCTTGCGTGTCATGCTGAATCCGATTTTCGTGTTTAAAAAGTAACTATACATAAGAGACGGAAAGATGCAGATAACCATACATTTAAGGTTATTTCTATTCATTACGATATTGATTACGTTATATGAACTGATGTTGTCAAGTAAGCTTCATGCGTTCCCCGTTGCGAGCGTGCACTCCTCTAAACTGTACAGGTCCTGCACTGCTAGTGACTGCTGCTCATTTCCCCCCGAAAATATCACGTTAACAACAACCCTTTAGAAAACGTACTTCCTTTGTGGATCCTCTTGATCTGCTCTCTCCATGTTTCTTTGACTAATCTCAGTGTGTCAGTCTCATGCACGCTGTTCGCGAGTGAACCATGTTCGACACATGTAACTGGGAGTGGGGCCGTCCACACTGTTTTATCCATCGTAGGCACCGCTCACGTTGTGTTTTCGGCTTTGGGAACGAAAAGAACACAACTCCTCCAGACAATCTCTCGGAGTATCTAGTGTCCGGTTTACAAACGCAGTGGGCGCACCGCTTCACCAGCTTGCTTGGAGTCAATGTTTGACGGAGCTGCTCACATAGTAACGGTTGCTATGATGTGTGATTGGACAATGGCCGTTTTGGGGGAGGGGCCTGCGAACGGTCAATTGAAAGCAAAGAAGGTTAAGTGAGAGGTCCGATAAAAAAAGGTATGAAAAACAATAAAACAGTATGAATAAAAAATTCCCAGTAAAAAAAAAAATTAAGTAGGCTATGGTTAACATGTTAAATTAAATTATCTTTTTTTTTTGTTGTAGCCTACCGAAAATGTGCTGGGAGCCCACTGTTGCTATAGGAACGAACTACACTTTTACATGCATGATTGACAGGAATCATGCGATCTTATTTCACTGTTTTTTCAGCTTTGTACAAAGTTTGCTTCATATATTTAGTTTAACTGTATTGTTAAAGAGGGCGAGCTTTACTATTAATTGAACTGTGTGCATGTATTATAGACAGGGGCGTCGGACTGGGGGGAAAAGGGTACCGAGTACCCAGGGCCCGAGGCAGGGGGGGGGGGGGGGGGGGGCATTAGAAGTCAGTTTTCTATACAGACATATACATGCACTAACATTTGTATAGCATTAATGTACAAATAAAAAAGATCATGTGCAAAACTAAACTTGTAGTTAGGCACTGGTTTGGTATAAAAAAAAAGTTATTTTCATGCTGTGCAGGGCCCCACCACCCCTCTCGAATCAATGTAAATGGTACGACCCGCAGGTTAGGTGCTGCTGCGGACCTGCGGTGAATCAGTTGATGAGACAGGAGCTGGAGTGAGCCGTATGATAGGAACTAGGTAGGAAGACAGGGGAAGATTCATGTCTTTCCTTAAGAAAGGAAAATTAGGGGCTCAAAAAAACGAAAAGAAAAGATTAAAGAGACAAAGGCAAATGAGGGCAAGCAGTTGCTCACTCAGTTTTTTAAAAAGAAAGGTCCAAATGCATCATCGAGCATTAATTGTCTCCAGCTTGTCTCCTCTTCTGCTGCAGTTCTCCCCAGAGTCAGAAGTTTACATGTAGGCCTATATATTTCCCTTTATTGTCAAAATCTAACACCCGCGAAAAAACAGATCGTTAGCGCCTATTTTACCGCATTATGCAAATTGGCTCGCGCACGCTCTTACATTAAGTACGATTGTTCTCAGTTTAATGCACATTTTAATAATTGAAAATGACTTATTTTAAAACGTAATTCAAAGACTGAATGTCTAGTTTTGGCGGTTAGTGTACCCTGTGATTCTATAGTCTGCATTTATTTTAAACAGACAAATAATCGTTAATTAACTTGTACTGAGCCTACACTTTAAAAAGGTATTGTGACAATAAAGGATATTTTAGCAACCATTTGAAGCCATATATTTCAGTTTCAGACCTGCTAGACCTTTTGTAAGTAGTACTTTTGACAATAAAACAAAAATATATTAATCAGAGTGTGGCTTATTTTGTTTACATTTTAAGTGTTTTATGATAAAAGTGCAATACCCCACCCATTGGTATCACTATGGTATTTGGTACGGGGGCCCAGCAAGATGGTTTGTACCCAGGGCCCAAAATTTGGTGCTACGCCACTTACATTTATCTTGCTCCGTCCATGCAATAACTGCGTCCATGTTATGAGCCGAGCTTTTTTATTTACTTCAGCCTTTAACTGCTCAGTGCTCTGGTATTATCAATGGTATGACCCATTTCAGTAGTTGCCATAATTAAATATGAGCAGAATACTCACTTACATACATTCACTGAAATATTGAAACGTTAGCGCTACTGATTCAAAACACGAGCGCCAGTGATTGAATGTCAAAGCGCGGTTTGAACGCCCCGCCCCCCAGCCGAACTGAAAGTTTTGATTGGTTTTGCACCCGAGTCAGACCTGTCTGTTATTGGCTGAACTGTTTCAGTTCTGTCTGTTATTGGCTGAACCGCAGGGCTCCACGCAGTAGTTTGAAAAGTGTCTGTCAAATGTCAGCTTGCCCTGTTGCTCCGTCGGCACCTTTGTCAAAGTACTTTGTACTTTTTATGAAAAATAAATGTAGAGAAGTTGAATACTTTATTTTTTATTTTACTCAAGTAAGAGTAAAAGTACCACAATTTAATTATACTCAAGAAAGTAGAAAAAATCAAAAAATCTACTCAAGTACTGTAACGAAAGTATTTGTAATTAGTTACTTTCCACCACTGATAGATAGATAGATAGATAGATAGATAGATAGATAGATAGATAGATAGATTGGTTAGAAAGAAAGAAAGATTAGTTAGAAAGAAAGAAAGAAAGAAAGATAGATTAGTTAGAAAGAAAAATAGATAGATAGATAGATAGATAGATAGATAGATAGATAGATAGATAGATAGATAGATTGGTAAGAAAGAAAGATTAGTTAGAAAGAAAGAAAGAAAGATAGATTAGTTAGAAAAGAAAGATAGATAGATTAGTTAGAAAAGAAAGATAGATTAGTTAGAAAGATATATAGATTAGAAAGAAAGATAGATTAGTTAGAAAGAAAGAAAGATAGATTAGTTAGAATGAAAGAAAGATAGATTAGTTAGAAAGAAAGAAAGATTAGTTAGAAAGAAAGATAGATAGATAGATAGATTAGTTAGAAAGAAAGAAAGATAGATTAGTTAGAATGAAAGAAAGATAGATTAGTTAGAAAGAATGAAATATAGATAGATAGATAGATAGATAGATAGATAGATAGATAGATAGATAGATAGATAGATTGGTTAGAAAGAAAGAAAGATTAGTTAGAAAGAAAGAAAGAAAGATAGATTAGTTAGAAAGAAAAATAGATAGATAGATAGATAGATAGATAGATAGATTGGTTAGAAAGAAAGAAAGATTAGATAGAAAGAAAGAAAGAAAGATAGATTAGTTAGAAAAGAAAGATAGATAGATTAGTTAGAAAAGAAAGATAGATTAGTTAGAAAGATATATAGATTAGAAAGAAAGATAGATAGATAGATAGATAGATAGATAGATTAGTTAGAAAGAAAGAAAGATAGATTAGTTAGAACGAAAGAAAGATAGATTAGTTAGAAAGAAAGAAAGATTAGTTAGAAAGAAAGATAGATAGATAGATAGATTAGTTAGAAAGAAAGAAAGATAGATTAGTTAGAATGAAAGAAAGATAGATTAGTTAGAAAGAAAGAAATATAGATAGATAGATAGATAGATAGATAGATAGATAGATAGATAGATTAGTTAGAAAGAAAGAATGATTAGTTTGAAAGAAAGATTAGTTAGAAAGAACGATTAGTTAGAAAGAACGATTAGTTAGAAAGAAAGAAAGAAAGAAAGATTAGTTAGAAAGAAAGAGTAGTTAGAAAGAAATAAAGAAAGATTAGTTAGAAAGAAAGATAAATTGGTTAGAAAGATAGAAAGTTAGATAGATTAGTTAGAAAGAAAAATTAGTTAGAAGGAAGAAAGAAAGATAAGATTAGTTAGAAAGAAATATAGATTAGTTAAAAAGAAAAAAGAAAGAAAGAAAGAATGAAAGAAAGATTAGTTAGAAAGAAAGAAAGATTAGTTAGAAAGAAAGAAAGATTAGTTAGAAGAAAAAATAAAGATTAGTAAGAAAGAAAGATAGATTAGTTAGAAAGAAAGAAAGATTAGTAATAAAGAAAGATAGATTAGTTTGAAAGAAAGATATATTAGTTAGAAAGAAAGATAGATTAGTTAGAAAGAAAGATAGATTAGTTAGAAATAAAAAGAAAGATTAGTTAGTTACAAAGAAAGAAAGATTAGTTAGAAAGAAAGATAGATTGGTTAGAAAGAAAGAGAGAAAGAGAAATAAAGAGATTAGTTAAAAAGAATTATAGATAGATTAGTTAGAATCAAAGAAAGATAGATTAGTTAGAAAGAAAAAAAGATTAGTTAGAAAGAAAGAAAGAAAGATAGATTAGTTAGAAAGAAAGAGAAATAAAGAGAAATAAAGATATTAGTTAAAAGAATTATAGATAGATTAGTTAGAATCAAAGAAAGATAGATTAGATCTTTCTAATCTAAAGAAAGAAAGAAAGAAAGATTAGTTAGAAAGAAAGAAAGAAAGATAGATTAGTTAGAAAGAAAGAAATATAGATTAGTTAGAAAGAAAGATAGATTAGTTAGAAAATAGATAGATTAGTTAGAAAGAAAGAAAGAAAGATTAGTTAGAAACAAAAAAGATAGATTAGTTAGAAAGAAAGAAAGAAAGATTAGTTAGAAAGAAAGAAAGATTAGTTAGAAAGAAAGAAAGATAGATTAGTTAGAAAATAAAGATATATAGATTAGTTAGAAAAGAAAGATAGATAGATTAGTTAGAAAAGAAAAATAGATTAGTTAGAAAGATATATAGATTAGAAAGATAGATAGATAGATAGATAGATAGATAGATAGATAGATAGATAGATAGATTGGTTAGAAAGAAAGAAAGATTAGTTAGAAAGAAAGAAAAATTAGTTAGAAAGAAAGAAAGAAAGATAGATTAGTTAGAACGAAAGATAGATAGATTAGTTAGAAAAGAAAGATAGATAGATTAGTTAGAAAGAACGATTAGTTAGAAAGAACGATTAGTTAGAAAGAAAGAAAGAAAGAAAGAAAGAAAGAAAGAAAGAAAGAAAGATTAGTAAGAACGGAAGATTAGTTATTTAGAAAGAAAAAAGATTATTTAGAAAGAAAGAGTAGTTAGAAAGAAAGAAAGAAAGAAAGAAAGAAAGAAAGAAAGATTAGTTAGAAAGAAAGATAGATTGGTTAGAAAGAAAGAGAAAGAAAGAAATATTAGTTAGAAAGATAGAAAGTTAGATAGATTAGTTAGAAAGAAATATAGATTAGTTAGAAAGAAAGAAAGAAAGAAAGAAATAGGATCTAAGATTTATAGATAGATAGATTGGTTAGAAAGAAAGAAAGATTAGTTAGAAAGAAAGAAAGATTAGTTAGAAAGAAAGAAAGAAAGATAGATTAGTTAGAAAGAAAGAGTAGTTAGAAAGAAATAAAGAAAGATTAGTTAGAAAGAAAGATAGATTGGTTAGAAAGAAAGAAAGAAATATTAGTTAGAAAGATAGAAATTTAGATAGATTAGTTAGAAAGAAAAATTAGTTAGAAGGAATGATTCTTACTAGGACTGGTTGTTAAAGATCCCTAACTTTCAGCACAACAATTGAATGGGGATATCATCTTGGGTGGGGTGAACTTTGGCACAGAACTCACGGTGCCACCAGTGCGACACATCTTCAGTTGTGTGCCCGACCTCATTGGGTGTTTCGGCCACTTATCACAAGACACCCTCCGCCGGGGTTGGCCCACCACGGGTTGATCGGACCCGGGTGTGTGTCACACGGTGGTGGCACCACGCAATCATTTGGCAGCCCATGTTGCGTCCTTACGTTTCAGCCACAGCCAATGACTGCTCCGTTCCGCTGCAGTGGCAAGTTCTTTGATTGCCCTCCGTTGGGACTGCCCTCTGATCCCTACTTCCTTTAAGAGCCTTGTGGTAGAGCTGGCTACAAAACCCCTGCATCCCACCTCCACTAGCCACACCTTCACATTCCAGCCCCGCTCCTCTGCTTCAGCTGCTAAGTTGGCATATCGCAGCCTCTTCCGTTCGAATGCCTCATCAATGGCATCCTCCCATGGGACAGTCATTTCAACAATGAAGACACGCCGGCAGGACTTGGACCAGAGGACAAGGTCTGGGCGCAGGTTGGTTGCTGCAATTTCGGGTGGGAAGTTGAGCCTCTGGTTAAGGTCTACTCGCATTTCCCAATCCCGGGCTGCGTTCAGTGGGCCAGAGTTTGGGAGTGATGGCTTAGTCCCCTGTTTCACCCCTTCCCTCATGAAGATTGTTCTCCGTGGGATTGTAGTCTGGGCATTTAGAGGCGTGGTGTTGGTGGTTACCCTCTTGTTCTCAAGTTCGGCAGCCAAGCACCTCAGCACTTGGTTGTGGCGCCAGGTGTACCTTCCTTGAGTAAGGCTGGCCTTGCAACCCACCAGGATGTGTTTAAGGGTTGCTGGGGCTGCACACAGGGGACAGGCTGGGTCCTCTCCATACCAGAGATGTTGGTTGGTTGGGGAGGGCAGGACATCGTAAGTAGCTCTGATGATGAAACTTAGCCTATTAGCCTCCATGCCCCACATCTCACTCCATGTGATTTTCCTCCTCTCCACGCCATCCCACTTCATCCAGCGGCCTTGCTGGGCTTGGGAGACTGCCTTGGCACACCTGGCTGCTTCCTCTTGGTGGCGCACCTCCTCCACCACCATGTGCCGCCGTTCGGTTAGAGTAGCCTTTTGCCATGTGGGTGTTGCTGCTTCCAATCCAAGACCCCCTCTGCCATGTTGGACATGCCCCACTATATCTCGGTGTCTGAGGGCAGCCTTTGCCGCCACAACCGCTGCCGCCGGCTTCCATTTTCTCCCCGTTGCTAGGGTAGGAGCAGCACCTCTGACGACTGGATCCCGGGATTCTGTCAGAGTCATTTCCAGCCTTGATTTAGCACATTTGTACTCCTCCACCAGGCTTGAGATTGGCAGGGAGAGGGCTCCGTTGCCATACAGGCCAATGCTGGTAAGGCATCTCGGCAGTCCAAGCCATTTCCTCACTTGTGCATTCACTAATCTCTCCAGTCGAGTGGCATGGGATAGTGTGACCTCATAGATAGAAATTGGCCACATGAGACGGGGCAGCAGCCCAAACTGAAAGCACCACAGCTTCGGCTTCCCTGGGAGAGCAGTGTTGTTGATCTTCTTGAGGCCGCTGATTGTATCCTGCCTGAGTTGCTCCACCTGCTTCGAGTCTTTGAGTTCTGCGCTATACCAGCGGCCGAGGCTTTTGATGGGCTTCTCCAGGACTGTTGGTATTGGCTCGTTGTTAACCTGGAACCTCTCATTGGTAAGCTGGCCCTTGATAATGGAGATACTGCGGGATTTGCTGGGCTTAATCTCCATTCTTGCCCATTTGATGTTTCCCTGGAGTTTATCCAACAGGCGTTTGGTGCATGCATTTGTTGTTTTTATTGTCGTCATGTCGTCCATGTACGCCCTGATTGGAGGAAGACGCAGCCCGTTCTTCAACCGCTCCCCTCCTACCACCCATCGGGATGCTCGAATAATGAGCTCCATCGCCATGGTAAATGCCAGTGGAGAGATAGTGCAGCCCGCCATTATGCCTATCTCGAGGTGCTGCCAGGCAGTTGTACTGGCCTGTGCTGTTACACAGAATTGAAGGTCCTGGAAATAGGCTTTGACCAGCCTTGTGATACTCTCTGGGACTTGGAAGAAATTGAACGCAGTCCACAGAATTTCATGCGGCACTGACCCAAAGGCATTGGCAAGATCCAAGAAAACCACATGCAGGTCTTTCCTCTCCTTCTTGGCTGTCTGTATCTGATGCCAGATGACATTTGTGTGTTCCAGGCATCCTGAGAATCCACCTATCCCTGCCTTTTGCACTGTGGTGTCGACAAAGTTGTTCTTCTGCAAGAACACAGATAGCCTCTGGGCCACAACACTGAAAAATATCTTTCCTTCCACATTCAGGAGGCCGATCTGGCGGAACTGATCGATGTTTGAGGAATTCTTTTCTTTGGGAATCAGGATTCCTCCTGCCCGACGCCATGCCTTTGGTATAATTCCTTTTTCCCATGCCACTTTCATGAGCTTCCAGAGGTACTTCAAGACGCCTGGCGCGTTCTTATAGAGCCTATATGGAATGCCATTGGGCCCAGGGGCTGAAGCTGTTCTTGCACGCTTTACTGTGCTCTCCACTTCGCTCCAAGTAGGAGGTCTTACTTCCAGCTGGTGCTCGGGTGGTTGAATTGGCGGCATATCATCCGGGATGCTGGCTGGCACATGCCTCTGATTGTCAGAGTAGGTCTTCCTCAGGTGCTTCTCTAGTTCCCTTAAGGGTACTTTGAGGGTCCCAGTTTTCTCCTTGACAAAGAGGTCTTTGACAAACTTGTAGGGATCTCTGTAGAAAGCAGTCCTCGTTCGTTCCTTCTTCTTATGTTGTTTTCTAAGGCATTCTGCTCTTCGCAGTGTTGCAATACGCTGCTTGATGTCACCCTGTAGTGCCTCAAGTCCTTTCCTTTCCTCTTCTGTGGCCTTCTTCCATTGTTTTCTCAGGTTCCTTCTTTCTTTCACCAGTCGCTCAATCTCTTGTTGTCTCCTGGACTTGAGCTTGACTGCTGGGTTCTTCTGCGTCCCAAGGTTTGGGGTTGTACTTTTCACCCCAAATCTCACTGCTCCATAGCTGTATATGATCTCTCCGATCTTGTTCAGCTTTCTTTCCACACACCCTTTCAGACCTTCTAAGAGATGGACGAGGTCTGTGTCTGTGGTTTCCCACTCCTTTTTCTGGCAGGATTTGGGCCACAAGATTTGAGGCTTCCTTCCATTCATCTTCCTCTCTACTGCTGTCTGTGGCTGGATGGGCTCTGGACTCATGTCCGTTGGTGACTCTGTGCTTTGTTGAGCTTCTTCTTCTGGGGTTCTAATACCCTGTGGACTGTGGTGAATATCCTGCCACTGGGCTTCACTCGACTGATTTGCCCTACCTCTGAGGAAGTAGTGGTCAATGCGAGGCCCCTCGCTAGGCTCTCTCAGGCACTTTTTCCTGCCCTGGTGGATCTTGAGACCCTTCTCTGATGTTATCTTTTTCCAGCCACAGATGCAGCTTTGAAGCTTGTGTCCTGCCAGTGCTGTTACTCCATCAATTCCCGTGCTGAACATTTGATTCATTGTCGTTTCCATTCCAGGGTCTGTTACCGTGTGATCCACCGACGAGTCATCTTCCGCCCCCGCTCTCGCAGACTCAAGGGGTATTTTTCCTTTTGAATTCATAGCCATAGTTGGGTGGATCCAAGCCACTATATAGTGCAAGGCTCCTGCTAACACGGGTAGCGAACCCGTGCCAGCCCCGTTGGGGTCTGTTCCCTCCTGCCAGCAGTCTCTTCAGGCCGTCACCAGGTCTTTCCCGGGTTGTCAGCTGCCCTTTCGCAGCAGTCACTGGTTTTGAAATCAGATATCATGATTCTTACTAGGACTGGTTGTTAAAGATCCCTAACTTTCAGCACAACAATTGAATGGGGATGTCATCTTGGGTGGGGTGAACTTTGGCACAGAACTCACGGTGCCACCAGTGCGACACATCTTCAGTTGTGTGCCCGACCTCATTGGGTGTTTCGGCCACTTATCACAAGACACCCTCCGCCGGGGTTGGCCCACCACGGGTTGATCGGACCCGGGTGTGTAAGAAAGAAAGATAGATTAGTTAGAAAGAAATATAGATTAGTTAGAAAGAAAGAGAAAGAAAGATAGATTAGTTAGAAAGATAGATAGATAGATAGATTAGTTAGAAAGATTAGTTAGAAAGAAAGAAAGAAAGAAAGAAATATAGATAGATAGATAGATAGATAGATAGATAGATTAGTTAGAAAGAAAGAATGATTAGTTTGAAAGAAAGAAAGATTAGTTAGAAAGAACGATTAGTTAGAAAGAACGATTAGTTAGAAAGAAAGAAAGAAAGAAAGATACTAAGAAAGGAAGAAAGAAAGGAAGAAAGGAAGATTAGTTAGTTAGAAAGAAAAAAGATTAGTTAGAAAGAAAGAGTAGTTAGAAAGAAATAAATAAAGAAAGATTAGTTAGAAAGAAAGATAGATTGGTTAGAAAGAAAGAAAGAAATATTAGTTAGAAAGATAGATAGATAGATAGATAGATAGATAGATAGATAGATAGATAGATAAATAGATAGATAGATAGATAGATAGATAGATAGATAGATAGATAGATTGGTTAGAAAGAAAGAAAGATTAGTTAGAAAGAAAGATAGATTAGTTAGAAAGAAAGATAGATAGATTAGTTAGAAAAGAAAGATAGATTAGTTAGAAAGATATATAGATTAGAAAGAAAGATAGATAGATAGATAGATAGATAGATAGATTAGTTAGAAAGAAAGAAAGATAGATTAGTTAGAATGAAAGAAAGATAGATTAGTTAGAAAGAAATATAGATTAGTTAGAAAGAAAGACAGATTAGTTAGAAAGATTAGTTAGAAAGAAAGAAAGAAAGAAATATAGATAGATAGATAGATAGATAGATAGATAGATAGATTAGTTAGAAAGAAAGAATGATTAGTTTGAACGAAAGAAAGATTAGTTAGAAAGAACGATTAGTTAGAAAGAACGATTAGTTAGAAAGAAAGAAAGAAAGATTAGTAAGAAAGGAAGATTAGTTAGTTAGAAAGAAAAAAGATTAGTTAGAAAGAAAGAGTAGTTAGAAAGAAATAAAGAAAGATTAGTTAGAAAGAAAGATAGATTGGTTAGAAAGAAAGAAAGAAATATTAGTTAGAAAGATAGAAAGTTAGATAGATTAGTTAGAAAGAAAAATTAGTTAGAAGGAAGAAAGAAAGATAGATTAGTTAGAAAGAAATATAGATTAGTTAAAAAGAAAAAAGAAAGAAAGAAAGAAAGAAAGAAAGATTAGTTAGAAAGAAAGAAAGATTAGTTAGAAAGAAAGAAAGATTAGTTGAAGAAAAAATAAAGATTAGTAAGAAAGAAAGATAGATTAGTTAGAAAGAAAGAAAGATTAGTAATAAAGAAAGATAGATTAGTTTGAAAGAAAGATAGATTAGTTAGAAAGAAAGAAAGATAGATTAGTTAGAAAGAAAGATAGATTAGTTAGAAATAAAAAGAAAGATTAGTTAGTTACAAAGAAAGAAAGATTAGTTAGAAAGAAAGATAGACTGGTTAGAAAGAAAGAGAAAGAAAGAGAAATAAAGAGATTAGTTAAAAAGAATTATAGATAGATTAGTTAGAATCAAAGAAAGATAGATTAGTTAGAAAGAAAAAAAGATTAGTTAGAAAGAACGAAAGAAAGATAGATTAGTTAGAAAAGAAAGAAAGAAAGATTAGTTAGAAACAAAAAAGATAGATTAGTTAGAAAGAAAGAAAGATAGATTAGTTAGAAAGAAAGAAAGATAGATTAGTTAGAAAGATAGATAGATAGATAGATTAGTTAGAAAGAAAGAAAGAATGAAAGAAAGATTAGTTAGAAAGAAAGAAAGATAGATTAGTTAGAAAGAAAGAAAGATAGATTAGTTAGAAAGAAAAAAGGGTAACACTTTATTTGAAGGGGTGGGCATAAGACTGACATGACACTGTCATAAACATGACATAACACCTGTCATGAACATGAAGGAGTCTTTATGAATGTTTATGACTGTTGTCATTAAGTGTCATTCGGTAAATTATGACACTTTCAATGCAAAGTTGACATTGTTTAAAATGTCTTTGTTATGACAACTTGACATTACCCAAGACAAAAATGTCTTGATTATGACAACTTGACATTAACAAAGACAGAAATGTCTTTGTTATGACAACTTGACATTAACCGAGAAATCATAACCTGTCAACCTGTCACAACTTTGACCGTCATGACACCATTATAACTGTGTCATGAATATTACCTGTCCTCAAGTAAAGTGGAACACATTGTACTAGTTATAAAGATGTCATTAAGGGTTATTACACTGCAAAATGCTTGAAGTTTGATGATTAGACCTGTTATGACATATTTGTGACAGGTTGACAGGTTATGATTTCTTGGTTAATGTCAAGTTGTCATAACAAAGACATTTCTGTCTTTGTTAATGTCAAGTTGTCATAATCAAGACATTTTTGTCTTGGGTAATGTCAAGTTGTCATAACAAAGACATTTTTGTCTTTGTTAATGTCAAGTTGTCATAACAAAGACATTTTAAACAATGTCAACTTTGCATTGAAAGTGTCATAATTTACCGAATGACACTTAATGACAACAGTCATAAACATTCATAAAGACTCCTTCATGTTCATGACAGGTGTTATGTCATGTTTATGACAGTGTCATGTCAGTCTTATGCACACCCCTTCAAATAAAGTGTTACCGAAAAAAGATAGATTAGTTAGAAAGAAAAAAGAGAGATTAGTTAGAAAGAAAGATAGATTAGTTAGAAATAAAAAGAAAGATTAGTTAGTTACAAAGAAAGAAAGATTAGTTAGAAAGAAAGATAGACTGGTTAGAAAGAAAGAGAAAGAAACAGAAATAAAGAGATTAGTTAAAAAGAATTATAGATAGATTAGTTAGAATCAAAGAAAGATAGATTAGTTAGAAAGAAAAAAAGTTTAGTTAGAAAGAACGAAAGAAAGATAGATTAGTTAGAAAGAAAGAGAAATAAAGAGAAATAAAGAGATTAGTTAAAAAGAATTATAAATAGAATCAAAGAAAGATAGATTAGATCTTTCTAATCTAAAGAAAGAAAGAAAGAAAGAAAGATTAGTTAGAAAGAAAGAAAGAAAGATAGATTACTTAGAAAGAAAGAAATATAGATTAGTTAGAAAGAAATATAGATTAGTTAAAAAGAAAAAAAGAAAGAAAGAAAGAAAAGAAAGAAAGATTAGTTAGAAAGAAAGAAAGATTAGTTAGAAAGAAAGAAAGATTAGTTGAAGAAAAATAAAGATTAGTAAGAAAGAAAGATAGATTAGTTAGAAAGAAAGAAAGATTAGTAATAAAGAAAGATAGATTAGTTTGAAAGAAAGATAGATTAGTTAGAAAGAAAGAAAGATAGATTAGTTAGAAAGAAAGATAGATTAGTTAGAAATAAAAAGAAAGATTAGTTAGTTACAAAGAAAGAAAGATTAGTTAGAAAGAAAGATAGACTGGTTAGAAAGAAAGAGAAAGAAAGAGAAATAAAGAGATTAGTTAAAAAGAATTATAGATAGATTAGTTAGAATCAAAGAAAGATAGATTAGTTAGAAAGAAAAAAAGATTAGTTAGAAAGAACGAAAGAAAGATAGATTAGTTAGAAAAGAAAGAAAGAAAGATTAGTTAGAAACAAAAAAGATAGATTAGTTAGAAAGAAAGAAAGATAGATTAGTTAGAAAGAAAGAAAGATAGATTAGTTAGAAAGATAGATAGATAGATAGATTAGTTAGAAAGAAAGAAAGAATGAAAGAAAGATTAGTTAGAAAGAAAGAAAGATAGATTAGTTAGAAAGAAAGAAAGATAGATTAGTTAGAAAGAAAAAAGATAGATTAGTTAGAAAGAAAAAAGAGAGATTAGTTAGAAAGAAAGATAGATTAGTTAGAAATAAAAAGAAAGATTAGTTAGTTACAAAGAAAGAAAGATTAGTTAGAAAGAAAGATAGACTGGTTAGAAAGAAAGAGAAAGAAACAGAAATAAAGAGATTAGTTAAAAAGAATTATAGATAGATTAGTTAGAATCAAAGAAAGATAGATTAGTTAGAAAGAAAAAAAGATTAGTTAGAAAGAACGAAAGAAAGATAGATTAGTTAGAAAGAAAGAGAAATAAAGAGAAATAAAGAGATTAGTTAAAAAGAATTATAAATAGAATCAAAGAAAGATAGATTAGATCTTTCTAATCTAAAGAAAGAAAGAAAGAAAGAAAGATTAGTTAGAAAGAAAGAAAGAAAGATAGATTACTTAGAAAGAAAGAAATATGATTAGTTAGAAAGAAAGATAGATTAGTTAGAAAGATAGATAGATTAGTTAGAAAGAAAGAAAGAAAGATTAGTTAGAAACAAAAATGATAGATTAGTTAGAAATAAATAAAGATAGATTAGTTAGAAAGAAAGAAAGATAGATTAGTTAGAAAGATAGATAGATAGATTAGTTAGAAAGAAAGAAAGAATGAAAGAAAGATTAGTTAGAAAGAAAGAAAGATAGATTAGTTAGAAAGAAAGAAAGATAGATTAGTTAGAAAGAAAAAAGATAGATTAGTTAGAAAGAAAAAAGAGAGATTAGTTAGAAAGAAAGATAGAATTGTTAGAAAGAAAAAAGATAGAGAGATTAGTTAAAAAGAATTATAGATAGATTAGTTAGAATCAAAGAAAGATAGATTAGTTAGAAAGAAAGAAAGAAATATAGATTAGTTAGAAAGAAAGAGAAAGAAAGATAGATTAGTTAGAAAGATAGATAGATTAGTTAGAAAGAAAGAAAGATTAGTTAGAAACAAAAAAGATAGATTAGTTAGAAAGAAAGAAAGATAGATTAGTTAGAAAGATAGATAGATAGATTAGGTAGAAAGAAAGAAAGAATGAAAGAAAGAAAGATTAGTTAGAAAGAAAAAAGATAGATTATTTAGAAAGAAAGAAAGATAGATTAGTTAGAAAGAAAAAGATAGATTAGTTAGAAAGAAAAAAGAGAGATTAGTTAGAAAGAAAAAAGATAGAGAGATTATTTAGAAAGAAAGAAAGAGATTAGTTAGAAAGAACGATGGATAGATTAGTTAGAAGGAAAGATAGATTAGTTAGAAGGAATTATTAGTTAGAAAGAAAGATTAGTTAGAAAGAAGGAAAGAAAGAAAGAAAGAAAGAAAGATAGATAGATAGATAGATAGATAGATAGATAAAGATAGATAGATAGATAGATAGATAGATGGATGGATGGATGGATGGATGGATGGATGGATGGATAGATAGATAGATAGATAGATAGATAGATAGATAGATAGATAGATAGATAGATAGATAGATAGATAGATAGATTAGTTAGAAAGAAAGATTAGTTAGAAAGAAAGATTAGTTAGAAAGAAGGAAAGAAAGAAAGAAAGAAAGAAAGAAAGAAGATAGATAGGATAGATAGATTAGTTAGAAAGGAAGAAAGACAGATTAGTTAGAAAGAAAGATAGATTAGTTAGAAAGAAAGATAGAAAGATTAGTTAGAAAGAAAGAAAAAAGAAAGATATATATCAGTTAGAATGAAAGATAGATTAGTTAGAAAGAAAGATTAGTTAGAAAGAAAGATTAGTTAGAAAGATAGAAAGATTAGTTTCAAAGAAAGATAGATTAGTTAGAAAAGTAGATAGTTAGAAAGAGATAGATTAGTTAGAAAGAAAGATTAGTTAGAAAGATAGAAAGTTAGAAAGAAGTAAAGATTAGTTAGAAAGAAAGATAGATTAGTTAGAAAAAAGATTAGTTAGAAAGAAAGAAAGAGAAAGAAATATTAGTTAGAAAGAAAGATTAGTTAGAAAGAAAGAGAAAGAAAGATTAGTTAGATAGAAAGATTAGTTAGAAAGATAGAAAGATTAGTTTGAAAGAAAGATAGATTAGTTAGAAAGATAGATAGTTAGAAAGAGATAGATTAGTTAGAAAGAAAGATTAGTTAGAAAGATAGAAAGTTAGAAAGAAGTAAAGATTAGTTAGAAAGAAAGATAGATTAGTTTGAAAAAAAGATTAGTTAGAAAGATAAAAAGATTAGTTTGAAAGAAATATAGATTGGTTAGAAAGAAAGAGAAAGAAAGATTAGTTAGAAAGAAAGAGAAAGAAAGATTAGTTAGAAAGAAAGAAAGAAAGAAAGAAAGATTAGTTAGAAAGAAAGAGAAAGAAAGATTAGTTAGAAAGAAAGAGAAATAAGATTAGTTAGAAAGAAAGAGAAATAAAGATTAGTTAGAAAGAAAGAGAAAGAAAGATTAGTTAGAAAGAAAGAAAGAAAGAAAGAAAGAAAGATTAGTTAGAAAGAAAGAGAAAGAAAGATTAGTTAGAAAGAAAGAGAAATAAAGATTAGTTAGAAAGAAAGAGAAATAAAGATTAGTTAGAAAGAAAGAGAAAGATTAGTTAGAAAGAGATAGATAGATAGATAGATAGATAGATAGATAGATAGATAGATAGATAGATAGATAGATAGATAGATAGATAGATAGATAGATAGATAGATAGATTTGTAGTTTATTAGTACATGTAGAATGGTAGTTTAATTGAGTCTAGGGCTTCAGGGATTTTAGATTTGAGTTAATTTGGTGTTCACTACTGGGCCACCGTAGTCTTGGCTCATTTTGAACTGTTGCAATGAAAGTCAATGGGATTTTATGATTTTTAATATTAATTTTTAAGAAATCTGACAGTCAAATCAGTCTGAAAAGATATAGCCCACTAAGTCAGAACAGTCTGAAGGTCTGACCCAAGTTTGGAGTTTGTAGAGTTAAAGCTCTAGGACGAGTTAGATATAGAAATTTGTGAGTAATAATAATAATAATAATAATAATAATAATAATAATAATAATAATAATAAGTTTAAAATTGGATTTCAGTAAGTTGGCTTTCTCAAGCCAACTTAACAAAGATTAATTAGAAAAAAAGATTAGTTAAAAAGAAAGTAGATTAGTTAGAAAGATTATTTAAAAAAGAAAAAAAGATTAGTTAGTTAGAAAGAAAGATTAGTAAGAAAGAAAAATAGGTTAGAATGAAAGAAAAAATAGTTAAAAAGAAAGAAAGATTAGTTAGAAAGAGAGAAAAAGAAAGATTAGTTAAAAAAGAAAGAATTAGTAAGAAAGAAAAATTAGTTAGAAACAAAGAAAGAATAGTTGAAAGAAAAAAGAAAGAAAGAAAGAAAGACTATTATAAAGAAAGAAAGATTAGTAATAAAGAAAGAAATAGAAAGAAAGAAAGAAAGAAAGAAAGAAAGAAAGAAAGAAAGAAAGAAAGAAAGAAAGAAAATAAGAAAGAAAGAAAGGATAAATAAAGAACGATTAGTTAGAAAGAAAGATTAGTTAGAAAGAAAGGAAAAATAAATAAAGAATGATTAGTTAGAAAGAACGATTAAAAGGAAGATTAGTTAGACATATGAGCTTTTGCAGTACAATGCATACAAAACAGAATGCAGAATGCATCATTCCAGCTAGGTGCTGTTGCAGTGCATACAAAATCTAAATGAATCGTTTGTGCGTTAAAACCTACATATAAACGTACATATAAACTATGCACCGTTGATGTTGCATTGCAATAGATTCAACAAGATTGCGTTGTGCATTAAAGAAATATCAAAAACAGAAATATATTTAATATATAAATAATTAATAATTAAATATATAAATAATTTTCTGCACTACATATTCCTTTGTGTAATGAAGAGAGTAACTAACTCATTCCGAAGGTCATTGAAGAGTTTACACACGATTGCAAAGTTAGTTTTAGTTAGAAAATCCAATGCATGGGAAATGCATGGAGGGAAAAATTTGATTTTTAAAATCAGATTTTTTTTTTTTTACAATAAAAACTCACAAACTCCCTCTGATGTTAAATTAATCCATATTTAACCTGCTGAAAATATTTCTGCCAAAGAGTCCTCGATCTTGATCTTTCTATACATTCTCTGACTCCTTTTGATGTTAAATCAGCCAGACAGTTGTCCATATTTGACCCAATGAAAATAATTATTGCCATCAGTTCCTTAAAATGTTTTTTTTCAATATAAACTGATGTTAATTTTTTCCATATTTGACAAGAAATTATTTCTACCAAAAGTCCTTGATCTTGATCTTTCTATACATTCTCATTGACTTCTTTTTGAGGTTAAATCAGCCAGACAGTTATATTTGACCCATTGAAAATAATTCTGGGCAAAAGGTCCTCAAAAGTTTTTTTTTTTTTTTTTTCAATATAAACTCACAGACTCCTTCTGATGGTAAATTATCAAAATTAAATTAAAATTAAAAATGAAAAAAAAAAAAAAAAACAGTTTTTTTCATTTTTTTTTTTCAATATAAGACTCCTTCTGGTGTTAAATTATTACATATTTGACCTAATGAAATTATTTCTACCAAAGAGTCCTTGATCTTGATCTTTCTATACATTCTCATTTACTTCTTTTTGATGTTACATCAGCCAGACAGTTGCCCACATTTGACCCAATGAAAATAATTCTGGCCAAAGAGTCCTCAAAAGTTTTTTCTTCCAATATAAACACAGTTTTTTTTTTTCAATATAAACTCACAGACTCCTTCTGATGTTAAATTGTTCCATATTTGACCAAATGAAAGTATTTCTACCAACAGTCCTTGATCTTGATCTTTCTATACATTCTCATTGACTTCTTTTTGATGTTACATCAGCCAAACAGATGTCCATATTTGACCCATTGAAAATAATTCTGGCCAAAGGGTCCTCAAAAGTTTTTTCTTCCAATATAAACACAGTTTTTTTTTTCAATATAAACTTAAAGAATCCTTCTGATGTTAAATTATTCCATATTTGACCTAATGAAATTATTTCTACCAAAAGTCCTTGATCTTGATCTTTCCATACATTCTCATTGACTGCTTTTGACCCTTTGAAAATAATTCTGGCCAAAGGGTCCTTGAAAGTTTTTTCTTCCAATATAAACTCACAGTTTTTAAAATAAAATTTTAAAATAAAAAAAAAAAAAACAGTTTTTTTTTTCAATATAAGACGTTAAAAAGACTGATGTTAAATTATTACATATTTGACCTAATGAAATTATTTCTACCAAAGAGTCCTTGATCTTGATCTAATACATTCTCATTGACTTCTTTTTGATGTTACATCAGCCAGAAAGTTAGAAAAAAAGAAAGATTAATTGAAAGAAAGATTGGTTAGAAAGAAAGATTAGTTTGAAAGAAAGCAAGAAAGATTAGTTTGAAAGACTAGTTCTGAAAGAAAGATCAGTTATGAAGAAAGAAAGAAAGAAAGAAAGAAAGAAAGAAAGATTAGATGTAAAGAAAGAAAGGTTAGATGTACAGAAAGAAAGATTAGTTAGAAAGATAGATTATTTAGAAAGATTGAAAGAATAGTTGAAAGAAAAATAAAGAAATTAGGTTGGAAATTAATTAGAAAGAAAGATTAGTTAGAATGTAAGAAAGATTAGAAATTACTTAGAAGGAAAAAAGAAAGATTAGTTAAAAAATATAGTATTTGGAAAGAATGAGTTAGAAAAAAATAACGATTAGTTAGAAAGAAAGAAAGATTAGCTTGAAAGAAAGAAAGAAAGAAAGAAAAGGAAAGAAAGAAAGATTAGTTGGAAAGAAAGAAAGATTAGTTAGAAAGAAAGAAAGAAAGAAAGAAAGAAAGAAAGAAAAGAAAGAAAAGAAAGAAAGAAAGGAAAAATAAATAAAGAATGATTAGTTAGAAAGAAAGATTAGTTTGAAAGAAAGATTAGTTAAAAATATAGAAAAATTACAAAGAAAGATTAGTTAGAAAGAAAGATTAGTTAGAAAGATTAGTTTGAAAGAAAGAAAGATTAGTTAGAAAAAAAGAAAGATAGTTAGAAAGAAAGATTAGTTTGAAAGAAGATTAGTTAGAAGAAAGAAAGATTAGTTTGAAAGAAAGAATGAAAGAAAGAAAGAAAGATCAGTTAAAAAGAACAAAAGATTAGTTCGAAAGAAAAAACAAAAGATTAGTTTGAAAGAAAGAAAAGTTAGAAAGAAAAACAGAAAGATTAGTTAGAATGAAAGAAAGATTAGTTAGTATGAAAGAAAGATTAGTTAGAAAGATAGATCAATTCGTATGAAAGAAAGATTTGTTAAAAAGAAAGATTAGTAAGAAATGAAGAAAGATTAGTTAGAAAGATAGATAGATTAGTTAGAAAGAAAGAAAGATTAGTTTGAAATAAAGAAAAATTAGTTTGAAATAAAGAAAAGATTAGTTTGAAATAAAGAAGATTAGTTAGAAAGAAAGACAGAAAGATTAGTTAGAATGAAGAACTGAAAGATTAGTTTAGAAGGAAAGAAAGGTTAGTTAGAAAGATGGAAAGATTAGTTAGAAAGATAGTTTAGTATGAAAGAAAGAAAGAATTAGTTAGAAAGAAAGATTGGTAAAAAGGAAGAACAAATAGTTAGAAAGAAAGAAAGATTGGTTAGAAAGATAGATTAGTAAAAAAGAAAGAAAGATTAGTTTGAAATAAAGAAAGACTAGTTTGAAAAAAGAAGGATTAGATAGAAAGATTAGTTAGAAAGATTAGTTGAAAGACAGACAGACAGAAAGATTAGTAAGAAAGAAATAAAGAAAGATTAGTTAGAATGAAAGAAAGAAAGAAAGATTAGTTAGAAAAAAAGATTAGTGAGAAAGAAAGATTAATTAGAAAAAAAAGATTAGTTAAAAAGAAAGAAAGATTAGTTAGTTAGAAAGAAAGATTAGTAAGAAAGAAAAATAGGTTGGAATGAAAGAAAGAAAAAATAGTTAGAAAGATAGATAGATTAGTATGAAAGAAAGAAAGATTAGTTAGTAAGATAGATAGATAAGTTAGAAAGAGAGAAAGAAAAAGAGAAATATTAGTTAAAAAGAAAGAATTATAAGTTAGAAAGAAAGAAAAAATAGTTAGATTGGTTAGATAGATTAGAAAGAAAGATTAGTTAGAATGAAATAAATAAAGAAAGAAAGAAATAAAGAAAGAAAGAAAGAAAGAAAGAAAGAAAGAAAAGAAAGAAAGAAAGAGAAAGACTACTTAGAAAAGAAGGACTAGTTATAATGATCAGTTATGAAGAAAGAAAGAAAGAAAGAAAGAAAGAGAGAAAGAGAGAAAGAAAGAATAGATGTAAAGAAAGATTAGATGTAAAGAAAGTAAGAAAGATAGACAGATAGAATAGTTGAAAGGAAAAAGAAAAATTAAGTTGAAAATTACAGTTTTTCTCAATCGATTTGGTACATTTCTCCAAACTCATGTAACTGCTCTCAAAACAGTTAACACAGCAAACTAAACGCACTCTTAAGTTGGCGAAACAGATAAGTATTCACTGCACAATGAAACACAGCATTTTATTCTAGTAATGCATTTATTAAAATTCAATATTAACATCAAAACTAAAAGTGTGTTCTCTGTTGATTTTATAAAAAATTCAGCTGAAGATACACAAATAAATAAATGAAAATACATGTTTTTCATTAAGTTCTTTAATGATGAGTTAAGGTGTATAAAGTGTATACTGTAACAATGAGTTGTCACTCCACAAAATATATATATATATATATATTATGCAAATAAATAAAATAAAATAAAAAAGTACTGCATTCATTGAATCAATTAATTTATTGATCATGCCTCTCAATTACATCAGAGAATTATCAACAGCAAATATTTTTACGAGTCATGCATCGTGGGAAAAAAACACCTTGAATGCTGTATTCATCCTTGACATGCTTTTGCCCCAATATCACAGGCCTCTTCCATCGCTTGAAGACTTACTTGGTTGTAAGGGTTGTGATTATGCACTTTCCATCTCCAAGAGGAGAAGAATTCCTCAACTGGATTCAGGAAAAGAGAATATGGTGGAAGGAACACCATCCTGAAATGTGGGTGATTCTCAAACCACTCTCACACTAGTGCTGAATGGAGGAATTGGACCTCATACATCCTCAGCTCTTTCTTTCTTTCTTTTTTCTTTCTTTCTTTCTTTCTTTCTTTCTTTCTTTCTTTCTTTCTTTCTTTCTTTCTTTCTTTCTTTCTTTCTTTCTTTCTTTCTTTCTTTCTTTCTTTCTTTTCTTTCTCCTACATCCTCAGCTCTTCTTTCTCCTACATCCTCAGCTCTTCTTTCTCCTACATCCTCAGCTCTTCTTTCTCCTACATCTTCAGCTCTTTCTCCTACATTCTCAGCTCTTCTTTCTCCTACATCCTCAGCTCTTCTTTCTCCTACATCCTCAGCTCTTCTTTCTCCTACATCTTCAGCTCTTTCTCCTACATCTTCAGCTCTTCTTTCTCCTACATCTTCAGCTCTTCTTTCTCCTACATCCTCAGCTCTTCTTGCTCCTTCTCCTATATTTTCAGCTCTTCTTTCTCCTACATCTTCAGCTCTTCTTTCTCCTACATCCTCAGCTCTTCTTGCTCATTCTCCATCTCCTCTTCCTCTACTTTTCCCTCTACCCTGTCCACCAACTCTCTCTTACACCTCCTTTTCCACCGCTCATTCTTCTTCTTTTTATTGTCTTTTCTCCTCATTTGTCTTCTTTGTTGTTTTTCTCTTCCTGTTTTGTAGTTGTTGTAATAAAGACAGATGTGTGAACAATTAGGAGATTTGCATTTTCTGTGTTGAGCGGATTACTAACTATTTAGATATCAATTTGGGGTTAATTAAGGACATAAGGTGTGCAACTGACTATTTTACAATTCACAGAGTTTTGTTTATGTTTTGAAAATGGTACAAAAATGTTTGTGATCTGTGTGAAGATATTAAAATTCACACTTCAATATTAAATGAAGACCAATAAAAAAGCTGCAAATGTTTTTTCCTGATATATTAAAGATTTGGTTGGCTGTATGAACTGTTGTGATAACGTTAGGGAATTTTGTGCACAGTGTTTTGATAAAATGATGCTTTTGATTTGTAATTTGTATGAAATGAAGGAGAATTTACTATCTGTTTAGGACTATTACGAAGTGTACAGATCACTGTGTTAAATGTTTTGAGAGCAGTTACCTGAGTTTGGAGAAATGTACCAAATCGATTGAGAAAAACTGTAATTAGTTAGAAAGATTAGTTAGAAAAAAGATTAGTTGAAAAAAGATTAGTTGAAATAAAGAGATATTAGTAGACTGAAAGAAAGATTAGTGAGAAAGAATGATTAATTAGAAAAAAGAAAGATTAGTTAAAAAAAAGTAGATTAGATGAAAGAAAGATTATTTAAAAAAGAAGTTTAGAATGAAAGAAAAAATAGTTAGAAAGATAGATAGAAAGAAACAAAGATTAGTTAGAAATAAAGAAAGATTAGTTAGAAAAGAGAGAAAGAAAGAGAGAAAGAAAAAGAGAAGTATTAGTTAAATAAGAAAGAATTATAAGTTAGAAAGAAAGAAAAATTAGTTAGAAAGAAAAAAAGATCGGCTAGAAAGATAGATAGATTAGTTAGAAAGAAAGATTAGTTAGAATGAAAGAAAGAAAGAAAGATTATTAAGAAAGATTAGTTGAAAGAAAGAATAGTTGAAAGAAAAAAGAAAGAAATTAAGTTGGTAATTAATGAGTTAGAAAGAAAGATTAGTGAGAAAGATAGATAGATTAGTATGAAAGAAAAAAAAGAAAGATTAGTTAAAAAAGAAAAAAAGATTAGTTGAAAAGATAGATAGATTAGTTATAAAGAAATAAAGATTAGTTAGAAAAAAAGATTAGTTGAAACAGACAGAAAGATTAGTTAGAATGAAAGAAAGAAAGATTAGTTAGAAAGAAAGATTAGTGAGAAAGATTAATTAGAAAAAAAGGAAAGATTAGTTAGAAAGAAAGATTAATTAGAAAGAAAGCAAGAAAGATTAGTTTGAAAGAAAGAAAAAAAGAAAGAAAGAAAGAGAAAGATAAGTTAGAAAAGAAAGAAAGAAAGGAAAAAGAAAGAAAGAACGATTCGTTAGAAAGAACGATTAGAAAGGAAGATTAGTTAGACATATGAGCTTTTGCAGTAACAATGCATACAAAACAATGCAGAATGCATCATTCCAGCTAGGTGCTGTTGCATTGTATACAAAATCTAAATGAATCGTTTGTGCGTTAAAACCTACATATAAACTTACATATAAACTATGCATCCATGATGTTGCATTGCAATGCATTCAACAAGATTGCGTTGTGCATTAAAGAAATATCAACAACAGAAATATATTTAATATATAAATAATTCATAATTAAATATATAAATAATTTTCTGCACTACATATTCCTTTGTGCAATGAAGAGAGTAACTAACTCATTCCGAAGATCATTGAAGAGTTTAAAGATTAATGCATTGCACAGACTATCAAGCGTTGTGCATTGAAGAATAAGCACTAAGCAATTTGTTACATTGCAACGCATTCAAGAACTAACTCCGTAGTGCATTAAAGAGATGTGCAAAGCAATCTATCGTTTCATTGCATTGTATACGATCAAGCGTTGAGCATTGAAGAATGATATATAAGCATTATGCACTTTGATGCATTGGATTACATTCAAGAACGAACTCATACTGTAGTGCATTAAGAGATGTGCAATGTAATCTGTATTTGCATTCAAGAACCAACTATTCCGTATTGCATTGAAAAGATATCATTTGCACATATGCACAAAGCTTGATCATGAGTGAATGCAATGGCAACAGCATATTGCATTGCACATCTCACTACGGAGTGAGTTAGTTCTTAAATGCTTTGCAATGTACTAAGTGCATAATGCATATTCTTCAATGCACAACTCTTGTTCGTATGTGCAATGAAACGCAACAGGACATTGCATTGCAATCTCTTCAATGCACTTCGGAATGAGTTAGTTTTTGAATGCATTGCAACGTGGAAAAGGTGCATATTGCTTAAATGTTATTCTTCAATGCAAAACGCTTGTACGTATGTGCAATGCATTGCAATAGCAGATTGCATTGTGCCATCCATTGCAATCTTTTTAATGCACTTCGGAATGAGTTAGTTTTTAAATGCATTGCAATGCAACAAAATGCATATTGCTTATGTTATTCTTCAGTGCAAAATGCTTGACCGTTGTGCAATGCATTGCATTGGCAGATTGCATTGCACATCTCTTTAATGCAATACGGAATAAGTGATTTCTTGAATGCAGTGTAATGCAACAAAGTGCATATTGCTTATTCTTCAATGCAAAACGCTTGATCTTTTCATATCATATCAGAATGCATTGTAATCTCTTCAATGCACTACGGAATAAGTTAGTTATTGAATGCATTGCAATGCAACAAAGTCCATATTGCTTATTCTTTAATGCAAAACGCTTGATCGTATTTGTAATGCATTGCAAAGCAGATTGCATTGCAATCTCTTCAATGCACTTCGAAATGAGTTAGTTATTGAATTTATTGCAATGCAACAAAGTCCATATTGCTTATTCTTCAATGCAAAACGCTTGATCGTATTTGTAATGCATTGCAAAAGCAGATTGCCTTGCAATCTCTTCAATGCACTTCGAAATGAGTTAGTTATTGAATGCATTGTAATGCAACAAAGTGTATATTGCTTATATGTTATTCTTAAATGCAAAACGCTTGATCGTGTGTGCAATTAAATGCAACAGCAGATTGCAAGAAAGGAATGAGTGAGTTCTTCAAACTAAGTGCATTTTTTTAACATTCTCTTTAGTAAATTTTCATTGCACAGATGAATAAATTAAATATTTCGTTCTATATAGCTTATATGTTATTTCTCAAAGCACAACAATAGATCGTGTACAATGTAATGCAAAATCACTTGTGGTATGTCTTGTTTTTACATTGTACAGGTGAATAAGTTAGATCTTTTATGAATGCAATGCAAAGCACAAATGTTATAATTTAAAAACCTATGGAATGAATTAGTTCTGAGTTAGTAAATGAGTTAGTTTTAGTTGGAAAATTCAATGCATAGGAAATGCATGGAGGGAAAAATTAGATTTTTAAAATTAGAATTTTTTTTTTTTTTTTTTACAAATAAAAACTCACAAACTCCCTCCTGATATTAAATTAATCCATATTTAACCTGCTGAAAATATTTCTGCCAAAGAGTCCTCGATCTTGATCTTTCTATACATTCTCATTGACTCCTTTTGATGTTAAATCAGCCAGACAGTTGTCCATATTTGACCCAATGAAAAGAATTCTGTCCAAAGGGTCCTCAAAAGTTTTTTTTTTCCAATATAAACTCACAGACTCCTTCTGATGTTAAATTATTCAATATTTGACCTAATGAAATTATTTCTACAGAAGAGTCCTTGATCTTGATCTTTCTATACATTCTCATTGACTTCTTTTTGATGTTACATCAGCCAGACAGTTGTCCATATTTGACCCAATGAAAATAATTCTGGCCAATAGGTCCTCAAAAGTTTTTTCTTCCAATATAAACTCACAGTTTTGTTTTGTCTTTTTTTCCAATATAAACTCACAGACTCCTTCTGATGTTAAATTATTCCATATTTGACCTAATGAAATTATTTCTACCAAAAGTCCTTGATCTTTCCATACATTCTCATTGACTGCTATTGATGTTAAATCAGCCAGACAGTTGTCCATATTTGACCCATTGAAAATAATTCTGTCCAAAGGGTCCTCAAAAGTTTTTTTTTCCCAATATAAACTCAGTTTTTTTTATTTTTTTTTCAATATAAACTCACAGACTCCTTCTGATGTTAAATTATTCAATATTTGACCTAATGAAATTATTTCTACAGAAGAGTCCTTGATCTTGATCTTTCTATACATTCTCATTGACTTCTTTTTGATGTTACATCAGCCAGACAGTTGTCCATATTTGACCCAATGAAAATAATTCTGGCCAATAGGTCCTCAAAAGTTTTTTCTTCCAATATAAACTCACAGTTTTGTTTTGTCTTTTTTTCCAATATAAACTCACAGACTCCTTCTGATGTTAAATTATTCCATATTTGACCTAATGAAATTATTTCTACCAAAAGTCCTTGATCTTTCCATACATTCTCATTGACTGCTATTGATGTTAAATCAGCCAGACAGTTGTCCATATTTGACCCATTGAAAATAATTCTGGGCAAAAGATCCTCAAAAGGTTATTTATTTTTATTTATTTTTTCAATATAAACTCACAGACTCCTTCTGATGTTAAATTACTCCATATTTGACCTAATGAAATTATTTCTACCTAAAGTCCTTGATCTTGATCTTTCCATACATTCTCACTGACTGCTTTTGATGTTAAATCAGCCAGACAGTTGTCCATATTGACCCATTGAAAATAATTCTGGCCAAAGGGTCCTCGAAAGTTTTTTCTTCCAATAACAGGTAACAGTTATTTCGTTTATTTTTTTTTTTTTTTGGTTTCTCAATATAAGACTCCTTCTCATGATAAATTATGCCATATTTGACCTAATGAAATTATTTCTACCGAAGAGTCCTTGATCTTGATCTTTCTATACATTCTCATTGACTTCTTTTTGATATTACATTAGCCAGACAGTTGTCCATATTTGACCCATTGAAAATAATTCTGGGCAAAAGGTCCTCAAAAGTTTTTTTTTTCCAATATAAACTCACAGACTCATTCTGATGTTAAATTATTCCATATTTGACCTAATGAAATTATTTCTACCAAAAGTCCTTGATCTTGATCTTTCCATACATTCTCATTGACTTCTTTTTGATGTTACATCAGCCAGACAGTTGTCCATATTTGACCCAATGAAAATAATTCTGGCCAAAGGGTCCTCAAAAGTTTTTTCCAATATAAACACAGTTTTTTTTTCTTCAATATAAACTCACAGACTCCTTCTGATATTAACTTATTCCATATTTGACCTAACGAAATTATTTCTACCAAAAGTCTTTGATCTTGATCTTTCAATACATTCTCATTGACTTCTTTTTGATGTTACAGTAAATCAGCCAGACAGTTGTCCATATTTGACCCATTGAAAATAATTCTGGGCAAAAGGTCCTCAAAAGTTTTATTTTTATTTTTATATAAACTCACAGACTCCTTCTGATGTTAAATTATCAAAATTAAATTTAAATTTAAATGTAAACATTTTTAAAAAAACTTTTTTTTATTTATATTATTATTATATATATATATATATATATATATATATATATATATATATATATATATATATATATATAATATATATATATATATAATATATATATATATAATAATATATAATATAATATATATATATATAAATAATAATAAATAAAAAAAAGTTTTTTAAAAAATGTTTACATTTTTTGGTAGAAATAATTTCATTAGGTCAAAATATGTACTAATTTAACATCCGAAGGAGTCTTATATATATATATAAGACTCCTTCGGATGTTAAATTAGTACATATTTGACCTAATGAAATTATTTCTACCAAAAAGTCCTTGATCTTTCTATACATTCTCATTGACTTCTTTTTGATGTTACATCAGCCAGACAGTTAGAAAAAAGAAAGAAAGATTAGTTAGAAAGAAAGCAAGAAAGATTAGTTTGAAAGAAAGACTAGTTATAAAGAAAGATCAGTTATGAAGAAAGAAAGAAAGAAAGATTAGATGCAAAGAAAGAAAGATTAGATGTAAAGAAAGAAAGAAAGATTAGTTAGAAAGAAAGAAAGTTTAGTTAGAAAGATAGATAATGAATGAATAGGTAGTAAGAAAGATTGAAAGAATAGTTGAAAGAAAAATAAAGAAATTAGGATGGAAATTAATTAGAAAGAAAGATTAGTTAGAAAGTAGAAAGATTAGTTAGAAAGAAAGACAGATTGATTACCTAGAAAGAAAGAGAAATTACTTAGAAGGAAAAAAGAAAGATTAGTTGAAAAAGATATTATTTGGAAAGACTGATTAGTTAGAAAAAAATAACGATTAGTTAGAAAGAAAGATTAGCTTGAAAGAAAGAAAGATTAGTTGGAAAGAAAGAAAGATTAGTTTGATAGATAGAAAGAAAGAAAGAAAGAAAGAAAGAAAGAAAGAAAGAAAGAAAGAAAGGAAAATAAATAAAGAATGATTAGTTAGAAAGAAAGATTATTTGAAAGAAAGATTAGTTAAAAATATAGAAAAATTAGTTAGAAAGAAAGATTAGTTAGAAAGAAAGATTAGTTTGAAAGAAAGAAAGATTAGTTTGAAAGAAAGACTAGTTTGAAAGAAAGAAAGAAAGAAAGAATGAAAGAAAGTAAGATCAGTTGGTAACGCTTCCTTTTACAGTACAGTACTTACAGTGTACTTACAGTGTACTTACCTAGAAAGTACTGGCTAATATAAGGTAAGTACATGGGACAGGGGGAGGTTTAGGGGTAGGTTCAGGGTTAGTACTAGTTATTACCCAGTAGTTGTAGTTACTACAATAAGAACATAGTATTTACATGGGTAACTGGACTGTAAAAGGAAGCGTTACCGATCAGTTAAGAAAGAACAAAAGATTAGTTCGAAAGAAAAAACAAAAGATTAGTTTGAAAGAAAGAAAAGTTAGAAAGAAAGATAGAAAAGTTAGAAAGAAAGAAAGATTAATTTGAAAGAAAGATTAATTAGAAAGAAAAACAGAAAGATTAGTTAGAATGAAAGAAAGATTAGTTAGTATGAAAGAAAGATTAGTTAGTATGAAAGAAAGATTAGTTAGAAAGATAGATAAATTAGTATGAAAGAAAGAAAAATTAGTTAAAAAGAAAGATTAGTAAGAAAGGAAGAAAGATTAGTTAGAAAGATAGATAGATTAGTTTGAAATAAAGATTAGTTTGAAATAAAGAAAGATTAGTTAGAAAGATTAGTTAGAAAGATTAGTTTGAAAGAAATAAAAGTTAGAAAGAAAGAAAAAACAAAAGATTAGTTTGAAAGAAAGAAAAGTTAGAAAGAAAGATAGAAAAATTAGAAAGAAAGATTAGTTAGAAAGAAAGAAAGATTAGTTAGAAAGAACGAAATATTAGCTAGAAAGATTAGTTTAAAAGAAAGATTAGTTAGAAAGAAAGACAGAAAGATTAGTTAGAATGAAAGACTGAAAGATTAGTTAGAATGAAAGAAAGATTAGTTAGAAAGATAGATAGATTCCTACTGTTTAATGCAATAACTTACAACTCAGGTGATACTTACATGTAGATTTATTTATTTATAATATTCAAAACACTGTAAATATGTTCATAATCTGTAAATCTGTAAATGTTTATTCTGGCTAAACCCAACTGTGATACTTTTATTTTCATATTTTTTATATTTTATTCTTAAAATTTGTATTATTATGTTTCTTGTTGTAAATTATGTTTCTTGTTGTATTTGTATATGTGCACTGGAAGCCTCAGTACCAAAACAAATTCCTTGTGTGTGCAAGCACACTTGGCAATAAAGCTCTTTCTGATTCTGATTCAGATTCTGAGTACGTTCTCTTACGAGAGGTTCTCTCGTATTGCATAAGTTTAGCTTACGCTATGGGAACTTTTTGTCAACGCCGTGCGTGCCAAGCAACCACCCATGAGTCGCCGAGGTTTCTCGGGGAACCCAATAAGTGGAAAAATAAGGTGGCCAGCCACGCGGGCCATCACTTGTACATAAGCACACATAGGGAATACAGAGCAGAGCACTGGTCTGTATAAGCATATAGCACATCCCTGCTAGTGCAGCTCAGCCAGGAGAGCTGAGTCACGTGAGAGTGGTCTCAGCATGATATATCTGGGCAGAACGCACACACTCGCTTAGACTGACAGAAGTTTAGCCTGCAGGGCGGGAACTTCTAGGTTATAGAACCTGACAAAGGTAGACGGGGAGCTCCAGCCCGCCGCTACACATATGTCGTGGATAGAAATCCCGCTGGACCACGCCCACGATGAGGCCATGCCTCTAGTGGAATGAGCCCTGATGCCCAGAGGGCATTGCAGACCTTTTGACGCGTAAGCGGCCGCTATAGCGTCCACTATCCATCTGCTTAGAGTCTGTTTCGAGGCAACGAGACCTTTGGTGCGCCCACCAAACGAAACAAACAGCTGCTCCGTGCGCCTGAAAGAGGCGGAGCGCGTAGTGTAAAACCTCAGCGCCCTGACTGGGCAAAGGAGATTCACGTCTGTCTCGCTGTCTGACGCTGGCAGAGCCGACAGTGAAATGACTTGCACTCTGAAAGTGTGCCCATCACTTTTGGAACATAGCCATGTCTAGGTTTGAGGATGACTTTAGAGTCATTCGGCCCGAACTCAAGACACGTCGCGCTGATTGACAGCGCGTGCAGGCCCCGCACACGTTTGACTGATGACAGCGCGGTCAGAAAAACGTTTTTTAGTGATAGGTATTTTAACTCCACGGAGTCTAGTGGCTCAAATGGGAAGGCTTTCAGGGCCTCGAGGACCAAGGAAAGATCCCACATAGGAACCGACGGGGGGGGCGCGGCGGATTCATCCTTCTAGCTCCCCTAAGGAAGCGGATGACCAGCTCGTGTCTTCCCAGTGACTGGCCGTGCGTCGATTCTGCAAACGCCGCCACGGCCGCCACATAAACTTTGAGCGTGGATGGGGACCTCCCTTTATCCATCAGCTCTTGTAGGAAAGTGAGCAGATGTGCAGATGGGGGTGCCAGATCGAGCCGCGAGCCTGAGAGAGGAGATCTGCCCTCACCGGAATAGGCCACGGAGCTGGCTGTGACAGCCGTGCTAGTTCCGGGAACCAATTCTGATTCTCCCAGTGCGGAGCTATGAGGAGCACCGAATGGCGCATTTCCCTGATTCTCTTGATCACCTGCGGTAACAGAGACCAGAGGGCTGGGCCAGACCTGGGCCAGCGCGTCCTCGTTCTTCGAAAAGAACATCGGGCAATGAGCGTTGTCTTTTGATGCAAATAGGTCGACTTCCACTCTGCCGAATAGGCCGCGGGTACGGCCGGATTGCTGGATCGACGAGGAGGAGGAGTCTAGCGACCATTCCTCGCTATCCGATGCCAGGATGGAGCAGCAGTCACTTGTGGCGTGTCATTCGGGCTCGTCCTCAGACGCGACGGCAGTGAGGCTCGTGAGCGGCAGCTGTGCATCGGTGGAGGGAGGCGGGGAAGGCGAGAGCAAGGCTTGAGGGAGGTTCTCCGGCGAGCGCGTTGCTGTGGCCACAGGTTCCGGCCGTCTCTGGGAACGGCGCTTGTTTTTGCGCGGCCCCAGCAAGGGCGAAGTGACTGCTTCCGGTTTGACGGCTTCGAGTCGAGCCCGCAGGGTCTCTTTTTGGCTTGAATATCTCGAGAAGATGAATCTTTCCCGTAGCGTAAGCTAAACTTACGCAATACGAGAGAATCTCTCGTAAGAGAACGATTGATCACATTTACTATGCATTGCAATAGCAGATTGCATTGCAATCTTTTCAATGCACTTCGGAATGAGTTAGTTATTGAATGCATTGCAATGCAACAAAGTCCATATTGCTTATTCAATGCAAAACGCTTGATCGTATTTGTTATGCATTGCAATGCATTCAATAACTAACTCATTCCGAAGTGCATTGAAAAGATTGCAATGCAATCTGCTATTGCAATGCATAGTAAATGTGATCAATCGTTCTCTTACGAGAGATTCTCTCGTATTGCGTAAGTTTAGCTTACGCTACGGGAAAGATTCATCTTCTCGAGATATTCAAGCCAAAAAGAGACCCTGCGGTCTCGTATTTGTTATGCATTGCAATGGCAGATTGCATTTCAATCGTTTCAATGCACTTCGGAATGAATTAGTTTTTAAATGCATTGCAATGCAACAAAGTGCATATTGCTTATATTATTCTTCAGTGTGCAAAATGCTTGACCGTTGTGCAATGCATTGCATTGGCAGATTGCATTGCACATCTCTTTAATGCAATACGGAATAAGTGATTTCTTGAATGCAGTGTAATGCAACAAAGTGCATATTGCTTATTCTTCAATGCAAAACGCTTGATCGTATTTGCAATTAATTGCAACAGCAGATTGCATTGCAGCAGATTGCATTGCACTAAGGAATGAGTGAGTTCTTCAAACTTAGTGCATTAACATTCTCTTTATTAAATTTTCATTGCACAGATGAATAAATTAAATCTTTCATTCTATAGCTTATATGTTATTTCTCAATGCACAACAATATATCGTGTGCAATGCAAAATCACTTGTGGTATGTGTTGTCTTTACATTGTACAGGTGAATAAGTTAGATCTTTTACGAATGCAATGAAAAGCACAAATGTTATCATTTAAAAACCTATGGAATGAGTTAGTTCTTGAATGCAGGAAAGTGCATGGCTTATATGTTATTTTCAAGGTACAGCGTTTCATCGGATTTACAATGGAATGCAAAAGCATGTCATCTCTTCCCCAGATAGCAATGAGTCGGCGGACCGCCGGCGGCGCGCCGGAGGCAGTAGAAGCGTCAGAATGGCGAAATCGCAAACACGTTTGACGGCGCACCGCCGGCGGCAGCCGCTTTTTAAAAGCGGCAGCCGCCGTCCTACCGCCTTCGTTCCACAGCCGGCCCGCAGGCCAGCCGCCGTTCTACCGAAGGCGGACCTTCCGCGGCCCGTCGGAGGCAAACGCTATTTTCGAGCGAGCTGCCCCGCCGCTTATTGCATATATATATATATATATATATATATATATATATATATATATATATATATATATATATATATATTTTTTTTTTTTTAATATTTATAGCATGCAGTTTATCAAGAATAATGATTGATCAAACCAGACACATTTCCATTTGGCATTTTAATTCCACATTTCAAAGTACAGTAACTGTCATTAAAACAAGATGTCAGATCACTGAAATATAACAGAAAAATACAAATACACACACACTAACATGCAGGTTTCCAATTAAATTGTGGCTAAAAAAAACACTTGTAAAAAACACTATTGTAACTTACAATACTTGGTAATAATATAAAGAGGTCAGCTCTGGGATTAAAAGAATTACCAGTAAACTCAAGTAATGAGGATATTTGGTACAAAAGAAAGTGAAGGATACCAAATAATTTGAGGTATAACATCATATTTACAAGTCATTTCTAACAATAGGTGAAGTGGTAATAACTGAGAGTAAAACCTCTAGAGTACAATATACCATTATAACTGCAATGCTGACCTGTGGCACAAGGATTTACAAGCTATTTTTAACAATAGAATAACAGTTAAGCACTGTGACGGAATGAAGTAGAATATCTAGTACCAGGTAATGTGCAATATCAATTATCAGAGATATAGCTTGGTATAGTATTCCAAGCTATTTTTAATAGAATAACAGTTAAAGGGATACTCCACTTTTTTTGGAAATAGGCTCATTTTACAACTCCCTCAGAGTTAAACAGTTGAGTTTTACCATTTTCAAATACATTCAGCTGATTGACTTCCATAGTATATCCTACTATGGAAGTCAATGGGACCAGAAACTGTCTGGTTACTGATATTCTTCTAAATGTCAGAAAATCAGCTGAATGTATTTGAAAATGGTAAAACTCAACCGTTTAACTCTGAGGGAGTTGTAAAATGAGCCTATTTCCAAAAAAAAGTGCAGTATCCCTTTAAGCACACTGATGGAATGAAAGTAGAATTTTTGGTACTAGTTAATGTGCAATATCAAATATCAGGCATAAAATAGGATTTACAAACTATAATAGAATCGTTAAGCACTGACAGAATTAAATAAGCCAATACTGAAGTCACGGTAAGTAGAATATTTGATACCAGATAATGTGCAGATATCAAGTATTAGATGTATAATCTAGGATTTACAAGCTATATTTAAAAATAGAATAGTCAAACACTGTAACAAGGTTTAAAGGGTCGGCTGTGGGTCCCTCTCAGCGGTGCTGCGCCTTTTTTCCGCCTTCACGGTCAGATGCTCCTTTCAGGTAACGCGTAACATTAACCTGGATCTCCTCATCAGTGGCATCCTGGGTCGCCGGGTTCTTCCGGATGGCTCCTGTAGAAAATACAGATCTGTCATTCTATTTGAATAGCATAAGGTCATACACATCTACTTAAATATTATAAAAAAAATATCCAACTTACTTTGAACAATGGTCTTCAGGAACATGTCTCTAAAACATGTTTTATCCCCTACACCAGTCCAGATTGTATTGATGGAAAGGTGATTAGAGAAGATACTCTGAAGTATTCGCCACACGGTTGTCTTTAGGTCCCTCCCGCATTTGATTGCCAAAAACCGAAGCTGAAAATACAAAAAAAGTGTAACAAATTACATTTCTCTGAAGCTTCTCATAAATTTAAAATGTAACAGGCTGTGGATTCAGACTGTAGAATATGCAGTGTACAATCTTAATTTTACTTTTTAGATTACCCTATGGCGTTATAAATGAAATCAGAACACTTACAAATCGTTCCTGGAGCTCTTTATCCTGCCTCATACTGTTGTCAATTAACGCCAAATCTTCCTGGGTGTCTAGGGGGAGTAACGGATCTCCTGGCAGGGATAACTATCCAACAGACACATTGGCACTGAAAATGTTGCAGCATAGTGTCCATTTTGTTGTCCATGCTACGCACAACATCAAACTCTCCAAGACGTCGCAGCATTGGGGTCTGATCTGCACCTACAGGGGTTCCCAGAATAAAAGAATAAAGTAGTCAGTCTTGGCCTCTCAACTACTAAACTATGACAGTTATATCTAGGTCTACTACATGTACAGATGGGCCCCAGTGGGAATTAAACCAACAACCAACGCCTGCATTGTTTGCGAGTTGTACCTGATTGCCCAGTGCGAGCAAACATCTTCAACATTGTCCCAACTTGCTTCACCTGCTCTCGAAGTGAGCCGCTGTCATCTGAAGCTACAAAATAAAAGGCATATGGTAATTTTGGACACACGCAAAAAAGTTAAATTTAAGAAAGAGTGCATGTTCTCACCTGCTGATGCATTGCTTTCCCTCAGGGCTTGTTTTTCATTCTGGAGTCTCTGGAAATCTACATAAAAAATAAATAAATAAATATATACACACACAACTAAAGGCACTATTTTCAATACTGTTAAAACACTGGACACTAAAGACATAGGCCTAGAATATACCTTCATAGCAGAAAACTTCATGCTGTACACAAGGTGCCAGGGGAGTCCAAGGGCCAATAACTGAGCGATGACTTTCTCCTATTGTTTATTCAGGCACACAAGGAAGTTTTCAAATGGGAAGCATGAGATGTTATCAAGGACACCATGATTTTTGGCATCTTGTATGAGGTGCACCAAACCAATCCATGCATGTTGTATGTCACATGTTCTTTTCCATAAAGCTTGCTGCTGTAGTGATCAAAGAGAACCAATATTAACCACTGTAGCTACATTGTGAAATGAACTAGCAGCATACTTGTTCAGACAAACAAAATAATTTATTACACAACCTATATACATTATTATGTTATGTTTTGTTAAAAAAAACTTAAGTTATACGTAGTCTTTCTAGACGTGAAGCTTTGGCTAACTACTGTAAGTAGCTAATTACATTTCTACATGTAACATTTACTAGCAACATTGCTTAACCTCAGTGTGCCCTGTAACAAAGGCAAAACAGCATGTGTTAGCTAACACTTGCTAACGTTAGCCACTCTAGCTACTGGACTAGCAGCATACTCCAAAAACAAAGATTACTAACTTGGATATTTTAAAAATATGAACTAAAACAATGTAAACATAATATTGCGTTACACAAAAGGGAAACATATACTTACTTAAACGACGGTAGTCGATGACTTTGCTAGCTAGCAAACTGTAGCCTGTAGTAACTTCGGTAATCTTCTTCTTCTCTTGATTAATGCCGGATTGTAAGTTGTAACCAACTTGTAGGTGCATACCGCCAGCGACTGTACAGGAGTGTGTAACACCGCGCTATTTAAGTGTTCTAATCTAACTGAGGCAAACCCATAACCAAAGCCCGTCAACTGATGCGCAATGTGCGAGCCACGAGCCAGCCTCAGCGGCTCCAGTGCGTCATCGAGCCCTGTTTTAACCCCGTCCAAAAAATCCTGAACACACCAATGGTGCAAAACTGTTTAAAGGTCTAACTCCCCAATTCAGTAGACTACTTCACAGTTTACAGTCTTTGTAATGGGTTTTAGCAATACATTTTTAACATTTATAATGTGTTTAGATTTTTTTTAATTGCCTTTAAAAAAATAATCTGCTAAATTGTTCATACCATGAATTAAATATCTATTTTAAAATCTAATCAGAAAGATATTTATTGCCAAGTAAGTTTATTGCCAAATAATTTTTGGTTTATTGGTGCATGTCTCAAATGTGCATCAATCAAAGAAATGTAAAAATTTTTTACCTGCATAAAATAATTAAATATATTTTACATAGCCTATATTACTGTATGATCTTCAGAGTTTCAAAGTAATTTAAAATGTCATTTCCTAAACCTTATAATGGAATCAAGAGTCAAATCTGTTATAGCCTAAAAAACCCTAATGGCTTTAGAGCAAAAAAAAAAAAAAAAAAAAAGCCATGGCTGGTCGATTTTGAGAGTAGAAATCCTTGTATTTCAAAGCGGCTTGCCGCCAGCCGGCCGCGGTCCATTACGGTGCGTGTCCACTGGCACGGAGCGAGCGGAGCGGAGCGAGCGTTTTCAATTCATTCCTATGGAAGTCGAGCTTCACGCTCGCGTAGTGCATTTTGGGATTGACAGCGGACCGGAGAAAGCGTTGAGAGCGTCAAAAGGTTGGGCAGTTCTCGACTTTATGCAAATATCAAGCGAAAAACGCGGTCGGCAGCCAATTGATGTGCAGTTCGGGATGTGACGTCTGTTTTGAGATTTTAAAAATATGCAAATTGTGCTGGAGTTTATGCTGGATTTAGTGCGTAAATAATTTTGTTTACAAATTAGACGCTTTGTAGTTGTTATATATGTTAAATAATTCATTTTGGATGTGTTCATTGTGATTATACTGGCTGGGTTTATAAAAGTTTATAAAATTGACGGGATATCTTGCTTGGGGCAAAATGTAAACAAAGCTTGTCTATTTCCGAATCTAATCGCGTGCATCTCTGATGATTATACTGTGTGTATGTTGAAAAAAACATAGATTAAACACACTCGCAACAGACACACCCCAAAGCGGAGACGTTATAGCGTTGCCAGCGGCACTGAGCGGAGTTTTGCCGCTGTAGTGGACACGCACCGTTAGACGGAGGCAACCGCCAGAGAAAATGAAGCCGGCGGCCCGCCAGCTATTCGCCGGCGGCATCTCGCAAAAAATGGGCGTGACGAATTCGGCGGCAAACGCAAGCTCCCCGCCAGCGAGACGCACCTATAGCCGACAGCTTAGGGCCGGCGGCAAAACGAAGCCGTGCGGATATTTTTTGCTATCTGGGTCGTTGGACAACATATTGAGGAAGAGATTGTAAAGTAATATATATATATTGCAATTGTTTCTTTTTTAGTTAGAAAATTCAATGCATAGGAACTGTCATGCACAGAGGGAAAATTAGATTTTTAATGCAATGCAATGCAACAAGTTTTTTTTTAACAATATAAACTCACAAACTCCCTCTGATGTTAAATTATTCCATATTTAACCTGCTGAAAATATTTCTGCCAAAGAGTCCTCGATCTTGATCTTTCTATACATTCTCATTGACTCCTTTTGCAACCCAGTTTCACGGCAGTCGCCAGCCACGAGGGGGCTCACTTTGACTGATCTGTCATGTTCGCTTGCATAAAACGTGTATAATAATAACAAACCAGGCACGGCGCCAGGATTCCAGTTTTGGATGGGCCAGACCAATTGTGGATGGGCCTTAAATTAAAAACGTTATCAAATCACTGTTTAACCTAATAAAAATTCCTAACTAATATATCTGTACGTAGACTATACATAATATAGATTTTAATAGCTTGATGCTCTTTAAATATTTTGTGGCATTGTTAAAAAGTTTCGGTGCATAGGAGTCAGGACGGACCTTTCAGCGATCGCACTTGGTTCTGACCAAAAGAAGAGCGCTTTGGAATCTCCATTACGCATCATACCCAGTGATTCCCACGGTTCTAGACCATTTCAACTGGGGGGGGGGGGGGGGGGGGCAAGCTGGGGCCAGTTGTACTGTTAGAGGGGCCAGTTACATTTAGACTGCAGGCATTAACAGGCAAAATACCATTTTTATAATCATTCAACAATGTATTTGCATTTCCATTAAATTTTATATTTGCATTACATAATCAGTATTAGCCAAATTTAAGGCTTTTTAAGACCTGAAGAAATCAAAATACCGTACATTAGGGGTGTGCAATATTGACAAAAAAATATATATCAATATTTTCAATGTTTTGTTGATAATAATTAGATGATATTTTATTTTGTGTTTTTGTGGTGGTGCCATGGCTGGTTTAGGCCTGTGTTGACAGCTGACTCACGAAGATATTCATATTTTTCATATTATATGCAGTGGTCAGTCACAGCAGTGACAGAAATTAAGGGGCAATATTTGCCACCTTAAATTGATTTCCAGGGGCATTTTCACCTATATATGGACATTTTTTTCTAAACTTATTTAGAGTTATGCATCAACTTTTATGTCAAATACTAACATTAAAATTAATTATACAGTAATTATACTTATTTATACAATAATACTTAATTATACAATAATTATACTGTTACCAGTCAAATTAATTAATTCAATCAAAATCCTTTGCAGTGCAGAGGTGACACAGCGACATTAATATATTTGCACTTTATTTACAAATAAAGCTAAGAGATTTTTTTTTAAATCAATATTTAAATATGAAATGATTTCTAATTTTAACGTTTTAATTAAAGGATAGCCTACTTTGAAGGGATACTCTTTTTGGAAATAGGCTCATTTTACAACTCCCTCAGAGTTAAACAGTTGGGTTTTACCGTTTTCGAATCCATTCAGACGATTTTCTGTCTTTCTGATATTTAGAAGAATATCAGTAACTAGACAGTTTCTGGTCTCATTGACTTCCATAGTAGGAAAAAATAGGCCTACTATGGAAGTCAATGGGACCAGAAGCTGTCTGGTTACTGTTATTCTTCTAAATATCAGAAAATCGTCTGAATGGATTCGAAAACGGTAAAACTCAACTGTTTAACTCTGGGGGAGTTGTAAAATTAGCCTATTTCCAAAAAAGTGGAGTATCCCTTTAAATATCAAACTAAAAGCGCAACCGACTTGTTCAAATGGCTGATTCATTCGGGAAAGAAGAGAGAGACTATATGGGGCGGCTTCTGTCACTTTGAGTGATTTATGGCCCCATGATTGACCACGCCCCTTTTTCCCAAGCGTAGCCCCGCCCCTTTTCCCCACGCTTAGTCCCGCCCCCTTTTCCCACGCTTAGCCTCGCCCCCTATCCCTCCCACTTCCGGTCTGTCATGTGACTGTGGGAATTCCCCCACGGTACGGAACCCCTCCCATCCGATCCGGTTCTGGAACCCCGCCCATCCGGTCCGGTTCCGGTCGGAACACCTGCTGTACACCTGTTACGGGTATCTGACTTGATCAATGTAAAAATGTTCAAAATGATGGAAAACATTCAAAACAATACATTTTCAATCTTTTTTAAGAAGGATGACAGAAAACAGAGATAGGTTTAGTGTTCACGTGGTGATTAAAACCATTTATATCATTAAAAACCATACGTCTTTAGCGTTCACACATTATTTTGTAAAATGTTCCATTTTACATAAAACATCTGTTTTAAAAAAGTGTTTTCAATCACAATAATAACTAAAACACAGTGTAATAAAATTATATCATGTAAATAGTTGTTTTCTTAAAACATCTAAAGGCGATTGTATTAAAATTACATCAAACAATAGTTCTATTTTTATCATACATTTAAAAAGGTGTACTTTTCACATAACACTCAGTGATTAAAAACCATTAAGTCATTTTTATATCATTAAAACACACTCTAGGCCTTTACCTTTACACATTATTTAGTAAAATGTTCCATTTTACATAAACCATATGTTTTAAAAAAGTGTTTGCAATCACAATAATAACTAAAACAGCGGGTGTTTAAATTATATCAAGTAAATACTTATGTTTTCTTAAAACATCTAAAAGAGCCTGTATTAAAATTACATCAAACAATAGTTCTATCTACATTTAAACAAGGTGTGTTTTTCACAATAACACATGGTGCTTAAAACTATTAAAACAATTTATATCATTAAGATACTATGTCTTTAGTGTTCATACACATGAAAAAAGTTTAAAAGTGTTTTCTTAAAGTTATCAAAATGCGTTAGCATTAAAAACATCTAAAACAGTGTGTATTAAAATTATATCATGCAAATATTTATGTTTTCTTAAAACATCTAACATCGCTTGTATTAAAATTACATCAAACAAATAGATCTAATATGTCTTCAGTGTTCATACAGTTAAAACATTAATGAAAAAGTTTAAACTGCATTTCTTAAAGTTATCAAAGTGTTTTAGTTCTTAAAACATCTAAAATCGGTTGTATTAAAACTATTTCTATCATACATTTACAACTATTTTCTATCATACATTTAAAAAAGTTGTGTTTTTCACAAAAACACACAGTGCTTAAAACTATTAAAACAACTTATATCATTAAGATACTATTGTCTTTAGTGTTCATACACTGTGCTAATATTAAAATTATATCAAGTAAATAGTTGTTTTCTTAAAACGCCTAAAACCATGTGTATTAAAATTATATTATGCAAATACATCTAATTACTGTAACGAGTCAATGTGTTTAAGTTCTGTTTTGTGATCTTGGTTTCCCCTGTCTTTGTGGTTTTTGGTTTAGTCCTGTTAAGTTTTCCCGCTCCTCGTTTGTGTTCAGTTTTATCACCTGTGTTCAGTTCATTATCCAATCATTCCTAGTGTATTTAAGCCCTGTGTTTTCCCTGAGTGTTTGTCGATCGTCGTCTATGTGTGGTTGTGTGTAAACCCTGAAGCCCTGGAGTTTTTGTTCTTGTTTCATTTTGGAAAGTCTCAATTTTGTTATTAAAACTCTTATATTGGAGATTCCGTGTCCTCGTCTTCGGTCACCTGCGCAGCAACCCTGACAGAACGATCGACCATACAATAATAAAAACGAAGATGAGCCAGAGGAGATGTCACCGGAGGAAAAAGGTGAAACAAATCAACACACCTATCCTCTTCCAAGAGGAGCGCTCTCTAGAAGAGTATGCGGGGCTGTATCTAGAGTTCTATGATGACGTGACTCAGGATGAGGAGGAACTGAAACAGAGTTTCTGGGGTGGTCTGAGGGACCCGTTATCCCAGATAATTCTTGTGAAGGACCTCCATCTATCCTTCCTGGAGTTCGTGGATCACACGCTGTGGGCGTGTGGATCCAACTACGTCGTGGAGGATCTCCCACTCCAACCCGTTCCACACCAAGTAGAGCCTGAGCCCGTCGCATGCCCGCCAGAGCCTGAGCCCGTTGCCTGCCCGCCAGAGCCTGAGCCCGTCACCTGCCCGCCAGAGCCTGAGCCCGTCGCCTGCCCACCAGAGACTGAGCACACCGCACGAGAGTCCACACAAGAGGACACAGCGCTGATTGTGGTGTCTACTGCTCTTCTGTGTGTGTGGGCAGCACACTCGATTATGGTCCATGAGTCCAGCCCCGAGTTTCCTGATATGCTGGTCCCGTCCAGCCCCGAGTTTCCTGATATGCTGGTCCCGTCCAGCCCCGAGTTTCCTGATATGCTGGTCCCGTCCAGCCCCGAGTTTCCTGATATGCTGGTCCCGTCCAGCCCCGAGTTTCCTGATATGCTGGTCCAATCCAGCACGGAGCCCGTTGACCCAGAGCCAGAGCCCGTTGACCCAGCGCCAGAGCCAGAGCCCATTGACCCAGAGCCAGAGCCAGAGCCCGTTGACCCAGCGCCAGAGCCAGAGCCCGTTGACCCAGCGCCAGAGCCAGAGCCCGTTGACCCAGCGCCAGAGCCAGAGCCCGTTGACCCAGCGCCAGAGCCAGAGCCCGTTGACCCAGCGCCAGAGCCAGAGCCCGTTGACCCAGCGCCAGAGCCAGAGCCCGTTGACCCAGCGCCAGAGCCAGAGCCCGTTGACCCAGAGCCAGAACCCGTTGACCCAGAGCTAGAGCCCGTTGACCCAGCGCCAGAGCCAGAGCCCGTTGACCCAGAGCCAGAACCCGTTGACCCAGAGCCAGAGCCCGTTGACCCAGAGCCAGAGCCCGTTGACCCAGAGCCAGAGCCCGTTGACCCAGAGCCAGAGCCCGTTGACCCAGAGCCAGACCCAGAGCCCGTTGACCCAGACCCAGAGCCCGTTGACCTCTGGGACCCGTTGACCCAGCGCCCGTTGATGTCAAGTCAGTTCCCGATCCTGAGCCTGTCCTCCCCAAGAAAATTTTGGGGGGGCGCTATACGCCTTCGTCGTGGCCGGCCAAAGACCCACGGAGGCCTGAAAAAAGTTCACCACCACGGCCACCTGAAGGGTCTTCACCACCACGGCCGCCCGAAGGGTCCTCACCGCCGTGGCCACCCGAAGGGTCTTCACCGCCGTGGCCACCTGAAGGGTCCTCACCGCCATGGCCACCCGAAGGGTCCTCACCGCCATGGCCACCTGAAGGGTCTTCACCACCACAGCCACCTGAAGGGTCTTCACCGCCGTGGCCACCTGAAGAGCCTGCACCGCCATGGCCACCCGAGGGTCCCACAGCACCGCCCTGGACGCCCGAGGGTCCCACAGATCCGCCCCGGACGCCCGAGGGTCCCACAGCTCCGCCCTGGACGCCCGAGGGTCCCACAGCTCCGCCCTGGACGCCCGAGGGTCCCACAGCTCCGCCCTGGACGCCCGAGGGTCCCACAGCTCCGCCCTGGACGCCCAAGGGTCCCACAGCTCCGCCCTGGACCCCGAGGGTCCCACAGCTCCGCCCTGGACGCCCGAGGGTCCCACAGCTCCACCATGGCCACGCCCACAGCCTGCTCCACCGTGGCCACGCCCACAGCCTGCACCGTCGTGGCCACGCCCACAGCCTGCACCGCCCTGGCCACGCCCACAGCCTGCACCGTCGTGGAGCCCAGCACTGCTCCGCCGTGGCCACGCCCACAGCCTGCTCCGCCCTGGAGGCTTCCTGGACCTGCACCATGCCCTCGTCAGCCTCCAGGGCGCCCACCCTCCCACCCCTTTGGATGTTATACGGCGCGAGGACGCGCCTTCGGGGAGGGGGGAGGTACTGTAACGAGTCAATGTGTTTAAGTTCTGTTTTGTGATCTTGGTTTCCCCTGTCTTTGTGGTTTTTGGTTTAGTCCTGTTAAGTTTTCCCGCTCCTCGTTTGTGTTCAGTTTTATCACCTGTGTTCAGTTCATTATCCAATCATTCCTAGTGTATTTAAGCCCTGTGTTTTCCCTGAGTGTTTGTCGATCGTCGTCTATGTGTGGTTGTGTGTAAACCCTGAAGCCCTGGAGTTTTTGTTCTTGTTTCATTTTGGAAAGTCTCAATTTTGTTATTAAAACTCTTATATTGGAGATTCCGTGTCCTCGTCTTCGGTCACCTGCGCAGCAACCCTGACAATTACTATATTTGAAGTTGCACTTTTCACAATTACACATCGTTTAAAAATATTAAAATGCTGTATAAAGTTAAAATACACATATCTTTAATGTTTATTACACATTTGTAAAAGGTTAAAATGCATTTTCTAAAAGTTATCAAAACGCTTTAGCATTAAAACTTCTAAAACAACGTGTAGTGCATTTTTTTCTATCAAACAAATATTAAAGCATATCAAAACTTTATGTTAAAAATCACAGTATCAAAACTGACTTACGTTTTTACATCCTGTCTTGTTATCCAGTTTAAAGATTTAATCCAACACCATCGATATATCCAACAGCAGAGGGTTACCCAAAGGTATATCCGAAGGTTTAGAGATTTTAATACCTAAAGCTGTGTAAATGTAATTTCCCGGGAGCTCCACGAAACACGTCCGAACACACCAGAGACAATCCCAAGACTGACTACAAACTAACCTGACACAGACTCCACACCTAGACCCTCCCACACCTAGACCCCACCCACGCCAGGTGTTGATGCGTGAGAAAAAATAACAACAGATTCCCACACTCAGGGTCCTCGTGACCGTTCAGCTCATAAAACCCCTCCCCTCCCCATTTATGGCTTTGCACACACAGCGTGGGATTTTCCCACGATAATTAGGCCTCTTTCTCCACCCACTTCCGAGGATGTCATGTGACTGTGTGAATCCCCAAACCATCCCTTAGGGGTGTGAACACCTGAAGAGTGGCGGGGTGGGGGGGTGTCACCCCACGATTACTAGTTCTCAATGTGAAAATGTTCAAAAAGGATGAAAAAACATTCATTCAAAACAATATGTTTTCAATCTTTTTAAAGAAAATGTATAATAAGGACATAGTCAGAGATGAGTTTAGTGTTTTTTATTAAAGACTTTTCATACATTTCAAAACAATGTGTTAAAAAGTATAATTTATCTTAAAGTTATCAAAAATTGTGACATTGTTAAAATAGCTGTGTTACTTTTTAAGATGTTAAAATGTAATTTAAAACGTTTTTCAGTAAACAAGTTAGAGTTTTTACCTTCACACAGTAATTGTAAGATTGTTCAAAACTGTTTTCAAACACACCATAATATTTAAACTACATGTTTAAAATCACATTAATACCTTACATTTTTACAAACCGTTTTGTTGAAAAATAACGAAAACTTTGGTTTGCAAAAAGATCCCATGTGTATTTTCTCAAAAGTTTAGAACAATGTGCTAAAAAGTATACATTTTCTTAAAGTTATCAAAAAATGTGGTAGTGTTAAAATGATATCAGACAAATAGTTGTGTTTTGTAACATACTTTTTAAGATGTTAAAAATGTTAAAATGTCATTTAAAACAAGTTAAAGAGTTTTTACCTTAAAATTGTTAAAACTGTTTCAAACACACCATAATATTTAAACTACATGTTTAAAATCATATCAAAAAATACCTTACGTTTTTACAAACCGTTTTGTTGAAAAATAACATGAATTAACCAGTTCGCTGTTTAAAGATGTGTAAAAGTGAACAGTGTATTTTCTCCAAAGTTTAGATATGTTTCAAGTAATCTCCTTGAGTAATGTGAAACGCGTCCGTTCGCACCGGAGGCCTAGCCGAAAAATGACAGCCCGAGAGTGTGCACAGGGCCACACGTAGACTCCTCCCACGACACACCTTCCACACCTGTGAGCGTGAGAAATAGAACACGCGTCACACATACGCCACACAAGTACCCCCTCACATAATAAAAGAAGAGCCGCCCCCCGTATCACACGGCGCTCTGTTTGAAAAGCCACAAACTCAACGTGCATTCTTTTGGAATTTACGCTAACTGCAGATCCCAAAGACTCGCGGGAGATGCCTTTATGAAGCTATGATGGATTTAACTTTAGCTCCGCGAAAATTACAAGGATCATGATTAACGAAATGAACCGGCGGAACGTGTGGAATATATTTTTCACTTGTCTGGAGGACGTGCGTGTAGGCGTACATGTGATTTTGACATGGATTTACGTGATGGCAGATTGACCAGTGTGGATATAACGATAGAAGATTTACATGGAATACGACAGAAGACCCCAACGATTTGGTTTTCATAGAGCGAGATAATGGATTTTATTTTTACCACGTTATGGATCGGTATGAAAAGACTGAGGAGACGGATTAACAAATGAGGAATATACAGACTGCTCGTGGACCACGTTAATAAATACACACGTAGACCTATTAAATAAATGTATTATTTGATGTAATAAATAATAAATATACTACCTTTGCATATCCTTTGCATCCTTCCTATATTGTTTTAACAGGACATCCTGTATTACACCGAGCAGAAAAGTTAAAAGTAAAGCCGGAGTTTTTACACGGTCCTTCGAACCGGATAAACAAGCCCTTATTACATGCTCCCTGAGACACAATCGACGTCTACAGAATATGCAGATATACTGTACAGATAAATAACACGGGAAGATCACGTAACGATCAACGTGCAAACATAAATAACGTGAACATAAAACGTTAGGCCTCAGAACAATTTAAAACAGGTTAGAATGTTTTCTACAGATTCTTCACAGCCTACAGATTTTAAAAAAACAGCTAAAAACAAAGTAGTCAACGTCAAATCTTTTAAAACAAGAATGTCTTTTACGAACAACCTTTAAAGATAGGCCTACTAGAAAAAATAGTAAATTATGTTTTAAACGTGAACATTTAACATATCAACAGTTAAAAATACATAAAACGAATAGTTTTTAAGCAAAACTGTTTAACATTTCAATTCACTACTAAACTTTGGTTTAGTTCTTAGCTAAAAATATATCTTTCACTGTCCCGCAAAGCATCCTCACGGCTCGCGCTCCGAAAGCAAAACATGAATGAGAAATAGCTGGTCTGTGAGTCCCCGCCCACCTACAACTCCGAACGAATGAGAATACGCATGTGCAGAGGTAGGTCTATACCTACAGATTTCAATATCGGTAAAAAGACTTAATACAACGTTTTACATTTTATTTTATTTAGTTATTAATTCACTATTAGATCGCTCTAGCCTAATATTTTCAAGCGGTCCTCTAGCACAGCGCCCTCAACACACGCACGCACGCACACACATATACGGATGAACGTCTTAACATTTAACTACATCATAGAGAAAGGGATCGAGCATCACTTTGTACCATGGCATGTGTTATGCCTAGAAAATGAGAAATTATCTCTTGTGAACTCTGAATGGTATTGTGAGCTATGGGAGATAGGCTAGGCTACTGTAAACTTTTGGTTTTCTCAAAAATAGATTGATGAAAGCTATTTTTAAAGTCGACATGAAATCAAAATGTACCCTATTTACCATTCCCCTCAAGTCTGAGCAGAGATGGAGAGGAGGAGCGCTAGAATAAAACACTCCCTCTGTTCAATATTCCCTTTCACCGGGAAATCTTCACAACACTGGAGAAAAGTTGTTTTGCAACTTCCGGTTCACAGGGACTTTTAAAAACATTAATACAACTCTTTGCTTTACAAAAACTGTTATTACACTAAAACAAGAAACAATATTTAATTGACCCCTACAGCTAGTGTTACGGAAGCAGACGGACAACAAGGTAAGTAGTGATGATAATGTTTAATTTCAACAGCAGAGTTTCAGGATACTTCAATGTGCAGAGTAGGGTGAAAAACAGAGTTCAGTATAGGATAAATCTTGAGTGCAGTCCGTGAATGAATAATGGATATTTCCTTAGCAGGAACGTCGGGTGGAGATTTCCTGAGTGGAGAAGAGGCTGACAGGCTGACGGCACACACTCACGCACCACTTGGCTGGACTGAAAGGCTTACGGCTCACACCACGGAAGAGATGAACTGGACAGACTGGGATCGGCACAGAGAACTGGTAAGTAAACAGAGTAGATAGGTTAGTGGCACTCGTAGAGAGACGCACTATGAGTCCGCTTCGTATGAACGAGCCCGGACAATGAGAGGTGCGTGGTGTGTGCTTATGAAGCAGAGTGGCTAATGGGGTGCAGGTGTCTCTCGTTAAAACTCAGGTGACTGTGATCGTTGGGTGATTGTGGTGGAAGAACCTGGCCAATCCGTGACATTACCCCCCTCCCCAGGGCCCGCTCCTGAGGGCCGAGGTCTCCGGCGCCGTGGTGGTCTTCCTCGTCCACGAGGTCCAGGGTATTGAGGATGGCTGGAATGGAACTCTTCCATGATTGTGGGATCTAGAATGTCGACTCTTGGGATCCATGATCTCTCTTCTGGTCCGTATCCTTCCCAATCTACGAGATATTCCAATCGACCACCACGACGTCGGGACTGCAGGATTTCTCGAACGGAGTAGATGGATTCTTCTTCCAGCATCAAGGGGGGAGGAGGTTCCTCTTCGTGGCCAGGTTCTGTGGAGGGAATAAGAGGTTCGTGAAAGGGCTTGAGCAAGGAAATGTGAAATGTGGGGTGAATTCTGTATTGCGGTGGTAGCTGGAGTTTGAAGGTGACGGGATTGACCTGTTCCAGGATGGTAAAAGGGCCAACAAACCTGGGGCTAAGTTTTTTGGAGGGCAGACGCAGACGCATATCACGAGTGGAGAGCCAGACCTTATCTCCCGGAACATAGGCTGGGCCCGAAATCCTCCTCCGGTCAGCGACTGTCTTGGATCTGCGTACTGCCCTTTGCAGATGATGGTGAGCTTCGTCCCAAACTCTCTCACTCTCCCGGAACCAGTAATCCACTGTGGGGACCTCAGATGGTTCACCATCCCAGGGAAATAGGGGAGGTTGGAATCCAAGAACACACTGGAATGGTGTGAGGCCAGTCGTGGGTTGTCGCAGTGAATTTTGGGCATACTCTGCCCAGCCCAGAAACTGGTTCCAGGAGTTCTGGTGGCCATTACAGAAGGTCCTGAGGAAACGTCCCACTTCCTGGATCTTCCTCTCCGTCTGGCCATTGGTCTGAGGGTGGTAGCCAGAGGAGAGACTGACTGTCACACCTAGGAGCTTGAAAAACGACTTCCATACCCGGGATATGAATTGGGGTCCCCTATCCGATACAATGTCTTCTGGGATCCCATAATAGCGAAATACATGATTGAAGAGAAGTTCGGCAGTCTCCAGGGCAGTGGGAAGACCTCTTAGGGGCAATAGCCTGCAGAACTTAGAGAATCGATCTACTATAACGAAGATGCAGGTGTTTCCATCCGATGAAGGCAAGTCAGTCATGAAGTCCACTCCTAGGTGTGACCAGGGACGGTTAGGAATAGGCAAGGGTAGGAGCTTTCCTGCAGGTAGATGTCTGGGACTTTTGGACATTGCACACTCCTTACAACCTCGAACATACCTCCTCACATCCCTGCCAAACCTGGCCACCAGAATGGTTCGGATAGCCGCGAGATAGTGTTGTTGGCCCCAGGATGCCCAGTGCCCAGAGAGGTGTGAATGGTATGAATGAGATCTACCCGTTGTGCCCTAGGGATGAACTGACGATTAGGTGGGCAGCCCGGCAGAGGTCGTGGGTTAGGAGTGGCGACGGCTGGAGGAGCAGACCATTCGATGGGACTGATGATGATATCTTCGGGTATAATGTTGGTGGTTATCTCGGGAGTTTCTCTAGAATCATGTAATCTGGACAAAGCATCGGCACGGACATTCTTAGGACCAGGAAGGTAAGTAATGGAGAAGTGGAATCTTGAGAAGAATAATGACCATCTGGCTTGACGGGGACAAAGTCGTTTCGCATCCCGGAGGTACTGGAGGTTTTTATGGTCAGTGATAACTTGAAATGGATGAGTGGCACCTTCCAGCCAATGTCGCCACTCCTCCAAGGCGAGTTTGATGGCCAGGAGTTCACGATTGCCGATGTCGTAATTTCTTTCTGCCGGGTTGAGTTTCCGGGAGAAGTAGGCACATGGATGGAGTAATTTAGGTGTCCCGTGAAGTTGAGATAGGACGGCTCCAACTCCGGAAGTCGAGGCGTCTACCTCCACGACGAAAGGAAGATCAGGATCTGGATGCGTCAGGAGAGGTGCTTGTGTGAAGGCAGATTTGAGGGATTGGAAGGCTGCGGCCGCATCAGGAGTCCAGAGGAGACTTTTTGGTTTACCCTTCAGCAAGTTGGTGAGTGGAGTGGTGATGAGGCTGTAATCTCTTATGAAACGTCTGTAAAAGTTGGAGAATCCAAGAAATCTCTGAAGTTCCTTGATCGTGGTGGGTTCAGGCCAGGTAGTTACTGCAGAGACCTTCTTCTCATCCATTCGGACCCCCTGACGGTCAATGAGGTAGCCTAAGAACTGTACTGATGGGAGATGGAATGAACACTTTTCTGCCTTCAGGAAGAGGTGGTGAGCTCTGAGTGTGTGGAGGACCTCCGTAACGTGGTGACGATGCTCAGCTTCACTCCGGGAGTAGATGAGGATGTCATCTATATAGACGACCACGAAGCGATGCAGAAACTCCCGGAGGACCTCATGTATGAAGTTCTGAAACACTGAAGGGGCGTTGACCAGACCATACGGCATAACCAAATATTCATAGTGACCAGTAGGTGTCACAAAAGCGGTCTTCCATTCATCCCCCTCTCGTATTCTCACCAAGTTGTAAGCGCTGCGGAGGTCCAACTTCGTGAAGATGGTAGCAGAACGAAGTTGTTCGAGGGCCGCCGGGACGAGAGGAAGGGGATATTTGAATTTGACTGTACCTTGGTTTAGAGTCCGATAATCAATGCATGGCCGCAGCCCTCCATCCTTTTTGGCAACAAAAAAGAAGCTGGATGCTGCAGGAGATGTGGAATGTCGAATGTATCCTTGACTGAGAGCTTCTTGTATATACTCCTCCATGGCCTTGGTCTCTGGCAGTGATAACGGGTAGATCTTACCTCTGGGCAAAGACGCATTGGGAATCAGATCAATGGCGCAGTCCCATGGCCGATGAGGTGGTAACTGGGAAGCTCTCTTGGGGCAGAAGATGTCATGGAAAGAAGAGTAGATATCAGGAATCTCCGTGGACTGTTTCTCAAGAGGACTTTCAACTGAAGTGACTTAGACTGGAACAGGATTCGGAGTAGGACGTGGAAGAACCGGAAAACATCTTGGTAGGCATTCTTTGCACCACTTTATTATCTCCCCGGAGCCCCAAGAGATGATGGGATCGTGTTTCACCAGCCACGGACGCCCAAGTATGATGTCCACATTGGCTCCCTCCAGAACCAGCAGTTGAATATCCTCCTTGTGTAGGGCTCCGATTTGGAGTGTAACAGGTTCACATTTCTGGTGAATACGTGGACGTGCAGTGATGAACTTGGTTATGGGTTGGATCTGGTAAACATTTGATGAGGCTTCGGTATGGAGCTGGAGCTGGCGACAGAGGGTTCCCGAGATGAAATTCCCTGCTGACCCGGAGTCGATGAGAGCGTGGGCTGAAACAGAAGATGTCTGGGTGGTTAACTGGACACAAGTAGTGAGAGGATGCATCTTTTCTTCATCAATATGAAAAGCACTCACCGGTGTTCGTATGGGACGGATTGGACAGTTTAACCGGACATGCCCACTGGCCCCACAATACAGGCATAGACCCCGGGTCAGTCTCCTCTGTCGCTCAGCAGCGGTGAGTTTACCAGAGTCGATAATCATGGGTTCTGGTTCCGGAGGGCTGGCGGTTTCAGATGGGCGGAAGAGTGCAGTAACGTTAGAATGGGACTCATAAGATTGTAGACGGTCTGAGCATCTGATGGATTGCTGAATGAATCTTTCGAGTCCCATATGATCATCCGAGCGGCCAGTTGTAGACGGAGTTGGGGTGTGAGACCAAGCCGGTAGGTGGTCAATAAGGACCGCTCGTTCCATCCACTGGCTGCAGCAAGAGAGCGAAAGCGAAGGGCATATTCACGAGTTGACATCTTTCCTTGAGTTAAATGATAAAGTTGCTCACCGGCTGATATCTCTCCATCAGGTTGGCCGAATACCTCTTTGAAGTGAGAAACGAAAGCTTGTATGGAACTAATGGCTGGACCAGCTTGCTTCCAGATTGTTTCTGCCCATTGGAGAGCTGGACCGGTGAGTAAAGATGTGATAAATGCTATTTTTGACTGATCGGTAGGATATAAAGTGGGTTGCATGGTAAATATGAGAGAGCATTGAAGCAAAAATCCGTTGCACTCCTCCGCCCCGCCAGAGTAGGGCGCTGGTCGGGCCATGGGACTGGAAGCTGCGGTAGTCGAAGAAGTGCTCGGTGGTGGTGGCGCTGGCGGTGCCGGTGGTGCGGGAGGCGCGATGGTAGGAGAAGATATTAAAACCCTCTTCAACGAATCCACCAGCTCTTGAAAGGGATCTGGAGCACTCATGCTGTTACTGTCTTTAGGTCCGGGCTAACTGTTACGGAAGCAGACGGACAACAAGGTAAGTAGTGATGATAATGTTTAATTTCAACAGCAGAGTTTCAGGATACTTCAATGTGCAGAGTAGGGTGAAAAACAGAGTTCAGTATAGGATAAATCTTGAGTGCAGTCCGTGAATGAATAATGGATATTTCCTTAGCAGGAACGTCGGGTGGAGATTTCCTGAGTGGAGAAGAGGCTGACAGGCTGACGGCACACACTCACGCACCACTTGGCTGGACTGAAAGGCTTACGGCTCACACCACGGAAGAGATGAACTGGACAGACTGGGATCGGCACAGAGAACTGGTAAGTAAACACAGAGTAGAGAGGTTAGTGACACTCGTAGAGAGACGCACTATGAGTCCGCTTCGTATGAACGAGCCCGGACAATGAGAGGTGCGTGGTGTGTGCTTATGAAGCAGAGTGGCTAATGGGGTGCAGGTGTCTCTCGTTAAAACTCAGGTGACTGTGATCGTTGGGTGATTGTGGTGGAAGAACCTGGCCAATCCGTGACAGCTAGTCATATAGTTAATTCTTTTTTTTATTCTCTATTTTTACAGACCTAAAACCGTGATTAGAAGTAGTCAAATACACAAACGATTTTTAACATTTATATACATTTGTGTGTTGCAAAAGCAGAAGTCTATCTTCTTTAAATAAAGATTTACCTCTATGCCTTAATTTCTTTAAAATAACTAGGTGACCTGCGTTATCTCTGTGATTACCTGATTAGTAATATTGCGAGATGTTTCTCACACGTATAAAAACCTCACTTAGAAGACTTTTTAAATGTATTTAACATTTTAAATGTTTTTCTTCTTCTGACAAACTTACATTTCATATGAATTACCTGTGGAGGTTAACAACCGCATAAATGCATGTTGATTTCAGGCATAGTGCAGACATGCTATGTTCGAGAAAGCCAATATTGGTGTAATCTTTGTGAGATCTCGCATAGCTTTAGTTAGCTTTACAAGCATAGCTTTGCTTTACTAAATGAAAATATTATGGAAGTCATTTTCAAACTGTAATTATACCATATTTTATATATTATGTTTATGGTTCCATGTTGCTTTAATGTTTTTGTTTGTTTGTTTGTTTGTTTGTTATTAACTAATACCCATAACACACAGCACAAATTAAAGAAACATATGAGCTAAGGATGTTCTCTAATCCCAAATAAACAGATAATTGAATGTTCACAATCTACAATTAGAAACATTAATACAACTCTTTGCTTTACAAAAACTGTTGTTACACTAAAACAAGACTCAAAATAAGATATTTCATTTACCCCTACAGCTAGTCTTATTGTACAGACCTAAAAACATCATTAGAAGTAGTCAAAGACACAAACGACGTTGAACATTTATATACATTTGTGTGTTGCAAAAGCAGAAGTCTACCTTCTTTAAATAAAGATTTACCTCTATTTATGCTTTAATTTCTTTAAAACAATCAGGTGACCTGTGTTATCTCTGTGATTACTTAAGAATTTAATTAATAGTCTTTCTGTTTGAGAATGTTTGACTAAATTGATACTTTGTTTAGTGCAACTTTCCATCTGTGATGTTGAATCACGCAAAGTATTAATACGGAAAGTATGTGCAGTTTGTTTACACTTAAACCATTACCACAGAATCATATACGACTATTGCACTACGAGATGTACATAAAGCTTGAGGTTGAGACTGTTAAAGTCCCACACTCCGCTGAAACCTGTAGATAAAATTGCACAAAAGTAGATTCTGGACAACTTGCTAAAAAGTCAATGTAGCATGAGCCATTTAAAACAAATACAGAAAAGCCACATCAGTTTTGAATGTTTGTAAGCGGCATTTAGCCGTGGGAATTTATGAAAAACACGTACAAATATGGCATGAAGAGTATTAAATTACAGTCGTCTATGAGTGTTTAAGACTAAAATTATATTTCTTTTAGAACATCTTTCTGCTATGTCTACGAAACATCGACATGAAAGATGGGTATCGCTGTTTTTCTGTAAACTATTACACTTAAAGATGCGCATTGAGTTGGTGTCAAATACATGCAGCACCTTCGTTACAACCTACAATACTATGATAGGTTGTAACACATGATGTGGTAAGTTGTAACAATTACACAAAAGAAGCTAAAATGGATGCCACACTTTATGAAATGCTTCAAAAACAGGTTTATTGACATAAAATAACAATGTCTCACTCTGGAGCAGACTGTCTGATTAACAATACCAATGCCATTAACTGTGTGTGTGTGTGTGTGTGTGTGTGTAAATGTGGCTACTTGAACGAATTTACTTACTTTACTTAAAAATATATATATCAGTGTGTGTGCGTGTGTGTGTGTGTGCGTGCGTGCGTGCGTGCGTCCGTGCGCATGCGTGCGTGCGTGTGTGTGTGTGTGTGTGGTGCGTGTGTGTGTGTGTGTGTGTGTGTGTGTGTGTGTGCGTGAGAGTGTGTGTGTGTGTGTGTGTGGTGTGTGTGTGTGTGTGTGTGTGTGTGTGTGTGTGTCAGCTGATCTGACTGACCCTTCTTCGTGACCTCATCAGATGCTTTTTTTTATTGTATTTTTTTAACTGTGAGTCACACCTCTGTTTGTCTCTCTTTTCCACTGCCTAGGCATTCTATAAAAATATTAAAATCAATCAGTTCTATGATAGGGGATGGTTGTAACACTTTTTCAAGAAGTGTTACAACCCGCCCCACCCCCTGTCAGTCACTGTTTAGCTAGCTGTATTAGTATATTGGTTTGAAATTAGCAGGCGAAAACGGCATCACATGCTTCATAAGAAACTACATTTTAATCTAATATAAGTCAAACTATATTATCTGCAATAGTTTAGATACTAGACAAAAAATAGTATTGGTAAAAAAAAACTTTATACCTAAAAATCCTTTTTTTTTTCTCTATAAATTTAGAATGTGTCGGTTTCCAGACTTGACAATCACCACGAGGTCTGTGATAATCTTGTAGAGGATTGAATAGATGTCATTTGTAGTGAACAAATGTGGGTACTTTGTATAAAAATCTGAGAACTCTAGCTACAAAATTCAGGGAGTTATTGTTACTGAAGCAAAAAGTGTTACAACCATACCCGGTCTCCCCCTACGCAAGACATTTCTACCGGTTGATGACATTCTAAGAACACATAGTTGTTTTCAAAGTTTGTTTTTCAAATTGTAAGGAAAATAGACACGACACACTAGATTGAGAAGAATGGTGATGTTAAAAATTGGTAAACATTTTCAAAAACAGTGTGTTTCAGAAGAAATGCAAACAAAATCAAATATGCATAAAACACAAAGGTGTTTAAAATGTTACGTGCTAATAATTGGTCTTGTTTCAGAGTCGGTATGCTCCGGTGAAAACTTTGAGACCAAGAACACTACCATTGTTAAACATGCGATTCAATAACATTGCTCAATATAAACAAGAATCCAGCCTAATGCGACTGAGCTAGTTTCACATATAGATGTTTATAGTTAGATATAATAGTTATAATTAGATAAATGTTATAATTTGTATAACAATTGAAATTTACAATATGTTAAAACATTGTGGTATTCTGATACTGCTTCGGCATGTTTTCATGAAAAGAAAAACAAAATATTAAGACATAAAACACAACGTCTAGAGATGATTAGACCTAAAAGACAGATGTCTAAAACTCTGTTGTCAAAGTATTGATGTGGACAGAATAAAAACAAATCACCCCCCATCTTTCACTTAATACCACTTATCATTTGTAATTCATTAACTGTTGTTTAGTGATATATACACAAACTAGCTGTGTATCTGTGCTGTGAAATGCACATCTTTAAGTGTAATAGTTTACAGAAAAACAGCGATACCCATCTTTCATGTCGATGTTTCGTAGACATAGCAGAAAGATGTTCTAAAAGAAATATAATTTTAGTCTTAAACACTCATAGACGACTGTAATTTAATACTCTTCATGCCATATTTGTACGTGTTTTTCATAAATTCCCACGGCTAAAATATAAAATGGCGCTTACAAACATTCAAAACTGATGTGGCTTTTCTGTATTTGTTTTAAATGGCTCATGCTACATTGACTTTTTAGCAAGTTGTCCAGAATCTACTTATGTGCAATTTTATCTACAGGTTTCAGCGGAGTGTGGGACTTTAACAGTCTCAACCTCAAGCTTTATGTACATCTCGTAGTGCAATAGTCGTATATGATTCTGTGGTAATGGTTTAAGTGTAAACAAACTGCACATACTTTCCGTATTAATACTTTGCGTGATTCAACATCACAGATGGAAAGTTGCACTAAACAAAGTATTAATTTAGTCAAACATTCTCAAACAGAAAGACTATTAATTAAATTCTTAAGTAATCACAGAGATAACACAGGTCACCTGATTGTTTTAAAGAAATTAAAGCATAAATAGAGGTAAATCTTTATTTAAAGAAGGTAGACTTCTGCTTTTGCAACACACAAATGTATATAAATGTTCAACGTCGTTTGTGTCTTTGACTACTTCTAATGATGTTTTTAGGTCTGTACAATAAGACTAGCTGTAGGGGTAAATGAAATATCTTATTTTGAGTCTTGTTTTAGTGTAACAACAGTTTTTGTAAAGCAAAGAGTTGTATTAATGTTTCTAATTGTAGATTGTGAACATTCAATTATCTGTTTATTTGGGATTAGAGAACATCCTTAGCTCATATGTTTCTTTAATTTGTGCTGTGTGTTATGGGTATTAGTTAATAACAAACAAACAAACAAACAAACAAACAAACAAACAAACAAACAAAAACATTAAAGCAACATGGAACCATAAACATAATATATAAAATATGGTATAATTACAGTTTGAAAATGACTTCCATAATATTTTCATTTAGTAAAGCAAAGCTATGCTTGTAAAGCTAACTAAAGCTATGCGAGATCTCACAAAGATTACACCAATATTGGCTTTCTCGAACATAGCATGTCTGCACTATGCCTGAAATCAACATGCATTTATGCGGTTGTTAACCTCCACAGGTAATTCATATGAAATGTAAGTTTGTCAGAAGAAGAAAAACATTTAAAATGTTAAATACATTTAAAAAGTCTTCTAAGTGAGGTTTTTATATGTGTGAGAAACATCTCGCAATATTACTAATCAGGTAATCACAGAGATAACGCAGGTCACCTAGTTATTTTAAAGAAATTAAGGCATAGAGGTAAATCTTTATTTAAAGAAGATAGACTTCTGCTTTTGCAACACACAAATGTATATAAATGTTAAAAATCGTTTGTGTATTTGACTACTTCTAATCACGGTTTTAGGTCTGTAAAAATAGAGAATAAAAAAAGAATTAACTATATGACTAGCTGTAGGGGTCAATTAAATATTGTTTCTTGTTTTAGTGTAATAACAGTTTTTGTAAAGCAAAGAGTTGTATTAATGTTTTTAAAAGTCCCTGTGAACCGGAAGTTGCAAAACAACTTTTCTCCAGTGTTGTGACGATTTCCCGGTGAAAGGGAATATTGAACAGAGGGAGTGTTTTATTCTAGCGCTCCTCCTCTCCATCTCTGCTCAGACTTGAGGGGAATGGTAAATAGGGTACATTTTGATTTCATGTCGACTTTAAAAATAGCTTTCATCAATCTATTTTTGAGAAAACCAAAAGTTTACAGTAGCCTAGCCTATCTCCCATAGCTCACAATACCATTCAGAGTTCACAAGAGATAATTTCTCATTTTCTAGGCATAACACATGCCATGGTACAAAGTGATGCTCTCTCCCTTTCTCTATGATGTAGTTAAATGTTAAGACGTTCATCCGTATACGTGTGTGCGTGCGTGCGTGTGTTGAGGGCGCTGTGCTAGAGGACCGCTTGAAAATATTAGGCTAGAGCGATCTAATAGTGAATTAATAACTAAATAAAATAAAATGTAAAACGTTGTATTAAGTCTTTTTACCGATATTGAAATCTGTAGGTATAGACCTACCTCTGCACATGCGTATTCTCATGCGTTCGGAGTTGTAGGTGGGCGGGGACTCACAGACCAGCTATTTCTCATTCATGTTTTGCTTTCGGAGCGCGAGCCGTGAGAATGCTTTGCGAGACAGTGAAAGATATATTTTTAGCTAAGAACTAAACAAAAGTTTAGTAGTGAATTGAAATGTTAAACAGTTTTGCTTAAAAACTATTCGTTTTATGTATTTTTAACTGTTGATATGTTAAATGTTCACGTTTAAAACATAATTTACTATTTTTTCTAGTAGGCCTATCTTTAAAGGTTGTTCTTAAAAGACATTCTTGTTTTAAAAGATTTGACGTTGACTTTTTTGTTTTTAGCTGTTTTTTAAAATCTGTAGGCTGTGAAGAATCTGTAGAAAACATTCTAACCTGTTTTAAATTGTTCTGAGGCCTAACGTTTTATGTTCACGTTATTTATGTTTGCACGTTGATCGTTACGTGATCTTCCCGTGTTATTTATCTGTACAGTATATCTGCATATTCTGTAGACGTCGATTGTGTCTCAGGGAGCATGTAATAAGGGCTTGTTTATCCGGTTCGAAGGACCGTGTAAAAACTCCGGCTTTACTTTTAACTTTTCTGCTCGGTGTAATACAGGATGTCCTGTTAAAACAATATAGGAAGGATGCAAAGGATATGCAAAGGTAGTATATTTATTATTTATTACATCAAATAATACATTTATTTAATAGGTCTACGTGTGTATTTATTAACGTGGTCCACGAGCAGTCTGTATATTCCTCATTTGTTAATCCGTCTCCTCAGTCTTTTCATACCGATCCATAACGTGGTAAAAATAAAATCCATTATCTCGCTCTGTGAAAACCAAATCGGGGGGTCTTCTGTCGTATTCCATGTAAATCTTCTATCGTTATATCCACACTGGTCAATCTGCCATCACGTAAATCCATGTCAAAATCACATGTACGCCTACACGCACGTCCTCCAGACAAGTGAAAAATATATTCCAAACGTTCCGCCGGTTCATTTCGTTAATTTTCGCGGAGCTAAAGTTAAATCCATCATAGCTTCATAAAGGCATCTCCCGCGAGTCTTTGGGATCTGCAGTTAGCGTAAATTCCAAAAGAATGCACGTTGAGTTTGTGGCTTTTCAAACAGAGCGCCGTGTGATACGGGGGGAGGCTCTTCTTTCATTATGTGAGGGGGTGCTTGTGTGGCGTATGTGTGACGTGTGTTCTATTTCTCACGCTCACAGGCGTGGAAGGCGTGTCGTGGGAGGAGTCTACGTGTGGCCCTGTGCACACTCTCGGGCTGTCATTTTTCGGCTAGGCCTCCGGTGCGAACGGACGCGTTTCACATTACTCAAGGAGATTACTTGAAACATCTCTAAACTTTGGAGAAAATACACTGTTCACTTTTACACATCTTTAAACAGCGAACTGGTTAATTCATGTTATTTTTCAACAAAACGGTTTGTAAAAACGTAAGGTATTTTTTTATATGATTTTAAACATGTAGTTTAAATATTATGGTGTGTTTGAAACAGTTTTAACAATTTTAAGGTAAAAACTCTTTAACTTGTTTTAAATGACATTTTAACATTTTTAACATCTTAAAAAGTATGTTACAAAACACAACTATTTGTCTGATATCATTTTAACACTACCACATTTTTTGATAACTTTAAGAAAATGTATACTTTTTAGCACATTGTTCTAAACTTTTGAGAAAATACACATGGGATCTTTTTGCAAACCAAAGTTTTCGTTATTTTTCAACAAAACGGTTTGTAAAAATGTAAGGTATTAAGGTATTAATATGATTTTAAACATGTAGTTTAAATATTATGGTGTGTTTGAAAACAGTTTTGAACAATCTTACAATTACTGTGTGAAGGTAAAAACTAACTTGTTTACTGAAAAACGTTTTAAATTACATTTTAACATCTTAAAAAGTAACACAGCTATTTTAACAATGTCACATTTTTTGATAACTTTAAAAATTATACTTTTTAACACATTGTTTTGAAATGTATGAAAAGTCTTTAATAAAAAACACTAAACTCATCTCTGACTATGTCCTTATTATACATTTTCTTTAAAAAGATTGAAAACATATTGTTTTGAATGTTTTTTTCCATCATTTTGAACATTTTCACATTGAGAACTAGTAATTGTGGGGTGACACCTCCACCCCGCCACTCTTCAGGTGTTCACACCCCTAAGGGAGGGTTTGGGGATTCACACAGTCACATGACACCCCCGGAAGTGGGTGGAGAAAAGGGGCCTGGTTATCGTGGGAAAATCCCACGCTGTGTGTGCCAAGCCATAAATGGGGAGGGGAGGGGTTTTATGAGCTGAACGGTCACGAGGACCCTGAGTGTGGGAATCTGTTGTTATTTTTTCTCACGCATCAACACCTGACGTGGGTGGGGTCTAGGTGTGGGAGGGGTCTAGGGTGGAGCTTGCGTCAGGCTCCTGTGCATTCGGTTGCTAATGTCATTCACGGATTGTCTCAGGTGTGTTCGGACGTGCTCCCGGGAAATTACATTTACACAACTTTTGGAATTAAAATCTCTAAAGTTTTGGAAATACCATTACGGTGGGATTAATATCTTTGGAGAGATGGATCTAAACCCTTGGTGACGGATTAAATCTTTGGAGTTGGATTAAATCTTTAAACTGGATAACAAGACAGGATGTAAAAACGTAAGTCAGTTTTGATACTGTGATTTTTAACATAAAGTTTTGTTATGCTTTAATATTTGTTTGATAGAAAAAATGCACTACACGTTGTTTTAGAAGTTTTAATGCTAAAGCGTTTTGATAACTTTTAGAAAATGCATTTTAACCTTTTACAAATGTGTAATAAACATTAAAGATATGTGTATTTTAACTTTATATAGCATTTTAATATTTTGAAACGATGTGTAATTGTGAAAAGTGCAACTTCAAATATAGTAATTAGATGTATTTGCATAATATAATTTTAATACACATGGTTTTAGACGTTTTAAGAAAACAACTATTTACTTGATATAATTTTAATATTAGCACAGTGTATGAACACTAAAGACAATAGTATCTTAATGATATAAGTTGTTTTAATAGTTTTAAGCACTGTGTGTTTGTCAGGGTTGGGTGCAGGTGACTGAAGACGAGGACACGGGAACTTCAATATAATGGTTTTAATAAACAAAATGAAACTTCCAAAATCAAACAAGAACAAAACTCCAGGAATTCAGGGTTAACACACAACCATACATAGACGACGATCGACAAACACTGAGGGAAAACACAGGGCTTAAATGAACTGAACCAAACAAGATAATTAACTGAAAACAGGTGCAGAAAATTGGACACAAACGAGGAGCGGGAAAACTAACAGGACTAAACCAAAATCACAAAAGACAGGGGAAGACAAGATACAAAACAGAACTCAATACATCAAAACGTGACAGTACCTCCCCCCTCCCCGAAGGCGCGTCCTCGCGCCGTATAACATCCAAAGGGGTGGGAGGGTGGGCGCCCTGGAGGCTGATGAGGGCATGGTGCAGGTCCGGGAAGCCTCCAGGGCGGAGCAGGCTGTGGGCGTGGCCATGGCGGCGCAGGCTGTGGGCGTGGCCACGGCGGAGCAGGCTGTGGGCGTGGCCAGGGCGGAGCAGGCTGTGGGCGTGGCCAGGGTGGTGCAGGCTGTGGGCGTGGCCAGGGCGGTGCAGGCTGTGGGCGTGGCCACGACGGTGCAGGCTGTGGGCGTGGCCACGACGGTGCAGGCTGTGGGCGTGACCACGGCGGTGCAGGCTGTGGGCGTGTCCACGGTGGTGCAGGCTGTGGGCGTGGCCAGGGCGGAGCAGGCTGTGGGCGTGGCCAGACGGCTGTGGGCGTGGCCACGGCGGTGCAGGCTCTTCAGGTGGCCACGGCGGTGAAGACCCTTCGGGTGGCCATGGCGGTGAGGACCCTTCGGGTGGCCATGGCAGTGTTATTTTTTCAGGCCTCCAAGGATCTTTGGCCGGCCACGGCGAAGGCGTATAGCGCCCCCCCAAAATTTTCTTGGGGAGGACAGGCTCAGGATCGGGAACTGACTTGACATCAATGGGCGCTGGGTCAACGGGCTCTGGTGCTGGGTCAACGGGCTCTGGCTCTGGCTCTGGGTCAACGGGCTCTGGCTCTGGCTCTGGGTCAACGGGCTCTGGCTCTGGATCAACGGGCTCTGGCTCTGGCGCTGGGTCAACGGGCTCTGGCTCTGGCGCTGGGTCAACGGGCTCTGGCTCTGGCTGGACGGTCTCTGGCTGGACGGTCTCTGGCTGGACGGTCTCTGGCTGGACGGTCTCTGGCTGGACGGTCTCTGGCGGAAGAAGCTCAGGAAGGTCATCAAATGGGTCAGACTCAGGCTCTGGTGGGCAGGCGACGGTCTCTGGTTGGACGGTCTCTTCTGGACCGATGAGAGGAGGGAGATCGGTGAAGTCATCAAATTTGTGAATAAACTTGTGCACTGTGCAGATGACTGGTTCGGTTTTAATTGGACTATATCGCCCATATCCTCCTCTACTACGACCTCCACGGGTCCCACGGAACACAGCTTGGCGGGTTCCCACAAAGGCCTGCTTCCAGATTTCCATCTTCCTCTTTTCCTATTTTCTTTGTTAGGGTCGATCGTTCTGTCAGGGTTGAGTGCAGGTGACTGAAGACGAGGACACGGGAACTTCAATATAATGGTTTTAATAAACAAAATGAAACTTCCAAAATCAAACAAGAACAAAACTCCAGGAATTCAGGGTTATCACACAACCATACATAGACGACGATCGACAAACACTGAGGGAAAACACAGGGCTTAAATGAACTGAACCAAACAAGATAATTAACTGAAAACAGGTGCAGAAAATTGGACACAAACGAGGAGCGGGAAAACTAACAGGACTAAACCAAAATCACAAAAGACAGGGGAAGACAAGATACAAAACAGAACTCAATACATCAAAACGTGACAGTGTTATTGTGAAAAACACAACTTTTTTAAATGTATGATAGAAAATAGTTGTAAATGTATGATAGAAATAGTTTTAATACAACCGATTTTAGATGTTTTAAGAACTAAAACACTTTGATAACTTTAAGAAATGCAGTTTAAACTTTTTCATTAATGTTTTAACTGTATGAACACTGAAGACATATTAGATCTATTTGTTTGATGTAATTTTAATACAAGCGATGTTAGATGTTTTAAGAAAACATAAATATTTGCATGATATAATTTTAATACACACTGTTTTAGATGTTTTTAATGCTAACGCATTTTGATAACTTTAAGAAAACACTTTTAAACTTTTTTCATGTGTATGAACACTAAAGACATAGTATCTTAATGATATAAATTTTTTTAATAGTTTTAAGCACCATGTGTTTTTGTGAAAAACACACCTTGTTTAAATGTAGATAGAACTATTGTTTGATGTAATTTTAATACAGGCTCTTTTAGATGTTTTAAGAAAACATAAGTATTTACTTGATATAATTTAAACACCCGCTGTTTTAGTTATTATTGTGATTGCAAACACTTTTTTAAAACATATGGTTTATGTAAAATGGAACATTTTACTAAATAATGTGTAAAGGTAAAGGCCTAGAGTGTGTTTTAATGATATAAAAATGACTTAATGGTTTTTAATCACTGAGTGTTATGTGAAAAGTACACCTTTTTTAAATGTATGATAAAAATAGAACTATTGTTTGATGTAATTTTAATACAATCGCCTTTAGATGTTTTAAGAAAACAACTATTTACATGATATAATTTTATTACACGGTGTTTTAGTTATTATTGTGATTGAAAACACTTTTTTAAAACAGATGTTTTATGTAAAATGGAACATTTTACAAAATAATGTGTGAACGCTAAAGACGTATGGTTTTTAATGATATAAATGGTTTTAATCACCACGTGAACACTAAACCTATCTCTGTTTTCTGTCATCCTTCTTAAAAAAGATTGAAAATGTATTGTTTTGAATGTTTTCCATCATTTTGATCATTTTTACATTGATCAAGTCAGATACCCGTAACAGGTGTACAGCAGGTGTTCCGACCGGAACCGGACCGGATGGGCGGGGTTCCAGAACCGGATCGGATGGGAGGGGTTCCGTACCGTGGGGGAATTCCCACAGTCACATGACAGACCGGAAGTGGGAGGGATGGGGGCGGGTCTAGCGTGGGAAAAGGGGGCGGGACTAAGCGTGGGGAAAAGGGGCGGGGCTAAGCGTGGGGGAAAAGGGGCGTGGTCAATCATGGGGCCATAAATCACTCAAAAAGTGACAGAAGCCGCCCCATATAGTCTCTCTAAGAAGCCAGCTAATCGTTCAAAACGCGGATTTCAGTCAAGAAATCATGGCTGTGTTGCATTGAGACTCTGCAACGTTTCATTTTGAAATTCTAGTCGGCGAAATAAAGGGAAAACAAACAATATTGACAATATTGTGTCTAAAAAGTAACTCCCAATGCTTATTGTTAATTTAACTGTTGTATAACAAATATCACAGTTGCAATTGTGCACGGGAAAACGGCACTCTTGCTGATGTGATATTCTAATATAAGAAAATAATATGATATAAATATAAGACAAAAACTAATTTGGGGGCCTAACTGCTCACAGCAGTGAAAGGACGACAAACAAATGCGATGCCAGCACACAGTGCCAGGGGTGCCGCCAGAAATTCTGGGCCCTATGGAAACCAAAATTTCTGGGCCCCCTACATTTTTTACAGATAAAATTTAACCCAATAAACATGCCCAGTATACTTTAAAAAGGATACTTAGCACACTGCATAGTTAAAATGTCTAAAGATGAGTACAAAAAAACAAGATTTTTTTTTTAGAAATATGTACTTGTTTACATAAAAGGGAGAACATTTATTATCTCAATTGCTGACTCTGCATCTGTATAAGTCAAACACACACACACACACACACACACACACACACACACACACACACACACACACACACACACACACACACACACACACACACACACACACACACACACACACACACACACACACACACACACACACACACACACAACACACAGACACACACACACGTAATAATAACCATATTGTTTTTATTGCCCTATTTAGTTTTCTTAATGTAAAATATTAATATATCTATTTTGTAAACTTATAGCCAATGGTTACTACAGACATGTTTTATTCAATTTTATATTATTTTTTTCTGGGGCATTTTATTCACATTAAGAATGTCAAGTTTGACAGCATCGATCGTAGCAGCAGCACTGTGACTTCACAGAACACAGAGCCCGATCTCATGAAAGTGCGTATCAATACTACGAATGTTATTTCCCGCGCCATTTATACGCCAAAAATAGTTTTTTGCGTGTATATTCGCATTTATATACGCATTTTATGGCGTGTAATACGCACGCACCCCCCTCCCCTTAATCCTACCCAAGGGGTTTCTATGCGTAGCATGCACGCAAAAACCATTTTTGGCATATAAATGGCACAAGAAATAACATTCGTGGTATGTATTGATACGCACTTTCATGAGACTGCGTTGGAACACACGACACATACACGGGCACGGCGAACTGATTTTGTAATTTTTGAAGAACTTTTTGTTTTGTAAAGTTATCATCATGTGGCGAACACAGTAGATAAGACGTGTTTAGAGGCTTCAATCTTCGTGAAGTTTCGCGCTCAGGCTCACCTTGTTCGGCTGAGACGGGGACGGGGGACGTGGGGGGAGGAGGACGTGTGCAGCAGCCGCTGAATCTGTGTTTCATAATTCAATAATTATTTTACTAAGCTAGCTAGATAAAAGCGGGTCATGTAGCAACAAAAATAAGTAGGCTAACTCTGAAAGTTTTGGAATACAGGAATAGGGCAAGCTACCTTTCTTTTTAAAAACTTTGACACATACTGTCGACTTCGACGTTCTCTGTCTTCTCTTTCCTTCATTTCTTTCCGTTTTTGATGCCCTGACTTTTGATGTGACATGCCTGCGTGTGTCACTGTCTGCACTGCATCATAGCAAGTGCAATAAGCAAGAGACGCTACACTAGCGATCGTAGCTCGGACAGCGCAGGTGGAATGAACCATTGTGAGACGGAGGGGTGTGACTGAAAACAGTAAATACATTATTTGTTTTTTAAATATTAAATCTATGGTCAAAACGGACAAAATACACATTTAGTGCACGAGGGGCCCTAGCACATTTAATGTATGTATAAAAAAGAAATAAGAAAAAAAAAGGGGGTCTGCTCTTCTGGGCCCTAAATCAGCCTGGGCCCTTAGAATCGTCCTAACCTTCCACCCCTTTACGGCGCCCTTGCACAGTGCCTCGTACATAGTTAAAACAATGATTACAATATCATAATAGACAATACACATCGCACACCCCATACGCACATAAAGAATGAACTTACAACTGAACTGACATTTACCAACTTTCTCCTCCTCTCCTCTCCTCTCTCGCGTGCAGGAGACAGACGTTATTCTGCCGCGATTCCCGCGAATGTGATGCGAATTGTCACGCGAACAAGCAAATCCACAAAGATAGAATAATAAAAAATAATACGTACAACGATAGCAAAAAAACAGTTTTGTAAAAATTATTTCACACTCCACATTTAGGGGGGCCACAAGGGGGGCCAAGCTTGTTGTCACAGGGGCACTGGCCCCCCCTGGCCACCCCCTAGAACCGCCACTGATCATACCAGGGCTGCGTTTCCCGATAAAAGAAAAAGCGCTGTTCTTTATAAAAGAAGCACTTCAGAAATAGTTGAAATTGCATTTATTAGGACCCATGGGTAAAGGCAGAGGCGCTGGTGCCCTCCTAGCAACGGCGCTGGTCGCGCTAGCTGCTATAGTCGCACTATAGCGGGTGGCAGAGACGATGATGTGCTAGGTGATGTGGATCTCAGCTCTCCTTCATCTCCTGGTTGCAGCGATGACTCAGAGACTGTACGTGTGCATTTAAGGTGCCTAAACAATGACTGTTGCAACATTGTCCTTTACTGGAAATTATTTTCACACTTTCAGTCCCCAATTTTCACACTCCCCAAAATAAACGTAACAATAGACTTTTTATTTTACCATTTATTATTCGAACATCTCCTGTTGAGCATACTGACACCTTGTCCACTCACAGTGGGTGCACCATAAGCATGTATCCTATTTTTCCTATTTTCTGTGGGTCGGATTTTTCCCGCGCTGTCTGTGGACGTCATGTTAAACCTTTCAGATCACTCTGCCTCCACCACTAGTCAGCAAGTAGCCTACACTCGCAAACTTATCTCAAACAATATTATGTATTTGACTGTTCTTACCTCTGTAAACATAATGTTGACCTCCTTGCAGCAGATGACTTTATAACACGCAATCGCGGCTTTATTTCACGCAATTCTGAAAAATAAAGTCAGAATTGTGAGATGTAAACTCGCAATTGTGAGATAAAAAGTCGCAATTATCTTTTAAAATGTTTTATTCTATGGCGGAAACAAGCTTCCATAGGTTATATATAGCCTGCCCTTTTTAAGTAGCCTAATTAAATTAATATAAAGGGGCGATTTGCCCACTAATGGCTTAAATGAACAACTATCGACTAGGGGAAAAAAAAATAGTCGGAGGCCTTATTCCACATATCTTCGAAGTTCGAACCAGCAGGCCAATCTGGGTGGAATATTCAGAAATGCGCTATCTGCTCACATGCTCTGATCGGAACAAACCCGAACACTGTCTGCTGAACTTGCGCAGAAACATCAAAATAGACATAACCAGCTTTTTAAAATTGTTTTTAAAACTAAACATTTAGACTATTTTAGCACAAATTATGAGCTTATTGGCATTTTTTTTATAATTCTTGACAAAACATTTTTGAAGAAAAGTGGGCACCCATAACTCCGTGCCTGTTACAAACGTGTTTGTTCTTTTAGGTAGGCTAGTTATTATCACGATAATCTATGTCCTGGGGCCCGTTCTTCATACATCGCTAACTCACTGCGGCATAAATATATTACAAATAGTTTTTCAGCGTGAGAAATACAATGTGTGGCGGGAGAGCGTGACAAATGACCGCAATGCGTGACTGTCACGCTCAATGCGTGACACTTGAGAGCCCTGCTGATGTGTGATGAAAGCGCAAGCAGAAACACGGATAAAGTATGTATTTTGTATTTACACTTCTCTTGTAAGTAATTCGTGGCTGCTGTCAGTGAAAATTGCTCTCTATTATACAATATATATATATATATATATATATATACAAAAAATTGTACAATTTTTTTTTGCGTTTGTGATATATGATAAACCCCCCCCCCCCCCCTTTGAATATCTCCCGAATTCTGAGGTCTCAAGGTTGGCAAGTATGACGGGAAGTCTCGCAGCACGATAGTGTACTTTTTGAGAGATATCGTTTTTCTCATGACTCGTGAGGATGTCGTTTACATCATTAATTTGTTGGAAATGTGTCACAAGGTGATGAACCAGTAACGGAACTAAATAGTCTACGGAGGGATGTTTCCACCCGGAGCGGTTTCGACCGATCACCCAGCCAGCCGTGAATGCGTCGCTACCATGGAAACAGCAGCCGCTGATGACAAAGTGACAGCAGGTGTGGCGCATTAAGAGACTGTTTGGTGATTGGGACACACAGCTTTTGGAAACAGATAAAAGCAAAGCTTTGAGAGACCAGTGGTGTGCTGTGTTAGGCTGTTGTTGCGTCCTGACTTTTGTTCCGTCGAGGTGGGCTGAGAGTTTTCTGTGGGACAAATCGGCTGGTGAGATCGACCCGCGGAAAGGAATCTACTACGAACTGGGTGGTGTAATGATAAGGCAGAGGAGAAGTAATCTGGAAGATATCAAGTCCCCTTACCTGGGTGAAGATAAGTACAAACCTTCTACTGGCTGTATTGTATGTGATTTATACACCAAGATATTATATATGAAGAGAAGTGATACAGGAAAGGGAGTCCAGACACTGGAATGAGAAGACAGCTGTTGTGATGCATGATTGCGGTCGCTATAAATTCTTCTGTTTTATCGCCCCCACTGTTCAGAGAGCGAGGGGGTGGGCCGTGGCCTTAAATTTCACAGAGTGGTTGAGAGTGACGTGTGTTGATGCTGTGTCCCACAGTGTGTGGTTGAAGTGAAGTGATTGCATGCTTACCGTTACCGAATTCTGTCACGTGCCCATCGGCCTTGCCTTGTGTTGCAGTTTGGAGTTGCTGAGGAAGAGATTAAGTGACAGTGGAATTTAAGCCTTCTGTGTTCTGATTCATCATTGATGCTGTTCTGGAGAATGGAGGAAATCCAGTTATCCGCTGTTCTGAGTGTTCCTCATCTGAAGCCCGCTGCATTCTGTCTCATTGTTGTGGAGGAAACCCAGGTATCTGTTGTTCTTAGTGTTGTACATTCCAAGCCTGCTGTGTTCTGATTCATCATTGATGCTGTTCTGGAGAACGGAGGAAATCCAGTTATCTGTTGTTTTGAGTGTTTCCCATCTAAAGCCGCTGCATTCTGTTTCATCATCACTGTTGTGGAGAGCGGAGGAAATCCAGTTGTCTGCTGTTTGGGGTGTTACCTCTAAGGCCTGCCTACTTTAGGAGCTGGTCGATTGTCCGGACTTGCCCATCTGCCCACCCAGTCAGCATTCTCGCCAGCCCTCTGAAACTTTCCGTTACCTGTTGTATTGGGAAGAACCCACTGTACTTGGAGTGCTGACTTGCTGTCCAGTCGACGCCCTTCACCGCCATAAGCTTCTGGACCTACTGTACAGGGAAGAACCAACCGTACTCGAAATGCGCACCTGCTGTCTAGTCGACGCCTTTCTACAGCCGTAAGCTTCTGTACCTGCTATACTGAGAAGAACCAACCGTACCTGGAGTACCTACTTGCTGTCCAGTCGACGCCCCTTCACAGCCGTAAGCTTTCTGCACCCCCTGTACAGGGAAAAACCAACCGTACTCGAATTACTCACATGCTGTCTAGTCGACGCCTTTCTACAGCCGTAAGTTTCTGTACCTGCTATACTGGGAAGAACCAACCGTACCTGGAGTACCTACTTGCTGTCCAGTCGACGCCCCTTTCACCGCCGTAAGCTTTCTGCACCTGCTATACTGGGAGGAACCAACCGTACTCGAAATACTGACTTGCTGTCTAGACGACGCCTTTCTACAGCCGTTAGTTGCTGCACCTGCTATACTGGGAAGAACCAACCGCACCTGGAGGACTTACCTGCTGTCCAGTCGACGTCCCCTGCAGCCTCTGGACTCTGAGGAAGGAGTTTTTTAGGATTTACAAATTCTTTTAAGTCAATAAAGTCTGTTCAATTTTTACTCTCCCTTGTCCGCTTGGTTTCTGGTTTGCTCCTCAGTGGTAAACTCTAAAAGGGAGGGGGTAGACCCAGTCGACCCTCCCGACCTGTGACAAATGCATAATGTTCGACTCGTCGGAGTCGGGCTTTAATAACAGTGCAGGCAAGGCAAGTTACTATTGCGATTCTTATCCAGATTAGTAATATTACCGGTATATCAAATTTTAAAAAGTCAGTTGACTGACTAAAATCTCTTAGATGGTGTGTGACTATGTTCCATATCAAACATATGGCCAGGATCTGTGCATGACTCAAGAATTTTCAGAGATTTATGCACATTATCTGAACGTGGTAAGGAAAAATATAAATAGCTCACTGAATTACTACATACACATGCTTATCCTAACAGAACTGAATTTTTCCATTAAACAGGTAATTACAACAGGATCCTGCTTGGAGACAGGTGTTTTATGACCCCATTCCCTGACCCAAACCCCAGACCAGTTACAATGCAGCTCTAGCCAGGACAAGGGCACACAATGAAGTGAACTTTAGCCAACTAAAGTATCTGAAAAGTCTAAGGGTTGCACCTGACAGGGGCTGTGACATGGCATGGGCTAGATTACACAACATTGCAACATGAAACATTTATAAAATATTTCATTAATGTTTAATAAAAGACAAGACAAATATGCTTAGTTCTTTTGAGTTTTATTTTAATTATTCTTTGTAAAGAAAATCCAGTGGTCAAGTCATCTTTTGCCTGCAAATAATATATATTGTACTCTGTGTGAAATAATAGGCCTATGTTAGCACTTACTCTGAAGTTCCTATGAAGCAACTATCTCTAGTGCCGATGTAACCCTTTCGAATTTAACATTCAGAGTGAAAGTATGTTTATCTGTAACTATGGTTGATTTATATACCATGAAAGGAGTTTCTGTATTTTAGGTGCAGTACTATCCTTAACCTCTAGAGGGCGATTAACGCTGTGGTATGTTGAGAGTCAGCGTATGTTGAAAATCAGATGAAGAAGCCTGCTGACTATGTACGCACGAGGTTAGCGTGTAGCTGCAAAAGACGATCTAACTTTCACTTGTTCTTCGGTGCAATGTGCATATTCTTTTATAAAGAGTAATATTAGTCATCAAGGTTGTTTATTTATCCAGTTGCTGAGGAAATCAACCTGTCAAAGCTTTTGGTTACTGGGTTTTCTTTTACACGAACTCTGGTGAGTTTTGCTTATGCATCACTTTAACTTTCAATTTGATATTCCTTTTACTTTATACGTGTCTTAAAGCCAATCAGAGTTATATATTATGTTTAGAATGTATTTTTTGTACGTTTATATGGTCAAATTAATACATAGTCAAATCTGTCCGTGTATAGTGCTAGTTTAACTGTTTAGTTAAATTATTTTATTTTCTACAAGTGTTATAAATGCAGCAAATGATAAAAGAAATGTTGTACAACTAACAAAATATTCAAATAAGAGAGATATATTGCATATTGAAATACTTTTATGCGTTTAAGCTGTTTATTTGCACTTATATTGTCACGTGTTGAATTAACACTGGTAATAACGGACATTTTGTGCAGCTAATAGAAAATGTCGGTGTAATAATTGTTTATATTGAGAAAAATGTTTAATGTGACTGCATTGTTTTATGCAGATTGTTTTTTTTGAATGCTGATTCAATTTGAGTGATCTACCATTTGAACGGCGAGCCAGACCCTGATCCTGCCACTCAAAGAATCGTCGTGGTCCATCACGGATGCACATGAGAGAGCTAAGCACATACATACTACCCGGGTAGCAACACAAAAGGCCTTTACACACAAATACATTGAAGCTCTTTACACACACATGACCATTGGAGCTTAACACTTGGACATTTGAGTTTTTTTGGACATTTGAGCACTTACTACAAAGGATCCAGAAGAAATTGAGACTGTTTTATTTGCTTCATTTTATTTCATTTTTGGTATTTACATTCAACTTCTGGTTTGATATGAATCATTTTGTTGTTGGTTTTTTTGGACATTTGAGCACTTACTACAAAGGATCCAGAAGAAATTGAGACTGTTTTATTTTGCTTCATTTTATTTCATTTTTGGTATTTACATTCAACTTCTGGTTTGATATGAATCATTTTGTTGTTGGTTCATAGAGTTGAGTGAAGACCAGACAAAGAGTCAAACTGTGAGAATATTGTTTAAATACTGAATGTGAATTATTGTAAATAAAATTGCCGGCTGTTAATTACTTAAATTTGATTTGGTCCACCTTTTGCTTTTAAATCCTCCCAGAGCCGAACCTAGGCTGAATTTAATCTCTGTAGAGTAACATATACATAGAATATTACGTTCGTTGTCCCCGTTACATCCCTTTTTGTGGTGAGCCAGCCAGGAGGATTTCAAATATAGCTATACATATATAGCCGGTTACAAGTACATTGAGACAGTAGTGAAATTCCAAGTTTACTCTCTTCAGTATTTTTTTTTTGTGATTGAGCACAATGAGTATGTCTGACATTGAAAAGTGTTACAATGTGAAAGCACAACATTCATTATGTGTGTTAGGCATTACTGATAATGACACCGATGATGACATTATTGCGACTTTTGAGAATTATGGGGTCATTGTGAAAGTAGTGAGAGTAGCACCCTCTACTGAGCAGACAGGACAGCCCATCATTATAGTTGAGTTTGATGCACAGACACACTCCAAGTGGCTGCGTTCCTTCTCAGGAAAAGTGCCCAAACCCCCAGGTGAAGCTGACTTTGATACATGGTGTCTTCATGTTGACCTTCTGTTGCAGGATTCTCTTCCATTAGATATCCAGCGAAGGAAAATCTTAGAAAGCCTCTTGCCACCAGCTTCAGATGTGGTTAAGCAGCTTGGTTCGACAGCTCCTCCTAGAGACTATGTGAAGCTTCTAGACTCTGCATATGGCTTAGTTGAAGATGGTGATGAAATCTTCGCCCGTTTCCTGAACACCAACCAAGATCCTGGTGAGAAAGCATCTGATTACTTACAAAGATTACAAACACTGCTTAGTACTGCGGTTAGGAGAAATGGTGTAAAGCAGTCATCTGCAGATCGTCAGTTGCTGAAACAATTTCAGCGTGGCTGCTGGGATCATTCATTAATACTTACCCTTCAGCTGGAAGCCAAAGCCAAGACACCACCTGACTTTGCAGAGCTTTTGTTGCTGCTCAGAACTGAGGAAGACAGACGTGCAGCAAAACTGGACAGAATGCAACGACACTTAGGCAGTTCAAAGCACAAAGCTGCCATTCACTAACAAGCTGTTGTTGACATGTCTCCTTACAGTGACTCAAGTGTGTTGCAGACCTACATTTCAGAAACCGAGGCTTTGAGAAAACAGGTGGCTGATCTCCAGATGCAGCTTAGATCCTCCAAATCTGAGAAAAAGAAGAAACATGAGTCCAAATTGACAGAATACCAAAACACGGTGACACCTAAAGTGGAGATGCAAGCTCAACAGGTAACAGCTAAAACACCAAAACCCTGGTTTTGTTTCAGATGTGGTGAAGATGGCCACATAGCTAGGACATGTGAAGGTTCCATCAATAAAGCGCTTGTGGACCGAAAGTACAAAGAGCTCAAAGTGAAACAAGATGAATGGAAAGTGAAAAACGGAGTGCCGTTAAACTGGACAGGGTTTCAGTAACGGGACATACTGGGGCCCATAGCAGCAAAGATTGTTCCAACAAATTGAACCAAAGAGAAGCAAGATGTCAAGCGCACTCAAGTCTTCCTTCTCATGAAAGTGAGTTAATCTCTGGCATAATTGGTCCTAAATGCACAGCCGAAATCATCATTGAGGGACAAGTTTGCAACTCTCTTCTTGATTCAGGGTCACAAGTAACCACTGTGTCCAAGTCCTTTTATGACACACATCTGTCATCCTCTCCAATCCTCTCTCTTGATGATCTTATTGAAGTTGAAGGAGCTGGGGGGCAGACTGTACCATACTTGGGCTATACTGAAGTTAGCATACATTTCCCAGAGAAAATTGCTGGAAAAGCTGAAACTGTTTCCACCCTTGCACTTGTTATACCTGATTACAAATTCAATGCCGAGGTCCCAGTTCTGGTTGGCACCAACACCCTTGACATATTGTTTAAATCTTGCGTTACAAATGACAGCAGTTATGCTGCTCCCAAGGACAAATTCCAACATGCACCTCTTTTGAAAACTCTGCTGCGCAGATACATCCTGGGACAAAGCGATGGTAAAGTGGGCCAAGTCAAACTACAGGGTCAGAAATGCGTCGCCATTCCAGCGGGTCGAAAGATGGCCCTAGATGGGTATGCTAGGAATGTGGCAACGGTTGCTGATGCTCCACTTGTAGTAGAGCCATCCACTCATGCCAGCCTCCCTGGTGGTCTGCTTTTGTGTAGTTATGTCCTGACCAGTCCCAGGCGTACCTCATTTAAAGTCCCCATTATCATACAGAATGAAACTGCACACGAGATCACACTTCCAGCTAACTGTTGTTTAGCTGAGCTCTATGCTCCATCAGCTCTGTCCTCACTAAGGAATACCTCAGCTAAAGAGAAAAAGCCAAATGTTGCGTCTTCCACTTCTAAAGCCAGCTGCAATGCAGTATGTTCCATCGATCCTCAAAGTAAGATCACATTCGACTTTGCAGACCCCTCTCTCTCTGAAGAGTGGAAAGATAGAATTACAACAAAGCTCAACTCCATTCCTGAAGTATTTGCAACGGGTGACCTTGACTATGGGCACACTTCAGCTGTCAAGCACAGAATTCGGCTTTCAGATCCAACTCCTTTTAAACAGAGAGTGAGGTCCATCCATCCCTCCGATTATGAAGCTGTTAGGCTTCATCTCCAGGAGCTTAAAGATGCAAACATAATTCGTGAGTCGGAAAGCCCCTTCGCTTCGCCAATAGTCATTGTGAAGAAGAAGAATGGTGCTATCCGCCTATGCATAGACTACAGAAAACTAAATAATCAGACGATCAAAGATGCATACGCATTGCCTAACATTGAGGAAACGTTTTCTGCATTGACAGGATCCAAATGGTTTTCTGTCATGGATCTTAAGTCAGGTTACTATCAGGTGGAGGTTGAAGAGGAGGATAAGTACAAGACGGCATTCGTAACAACTATGGGCTTCTGGGAATTTAATAGAATGCCGCAGGGAGTGACTAATGCACCTAGTACATTTCAGCGTGTCATGGAAAAGTGTATGGGCACCTTGCATCTCAAAGAAGTCCTTGTCTTTCTCGACGATCTCATCGTTTTCTTAAACAGCCTGGAGGAACATGAAGAACGCCTCATGAAAGTCCTGAACCAGCTGAAAGAGTTTGGTCTAAAACTATCTCCAAGTAAATGCCACTTTTTCATGAAATCTGTGAAATATCTGGGACACATTGTTTCGGAAAAAGGTGTAGAAACAGACCCCGAGAAAATCTCTGCACTCACCACCTGGCCAAAGCCGACAAATATCAGTGAGCTAAAGTCCTTTCTGGGGTTCACTGGGTATTATCGGAGGTTTGTCAGAGACTACTCCAAAATTGCCAAACCATTGAATGCACTAACAGTTGGCTATTGTCCACCTCGAAGGAATGCAAAGGGTTTTAAGCCTGCATCCAATTCTGATTTCAAGAAACCTTTTGGTGGTAGATGGACGCCTGAGTGTGACACCGCATTCCAGACACTAATTCAGAATCTCACTACAGCCCCAGTGTTGGGATTTGCGAACCCAAAACTGCCGTACATCTTACATACAGATGCTAGTCTCCACGGTCTTGGCGCTGCCTTGTACCAGGAACAAGATGGTCACATGAGGGTAATTTCATTTGCCAGCAGAGGGTTGTCCAACTGTGAAAAGCGCTATCCCACCCACAAGCTGGAATTCTTAGCCTTAAAGTGGGCAGTGACGGACAAGTTTTATGACTATCTGTATGGAGCCGAGTTTACCATCATGACCGATAATAACCCTCTCACATATATATTGACGTCCGCCAAGCTTGACGCTGCAGGACATCGATGGCTTGCAGCTCTGTCTACTTTCAATTTCAGCATTAAGTACAGAGCTGGAAAGAAAAACCAAGATGCTGACGGTCTTTCCAGGCGACCACATGAGCGGGTAAATCACGATAACAGTGCCCAAGTCGAGGATGACCGCATCAGTCAGTTCATCTCCCGGTTTCTGAACGAAGAAAATGGAGTTTCCTTTCCTAAGGAAGCAGTGGGAGCTGTTTGTCAAAAGCATCAACTGTATGGACGCAATGCGGCTGACAAAGATGCCAATTTACCTGTTGCCCTGGAATGTCTTGCCATTGACGCTAATGCCATCCCAGTTGAATTCTCCCAAGCTGAATTTCTTCATGGTTCCAGTACCCTTCCCAGGATGTCGCAACAGGATTGGGCTGCAGAGCAAGCAAATGATCCTGTCATTAGCAGAATAACTCACCTCTTGAACACTGGTAAACGTCTCTCTTACCGTGTCAGGCAGCAAAAAAACCGAGAAGTCCAACTCATGCTTCGACTAATTCACCAACTTGTAGTTCTCGATGGAGTCCTCTACAGGAAGCGTATGAATAGAGGAGAGCCCTTCCATCAGCTAGTTCTACCACAGAAGTACAAGGAAGTGGTCTTAGAAGCTTTGCATGACTCAGTAGGTCATATGGGAGTGGAGCGGACTTTGGATTTAGTCCGTACACGGTTCTATTGGCCAAGGATGTCATTTGATGTCGAAATCAAAGTCAGTACCTGTGACAGGTGTGTCAGAAGAAAGGCAAAAGCGGAAAGAGCATTTCCTCTTGTTAACATCGATACAAGCCGACCTTTAGAACTAGTCTGCATGGACTACCTTTCTCTTGAACCTGATGGTAAAGGTACGAAGAACATTCTAGTCATTACTGATCATTTCACCAAATATGCTGTGGCAATTCCAACATCTGATCAGAAAGCAAAGACAGTTGCTAAAGCACTTTGGAGTAACTTTTTCGTCCATTATGGAATACCAGAACGCCTGCACAGCGACCAAGGTCGAGATTTCGAATCAGCTGTGATCAAAGACCTTTGTCAACTACTGGGTATAAAGAAGACTAGGACTACTCCTTACCACCCACGTGGAAATCCCGTGGAGCGGTTTAACCGAACTCTTCTCCAGATGCTCGGAACTCTTCAAGAAGAAGACAAGACCAAATGGCGTGAGTTTGTACAGCCTCTGGTACATGCTTATAACTGTACGAAAAATGACACTACCGGATTTTCTCCTTATCAGCTAATGTTTGGGAGACAGCCCAGCCTTCCCATAGATGTAGCCTTTGGTATCAAGCCTGAAGGAGAAAAGAGAATTGGTCATGCCGAGTATGTCAAAAAGCTTCAAGAGAGTCTGCAAGAAAGCTACAAGATTGCTGTTGAATACAGTAAGAAGACAGCTCTTCGGAACAAGCAACGATATGATCTGAAAGTGAGAGAATCCACTTTACAAGCTGGAGACCGTGTTCTCGTCAAGAATGTAGGTATAAGAGGCAAGCACAAGATAGCTGACCGATGGAGCAAGACCATCTACCAAGTAGTCAAGCAAATAACTGAATCTCCAGTTTATGTTGTAAAGCCTCTTACGACTGACGGACCTGAAAGAACCCTCCATCGAGATTTACTCTTGCCCTGTGGCTTTTTAACCCCCACCAATTGCAGTGATGAAGACAACGGGATAGAGGGAAAGGAAAAAGCGACTTGTTCTAGGGAATCACCAACAGTTCCAGAGGATGACGGTGAACAAGTGTATGATAGTGATGAAGAACCAGATTTCTACTTTCCTCAAATAATGCATGATGAGACACATCCTACCCTAACAATTGTCAAGGAAGTACCCTACATACCAGGAATGGAAGGAAGTTCCTGTACAACAACACTGAATCCAAATGCACAATCATTTGAACCTTCTGTGGATGTGGAAAGTCAGGATATTGAACTTGAGCATGTGCAATTTGATGAGGAAAACGTAGAGGAAGAAGCAGCTTTAGCTGAAAAGTTAGAAACAAACTTACCTGAGGATACCCTGGAAGAGAATGTGGGAAACTCACCTGTAAAGGAACTGGATTCCGAGGCCGTTGATGTCAATGATGACTGTACTGAGGAGTTGATCAGGTATAGAACGGAACCTGTTGAGGGAAAAGGAGATGGAATGAGGAAAGAGGACAACAACAGTGAAATACTGATTGAGGAGAATGTTGAAAGAATACCCCTGTGGAGGAAATACCAGAGCCGGAGTCCAGACGTTCTACCAGAGTCAGGGAGCCACCTGATAGGCTAACTTACCCTTCATTAGGTAATCCCTTAGTGTTAGTCATGCAATCCCTGTTGAGTGGGTTAAACAAAGCTTTTACACAAGCCCTTGAGCCAGATACTTTCCCTGAAGTTAGGATACTTGCCCCAGATAGATCAATTATTTTATAGGTACACTACATGCAGAGACGCATGCAAGTTTAGGAGGGGAGGATGTAACCCTTTCGAATTTAACATTCAGAGTGAAAGTATGTTTATCTGTAACTATCGTTGATTTATATACCATGAAAGGAGTTTCTGTATTTTAGGTGCAGTACTATCCTTAACCTCTAGAGGGCGATTAACGCTGTGGTATGTTGAGAGTCAGCGTATGTTGAAAATCAGATGAAGAAGCCTGCTGACTATGTACGCACGAGGTTAGCGTGTAGCTGCAAAAGACGATCTAACTTTCACTTGTTCTTCGGTGCAATGTGCATATTCTTTTATAAAGAGTAATATTAGTCATCAAGGTTGTTTATTTATGCAGTTGCTGAGGAAATCAACCTGTCAAAGCTTTTGGTTACTGGGTTTTCTTTTACACGAACTCTGGTGAGTTTTGCTTATGCATCACTTTAACTTTCAATTTGATATTCTTTTTACTTTATACGTGTCTTAAAGCCAATCAGAGTTATATATTATGTTTAGAATGTATTTTTTGTACGTTTATATGGTCAAATTAATACATAGTCAAATCTGTCCGTGTATAGTGCTAGTTTAACTGTTTAGTTAAATTATTTTATTTTCTACAAGTGTTATAAATGCAGCAAATGATAAAAGAAATGTTGTACAACTAACAAAATATTCAAATAAGAGAGATATATTGCATATTGAAATACTTTTATGCGTTTAAGCTGTTTATTTGCACTTATATTGTCACGTGTTGAATTAACACTGGTAATAACGGACATTTTGTGCAGCTAATAGAAAATGTCGGTGTAATAATTGTTTATATTGAGAAAAATGTTTAATGTGACTGCATTGTTTTATGCAGATTGTTTTTTTTGAATGCTGATTCAATTTGAGTGATCTACCATTTGAACGGCGAGCCAGACCCTGATCCTGCCACTCAAAGAATCGTCGTGGTCCATCACGGATGCACATGAGAGAGCTAAGCACATACATACTACCCGGGTAGCAACACAAAAGGCCTTTACACACAAATACATTGAAGCTCTTTACACACACATGACCATTGGAGCTTAACACTTGGACATTTGAGTTTTTTTGGACATTTGAGCACTTACTACAAAGGATCCAGAAGAAATTGAGACTGTTTTATTTTGCTTCATTTTATTTCATTTTTGGTATTTACATTCAACTTCTGGTTTGATATGAATCATTTTGTTGTTGGTTCATAGAGTTGAGTGAAGACCAGACAAAGAGTCAAACTGTGAGAATATTGTTTAAATACTGAATGTGAATTATTGTAAATAAAATTGCCGGCTGTTAATTACTTAAATTTGATTTGGTCCACCTTTTGCTTTTAAATCCTCCCAGAGCTGAACCTAGGCTGAATTTAATCTCTGTAGAGTAACATATACATAGAATATTACGTTCGTTGTCCCCGTTACACCAGTTTTTATTTCTTTAAGTTGTCAAGTATTTTCAAAATACTCTGTTTTCTAAGGGTAGGGGTAAACCTGTCAAACACATGGCTTATTCATCAAAAAATAAAAGGAAAAGTACAACACTGCCCACCTCTGCATCACTGCTTTGTAGATGTGTAGACTCTTCTGTAGATATGGACTCCTGTAACTCATATTGCATTCAGAAATAATAGGTAGGGCCTACTCAAGTGTAAATTAAGAAAAAAAATTGGCATTACAAAGTGTTGTACTTTCTTCCCTTTTGATGCAACATTATAAAAAGTCTTCCTGCACATGCTTCAGCCACTTGCTTGGGAACACATAAACGTGTTGGTTTGTTTAAAACTGCACAAAAGAGGAAAACACAATTGCATTACAATGAAGTACACTAGGGGGAAATGTGATCAATAAGTCATGGCTACATATATTTTTTTACATTAACTATGTCGTTTCACAGTCACACATTTAGACTTTCACAAGTCAAAGCAATTCATTACTAGGTTTAACAGTTGATATGACTGGACAGCCATTTGGATTATAGGCTTACTTAATTTAATGCAGCAACAAATTATTTTACAGTGTACTAGGATCATTTAAAGTTTATTTACCAGCAGTGAAGGTGTTGCTGCTCCTGGCCTCTGGCTGTGGGTCTGAGGAAGAGCTGAACCCAGGGATGCCCTCTACAAGGCAAATTTCAAATTTCAAACATCAAAGCAAATTTAAAAGTGCTGGCTAATGCTAATCGTAAATTTTCTAAGATTGTTATTCACGTCGGCACTAATGATGTTCGACTTCGCCAGTCGGAGATCACCAAAATTAATATTAAAGAGGTGTTTGAACTCGCAAGTACGATGTCAGGGACTGTAATTTGCTCTGGCCCCCTTCCTGTTTGAAGGAGTGATGAGATAGTTAGTAGATTGTGTTCACTCAATGGTTGGTTGTCTAAGTGGTGTCCGCAAAATAATATAGAATTCATAGACAATTGGAAAAGTTTTTGGGGCAAACCTGACCTGTTGAAAAGAGATGGTATTCATCCCTCCTTGGATGGTGCTGCTCTTCTCTCTAGTAATTTGGCTCATAGTCTTAGAGATAAAACATGACAACCTGGGGCTCAGGTCAGGAAGCAGAAAAACTGGCTAAACCGACCGTCTGCTAGCGGCCTCGCGTCACCAAGGTCAGATAAATCTCATCACATAGAGACTCTTTCACCTAGATCAGGGGTTCTCAACTCCAGTCCTCGCGGACCACTGCTCTGCATATTGTGTATGTCTCCCTTATTTAACACACCTGATTCAGATCCTCAGCTCGTTAGGATAGACTCTATCCTAACGAGAGTCTATCCTAACGAGCTGAGGATCTGAATCAGGTGTGTTAAATAAGGGAGACATACACAATATGCAGAGCAGTGGTCCGCGAGGACTGGAGTTGAGAACCCCTGACCTAGATATCATCATATAGAGACTGTGTCTGTTCCCCGAATTTGGAAATCCAAAAAACGTCCAAACCTTTCTAAGGTTAAAAATTTAATTGATGTTCAACAAATAAAAAACAAATATAATACAGATGAGCAAATGATAAAGCTTGGGTTGCTGAATATTCGATCCCTTACTTCAAAAGTGCTCATAGTTAATGATATGATTTCAGATTATAACCTAGATGTGCTGTGTTTGACAGAAACCTGGCTAAAACCAAACGATTACATTACTTTAAATGAGTCCACCCCGCAAGATTACTGTTATAAACACAAGCCTCGTCCGAAAGGCAAAAGGGGGCGGTGTTGCTGTAATTTATTGTAATATTTTCAAAACCACTAAGAAATCTAGTTTTAAATATACTTCTTTTGAAGTGTTGGTGCTTAATGTAAAAATATATAGTGTAAACGATAAATCACGTTTGAGAATTCTGCTGGCTACTGTATACAGGCCACCAGGGCACCAAAAAGATTTTATCAAAGAATTTGCTGACTTCCTATCAGAATTAATATTGACTGCAGATAAAGTCCTAATTGTTGGTGATTTTAATATACATGTAGATAATGAAAAAGATGCATTGGGATTGGCATTTAAAGACATTGTAAACTCTATTGGAGTTAGACAACACGTGTCGGAACCTACTCATTGTCGTAATCATACTCTAGATCTAATATTATCACATGGAATAGATGTTGATGCCGTTGAAATTCTTCAGCAGAGCGACGACATCTCCGATCATTATCTAGTCTCGTGTAAATTACATTTAGCCAAGGCTGCAAAGCCGTGTTATAAATATGTTAGACCTATCACGTCTGCCACTAAAGATTGCTTTATCAATAATCTTCCTAATCAGTTTCATCATCTCAGCATCCCGGATAGCTTAGAAGAACTTGATATTGCAACAGAAACGTTTAATTCTCTCTTTTCCAGCACTTTAGACACAGTTGCTCCGCTGCGCTTAAAGAAGATTAAAGAAAATAGTCCAACGCCGTGGTACAACGAGCACACCCGGGCAGAGAGAGAGAGCAGCCAGAAAAATGGAGCGCAACTGGAAGAAAACAAAACTAGAGGTTTTTCGGATTGCGTGGAAGGAGAGCTCGATTGGTTACAGAGAGGCTTTAAAAGATGCTATATCTGATTATTTTTCAAACCTATTAGAAGACAATAAACATAATCCTAGGTATTTATTTGAAACAGTGGCTAAACTAACGAAAAAGAAAGCTTCAAGCTCAGATGTTTCCAAGAAACACAGCAGTAATGACTTTATGAATTTCTTCACTTATAAGATTGATAATATCAGGGACAAAATTATAACTATGCAAACGTCTACTACAGTATCACATCAGGGAGTGCAGTGTAGTCTGATGAAAAACTTGATTCATTTGTTGCTATAGGAAAGGAAGAATTTTGCAAACTCGTTACATCATCTAAATCAACAACATGTATGTTAGACCCTATACCGACTAAACTATTGAAAGAGATGCTTCCAGAGGTCATAGATCATCTTCTAAATATCATTAATTCATCTTTGTCTCTAGGATACGTACCAAAAACCTTTAAGCTGGCTATGATTAAACCACTTGTTAAAAAACCGCAACTTGAGCATACAGAATTAGTCAATTACAGGCCGATCTCGAATCTACCTTTTCTGTCAAAGATATTAGAAAAAGCAGTATCCTCACAACTGTGTTCCTTTTTAGAAAGAAATAATATCTACGAGGATTTTCAATCAGGATTTAGACCGTACCATAGTACTGAGACTGCTCTCATTAAAGTCACAAATGATTTGCTCTTATCATCCGATCGTGGTTGTATCTCTCTTTTAGTGTTACTCGATCTTAGTGCGGCATTTGATACTATCGACCACAACATTCTTTTAAAAAGACTAGAAAACTATGTTGGCATTAGTGGAATTGCACTAGCATGGTTTAAATCATATTTATCTGACCGTTTTCAGTTTGTAGCAGTAAATGAAGAGATGTCTTATCGATCACAAGTTCAGTATGGCGTACCACAAGGCTCAGTACTAGGGGTGCTTCTCATTTCTTATTTGTGCGTCCTCGTTTCCTTTCCTCGCTTCCTTTCCTCGCGTCTCAGCTCCACCCCCTGTAGGACGCGAGGAAAGGCTGCAAGGAAAAGAAAAGGAGGACGGAAGAATCAAATAAAAGCTTTTTATACATTGGAATACTTGACCACTCGAGCGTCACGTCACAGCGTCATCAGCAGCGCTCAAATGATCTGCCCTTATGTTGTTGAGGTTTGTTTATTTAAGAAATTCATAATAAATAACAATAAAGCAAGCTACCCTATTGAAATATGTGAGATGTGTGGTTTATGTAAACTGCAAGAGTAAAGTATAAATTAAAATGATTGTGACAGATGTGAAGGGGAGGAGAATTGATGCGTGCGTCACGTTTAGTCGATTGAACTCTTCCGCATGGGATACACCTGTGTATCCTCGCTCATAGCTCCTCTGGAAGCCTCCTCACTCCTCGATCCTCGCCTCCTCACGGTGCAATTAGAGAATTGAGATGTCCTTCAAGATGGCCGAGCTTGATCAGTTTCCGGGTTATAGGATGGAGGACAGAGGAGCGAGGAGACGAGGGGGGATATTGAGAAGCACCCCCCGACTGCTGCTGTTCACTCTGTACATGCTACCATTAGGAGATATCATTAGGAAACATTAGCTTTCACTGTTATGCTGATGATACTCAGCTCTATATTTCTTCAAAACCTAACAAAACTTACCAATTCACAAAATTAACGGAATGCATAGCTGATATAAAAAATACTCCTACTACTAGGAATAAAATAATTTAGTAGTAGGAATAAAAAATTCCTACTACTAAATTCTGAAAAAACAGAGATTCTAATTATTGGACAAAAAACTTCCTCACCTAATAACCTAGAATACTGTCTAACACTTGATGGCTGCTCTGTTAAGTCTTCGTCGTCAGTTAGGAACCTGGGTGTGCTCTTTGATACCAATCTTTCATTTGAAAGTCGCATGTCTAGTATCTGTAAAACAGCATTTTTCCATCTTAAAAATATATCTAAATTACGTCATATGCTCTCACGGACAAATGCGAACAATTAGTTCTACCAGAAAGACTCGGGAGATAAGATACTGTACAATAATGCATTTTATTAACAGCCCAGCAAGCCATATATTCAATAAAGTTCTTTGGCGTAGGCCCCGTCCGTAACTCGCGATCCGAGGGTACGGATTCTGCATATCCTGCCTGAAGATGAAGGCAGGGGCGCAGCCGACCCCCAAGAATGGTTGAAGAATAATTCCGCTGGACGGAGCCCACCCCCAAAGAACGTAAAAGAAAAGTATACCCACCAGCCGTATGTTATGTGGTTTCTAAAATAGAAGAAGAAAAGAGTTAGCGAACAGCTGGTAGACATGGATGTATAAATTTCCATAGATAGTAGAGTTCAATCGAAATCGTCGTGGGAACGGAACTCTACGATCTAAAGTGGAGCATGCTTAACTTAATATAAGATACTTTTCTGCTGCTGATTTACATGAGACATTTACGCATTTTCTGCCGCTTAGAATTTATTTTTATTATTAATGCATTTATTTATATATATATATATATATATATATATATATATATATATATATAATATATTATTTAGGGCCGGGACTCGATTAAAAAAATTAATCTAATTAATTAGAGGCTTTGTAATTAATCGCATTTTAATCACATAAATATTTGACCTGAGAACACTGAGAAGTAATTTTTTAAACATGGATTTTTAGTATTCTGACTAATAGTGAATATAAATAATGACTGAATACATAAGCTTAAGCAACAACATATTATTTATTTTTGTTCAACCAAGTCCAAGTCCAGCAGACCAGTGCAATTTGTGTAACCTTTCCTGCTTCTGTCTCCTAACCGTGGTTGGGAGACACAGGGGAGATTCGTCTTCTCCAGGGCCGGTAATTCTCCTCCCGGGGTTAACTCCCTAAACTTCACGCTGTTTGGTGTGATGGTAGCATATAAAAGGACAACAAGGCCGTCTTGCAGAAGAGTTTAGGTGCTTAATTTGACTGACTGCACTGAAATACACTGCACATAGCTAGCTACCTGCACGGATCAACGTATTACTCTCACACACACTCATCCGCTGCTTCTCGGGGAACAACAACAAAGGGGCGCGCGCGGCGCCTTCGACAAGCGCACTCGCTCACTCTCGGTCACACACACACACTGAGCTGTCCCGAACTGAACACATTAAAGACATATCTCACAACAAAGTTCGTTTTTTATAACAAAATTTCCCATCCACGGGGCCAACCAAAGCGATCTAGGCAATCTATGAACATGTCTATGAAGCGCGATCCCGTCAGCTTCTTCATCAGATGAACGCTAGTTGGTGCTCCAGTATAATCGGTCCGCCGAAACTCATCCAGTGAGAAACGTTCCGCGGTGCAAAAATAAGTGCGATTAAAATAATTTGTGTTAATTAACGCGTTAAAGTCTGTAATTAATTAATCTTAATTAACGCGTTAAAGTCCCGGCCCTAATATATATAAAATAATAATTATTATTATTATTATTATTTTTCTTTTTTAAACGAAACCACCTGAGCCACACCGAGACGAGGCAACACTGAGCCACATAAAACGAGGCCACGCTGAGCCACATAAACGAGGCCACGCTGAGCCACATAGACGAGGCCACGCTGAGGCACATGAAAACGAGGCCACGCTGAGCCACAGAGACAAGGCCACGCTGAGCCACATAGACAAGGCTACGATGAGCCACATGAAAACGAGGCCACGCTGAGCCACATGGACAAGGCCACGCTGAGCCACATAAAAACGAGGCCACGCTGAGCCACATAGACAAGGCCATGTTGAGCCACATGAAAACGAGGCCACGCTGAGCCACAGAGACAAGGCCACGCTGAGCCACATGAAAACGAGGCCACGCTGAGCCACATGGACAAGGCCACGCTGAGCCACATAAAAACGAGGCCACGCTGAGCCACATAGACAAGGCCACGTTGAGCCACATGAAAACGAGGCCACGCTGAGCCACATGAAAACGAGGCCACGCTGAGCCACAGAGACAAGGCCACGCTGAGCCACATAGACAAGGCTACGATGAGCCACACATAGACGAGGCCACGCTGGGCCACATAGACAAGGCCACGCTGGGCCACATAAAAACGAGGCCACGCTGAGCCACAAGACAAGGTCACGCTGAGCCACATAGACGAGGCCACACTGAGCCACATAAAAACGAGGCCACGCTGAGCCACAGAGACAAGGCCACGCTGAGCCTCATAGACAAGGCTACGATGAGCCACACAGAGACGAGGCCACGCTGAGCCACAGAGACAAGGCTACGATGAGCCACGCAGAGACGAGACCACGCTGAGCCACATAGACAAGGCTAAGATGAGCCACACAGAGACGAAGCCACGCTGAGGCACAGAGACAAGGCTACGATGAGCCACACAGAGATGAGGCCACGCTGAGCCACATAGACAGGGCTACGATGAGCCACACAGAGACAAGGCCACGCTGAGCCACAGAGACGAGGCCACGCTGGGCCACATAGACAAGGCTACGATGAGCCACACTGAGACAAGGCCACGCTGAGCCACAGAGACGAGGCCACGCTGAGCCACATAGACAAGGCTACGATGAGCCACACAGAGACAAGGCCGCGCTGAGCCACAGAGACGAGGCCACGCTGAGCCACACGGAGACAAAGCCACGCTGAGCCACAGAGACGAGGCCACGCTGAGCCACGCAGAGACAAGGCCATGCTGAGCCACGCATGGACTAGGTTCGCTGAGCTGCTAGGCCGCTAATGCTGCACATGAACGAAACGCGCATAGAAAAGCCACTAGGCTGCACGAAGCCAGACCCCTAAGGGCCGTATTACCAGCGATAGGCGCAAGGACGAATTATTCAAGCTGAGACTATCGCCAGATAGATGACGCATGACACCACCACCAGTAGTTGCATAGGTATTTACCGTTACTGGAGAGCTTGCTGAGCTTCGAGGATGACCATCTGCCCAGTCTCTTAATAGCTGAAGTAGAAATGCCACGATCAGCTGGTGAAGTGGCTGCCCCGATCCTGAAGGAATAACCAGTATACTGGGAGCGAGATAGACTGTGGCTTTTGAGGACAGAAATTGATGAGTCCTGAACTAGCTTAGAGAGGAGTGCTCCGTTAGTTAGGATAAATAGAGGGGAATTTAATCATAGATGAGAAAGGACAGAATTTATTACTAATTTATAAATGATGATGTGATACAGAGCCTTGAGAGTCATTCTTAGAGTTCTTAAGAAATCTAGTAAAGAATTAGGTGAAAAACTTAAATCAGAAGTATTTAGCTCCTGGAGTGAATCCCCTGGATGCATGAGCCATGAAAGCTGTAACAGACGCAGCTACGATCTGAAAACAACAATAGGAAAAGAGACCATTGCGGACGGGAGGTAATAAAAGGGGGTTGGATGGATTTGCTTTTCTAACTTACTTAGTGTGGAAAGTTGCCGTTTAAGCATAACCAACACCTGCAAGGTTACAACGCTCAAAGTTCGAGTAATGGGGGAATTCCATTAAAGGAATTGCTTTTTAAAGACAACAACGCTGAGAGGAGCTAAACGACATTCCTCCTGGGTTAGTGCTTCACAACCCTAATTTTTGCATGAATTTGCCCACGGAATATGATTTATAGATTATCGAGACATAATAGCCAATCAGTGACTAGAGATAGCTACGCATGAGCTACATAATTCATGAACGACCATTCGGAATATTGTCTATATGTTGACACTTCTTGAGTCTCCATTTTGTATGATTCCGGTTGAACAAAGCGAAAAGTTTGAAAAATGTCGGTGAGAGGTAATCGAAGCTGCAAAACGAGCTGTTAAAACTCCGATCCCTGTGCCGGGAGCAGCAGCCCTACGATATCCAAAGGGATAGACAAAATGATATGCTTACTCACCCTTGAAATGACCATTCCAGCATGCTATTCAAAATTATCTGTGGGGCATTCCGAGCCAAACCCCGCATACACACCGGAGACCCATCAGATATCCTGAAGTAAGGTGACGGCTTCCGGGCAAGAAGCTACTATCAATACAAAAATGATACTAGATCTGTTGTTTTTGGAGCGTAGAATCCTTTTCTCAGATGCACAGCATTTGCCTGACATGGCTCCCAAGTTGCTCTTTGCAGAAAAAGCCCCATTCATGGCTGGCAGATCGCTGGCCACGACAAAAAGTTGAGACTCTTGAATAGAAAGATACATGAACATGTAAATCATACAGTTGAGCAAAGACAATGTCCCTCGAGTCTCCTTTACTGATTAGTTCTGGTAATTGAAATGACTTGATAAAACTAATATGACTGTTAGTTCTAAGGAGATAGCAGTTTTTGGCTAAGTAGCCTACGTGTGGTCTTTGACCGGAGCATCCTTAGTCTGCATTTCTCTGTACATTAATGTGGAAATACCCATCACATAAATTATTTCTATCACGCATATCGGTGGATTAAGTAGTCACCAGGAAGGTTGAGTATCACAGCAATAGAACACGTTTTCTAATATTGAAGATCTAATTTTAAGTATTAAGGTGCTTATTATAAGAATTCAGTAGGCCTAAATATAAAAAAAAAATTGTTTGTGAATTACGACACTTGTAATTACTGCCATTGTAGAGATATCCACTACAGTATGCATGAAAGTTCTTAGGTAGGCTACTAAAAAGGTTTTTTTTTATTTTTATTTTATATTTTTTTTTTATATACACAATCAGTTACTCAGTTGTTAGTGGGTATTTGCAAACATTCCACTATACTGTGGAATATCGGTAACGGGAAACTTGCTACGAACATTTCCCCTTTAAGGCGAGCTATCCAGCCCCGTTGCAGTCTGCAGATCAGTAGTAATAGAAACGCGCGGCGCCACGTCACCGTGGACAGGACACCAGTTTGAACTCTGAACATTATTGAACATTATCTGAACTCTGGTGTTGGAAGCAACGGAGAAATACTTACCTGAATTAAGTTTAATCTTGATAGAGGGGACATATTAGCAGTGGCTGGTGAAGCGCCTACCAAAAACTTGAAAAACCAACTTGAAAGCCTTGGAAGTGGAGCTTGAACTTGAAACCAGCGAGAGAAGATCGCCTCTCGTGACTTGCAGAGTTACTGATTCATGTCGGTGGATCGTGATCTGCGGGATAAATGGCACCCGTGCAGACAGCGAGGTTCAAGTGAAAGCGTCAGCATCTGCGAACTCAGACGAGTGTAAGTAAGGATCTTTTATACTTCACGTATTAGAATGCTATTGGATAGATGAGAAGGTAATAGATGACGTAACAATTGAGTCTTCCTGGCGGAACTTACGCTACGCTTTCATTTCATGCGTTCATGACCTCAAGGCTAGATTATTGTAATGCTCTACTGGGGGGTTGCCCTGCACGCTTATTAAACAAACTACAGCTGGTCCAAAACGCAACCGCTAGAGTTCTTACCAGAACCAGGAAGTATGACCATATTAGCCCGGTTCTGTCAACACTTCATTGGCTGCCTATTAAACATCGTATACATTTTAAAATATTGCTGATTACTTACAAAGTACTAAATGGTTTAGCTCCCCAGTAATTGAGCGAGCTCTTAACGCATTATAGTCCTGCACGTCTACTGCGATCTCAAAATTCTGGCCAGTTGATAATACCTAGAATATCTAAATCTAAATCGGTAGATCCTTTTCCTATTTAGCATCAAAACTTTGGAACAATCTTCCTACCATTGTCCGGGAAGCAGGCACAGTCTGTCAGTTTAAAACTAGACTAAAAACACATCTCTTTGACCTAGCATTCACATAATACATTATAGACTTCGATAATTAATTGTTAGGCTGCATAGATTAGGCCAGCCGGAACCGGGAACACTTCCCTCAAATCCTGATGTACTTGTTACATCATAAGAAGAATGGCATCTACGCTAATTTAGTGTCTTTGTTTATCCCGAGGTTTTCCTGCAGCCTGCTGGATCCAGGCCGTTTCCAGATCTGACGAAGGACCTTCGCCTGGACCCGATGACAACGCAGTGCTGAAGTGCCAACTAGCCTCTCCCTATGGAGGATCCCTAATCCACTCTACAGATAAAGCGCTATGAAATTCCGATTTCGCGTCCCTACGCCGAATTGATAAAATAAAATTCAGCGTCAAAATTTATAGGCAAGACAAGTAGTTTGTTTAGGCATGGTTTGTAGCGAATTACGAACCTGCGCACACATATATTCAAACGCACATAACTATAGAATCAATTCTTAACGCGCATGTAAACGCCATCAGTGTTTATCATAGGTTCGCGTTTAAAGTCTATTTAGAGAGAACGGCGTCGTCTTAGCGGCCCCTAATTTAATAACAAGTGATCATTTCGACGGAAGTGAATCAATCAAAACTAACTTTAGCTGGAAACAACATATTCAAGAACCGCTATAAAACCAAACCATTCTTTGTTACCTTAAATTATATGTTTGTCTCTGTAAAGCTGCTTTGAAACAATCTACATTGTTAAAAGCGCTTTATAAATGAGGATGACTTGACTGACTTGACAAGGTTCACATTTAACCCAAGGGCCAGCTCTTCTGCCGGGGTATAATGTGGGGGTGCAGGACCACCACCTGTTTGTTTTTCTTTGTTTTTTTATTTCTCAGCCTTTTTCTTGGTTGCTTTTATAAACAGGCAAACATTTATTAACAGTGCCTTTTTAAAAGAGATTAGTATAAGTAGTACAAATTACTATTATGTAGAATATTCTAGTAGGCCTACTTCACTTTTACTTGTTCCTATGTTCTAGTAGTGGGTGGTGACTCTGACATTACAGTGAACAAAGTTATTAATTATTTAGAAATTATAAAAATATAAAAATATATACTGTAATAAGTGATAAAAACATCTAACTACAAACTTAATTTGTCTGCTACTTTTTGCCAGCCCTCTCTCCTGGCTTTTGCACACTTTGAGGTGTTCCCTGGCGTTTTAATTAAGTTTTCAAATTCAGCATATCCTTCAAGCAATAACTTTTGCTCTTCTGTGGAGAAAAAAACATTCCCTTTTGGAGTGTTCGAAGAACCTAATTAGCCGGATCATGATGAGCACGATGATATTATCTTGGATGTCTCGTTTGATCTCTGATGTTTTAAGCCAGGGGTTCTCAACTCCAGTCCTCGCGACCCACTGCTCTGCATATTGTGTATGTCTCCCTTATTTAACACACCTGATTCAGATCCTCAGCTCGTTAGGGTAGACTCTCCTCCATATCCTAACGAGCTGAGGATCTGAATCAGGTGTGTTAAATAAGGGAGACATACACAATATGCAGAGCAGTGGGTCGCGAGGACTGGAGTTGAGAACCCCTGTTTTAAGCAACTTTTTTTTGAATTTGCATATTAGTTAAATATTTAGTTTCACCCGAAACATTTAGATTTAAGATTTAGATTTAGATTTAACATTTAGATTTAACATTTAGATTTAGACTTAAAGGGGTCAAATAATGCCATTTTTGTACAAGTTAATATGAACCTTTAGGGTTTAAATGAAAACTTTGTAATATACTTTTATTAAAAATTCTCATTAGTATTTTAAGAAAACACTCATTTTACCTGCTCAAAAACAGCTCTGTTTTCAGTACGCCATTTAAGTGCATATGCCTTTAAATGATAATGAGCTTTGCTCACCCCGCCCCTCTGTTCTGTGGGCGCTTTGACACAACGCATGTGGAGTGTTGACTTGACAACAGTTGAGGGTTTTTTATGGCAGCGGGATTCTCTCTGAGGAGGACACATCTGTGCAGTTTGAACCGGAGTCAGACCCGAAACATGAGGTCATGTCAGTAATGATTCTAGCAGTAGTTGAAGGATACCAAAATAATTTCTTGTATGTTTATGTTTAGTGCAGTACGAAAATGTTTTATGTTTTAAGAAAACTTTTAAGTACATCTATAGTGTTGTAACTGCATTGATATTCCTGTTAATATTCCTGTTACGTTAACTGTAACACCTGCGTACACAGTTCCCCTTCAGTCGCTCACGTTCGACGTGACGTCGACGTGACGACGCTAGGGGATCACTTCAGGGAGCCCTATCAACTTCGAGTATCTAAAGAACAAGCCAATGAACGTTGGCGTGCGTGAAACGCGTCACGCGCCCCGCCCCGCAGCGCGGGTATAAACAGGAAGCGGACGCCGCACTCATTGTCTTTCGCTTCGGAGCCGAGCTTTGTTTGACTCTGAGACTCTACAGACTGCTGAACGTTGTTTCTGTCAACAACTAGAGGGAGAAGAAGAACTCTGCTGCAGTGCTGGTGTGACGGCGCGATCAGTGGTGGCCGCGAGCATCTTATCACAACTGCCGTTTTCACGGCACTGTTTATGTGTGTGTGTGTGTCGGTCTCGTGGGCGTTCCTCATCTGAGAGTGTACCCGATTACACCGCGGCTACCCCTGGGTGCTTCAGCACTAAAGAGTCTATTTTCTTTCCTCTGTTTGTTATTTTTACTAAAAGAGCAACACAAGCGTGACCCTGCGTCCTTTTCAGGATGTCATTCCGCTTGTGCGTTTCTGGATGCGGTCGTTCCCTGGCGCCAGCAGATGGCCACAAGAGTTGCCTCTCGTGTTTGGGCATTCAACACGCTGAGGCAGCTTTTGTGAATAGTTCATGTTCCCATTGCGGGAATATGACTATGGCAGCGCTTAGATCCAGACTTGCTTACCTCACGGGAGGTGCAGTCCCCTCGCCTATGCCCCGATCTAGCGCTTATTCTGCCCTGCAGAATAAGCCTACTTCGGCGCATGACCAGGGTGATCTGAGGATTACCGTGAGGGCTTCCCCGTCGAGGCAATCTCCGCGGGCCCCTCACGCCTCTCATGCGCTGTTGCCATCCGCGCCCCTTTGCGATCGACTCGGTCCTTCTCCTGAACGGCCGGTCGTTTCCTTTGGGGCGCCAGCTGACGATCAGATGTCGATCGCAGCATCGGAGGGGGAGCTTCACTCCTCTGGAGATGACGACTCGGCTGCGTTGCCCCCGTCTGGGTGTGTAGCGTTGTCCGAGCCGGATCCAGAGTGGGCGGCTATGCTTTCCCGGGCCGCCGAGAAGGTTGGGCTTGTGTGGAATCCTCCGCCACGTCCCGAACCTTCTCGGTTGGACGATTGGTTTCTCGGGGCGGGCCGTGCTGGTTCTCAGTGCGCCGCCCCGGTACCTTTCTTTCCGGAGGTGCATGAGGAGCTCTCTAGGACGTGGAAGGCACCGTATAGTGCCCGAATCCGTTCTAGTAGCTCCTCCCCCCTCGCCACCCTCGACGGCGGGGCAGCTAAGGGGTATGTGGATATCCCCCCGGTGGAGCGGGCTGTCGCGATGCAACTGTGTCCGGCGTCCGCCTCCTCCTGGCGGGGTAATCCGCGCCTCCCGTCCAAGGCCTGTAAGTTTTCGTCCGGTCTCACGGCGAAGGCTTATAAGGCCTGTGGACAGGCTGCTTCCGCCCTCCATGCCATGGCGCTCTTGCAGGTCCACCAGGCCCAGGCGCTCATGGACATGAACGAGGGTGGTTCTGACCCAGAGCTCCTCCGGGAGCTCCGCGTGGCTACTGACCTCGCCCTCCGGGCGACGAAGGAAACCGCGCGTTCCGTTGGTCAGGCGATGTCCACCTTGGTGGTCCAGGAGCGCCACCTTTGGCTCAACCTGGCGGACATGAGGGACACCGATAAATATCGGTTCCTGGATGCCCCTCTCTCCCAGGTTGGGTTATTCGGCGATGCGGTCGAGAGCTTCGCCCAACAGTTCTCGGCCGCCCAGAAGCAGACGGAGGCTATCCGACACATCCTGCCCCGGCGGACCCCCGCTGCTTCCTCCCGTCCGCCGGCCGCAGACCCTCCGTCTGCTCGTCGCCGAGGCCGTCCTCCTGCGGCGTCCTCCGCTCCCGCTAAGCCTCAGCAGCAGCAGCCACCATCCAGGCCTCAGCGTGGAGCAAGCCGCAGGAAGTCGGCCACGCCCGTCCAGGCCGCTACCAAACCAGGTGGTAAGCGCAGGTGCAAACGACCCTGAGACGGGCGACCCAGAGGTGGATCGAGTTGCTCTCCAGGAGACGGTGAAGGCACCGCTCCTTCCCCCGGTGGAGGGCCGGGTGGAGAATCCTTTGTTTCTTTTTGTTCCTTTTCCGCCACTGCCTTCAGTGGTACCCACTTATTCAATAAAAGAGCAATTTCTGAAACCTCTGGGTCCAAAGAGAGCGCGCTTGACGGTCGACGACGCTATGCCTTGTCACCCTCGAGCCCCTCTCTCATCGCCAGCGAGCAGCAGTGGCTGTGTTCCGGACGCTCCGCCGCCTCCACACACTCACTCTGCCCTTCGACGGAAGCAGGTACGTGTTGCACCACACATTCAGACCCCACTCCGGGCCGCTGTGCCGCCCGAGTCGGGTCCCTGCATTCCGCCGCGCTGCCCCACCCCGGGTACGTCTGTGGTGCCGTTGATTCCGCTTACGCGGTGTCTGGGAGCCTGGCTAGCGCTTCCCAGCCCGTCTCGCTGGCTCATCCGTACTGTCAGACTCGGCTATGCGATTCAGTTCGCCCGGCGCCCCCCTGCATTCAGGGGCATTCTGTTTACCCGCGTTCCGCCGGACAGTGCCCCTGTGCTCAGGGCAGAGATCGCAGTCCTACTGGCGAAGGACGCGATCGAGCCGGTCCCTCCAGCCGATATGAAGACCGGCTTCTACAGCCCGTACTTCATTGTACCCAAGAAAGGCGGTGGGTTACGGCCAATCTTGGATCTGCGTGTCTTGAACCGGTCCCTTCACAAGCTGCCGTTCAAGATGCTTACGCAGAAACGCATTTTCAAGTGCATCCGTCCCCAAGATTGGTTTGCAGCGATCGACCTGAAGGACGCGTACTTTCATGTCTCGATTCTCCCTCGACACAGACCGTTTCTTCGCTTTGCGTTCGAGGGTCAGGCATATCAGTACAAGGTCTTACCCTTCGGGCTGGCCCTGTCGCCCCGTGTCTTCACGAAAGTCGCGGAGGCGGCCATTGCTCCCATGTGCGAGCGTGGTGTTCGCATTCTCAACTACATCGACGACTGGCTTATTCTCGCCCAGTCGAGAGAGCAGTTGTGCGAACACAGGGACATGGTGCTCAGTCACCTCAGCCACCTAGGGCTTCGGGTCAACTGGGAAAAGAGCAAACTCACCCCCGGGCAGAGGATCTCTTTTCTCGGTATGGAGTTGGACTCGATCAACATGACAGCGCGCCTCACCGAGGCCCGCGTCCAGTCAGTGTTGAACTGCGTGAGCACGCTCAAGTGCAGAACAGCGGCTCCCCTGAAACTGTTTCAGAGGCTCCTGGGGCATATGGCATCTGCAGCCGCGGTAACGCCGCTCGGATTGCTTCATATGAGACCGCTCCAACACTGGCTCCACGATCGAGTCCCGAGATGGGCGTGGCAGAGCGGCTCGTGCCGGGTCCAAGTGACTCCGCACTGTCGCCAAACTCTCAGCTTGTGGTCAGACCCTTCGTTCCTGCGGGCAGGTGTTCCCCTAGAACAAGTGTCCAGGCACTCTGTGGTCACCACGGATGCCTCTGCCACCGGCTGGGGGGCCACGTACAACGGGCATGCAGCTTCAGGTCTGTGGACGGGGCCTCAACTGCATTGGCACATCAATTGCCTCGAGTTGTTAGCAGTACATCTTGCATTGGGCCGCTTCAAAACGCCGCTTCGTGGCAAGCACGTACTGGTCCGTACGGACAGCACTGCGACCGTTGCGTACATCAACCGTCAGGGTGGTCTACGCTCCCGCCGCATGTCACAACTCGCCCGCCATCTCCTCCTCTGGAGTCAGAAGCATCTGAGGTCGCTTCGTGCCATTTATATTCCTGGCCTGCTCAACTGTGCAGCCGACGAGCTCTCACGGCAGCAGGTGCTACCGGGAGAATGGCGACTCCATCCCCAGGTGGTCCAGCTGATCTTCAGGCGCTTCGGGACCGCACAGGTAGATCTGTTTGCCGCCCCGGACACGTCTCACTGCCAGTTGTTCTACTCCCTGACCGAGGGGACCCTCGGCACGGATGCCCTGGCACACAGCTGGCCCCCGGGCCTACGCAAGTATGCGTTTCCCCCAGTGAGCCTTCTTGCACAGACTTTGTGCAAAGTCAGGGAGGACGAGGAGCAGGTCGTGTTAGTTGCCCCGTATTGGCCCAACCGGACCTGGTTCCCCGAACTTGTGCTCCTCGCGACAGCCCCTCCCTGGCCCATTCCTCTGAGAGAGGACCTGCTCTCTCAGAGACGGGGCACCCTGTGGCACCCGCGTCCAGACCTCTGGAAACTCCATGTCTGGTCCCTGGACGGGACGCGGAGGTTCTAGGTGACCTACCCCCAGCGGTAGTTGACACCATCACTTCCGCTAGAGCCCCCTCTACGAGGCGCCTCTATGCTCTGAAGTGGAACCTATTCGTTGACTGGTGTTCTTCTCACGAGGAGAACCCCCGAACTTGCTCGATCAGAGCCGTGCTTTCTTTCCTGCAGGATGGGTTGGAGCGAAGGCTGTCTCCCTCCACCCTTAAAGTGTATGTTGCTGCCATTGCCGCACATCACGATGCAGTTGATGGTAAGTCGTTGGGGAAGCATGACCTGATCGTCAGGTTCCTGAGGGGAGCAAGGAGACTTAATCCTCCTCGCCCACTCTCTATACCCTCTTGGGACTTGTCTCTGGTCCTTTCGGCTCTTCAGAGACCACCCTTTGAGCCTTTGCAGTCAGCTGAGTTAAAAGTTCTGTCTTGTAAAACAGTACTCCTGGTTGCATTGGCCTCCATCAAGAGGGTAGGGGACCTGCATGCATTTTCGGTCGACGAATCGTGCCTAGAATTCGGCCCGGATAACTCTCACGTGATCCTGAGACCCCGGCCCGGATACGTGCCCAAGGTTCCTACCACTCCCTTCCGGGACCAGGTGGTGAACCTGCAAGCGCTGCCTTCGGAGGAGGCAGACCCAGCCCTGGCTTTTCTCTGTCCCGTCCGCGCTCTGCGTCTGTACGTGGACAGAACGCAAAGCCTCAGGACCTCAGATCAGCTCTTCGTCTGTTACGGAGGCCAGCAGAAGGGAAAGGCCGTCTCCAAGCAGAGGATGGCCCACTGGATAGTGGATGCCATCGCCTTGGCTTACGAAGTCCAAGGCGTGCCTTGCCCGCCCGGGTTGAGAGCCCACTCCACTAGGGGTGTCGCTTCTTCTTGGGCGCTGGCACACGGCGCCTCGCTGACAGATATCTGTAGAGCTGCGGGCTGGGCGACACCTAACACGTTCGCTAGATTTTATAGCCTACGTGTTGAGCCGGTTTCTTCCTGTGTGCTCGCTTCCAGCCGGTAACACCGAAGTTTCCGCTCTTGTGTTGGCTTGCTGCGCCACTCCCCTCCACATGGAGCGGATACGTGCGCTTTTTTGCTCCAGTCGAGTTCCCCACTCTGGCGAACCCTGTGAGTTCCTCCGCACCCCTCCGGCAGTCGGACGTTGCGGAGCGTCCGACGCCAGGCCTAGCGCTCGTATGCTTGTGTAACTTGTGCTAGGCTGGGTTCCATATGTGGTGATTCCTGCGGCGATCCCATATGAGTATTCTTCCACGACCAGCTCCCTGCGGTGAGCCCGTGTCTTTCCCTTGGCAGAGTCCGCTCTGCCGTCACTGTCTGGTGCTGCCTCCCCCTTCTCAGGCTGGAGCCACCCCAGTGACATTCCATATGTTGCACTGCCCTCCGGCCAGTCCATATGTGTATCCTCCACATGTTACCTCCCTTCGGGCAGGATGTGGCTTCCGCAGCGTCCCTCTCCCCTGGAAAGGCACGCTTTCCCAGTGTTATCCAAGAGTTCCACTGTGTGGGTTAAAGGAACAACAGTGAACTCCCTCTACGCAGGTCTTCCGCCCCAGCCACTTGGGGGTCTGAGAGTCTTCCGTAGGGCGCTGGATGTGGCAGCAACCGATGGCGTCTTCCATGGGATCCCCTAGCGTCGTCACGTCGACGTCACGTCGAACGTGAGCGACTGAAGGGGAACGTCTCGGTTACTAATGTAACCCTCGTTCCCCGAAGGAGGGAACGGGAGACGTGACGTCCCGCTGCCACAGTTGCTGACCATCGCTGTACGGCCGACTCAATCTCGGCTCCTCAGCGAAAAACAATGAGTGCGGCGTCCGCTTCCTGTTTATACCCGCGCTGCGGGGCGGGGCGCGTGACGCGTTTCACGCACGCCAACGTTCATTGGCTTGTTCTTTAGATACTCGAAGTTGATAGGGCTCCCTGAAGTGATCCCCTAGCGTCGTCACGTCGACGTCACGTCTCCCGTTCCCTCCTTCGGGGAACGAGGGTTACATTAGTAACCGAGACGTTTTTAATAACACATTAACTATAACGCGTTTTTCATTATAAACGTGGGATTATGAATTATATTGAGAACGTCGTAACGTTACATAGAATACATGCCGTAATGCACCCTAAGTGTAAACATTAGCCACAATCATCGCGTGCAAGGGATTTGCAAAGATTAATATAAAGGTTAATAAAACGTTACACTCACTTCTTCTGGAGGTCCAACAGGAACACGAATAGTTGGTACCGATTCCTTTTTCAGTAGCTGTTTCTTAGCAAAACCTGATTTATATTGACCCTCGCCTCGTGTAAAAAGCAGTCTGGTGAGAAATGATTTGCGCAAACATGAGCGCATTGACTTTGCTCGTCGGATTCCCTTCATAAATCGTGGGAGGGGCGTGCGAGCTTGTGACGTCACAGGCTCGAACGGCTCGATTTGAGACACGGGAAAACATATAAGGAGATTAAAACAAAACCACTGGATGGATTTTTATCATTATATGATGGCTGTGTACAGGCACTGCCAACACACATTTCAGTACAATCAACTTGTAAAAGTGCATGTACCGTTATATGACCCCTTTAACATTTAGATTCAACATTTAGATTTAGATTTAATATTTAGATTTAACATTTAGATTTAGATTTAATATTTAGATTTAACATTTAGATTTAGATTTAACATTTAGATTTAGCATTTAGATTTAACATTTAGGTGTAACATTTATTATTTAGATTTAACTATTTAAAATATCTCCAAGTTGACAAATATTGTTGTATATGTGCTAAAAAGGGACCGTCAAAAATTCATACCAGTTTTTTTAAACATAGTTTGAAGCTAAATGTGAACAAAATGTTGCTGTTATTTTCAGCGTGAGCCGCTTTACAAACGGTGCCCCATATGTAATGTGCAAGGAGATGCACATGCTATTTTGACTACCATTTCTCCCAACATTGTAAAATTACAACAAAGACATAACAAACTAAAAATCTAATTTGATGCATGCATTCCACAATAACCAAGTATTTACATCAACTAGACATTCTAACTAGCATTAATACCATCTCTGCTACCTGGGTTACAGCAGATACCTGGGCCAATACCTTCTTTTCTACCTGGGTTGCAGCAGTTACCTGGGCTAATACCACCATTGCTACCATTGCTACCTGAGTTACAGCACTTCCCTGGGCAAATTCAAATTCAACCTCTGCTACCTGGGTTACAGCAGCTACCTGGACTAATACCATCACTGCTACCTGGATTACAGCAGTTCTCCGGGCTAATTCAATCTCCGCTACCTGGGTTGCAGCAGCCACCTGGGCTATTACCATCACTGCTACCTGGTTTACAGCAGCTACCTGGGCTAATACCATCACTTCAGGATTCTGTTACAACTAAGTCCAGTATGTCTTCACAACGTATCACACAAAGGAACCCGGTATTTAAAAAACATCGATCATGTAAGTTATTTCAGACTCTTAATCAAGCCAGGACTATATGGGATCCACAATGTAAAAATAAAGGGCTCTTAGGTGGCCATCTGAATATACGCAGTATGGTCCCTAAGAGGGAACAATTAGAGCATCTTCTCTTTTACTCAAATGTGGATTTCTTAGGACTTTCAGAAACCTGGCTTAAACCCTCTTCCCCACAAGCAGTGGTATCATTACAGGGCTACAATGTCTTTAGAAAGGATAGGCATCAAGGGAAGGGAGGAGGGGTGTTAATATATATGAAAGACTCTTTAAAATGTACACAAATCATTTGGCCTAATGAAATATCAATTGAATGTATTGGAGTTAAAGTGTCACTTTCAACAGAAATGTCATTTACTATTCTATGTCTTTATCGTCCGCCGTCAGCAAAAGTAGATTTCTATGATCAATTTAAAGCACTTCTGAGTTGTTGTGACTTTAATAATGAGGTTATACTAATGGGAGACTTAAATGTAAATTGGGACAACAAAAGTGACAGAAAGAAACTGAAAGAAATTACAGATAATTTTGGATTAACACAAATGATCAGTGATCCCACTAGAATAACAAATCGTTCTAAAACTTTAATAGACCTGGTGTTCTCTAACAAACCAGATAGAATAATAAAAACGTACAATTTCCTGACTGGCTTGTCTGACCACAATGCCACATTCTTTTCTAGAAAGCTGACTAAAAAACGATTGAGAAGTGCCAGTAAAAACATGAATATAAAACAAACGTATATTCCACAGAGCCAAGAACAATGTTTAATTGCAGCTCTAAATACTTTTGATTGGTCTAGTATAGTATTATGTGATGACACTAATCAATGTTGTGATTTATTATATTCTTCTATTACAAAGGTTCTGTCTCAATTTCAGAAAGTGGGTCATTTTAAGAAACGAGTTTATTCCTTGCCTTGGATCAATAGTGAGTGTAAACAGCTTATGACACTCAGAGATAAATTACTAAAAAAATCATTAAAATCTGGATTAACTACTGATCGATTACATTTTGTATCCGCAAGAAATAAAGTCACACAAACTTTGAGAATGGCAAAAGCAAATTTTTTCATGTCTGTAATTAATGGTGCCAAAGGAAATTGTAAGTTGATTTGGGAAAATATTAACAAACTCCTTGGTAAAAGTAAGCATATTGCTGATAAAGACTTTGAACTCAAATTTGCTAATGAATTGGTATCAGAGCCTCTCAACCTAGCAACTAAATTAAATTATTATTTTCAAAATACCATTGATGAGATTGCTCAATTGTTTTCTAGCTCTTGTGACTCTCAATCAAATATTGTCCACACTGACCTTTATATGGATGACGTAAATCTAAATTCTAAGTTTAATATTCAAATAATTACAGAAAATGAAGTACACAACATAATCTCTAAATTAAAAAATTCTAAAGCAAGGGATGTGTTTGGATTTGATACCAATCTTCTGAAGCTTTTTAAATCTTGTATTTTGGTGCCTGCGACCCATCTTATTAATTTGTCAATTAAGCAAGCAGTCGTCCCCTTGAGTTGGAAGGTTGCCACTGTCATACCAATATATAAATCGGGTGATAAATTAGACCCTGCTAATTATCGACCTATTAGCATACTTCCTATATTTTCTAAGATAGCAGAGAAGTGGGTCGCCAACTCTATCATTGTACATCTTAATGATTCCAATCCGGGTCTGCACCCTATGCAATTTGGATTTCGATCTCTCCACTCGACTGAAACGGCTGTTTGTGTTTTTGTCGAGAAGGTGAAGTTTTATTTAGATAAAAACAGTTATGTTGCTGCTGTTTTTGTTGATTTTAAGCGTGCATTTGATACTGTGAATCACTTTAAGCTTTTGTCTAGACTGTTAACATTTGGCTTTAGTAATCAAACAGTTAAATGGATACAGTCTTATTTATCGGACAGAAAACAATGTGTGCAAATAAAGAATTGTAAGTCACCCTATCTTCAATATACACAGGGTGTTCCTCAGGGATCAATCTTGGGACCTCTGCTATTTTCCCTGTATGTGAATAGTTTGCCCAATGTATGCAAAAATGTCGACACGATTATGTATGCTGATGATACAGTGATTTTTACACATGCCAAAAGTGCTGATGATGCAGCCCATCAGCTTTCATTTGCTCTAAATGATCTGCAAAAATGGCTGAATGATTCATGCTTGTGTCTTAATGTTAAAAAGACTGTATCAATGTTTTTTAGTAAACCTAAAACAACTGTGGCCACAGCAAAAGTCTGCTTGGGTGGACAAGAATTAACTAATGTTGAGGAATTTAGGTATCTGGGAGGTCTGATAGACTCAAAATTATCTTTTAAAAAACATGTTAAAAAAGTTGTGAAAACTATAAATGTTAATTTACGGAACTTTAAACAGATTCGCACATCATTAACGGATACAGCGGCGATTACGTTCTTGCACTCTATGATACTGGCTCATATTGAGTACTGTATCACAAGTTGGTCTTATACGAGTTATGCTGCTATTGGGCCAATTGAAGTATGCTACAAAAGAGCATTGAAAATATTAGATAAGAAACCTTCATCATATCATCATTGTAATATTCTAGATAAATATAAGTTTTTAAATTTTGCGAATTTCAAATTATTTAAATCAGCCTGTCTAATCTATAAAGTTATACATGGTCTGGCACCTGTGATTTTATTAAACAAAAGTCTATTAGTGCTGTCGGGTCTCGAGTGACTAGAGCCACTATGAGAGGTGACTGTGACTTGGCGTTTAGGCGGACCGCCTTTTCACAGAACGCTCTATCATATCAGGGGGTGAGCTCCTGGAATAGCATTCCTCAGTCAGTGAGGGAAAGCACAAGTTTTACTATTTTTAAGAGTCGTTTAAAAGTATGGTTGAGGGACACACAAATATGTGAGCATGTTTAGTAATCATTAGTTTATATATCAGATGTAAAATAGAGTTAGTGTTTTACAAAAATAAAGGGGATAGAATTATCAGTGTTATATGGGTTGTGTAATAGGAGTTAGTATAGCATGGATTGTGTAAGAGGGGTCAGTGTAATATGGGCTTGTATGTTGTTATCACTGTTATTGTCCCTGCTTTATATAGCCTGTGCATAGTGTGTCTGTATTTATGTGTATTTATGTGTAACATCTACCTGCTTGGGGGTCTGCAGATGGAAATTAGCCTATGGCTATAATCTGGCATATTTACATTTGTGAAAAATGTTCATTAATATGTATTGTCCCTTTTGTCTTTTTTGTCTACAAATAAAATAAATAAATAAAACAATCACAAATTTTTTTTTTTTTTTGCGGTTTTACTTACGTCAATGTTGAGATATCCAGTCCAATGAAACAAGGAGATGCTCTTCCAGGAAAGTTTGCAGGTTGTTCATGACCTTATGGCAAGACTTATACACACATTTACTATCCAATGGCATTGTGAGGCTAAACAATAGGACCAATTGGCTATGTAAATGTGGTCTTTCAAAAAAAAAAAAAAAAAAATTTGCAGATGTGTTTTTGGAAGATCTAAAAGTGATGTTGTAATTTTACAACCACGGGTCTTACAGGGTTAAGAACTGCAAACTACTTCTCAGATCCATTGTGTTAGATTAGCATTCCAGGATGTGCACTCCATGCTAATATTTTCCATGCGTACGGCTGTTTGATTTCCTCGAGACTGGGATTTTCCTGAAGAATGAAATGGAAAACTTTTATGGGCAAGTATCCTGAGTGCCATACTTATGTGAAAGTACTCTTAAGTTAAAGGGATTTTCTGTCAATAACGAAAATTTGCAACAAAGACTTAGAACTGATTTCAAACCATGGATGTTTTAAACTCAGAGGAAAGCAGCAATTATGAGGACTATTATAATGCAGAAGGACATGACGAATATGGACTCTGCAAGAAGACGCATCTAAAGGAATTCAGCAATGTGTTTCTACCTATATTCTACTCCATTACCTGTGCACTGAGCATTATTACTAATTTAACCCTCCTAATATTGTTCATCAAATACAAAACTCTGAGGAAGGTGTTGCCTCTGCACATGGTCATGTCGGATTTTATTTTTACACTGAGCCTTCCGTTTTGGGCAGTGTATGCCAGCAGTGAATGGATCTTTGGTGATCAAAGCTGTAAGGCAATCACATTGGTTTACATGGTCAGTTTGTATAGCAGCAATCTCTTTGTTGCTAGTCAGAGCTTGCAAAGATTTATGGACATTGTAAGTGTTGTTTCTACCATAAGGATATTCAACAGTCCAAAGAGGAATACTACTATGTGCATTTTGGTGTGGCTTTTATCAGTTTTGGCTGCTGCTGTTCATGTCAGCTTTGTTGAGACTCAAAAGGTCCATGAACAGAACATTTGCACTTTCAACTTCCACAATAAATTTGGCTGGAAAATCTATGTAAGATTTCAGATGAACATACTTGGGTTTGTCATACCATTTTTAGTACTCCTATTTTGTTCAATCAGACTATCATGCGTTTCTGTGGTAAGGAACACATTCCAGATGTTTAAATATGATATTGGATTCACTGTCATGTTTTTTCTCCTCTGGTTCCCCTACAGTGTTGTAATTTTCCTGCATGCTTTGCAAGACCTTCACATTTTTTATACATGTTCCACTAACATACACTTGGACCTTGCTATTCAGGTTACAGAATGTATTGCTTTCATGCATGTTTTCATAAATCCTCTTTTGTATATATTTTTAAACAAAAAAGTCTGGAAACGATTGAGAAATGCTTCCAAAGCTCCAAGGGAGTATCTGCTTGAGGAATGCAACAGTTCATCAAACATATCCAGTCAGGATGGTGCTATAGAGCTACGGTCAGTTCAGCAATATCAAGCTCGTGACCTGAGCTTTTGTGCTGAACGACCTAATAACTTACTACCAGAGCCAATGTAAAAGCTTGTGAAAAAAAGATATTATGTTTACTGTGTGTATCAGTTTAATAATTATACCAACACAGATTCCACTCTTACTCACTATATGGTTTATTTTTGGCATATAATTATATATATTAATACATACTTTTTGCAGTTTATATGTTTATATTAGCTTTGTTTCATATACTTTTTTTAATGACAAAATTTGTTGTTGAAGTTAGTTGAGTTTTTTTCCACAAGCAATGGCTGATTCAGCAGAAATAAAACCAAACTCAAAATAGTGTGTGTGTGTGTGTGTGTGTGTGTGTGTGTGTGTGTGTGTGTGTGTGTGTGTGTGTGTGTGTGTGTCTGTCTCTTTAAGATTAAACCCTGTTAGGTGGGGGGAAAACACTATCAGCATTTTGTTGTCAAGCTAAAACACTTATGTAATTATCAAGTTTTTTTCTGCAAAACACTAATATTGACAATGTAAAATACAATGTTTTCAACAGAATTTGAGATATGCTGAATCAGTTCAACCAGTGACCTTTCCCAACATTCTTATCATAAAGATAATGGTAGCCTTGACCTTTCACGTGTTGGATTAAAAATTACTCTGCTAGAAGCATAAATAAATAAAACTGAATTATTATTTTGTTTTCTTTTATTTTCAAGAACTTCAGTTTAAGTTTGGATTGTTGGATAGTTATATTATGCAACACACTGGCATTTTGTTATATATTTTACAAATTTGTACAGTCTTTACCAGGATTATTTTTTTATAATTTTTTTTTATTTACAAATAAAACACCATTTTAAATTCTATCTTTTTTCTTTTCTTCAGAAATTACAATGGAAGGTCAAATTAATTCCTTGTTTGTGGTTTAAAAGTCATGAATCTCATGGCAAAAAACAAAAAAAAAACAAAAAAAAACTATCTATAATGCAAAGTTCAAGGCCTATTTAAATGGTTGCTCTCAAACTTATGGAGGCAATCACTAGGGCCTTTATCAAGTTGAATGGCTGACTTTATCTAAGTCAGAAAGAGTATTTATTTAGCCTAGATGTACAGTATCCATCAAATTTGTATAATTGTAAATTCCTTTTAGCAAATATTTAGGTTTAAAAAAATTACAGAGGTCTAAACAAGATGTGTTACTTACAACACTCTCGTCACACACATAGACAGTATAAGAAGTGGACAGAGCCATCTCATTGAAACTCAGTTGAGACAGTTGAAGCCCATTTTTAGCGATTGTTGAGCACTTCCGTTCCTGACGCGCAGACTCAAACCGACTCAAGCTAAGCTTGATGACGTGAGCTACCTGTCTAAGCAGGACTAAGTATTTTTTATAGTATTTATTTTAAAATGTAACACCAGTACGCCATATTAAGTTAATGCATTGATTGCCTGCGAGCTTCTCCTCCTATCTTTACGGTCATTCCTGTACTGTGAGACAGAGAGTCGAGTGGTTATGACGCAATCGTTAGCCTATTTTTACAAAAAACTGTTTCTACGGGGCCATAATGTAACATAGAAGAGCCTTTATACATTGTGGTGTGTCTTTAGAAATAAATAATGGACAAATGGAGTCTTTAAACGCCTCAGATGTAAAGTTATTTGCTGTCAAAGTGACGCCAAAATGAATGGGAGTCAATGGGAATGCTAACGCAAGTGAAGTTCTGCTACAAGATGGCGGCACCCGGCCGCCTTCAACTTCCGGTCGATGGATTACCCCCTTGGTCACACACCCCTTTGTCCATATTGCGGTTTAAGGGGAGTGAGCGGCCCCCTAAAGGACTAAAATGCAATGTTGTCAAATTGGACAGATGGTGAATGAAGAAACTGGTGCAGTGTTTATAGATCATTTCAGATGATTGACACCCCAGAGTGTACCGGAATTTTGGTACTGATGTGTGAATAGTATCTTACCAGTAAAAAGATAGAATACCATTGCTTGCTTGTATGTACAGCACATTTGTGTATTTACTGGAAAATTCGAAATCTGGTCATTTTACCGTAATTTACCAGGTTTAATGTGTAAAAGGGGCTAAAGATTTTGACTGAGGGGGACCACCACCCATTTGGTCCGTAGCAACTCTGTTCATCTGGGTGCTCCGGTCTGGGTGTTTCCCTGCCTTCGGTTTGAGATGCTGGGATAAGCTCCACCTTCCCTATGATCCTGACAAGTAGTCTGGAAAATAGATGTGTTTAGCATTCAAGATCAAATAATTTATTTCCATAACAACTTTGTATTTTACATTATGGTCACTGGTCAAGAAATGCGCTTGCAATAAAACACCATCAACTTCGATTTAAGGAAGACGAGCAGGCCTGCCTGAAGAATGGCAATGTGATGCAGCCTGTCATTCCCTTCTCAGGGAACTGGGCTATATACATAACCCTAAAATGTTCCCCTTTGAGGGTACTCGATGCTGTGTCATGGTGTTAATGCTATGGGAAACATTAAGAGGTGATTGGGGCTCCCTAGTGAGACCCCATATGTCAGTCGACATAATGTCTCCGTTCCCTCCATCAGGGAACGAGGGTTACAACAGTAACCGAGACAATTCTATCATGACAACTCTCTGAAGAGTTTAGCATGGATATGACAATGTTTATTTGGACTTGTCGAAATAGATCTGCTACACTGCTGATATTGCTGCTGCTGCTGCAGAGGAAGTACAGAGACTTGCTACCGCCAGTGCCAATACATACAACCTGCACATGCTGTGAGCATGTAGGACATACTGTTGCTGCACAGCTAGCATATATGAAACTGCCTGTAGCAGATCTAGGCGGACCTCAGGTGGAGGGTTTCAGAGGAACTCTGAAAGAGCACTGCAAACTGCAACAGCAAACTCTGAGCAATTATTTAAAAATGAGCACCAAGATCGTCCTGAAAATCAATTGTGTGAATTATTCATAATGAACTCTCCCATAATTTATTACGCTGTTTTATTTGCATTACATTTACATTTAGTCAGCATTTAGTCAGTAGCAATTTACAAATAAGGAACATCACTTCGTTCTCTTAAAACTGTAGTATTTAGTATTTTAAGTATGGTTGGCTCTTGATAAATTGCTCTTTGTCCTTGTTGTGTTCCTCAAATATGATTAGGATAAAAGCCTCTGTTAAATGACTAAATGTGAATATAATGCAAACAAACAAACAAACAACTAAATAAAAAATTCACTTTCATTCTGAATAGTTAACATTACTGACGTTCAGGAAGATCTAAAATTACAGGCTAACATCTTCAATGTTTAACTAAAAAAAAACTCAGTATTTACAAAATACAACTAATAATATAAATATTTAAGGAAATTTGACCAAATAAATTTCACTAAACTGTACTGATTAATATGTCTGTTATTCGTCAGTTCTCTGTAAAGTAAAGTAAATGCAGGTATTGGTAGACATTTAGCAACAGGCAATGAATCAAGGTAACCTTTATTACACCATCAAGGTTATATCAAACTACTGCAACAAAATCTCTGTTATCTCACTGATAAGAATAGCCTTGATCCTTTCCCTTCTACATCATGACATATCTGCAGACTGTGATGTAGAAGATAGACATTTGACTATACAGTAATCTGAATCCAGCATAAACTATTCTTTGCTTCCTCCTCTCTAGCCATAGTGTGTGAATTATTAGTATGAAACTATTGAATTATTATTAGTTAATAGATTTATTAATGTTTTGTACTTACAATTTGATATTTTAAATCAAACCCCAGCTTTCTTTTTACTTACTATATAACATTCTTTTCAGAAAATAAATGATTAGATTTATAAATGATAAATTTAGTACATCTGGACATGTAACAAGTGACAAATATCAAATTATATCACCTTGGTTGGGAAAATAAATAACTGATTTTTTTTTTCATAAAGGGAAGCCCTGCTCTTATACATTATAGCAATTTAATAATGTGATTCACCCAAAATGTCAAATTGTTTAAGTGAAATCTAAGCAACATGTTCATAAACTGATTGCATAATTGATCTGAATAGTGTCAACTTATGTTTTAAAATATAGCACAAAAAACTTACAAAAAGGATAACACTGCATACACAAAAACAATATTGTAAAGAAACCTGATATTAAGAGTCATTCCCTGCACTACAGAAATTCATAAGAAGTCATGTGATTTGGAATAACTGCAGGGGGTGGGGCCTACACACAGCTGCCAAGAAAGAGGAATTAAAAAGAGAGCATAGTGCAGCTACGAGAACGCCGAAGAGGAACATGGGCAGCCTTCTTCAAATCCTGCTTGCACTTTTTATCTCTGTCATAGGGGCCCTCTACCTTTTGGGGTCTTTTCGCCGCAGGCGACCTGGAGAACCCCCTCTGGATAAGGGACCTATTCCCTGGCTTGGTCATGTTCTGGAATTCAGGAAGGACACAGCCAAATTCCTGCAGAGAATGAAAGAAAAACATGGAGATATTTTTACAGTGCAGCTGGGGGGCTTTTATTTCACTTTCATTACAGATCCACTTTCTTTTGGCTCAGTGGTGAAAGAGGCAAGAACAAAGCTGGACTTTAGTAAATTTGCAGAACTACTAGTTGCAAGAGTATTTGGCTATCATTCCTTGGAAAATGAACACAAGTTTCTCCAGGCATCAAGTACAAAGCACCTCATGGGAGATGGTCTGGTTGTCATGACTCAAGCCATGATGTGCAATCTTCAGAATTTGATGCTCCACAGCGTTGGATCTGGGAATGACAAGCCATGGCAAGAAACTGGACTATTTGCTTACAGCTACAACATTGTCTTTCGCGCTGGCTATCTGGCGCTGTTTGGTAATGAGTCACACAAAAGTACAGGGACTTTGGAAAAAGCTAAGGAAATTGACCGGGAGCATTCAGATGAACTTTTCTGGGAATTCAGAAAATATGACCAGTTATTCCCAAATCTGGCTTATGGCGTCCTGGGACCCAGTGAGAAGATGGAGTCAGAGCGTTTGAAAAGGCTGTTCTGGAACACACTTTCAGTGCAGAAGATGAGATCTAGAGACAACATCAGCGGATGGGTACATGAACAGCAACAGGTGAGAGCTGAACAGGGCATGCAAGAGTTCATGCAGGATCGATTCATGTTTCTGCTTCTGTGGGCATCTCAGGGAAACACAGGTCCTGCAGCATTCTGGCTACTCTTGTATCTGATGAAGCACCCTGAGGCTATGAACAGCATCAAGAATGAAGTTGAGCGGGTGCTCAGAGAAACAGGGCAGGAAGTAAAACAAGGTGGGCCACTAATTGACCTGACTAGGGATATGCTCCTCAAAACTCCCATTCTAGACAGTGCAGTAGAGGAGACCCTCCGTCTTACAGCTGCCCCTGTCCTTACAAGATCTGTCATGCAGGATATGACCATCAACATGGCCAACCGACAAGAGTACAAGATCCGTGAGGGTGACAGAGTGGCAATTTTCCCATACACAGCTGTTCAGGTAGACCCAGAAGTTTACCCAGATCCCTTCACCTTCAAGTATGACCGTTTTCTCACACCAGATGGAAGCAAAAAGACTGATTTCTACAAGGGTGGAAAGAAACTCAAGTATTACAACATGCCTTGGGGAGCAGGAACCACTATGTGTCCAGGAAGATTCTTCGCCACAAATGAGCTGAAGCAGTTTGTCTTTCTCATGTTGTCCTACTTTGACATAGAGCTGAAAAATCCAAATGATGAGATTCCAGGCATTGATATCAGACGATGGGGCTTTGGCTCCATGCAACCAACTAAAGATATCCAGTTTAGATACAGACTTCGATTTTAATTTTTTATTATTATTCTGGTTAATTACTGTCCTAAATACCCGAGGTGTTGCTTTTGATGTATCTCACAGCCTGGAAGTCTTAAAAGTCCCATGTGCTTGCATTTACTCTGTGTTACACAAAGATTGTATCTATGCAAGAGCAAATGTCATACAACACACACAGGAACAATATATTTTTTTGTATAATCATCTACTTAAAAAAAAAAAAAAAAAAAAAAAAAAGATTGCCCATGTGCTATTTCAGATAAAAACAAAATAAATATTTTAAGGTGTATATAATATATAAAATAAACACATTAAGCTCCTTGTCTTTTTGTTGTTCCTTATTGGCTATACTGAACTGATATTTATTTTAAATTGCCAATGTAAAATGCCCCATGTCTACAAAACAAACAATTTTAGTTGAAAATTGATATGCTTGACCTTTGCACCAAGGCACTTTATAATGTATTTTTATATATTATTGACAGAAAAAGGCCTGCTAAAACAAACCATTGAATGTCTACTTCATTTACTCATTTAAACAATCTATCAGAGATCTAAGCTCTTATTTATTTGTTGGACTTATTATTGTTGAATGTACTGGAAGTTATCACACCATAATAACTTATAATACAAGAGCTTAATCTTGTGCTTATGCTTGATTTTGAGTCTAAAGTTTACAATTACATTTATTTTCTCCAGTAGTGATTCTTGGTGGGGCAAGTTTTAGGAACAGATCATAAAGTTAGTTTAATTAAAATTATAACATAATTTACTTAATCTGACTTTCTTTTTTCTGCATAAAATAATGAAAGCCCAATGTCGCTTTGGTCCCCAATCACATCCATTGCATAAAAGTCAAACATTTGTTAGTTATAATAGTTAAAATATCTGCCAGAAAAAGTTTGGAATGGCATGAGGGTGAGGATGACCATTTAAGGTATGTGTCTATACAGAAACTATCTTGCGAAATCATTGAAGAAAACCATGACAATTAGCCTTTAAAATCTCCTTTATAATTTGTCTACACATACAGAAAAAAGTGTATAACTTAACTGCTATACATATTTCTGTGTTCTGTTACAAATTTTCAAAAGATTATTTATAATTATAAATAATCAGATTTATAAACAAAATCTGCATTATCAAAGTACTTATTTGGGCCTAACATGCAAATTCACTGAATTATAGACATGAGTTTTACAAGGAAGACAGTGCAACATGTTGTGTTAACATTCTTTCTGCCTTTTAAGGGAGTGGAAGTCATTATAAGACCTCTCTTCTGTTTTGTTTTATTTAGGAGGTATGAAGCATCAGATAAACAGGAAGGAACTATAAGTGTTGGGTCAGTTTATGCAGGCAGTCGAACTGGTGAAAAATCCAGCATAAACCAGCATGAATTCTGTGTTGGTTTATGTTGGTTAGTGCTGGTATGAAGCTGGTATAGCTGGTGGTTCAGCATAGTCAGGGCTTAAAGAAGAAGAATTAAGAAGTAGAAATGCAGCTACAAAGTGCGCATGATGTTTTGGTGATGACCTATTGGATTTGACCGCCATTCACATTTCCAACGCATGAAAGTATAGAGAATATAGGCCCTTCTACACTTCTATTATGTTGGAAGCGGTTTTCTGAAACCTATGTATGTAATTCGCTATGGATATTTTTCACATTTGAGTCCTCTAAATCTTTGTGTATAAAATCTTTTGTCACAAAAAGTAAGATGTGAAAAAAATCAAAATTGGCATAAATTTGTATGCTCGCTTAATGTGAATAATTTTGTCATTAGACGAAAAAAAAGTGACATAGTTACATAATCTCCTAGTTAGTGGAGAAACATATTTCATTACAGCATTGAGCTATGATAAATGCAGGTAAGCAAATCACTAAATCATCATCACTATAATGCTGTATAGTGGTGATGAATGTGATAACTTTACTGTCTTTGCAGGTGATGAAGGAGATCATGGGTGTGGAGATCGTGGATGCACACACCTCAACTCTGCAGCATATTTTGAATTTTTTTGAGAATTAGGCATATCTGAATTTAAAAGAGCGTCCTGCCCACATACATTGGAGTAAATGGATAAAAATGGTCTCATTTTACAGAAAACACTCTAAATTTTAACACAGTGGTGGAATATTGCAAATATTTGATTGTATTTATTCACAATGTTTTGATAAACGCATATAAAATCTCATATTTTTATATATTTTTTAATTTTTTTTTTTTTTGAAAATCTGTCATTTTGGACCTGTTTTGTCTATGTCTCTTCGGAAGGTTTCTTTTGATTCCACTAGGTGCCAGTAAACAGGGGGAAAAAGAATTTTCTTGATAACTCCTCCTCAAAAAAAGTTATTGATATTTATCTGAAAGGAGTCACAAGTGTACTTTTACAGTCTCCATTTTTGATTACTAAAAGAATTGGGCATACCTGAATTTAAAATCGTGTCCTACCCACATACATTGGAGAAAATGGATGAAAATGGTCTCATTTTACAGAAAACACTCTACATTTTGACACAGTCGTGGAATATTGCATATATGTTATTGTATTTATTCACAATTTTATGATAAATGAGGATAATAAAATAAGATTTCGATTGATTTTTAAATCAAGCTTTATTTTTAATTAAATGAAGAGTCTGTAACTTAGGATCTGTTTGGTGTATTTCCCTTCAGAAAGGTTCTTTTGATTCCACGAGGTGTCTGTAAACAGGGGCAAAAAGAATTTTCTTGATAAACTCATCCTCAAAAAAAGTTATTGAGATTTATCTGAAAGGAGTGACAAATATACATTTAAAGACTCCATTTTTGATTGTTAAAAGAATTGGGCATACCTGAATTTATAATGGTGTCCTACCCACATACATTGGAGTAAATGGATGAAAATGGTCTCATTTTACAAAAAACACTCTACAGTTTAACACAGTGGTGGAATATTGCATATCGTCGCTGCCCGATGAAACTCACGTATGTCCAAAACAGTTACTTTGCAGGAAGTGAAAAAAACAAGGTAATTCAAAAGCAGTTGAACGTAGCGTTGTCATACTTGGTACGGTATCTTTAAATGTAACCATATAATTGCCAGTGTAATGATATAATCCACATTTGACCAAAATCGAGTTTAAATGGACATACGTGCATATTTTACAGTAACGGTGGTCGATACGCGTTCTTCCGATCATTAATTAGAATGGCCAAGTCGCGTTTCATATTGACAGATGAATAGGCTACGCTCAGTTTATTAAATACATTCAGTTTATTAAATAGCCTACGTCTCATTTTATTAAATACGCTGAGTTTATTAAATGTCTCTTGCAAAATATGAAGGCACAATGAATCAATACACTCATATAATCATACATAATCAGAGAGTAGCCTTTTTCTTTTTGTTTTGAATTATTTCGTTTAAAGACTTTTCAAGCTTTGTGCATTCGATGTCTTTCTCATGTCTGTGTGAGGCATACACTGTTAAGTTAGGATGAGATGCGCTCCAGTTAACGTGCAATGTGACCACGCGGGCGCCTCATGATTATATTGCTATATATTTTCTTCTTATTTATTAAATCCACTCCAGGCAATTGGTTGTTGAAAAATGAATTAAAATTAAGATACAATTTATAGAAAACGAAATTCACTTTAAAGAAAGGTTTTCCACAAAATAAAACTTAATGAAGTGGTCAAAATCATGTCTGACACTCCATGTCTCAAATTGTGCATCCTATTACTCGTGCTGTTCACTTTTCATAAATCAACAAAAATGGAAGAAAAAAAAAACATAATATTTGAACAAATATGAAACTAAATGCGCTCATTTAATGGCTACAACAGTATAGACCTACAGACTCTATTTGTACAAATTGCTGCACATTTATTTAATTCTGAATTTTGCACACACAAGTTGAAAGGCTTCAAATCATGTTCACGGATAATTGTGCGTGCATTCATTAATCATTATGATACTAAAACAATAACAAAGTAGGCTATGCTATGTAGCCTACAAAAAATACAGCCATTTCTGTTTTGTTCTTTTAAACAAAAAAACAAGCTGCCCCCTTTTTTTTTACATTTCATCTTTCATTCCGAAATGAACGAAAAAGTACACCGACCCAACATGTATTAGCCTTTTTATGTTATCAATCTAAATTAATCTCGTTTTTAATTTAACTTAATTTTGTTTTTCTTTATTTAAATTTCGTTTTTTTCTTTATTTAATTTTCGTTTTTTTTCTTCATTCAATTTTCGTTTTTTTTTTTATTTAAATGTATTTTTTCTTTATTTAAATTTAGTTTTTTCTTTATTTGAATTTAGCTTTTCTTTATTTAAAATTCATTATTCTTTATTCGTTATTCTTTATTTAAATCTACCCTTTACTGTGTCAGTAATTTATTAGTCAGAAAAATATTAGACTACCTTAAAAGTAGGCTATTGTTAACAGACCCGTGCGTTAACATCTCCACAATAAACAGTGACAATTACTTCCTCTAGACCATTTACCGGTAAATAACAGTTGTGAATATATTGCGAATATATAATAAACTTGAACAGTGTTGTCAAAAACAAACATTTGCTTATACTTTACCTCACAGAGTTATTCGGCTATACAATCCTGAGCTTCCAGAGACGCTTAGACCTGCGAGACGCCTCCACAGGGCGGGAGATACGCGGCGTGATTGACAGCTTTGACACCAAATGGATATACGTGAAAATCAGATGACATGATTTCACAACTTTTCATTGGTCATTTAGACATGTGACGCACACTGTTTACGGAAATGAACCCGGACATTCTATCTGTCGAAAAATCTCAAAATCGGCAAAATGGACATACGCGGTTTTCATTGGACAGCGACGATATATTGTATTGTATGCATTCACAATTTTATGATAAACAAGGATAAAAAGTCAGATTTTGATAGATTTTTAAATTAAGTTTTTAGTTGAGAGTCTGTAACTTATGATCGTTTTGGTGTATTTCCCTACAGAAAGTTTCTTTTGATTCCACTAGGTGTCTGTAAACAGGGGCAAAAATAATTTTTTTGATAACTTATTCTGAAAGTAAGTTATTGAGATTTATCTGAAAGGAGTCACTGGTGTCTCCAAGTGTACTTTTGAAGTCTCCATTTTTGATTGCTAAAAGTATTGGGCATACCTGGATTTAAAAGAGCGTCCTACGCACATACATTGGAGTAAATGGATGAAAATGGTCTCATTTTACAAAAAACACTCTAAAATGTAAAACAGTGGTGGAATATTGCATATATTTTATTGTATTTAGTCACAAGTTTATGATAAATAAGGATAAAAAGACAGATTTTGATTTTGGTTTTTTAGTTGAGAGTCTGTAACTTAGGATCTGTTTGGTGTATTTCCCTTCAGAAAGTTTCTATTGATTCCACGAGGTGTCTGTAAACAAGGGAAAAAATAATTTTCTTGATAACTCCTACGCAAAAAAACTTATTGAGATTTATCTGAAAGGAGTCACTGGTGTCTTCATTTCTGGCTGCCACTCATCACCACTGTCCAGACTGCAAAACAAAACAAATTTCCACATTGTGATTCAGAAATGCATGCTAATATTACACACAAACACACAAAATAATTAACGTATGCACATAAAAGATACAAGATTATAATTTGCATATCCACATAAGACACACCAATACATGTGTGCAAAAATAAAGGAGCACAACTCATGCATCCACTGATTCAAATATGAATGTAACAAAACATGTAGAATGCATTTCACACGTATATATATATATATATATATATATATATATATACATATATATATATATATATATATATATATATATATATATATATATATATATATATATATATATATATGCATCATGCCATAGTTCAAATAAGCTTGGGAGCATTTGCTTTTTGACACATGCACAAAAAGCTTAGCAAAAGCTCCCACGCATATTTGAACTATGGCATGAATATATGCATGGGTTGTGCTCGTTTATTATTACATGCATATATCTTTGGGTGTAAAATAAATCTCAAATATATACATGCACAAACACGTACGCGACAAAAAAAAAAAAAACCGCGTGCGTTAGCAAAACCCCCAAGCTAATTTGAATTAGAGCGTGCATGGATTGTGATATTTCTCGATGTCTTTTGCATGGATATTGTGTACAATTGTTGCATGCATTAGTTCATGAAATACACAAATACAACGTTTATAGGTTCAAAATGTGTACTTACTCAAATTCAGGATCCATGACGCAGCTTGTGATGAGAGTCAAAACTTTGCTGCAAGTTTCAGTGTCACTGTCTCGATCAAGCTCGCCCAAAACAGCCTCTACGCCGACAAAAATCTTTCTTGAAGCCAATGTCCAAAGACAAAAACACTCCAGCCAGTTGCAAAAAGCACGCAATAACTAAAAAAAACACTTTCCAAACTATCAATCGATCTCAAACTAGACTCAACTCTTCTGCGAAGCGCGCTGGCAGCCGCTGGAATGTCAGGATGAAGCCCCGCCTTCTCAACTTTGTCATAGATTATCTCGGTCTCTGATTGGGCTAGAGGAGTGATCGACGTGTCTATGGGTCGCTGAGAGTCTCAGCTTTCTTGACGCATGACGCAATATTTGATGACGTCATCAAAAATCGCGGCTAACGAAGACAATCAAACCTTAGATTAATAAGAGTATTTGCTCTTATCCTGCATCGCACGTTTTGATCTGGACATCGGTGACATATTACAGTGTCATTTGGTCATGCATGCTCGAAGACATGTGAAAATGGTCTCATTTTGAAGAAAACAACCTAAGGAACGAGCTGATATAGCATTTGAGGCTAGTAGCTCCACACGGAGGAAGTGATCCGAACAGGAATATGACTCATGTGTTTGCTTGTTCAAAAAACTCGATTCTTTTTTCGTGATTCTTTGGATAATAATGTTACTTTAAAGTGTTGGATCGGTAAAATAAACTGCACAGTGATATTCTGGGGAGTGAGAGCTTTCATTTGATGTATGATTTGTCTATTTTTGGTGAGTTTGTGTGATATAAATATGAAATTTAATATTATAAATATGATTTTCTCAAGGGGGGGTCATTGCGGGGGGGTCGAATTTAGACCATATTATTTTTTTCTATGTAACATAAATACAAAAGTGATGGGATTGTCATGAAAGCTGAGGTTCTAAGCTTTCAAACAATACTATATATGTCTAGTTTTGTGCTGTAAAACTTAGAGATTTTTTAAAATGATTATGATTATGCATTATTGGACCCACGGGTGGGTCTGGGGGGTGGTGCAGAGTTCTGCAGGGCTGAAGTTAACACTGACAGTGAATAGACAGGTAATCTTTATCTCTTTCCCCGCCAGCGTTTTATTAAATAATTTTCACAAAAATGCAATGGCCCCCAGAATATTTAGTTGTATGAATATCTGAACATGCAATATATCAAAAGAAAGAACAGAAAATAAATAAAACCAAACCCTTTTATTCTAGCTTCATGCATTCTTTTTTTTATCAACACTTGAATGTGGGTAATTTTCATAAGATAACATTTTGAGCAAAAAGCTGAGAAAAACGCATTTTTGTCAAAGACTACGTCTGGATCGGATTCAGAACGATGATCAAAACATAGATAGAGTCAACCCTGTCACAGTAATATCTCTCTAATAGCACTAAATAGTCTCTATAGTGTTTATTGTGCAATTTATACGTCCAAAGGACGTAAAAACTCATTTTCGAGTATAAATTGCACGATAACCATGCGTATAACCATTAGTAGTGGTGTGGGGTGTGTAGGGTGGTATGGGCTGAAATATGTGCCACCAGAAACTGAATTTGAATCATTTATATTTGAATTTGAATTGCTAAACTTGAATAATTGCATTGGAAAACTGATTTTGAATCACATAATTTGAAATTGGATTGTTTAATTTGAATCATTGCATTGAAAAACTGAATCTGAATTGTCTAATTTGAAATTGAATTTATTTGTTTGAAACTGAAGTCCAATACAATTTGATCCTCCCTGAAAATTAAACTCTTTATATATCCTCACATTCAGTTCTCACAATTCAGATTCAGATCACTAAATTCAATTTCAAGTTACTGTGACAGACATCCGGGTAGTTGGAGGATGAAGGAAGAGCAATCGAGCGCAGATCGACATCTATAGATCGATAGATAGAGTTCAGTGGCGAAGATACACACTACTCCTCTTCAGCCAATCGGCACCTACATTTTGGAGCACAGTACCAGCAATGAAACAACGAAGTGACCCATATACTATATATATATATATATATATATATATATATATATATTATATATATATATATATACATACAGGGGCGGAGTGGGACCAAAAAATCTACCGGGAAATTTCACAGACCACCGGCCCTCGGCCAAAAAAAAAAAAAAAAAAAAAAAAAAAAAAATACTACTAACGACATAGAATTAGGGATGAGCATGTTTTAAAAATATTGTATTTGAATATTTGGGCTCATAAAAATCGAATCAAAAACGAAATCGCTTTTTTTTTCCACCATTTTTGAACAAGCTTACAATTAGGCAATATACACATAGCTTACTATATATCTTAAGGGTTTATTTTAGTTGAAAACATTAACGTTAAACAATATGTGTAAACAAAAAAATATAAAGAACAAAAGCATTTAAGCTCAAGCAGCGCGAACGGTAAAAAAAAAAATGCAAATGAAGTCAGCATATGGTTATTGTTTCATGTTCATAAATACAAATATCCACATGCTCGAGTGAGAAAACGCGCTGCGCTGACAGACAAAGGTTTGCTGCTATGTGCTAAGCAAATTTTCTAAAAGCACTTTGGGTTTTCAGTTCTTAAACCCGTCTCCCGGCCTCAACGAAACTTAAAGGAAGTATGTCTCAAAATCATTTTGCTATCAGAAGATATCAGGCTTGTTCGACTTCATGCAGCTCTGCGCAGACCGATCGGTGGCTGACTTGAAACAGTGCATGCCGGTTAGAAATTTTGTCCGACTTGATGCAGCGCTGACTCCACATGACTGTGACGTGTGCTAACAAAACACCGCGAGAGCGATTCGAGAGCAGCCGCAGGATTCAGCCAGCGTATATTCTCAAGAGCGGCTGCACAGGTTCTGATGACGACACACCTGATCCACGATTGGCCGGATTCACTGCATGACAAAGATCACGTGTGTTTCGTGTTTATTCGGTTTATTCTCAAACGTCTTTAGTTCCACTAAAGCTCAGAAATCATTGTTTTATAACAGTAAACACTCTTTTCATGTAGTCGCGATGTATTGTATTATGTTTATCAAAATAAAACTGATTAAAAAACGTTGATTCCACTTCATTGATAGTAACTGTAGACTTATGTTGAACTTTATTCTTGTTCAAACAGACGCTGTATGAAGCAGTACATAAAGTATTGAATGAAAATGTCTCTGAAACATCTGTGTATTTTGCAAATATTGCATTTATTTCACTTCAGCTGTGGTAAAGTATACAAACACCACGTGAGCGTTCACTGCGGGAACCAGAAAGTGTCCGACTTCACGTCTCCGTTTGCAGCTCCTCCCCGCCTGCACGCGGCTACTCTCGCCGATCGCTTACATCCAGCCGCAGCCGATGTCGAACACACCTATCATATCTGATCACTCGCGCTACAGCTGGGCAGCCTGCGCTTACCTGTAAGTTAGTCGTTAAAGCAGTGCAGTGATCATGGACAGCTGTCTTTCCTCAGTTTGGATTTCATGCGATTTCTCTTTGTGGTGTAGGTCTACTTCCATTTTGTAATATCATTTTCATTTCAATAATTCCAAACTTTGCGAGGCAGACGGCGACATTATGTTATCAAATACCACTTGTTAAATTGTTAATTATTAATTAGGTCTGCTGTTCTACACACCGGTACTGGTCACATGGTCTATGGTTAAATTGATTTGTTTACATCCAGTGAAATTGCTACCTTGACAACGCCACATCATGTTTTAGGTTTTGTTATGTTAAGTTAATATCTCGCAAACTGCAATCTCACCACTAGATGCCACTACACAAATGCACGTTGACGTTGTAGATTATAGAGTTAAGTGAACAGTAAAGTTTTTGTAGGTTTGCTGAAAATGGTTCCCTGTAAAAAAGCAAATGCTGAAATCTAAAATTACAATAAAATTACTGCACAACAACATGAAATACCAAGTTTAATGATTATTATTTAAAAGATCTTGAAGTCAAAAACAACATACAATAATAATAACAGAAAACAAAATAAATGACAGACACGTTTTGCGCCAAAGGGATTTTTCCGACCGTCCGTTAAACTTCCAAAAAATGACGAGGAAAAATTTCGGCGGCTTTTTACATCCCCCTATGTTTTTGAAAATCCTGGACATGGTTGGACCTGCCGAACGGGTTGAGCAGCACAGTGTTGAGCAGAGACAGAGAGGCTGCACACAGTGACAGTTTGACCAGCGGCAGCGGCCGCACATCAGGTCGCCAGATGGTATTGCTAATATAATATCACTATACTATTATCAGACCGGCCCTCACGGCCTCAAAACAATACCGGCCCACCGGGAAAAGTCCCGACTCTCCCGATTGCCACTCCGCTACTGTATATATATATATATATATATATATAAACACACTGATTAGATGTTACTACTGCTTACTGTTTACTTTGTACATCAGCAAGCCTGTAATACAATGTGATGTAAGAGCCAGTCCCCTGAGTTTATACAAGATGTTTCCACATTAAAACACAAAATAGTAAATTATTATTTGAGTCTATTTTTATCAACTCTAATATCTGATCGTTTGTCTCCTTCCTTACAGCGTTTATATAAATATTAAAGTTTGTTTGTGATTTAAAAGTGTTGCTTTATCATCATGGGCAGTAACAAACAAAACAAAGAGACTAATTAATGTGTTACAGTAATACAAAGAATATTTATTATAATCAGTTCACAGCTCCAAACAGAGTCCAAACAGAAACTTCACCCTTCTGAACTATGAGTTTCTGCTTCAAAGTGAAGTTTAAACAGACTGAAATGTCCAGGCTTACTCCTCCACTATTTATTCATTTATTTCTGCATGGATTTATTTAATCAACGAGACTTAAAGTCAGGTTTCGTCGTCCACAGTCCGAGTCCTGCCAGACTTCCTTTAGGAAACCTGTGATTTAACGTTAAACTTAAGCAGGCTGTGACAGTCCGCTCCGCTCAGTCCTGGTTCTGATTCTCCCGGGCTTCCCTTCCCTCCAGCGGGCCCAGCAGTACGGCCTGGGCCTCCAGCAGCGTTGTGTCGGTTTTGTCTCACAGGAAGCGGGCAGTGAGTCTCCAGATCCTGCAGCCGCAGACGAACTCTGCTGCCCCGCTGTAGTTTCTTTCCGTCTGCCGGCCACCGGCAAAGGCTGTGGAACTTCCCGACGAAATATACGTACAGGACCTCCCGCTCACCACTCTGTCTTTTGCCGATCAGCTGGGACCGGTGCAGCAGCGAGGCGAAGCTGTGTTCCTGCCCGGGAGAAGAGACGCTGCCGCGGGCCACGGAACTCTCCGCCTCCCGCCGCCGCCGGACCTCAGATTGGAGGTCGAAGGCGGCATATAGTATATCATAAAACACATTCTCACTTGTGAAATGTTATCCCTTGCTGTTATTTATTTTTATTTTATTTTTATTTTTCATTTCTTTCGTTCGAACATCCATAAGCAGCACAACAATCTGGCATATGTAGTTCTGATGATCCTGCGCCACTGAACTCTATCTATCGACGTCGATCTGCGCTCGATTGCTCTTCCTTCATCCTCCAACTACCCGGATGTCTGTCACAGTAACTTGAAATTGAATTTGGTGATCTGAATCTGAATTTTGAGAACCAGGGATGTAGTGGAGGCTAAACGCACGTAAACGCCATTTACGCACCTCCCAATATTCGGAAATAGCGTTTACCCACCTCCAAAGTGCGTTTATCCACCTCTAAATTGCATTTATCCACCTCTAAATAGCCTGTAGTTCCTAAGACATTTTAAATTAAGCTTATGTCGTTTTAGTTTCATATTGTTCAGTATTAGTTTCATAGGTTGTGAAATCTAAGACAAACTCTTTCATATTGCGCTGCATTACTGTCAGTGTTGTTGACTATTACTGACAGTAAGGTTGCGCTGTTGACGCTCGCGCAGCTCTCGAGGAGAAATCTACACAATGAGCGCAGCACACACACACTCAGTTAACAACATGCCTATAAAACATCTAAATGTGGAGTTTTTATATTTTTAACATATGCTAAGCAACCTCAAGAGTTATTTTTCCTGAACACCATCACGATTGAAAATGTGACATTGATTTCCTACAACAGTAGGACGCGCGTAACCAGAGTTACGAGATGGCCCGAAGTTAACTTCCGGTCTGTATTTGTAATGTGGCGCCGACTACAAACGCAGTTAAACTTCATCGCAATGATCCAGGCGGAGTGAAAGTATCTGACCCGCCTCGATTTCCCCATAAAAGACACAGGTATTTCCACCCGTGTGTGTTAGATTTTTTTTTACTTTTCCGGAATAAAAATAGTTATAGGCATCCAAGCTGCGATTTGCCTTGAACACCTCCCCCTTGTGTACACGCATTAGTGTGTCACATTTAAGTTTGGCCAAGTAACGTCTGTTTTCTTCTAAATAATACTGACTAGACATACTTCGTAACTAATGTAATTTGGGTGTTTCTACAGATGAACTCTGTTGTTATTGATTCAACCGGAAGTTAAGTTTGGGCCACAAACGTTTTGTTTATGTTGTTGCCGTTAAAACCGTCTATAGAACACACATTGTGCTTGCACAGTCCTATACCTCGTCCTAGATCAATATTTCGTTCAGTAACATTAGGCAGTTTTGATTTATATGCTGTTTATTTGGTGATTGCGTTATTTTACATTATGCAGATGATTACATATGATATCACTTGTTTCTGTCTTCTTCGCATGTCTTTTGATCAGGAGATTCAGTAGGCTACTCTTTTTGTTTAAATAACACCCATGATGTATCTTGTGAATTCATATTTGGTATCAATGTCTTTTGCGAATGGTAAAATGGTCTCCATTTCACTGCAGTCAAGACTGAAAACTTAGGAGAATTATGTTCTCCTTTTTAAATAGTGTCTCTTCAAGATATTTGATAATCCTCTCCCCCGAAACCAGGGCTGCATTCAGCCCCGACAAAACGTTGCACAACATTGTTTAAACAGAAATGGAGATGCATTGAACACACTGTTCTGATGACGCAAGAGTTGCAACTATGGCAGCTGAGAAAGCCATTCTTTGTGTTCTTTGTGAAGAATTTTCTGAGCCTGATGAAGTCGGTATAAATATGTGTTTAATACTACAAAATATGCCCAATGTTACAGTTACTTGCCGCCCAGAACACAAGAGAACATCCCAGTCGAGTGAAGGGATTTGTGGTTCCTAATTATTGTGATACAACATTTGCCTCGCATTTTAGGATGTAAAGACAAATATTTCAGGTGAATGATAATCCACTTCTTACCTCTTACCTTTGTTATGATCTGCATGACCATAATTTTGCTATTGCTTATCATTATTGCTGATCACTGTTGTTTTGATATATTATTGTAATATTTACCATTATATAATCAGATTATAGAAAAGTTTATGAAATTGTCACTTCACAATTCAATAGCAAAATGTATAGAGATGTGTAGCATTTTAATCCTAAGGAAAGGACCAGAAGACATTGCAATTACTAAATAGTATTTTGACAGACTTTAAGTTCCAGATCTATACCTGTGATTTAATTATTTCAGTTATTTTGCCTGTAATGTAAGTAAACATGTGCAAACAATATACTTGCTCTTAGTGAATTTATTTTGATGTTAATTTCATTTACTTACAAATTCCACTGTATAAAGCAATATGTGCATCAGTGTGTATACAACAGCCATAGCTTTGTACAAGATTTGTCTCAGCTTATTTACAGCATCATAGGGATGTAGAAACTTAGAAACTAATATAAATTCTGCATATATACTTTTCTACAGGCTCTCTGTGAGAAAGTTGGTCATTTCCTTGTAAACAGAACCTTGGACATCCCGAAAAAAGTGTTGTGCTCTATTTTGTTGTTGGCAAACCAAGAAAGTTTCAGAGGTGTTGCAGACCGGTTTGATATGTCAGAGAGGATGAGTTTGCAAACCTTTCAGGACAAAACTGGCTTTCCTGGAGTCATTGGAGCAATCGATGGCACCCACATTCCCATTCTAGCACCCACATTCCATAGAAACAGTTACATAAACAGGAAAGGACATGCAAATATTCAACTCCAAAACTGCCCATTAAATAGCCATCTCCAGGATGTGATGAGAAGTGACTACCACCTGCTTGGAGACTTTGCAAACCCACTCAGCACATCTCTCATTACACCACACAGAGATAATGGGCACTTGTCCCAAAGACAGAATTTTTTTAACACAGTCCACAGCTCCACCAGAGTTGTGATAGAAAGGGCATTTGGCCTTCTAAAGAGGAAATGGAGATGACTAAAATACTTGCCCATGGGAGACCTTAAAAAAGTCCCAGTGTTTTACACAATTTCCTCTTGAGGGAGGAAGGCCACCAAATGGAGGATTGTGAAGAAGTGGATGGCAACAATGACAATGATTGCCTCTACGTCTCTAACAAATACATTTTTTGGTTCTCACATGGCCACATCTCCTCTAAATAAGAGTCATGTACCAACAAAGCTTCTTTAAACATCCAGTTAACCCAGCTTCTAATTACATGAGCCACACAATAGACATCCTTTAAATAAAGCTGTTAGCAACCCTACCCAGTTATGGAGTAAAAGTAGATGACAACATTGGAGCTACTATGTATGGATGCTAATGTGAGACCATCACAGAGTGATTTAATTAAAACCTACAATTAAAACCTACAATCCTGTTTACATAATAATATTTTTAGTAAATCATGAATAACATTTTCTTTGAATCTGGTGTGCTAATTCAGGTTGATGTGGCACAAAAGAATTAACATGGAAAAGATAATCACCAGCAAAAGATGACATGAGCAGGACCGGCTCCACACTAGGATCATCAGCCAGGAGGTCCTCCATTGATGAGAAAAAGACCCAGCTGCTGGCACCACTCCCAGTCTTCTTCTTACTGTCCACTATTGTTTTGTATCTATTAAGAGAAACCCAGACATAGCAAATGTCTTCAAGTGGCCATAATCCTAAAATAATGCAAATGCCAGTATCAAGGAAACCTGTATTTTAACTGCCTGAACTTATTGTCACATGCCTCTGCTCCAAAGTCATATCCTTTTGCCTGCATTTGTGCAGCTACCTTTTTCCACACTTCTACTTTCTTTATTACAGGAGATTGAAAATCTTCAGCCATTTGCTTTGCCAGAGAAATTAAAAGCAATGTTGCATTGTGTGTCCATGGCTTTGAATCCAAAGCACAAATTTAAATAGGTAAGTCACAGACAATATATACTTGAAAAAGTTGTGCAAGGAATGAACTTGATGTACCTTTTGGCACTTGTGGGGGGTCTGACACTGATGCCGACTTTGGAGTACAGGCAGGTGATGGTCCAGCAACAGACAAATTAAGTGGTGTAGGATCTGGAGGCAAATGCAGTGGTGCAGGAGCCAAATTCTGTGGTGCAGGAGCCATCATCTGCAGGAACCAACATCTGTGGTGCAAGAGCCAACTTCTGTGGTGCAGGAGCCAACAACTGTGGTGCAGGAGCCATCATCTATGGTGCAGGAGCCATCATCTGTGGTTCAGGAGCCATCATCTGTGGTGCAGGAGCCACCTTCTGTGGTGCAGGAGCCATCATCTGTGGTGCAGGAACCAACATCTGTGGTGTAGGAGCCATCATTTGCAGGAACCAACATCTGTGGTGCAAGAGCCAACTTCTGTGGTGCAGGAGCCAACAACTGTGGTGCAGGAGCCATCATCTATGGTGCAGGAGCCATCATCTGTGGTGCAGGAGCCACCTTCTGTGGTGCAGGAGCCATCATCTGTGGTGCAGGAACCAACATCTGTGGTGTAGGGGCCATCATCTGTGGTGCAGGAGCCAGCTTCTGTGGTGCAGGAGCTACCTTCTGTGGTGCAGGAGCCATCATCTGTGGTGCAGGAGCCATCATCTGTGGTGCAGGAGCCAACTTCTGTGGTGCAGGAGCCATCATCTGTGGTGCAGGAGCCATCATCTGTGGTGCAGGAGCCACCTTCTGTGGTGCAGGAGCCATCATCTGTGGTGCAGGAACCAACATCTGTGGTGAAGGAGCCATCATCTGTGGTGCAGGAGCCAACTTCTGTGGTGCAGGAGCCATCATCTGTGGTGCAGGAGCCATCATCTGTGGTGCAGGAGCCAACTTCTGTGGTGCAGGAGCTACCTTCTGTGGTGCAGGAGCCATCATCTGTGGTGCAGGAGCCATCATCTGTGGTGCAGGAGCCAACTTCTGTGGTGCAGGAGCCATCATCTGTGGTGCAGGAGCCAACATCTGTGGTGCAGGAGCCAACATTTGTATTGCAGGAGCCAACTTCTGTGGTGCAGGAGCTAACTTCTGGGGTGAAGGAGCAATCATCTGTGGTGCAGGAGCCATCATCTGTGGTGCAGGAGCCAACTTCTGTGGTGCAGGAGCTATTATCTGTGGTGCAGGAGCCAACTTCTGTGGTGCAGGAGCTAACTTCTGGGGTGAAGGAGCAATCATCTGTGGTGCAGGAGCCATCATCTGTGGTGCAGGAGCCAACTTCTGTGGTGCAGGAGCTAACTTCTGGGGTGAAGGAGCAATCATCTGTGGTGCAGGAGCCATCATCTGTGGTGCAGGAGCCAACTTCTGTGGTGCAGGAGCCATCATCTGTGGTGCAGGAGCCAACTTCTGTGGTGCAGGAGCTAACTTCTGGGGCGAAGGAGCAATCATCTGTGGTGCAGGAGCCATCATCTGTGGTGCAGGAGCCAACTTCTGTGGTGCAGGAGCTATTATCTGTGGTGCAGGAGCCAACATCTGTGGTGCAGGAGACATCATCTGTGGTGCAGGAGCCAACTTCTGTGGTGCAGGAGCCAACATCTGTTGCGCAGGAGCCAACATCTGTGGTGCAGGAGCCATCATCTGTGGTGCAGGAGCCAACTTCTGTGGTGCAGGAGCCATCATCTGTGGTGCAGGAGCCAACATCTATGGTGCAGGAGCCAACTTCTGTGGTGCAGGAACCAACATCTGTGGTGTAGGAGCCATCATCTGTGGTGCAGGAGCCAACTTCTGTGGTGCAGGAGCTACCTTTTGTGGTGCAGGAGCCATCATCAGTGGTGCAGGAGCCATCATCTGTGGTGCAGGAGCCAACATCTGTGGTGCAGGAGCTAAATTCTGTGGTGCAGGAGCCAACTTCTGTGGTGCAGGAGCTAACTTCTGGGGTGCAGGAGCCATCATCTGTGGTGCAAGAGCCATCATCTGTGGTGCAGGAGCCAACTTCTGTGGTGCAGGAGCTATTATCTGTGGTGCAGGAGCCAACATCTGTTGTGCAGGAGACATCATCTGTGGTGCAGGAGCCAACTTCTATGGTGCAGGAGCCAACATCTGTGGTGCAGGAGCCACCCTCTGTGGTGCAGGAGCCATCATCTGTGGTGCAGGAGCCAACTTCCGTGGTGCAGGAGCTAACCTCTGTGGTGCAGGAGCTAACTTATGTGGTGAAGGAGCCATCATCTGCGGCGCAGGAGCCATTTTCTGTGGTGCAGGAGCCAACATATGTGGTGCAGGAGCCAACTTCGGTGGTGCAGGAGCTAACATCTGTGGTGCAGGAGCAATCATATGTGGTGCAGAAGCCAACTTCTGTGGTGCAGGAGCCATTATCTGTTGTGCAGGAGCCAACATCTGTGGTGCAGGAGCCATTATCTGTGGTGCAGGAGTCAACTTCTGTGGTGCAGGAGCTATTATCTGTGGTGCAGGAGCCAACATCTGTGGTGCAGGAGACATCATCTGTGGTGCAGGAGCCAACATTTGTGGTGCAGGAGACATCATCTGTGGTGCAGGAGCCATCATCTGTGGTGCAGGAGCCATCACCTGTGGTGCAGGAGCCAACTTCTGTGGTGCAGTAGCTAACTTTTGTGGTGCAGGAGCCAACTTCTGTGGTGTAGGATCTAATTTCTGGGGTGCAGGAGCCAACTTCTGTGGTGCAGGAGCTAACTTCTGTGGTGCAGGAGCTAACTTCTGTGGTGCAGGAGCTAACTTCTGTGGTGCAGGAGCTAACTTCTGTGGTGCAGGAGCCATCATCTGTGGTGCGGGAGCCAACTTCTGTGGTGCAGGAGCTAACTTCTGTGGTGCAGGAGCAAATCATCTGTGGTGCAGGAGCCATCATCTGTGGTGCAGGAGCCAACTTCTGTTGTGCAGGAGCTAACTTCTGTGGTGTAGAGGCCAACATCTGTGGTGCAGGAGCCAACCTCTGTGGTGCAGAAGCCATCATATGTGGTGCAGGAGCTAACTTCTGTGGTGCAGGAGATAACTTCTGTGGTGCAGGTGCTATCATCTGTGGTGCAGCAGCCAACATCTGTGGTGCAGTAGCCATCATCTGTGGTGCAGGAGCTAACTTCTGTGGTGCAGGAGCCATCATCTGTGGTGCAGGAACTAACTTCTGTTGTGCAGGAGCTAACTTCTGTGGTGCAGGTGCCATCATCTGTGGTGCAGGAGCCAACATCTGTGGTGCAGTAGCCATCATCTGTGGTGCAGGAGCAAATCATCTGTGGTGCATGAGCCAACTTCCGTGGTGCAGGAGCCATCATCTGTGGTGCAGGAGCCAATTTCTGTGGTGCAGGAGCCAACATCTGTGTTAGAGGAGCCATCATCTGTGGTGCAGGAGCCATCATCTGTGGTGCAGGAGCCATCATCTGTGGTGCAGGAGCTAACTTCTGTGGTGCAGGAGCCAACTTCTGTGGTGCAGGAGCTAACTTCTGGGGTGCAGGAGCAATTATTTGTGGTGCAGGAGCCATCATCTGTGGTGCAGGAGCCAACTTCTGTGGTGCAGGAGCTATTATCTGTGGTGCAGGAGCCATCATCTGTGGTGCAGGAGCCATCATCTGTGGTGCAGGAGCCAACTTCTGTGGTGCAGGAGCTATTATCTGTGGTGCAGGAGCCAACATCTGTTGTGCAGGAGACATCATCTGTGGTGCAGGAGCCAACTTCTATGGTGCAGGAGCCAACATCTGTGGTGCAGGAGCCAACATCTGTGGTGCAGGAGCCATCATCTGTGGTGCAGGAGCCAACTTCTGTGGTGCAGGAGCTAATCTGTGGTGCAGGAGCTAACTTGTGTGGTGCAGGAGCCACATCTGCGGCAGGACCATTCTGTGGTGCAGGAGCCAACATCTGTGGTGCAGGACCAACTTCTGTGGTGCAGGAGCTAACATCTGTGGTGCAGGAGCCAACATTAGTGGTGCAGGAGCCAACATCTGTGGTGCAGAGCCATCATCTGTGGTGCAGGAGCCACTTCTGTGGTGCAGGAGCTACTTTGTGTGCGGAGCCATCACTGTGTGCAGGAGCTTCTGTGGTGCAGAGCCAACATCTGTGGTGCAGGAGCCATCATCTGTGGTGCAGGAGCCATCACCTGTGGTGCAGGACCCAACTTCTGTGGTGCAGGAGCCATTTCTGTGGTGCAGGAGCCAACATCTGTGGTGCAGGCCATCATCTGTGGTGCAGGAGCCAACTTCTGTGGTGCAGGAGCTAACTCTGTGGTGCAGGAGCCATCATCTGTGGTGCAGGAGCCACATCGTGGTGCAGATGTGGTGCAGGAGCTAACATCTGTGGTGCAGGAGCCAACATCTGTGGTGCAGAGCCAACATATGTGGTGCAGAGCCATCATCTGTTGTGCAGGAGCCATCATGCGTGAGACTCATCTGTGGTGCAGAGCCAACATCTCTGTGCAGGAGCCAACATCCGTGGTGCAGGAGCTAACTTCTGTGGTGCAGGAGCCAACTCTGTGTGAGGAGCCATCATCTGTGGTGCAGGAGCCATCATCTGTGGTGCAGGAGCCAATCATCTCTGTGCGAGCCAACATCGTGTACAGGAGCAATCCGGTGCAGAGCATTTCTGTGGTGCAGGAGCAACTTTGTGGTGCAGGAGCCAACATCTGGGTGCAGGAGCCATATTGTGGTGCAGGAGACATCATATGTGGTGCAGGAGCCACATCTGTGGTGCAGGAGCTAATCTGTGGTGCAGTAGCCATCATCTGTGTGCAGGAGCCATCATCTGTGGTGCAGGAGCCAACTTCTGTGGTGCAGGAGCTATTATCTGTGGTGCAGGAGCCAACATCTGTTGTGCAGGAGACATCATCTGTGGTGCAGGAGCCAACTTCTATGGTGCAGGAGCCAACATCTGTGGTGCAGGAGCCAACATCTGTGGTGCAGGAGCCATCATCTGTGGTGCAGGAGCCAACTTCTGTGGTGCAGGAGCTAACCTCTGTGGTGCAGGAGCTAACTTGTGTGGTGCAGGAGCCATCATCTGCGGCGCAGGAGCCATTCTCTGTGGTGCAGGAGCCAACATCTGTGGTGCAGGAGCCAACTTCTGTGGTGCAGGAGCTAACATCTGTGGTGCAGGAGCCATCATTAGTGGTGCAGGAGCCAACATCTGTGGTGTAGCAGCCATCATCTGTGGTGCAGGAGCCAACTTCTGTGGTGCAGGAGCTACCTTTTGTGGTGCAGGAGCCATCATCTGTGGTGCAGGAGCCATTATCTGTGTGCAGGAGCCAACATCTGTGGTGCAGGAGCCATCATCTGTGGTGCAGGAGCCATCACCTGTGGTGCAGGAGCCAACTTCTGTGGTGCAGGAGCCATTATCTGTGGTGCAGGAGCCAACATCTGTGGTGCAGGATCCATCATCTGTGGTGCAGGAGCCAACTTCTGTGGTGCAGGAGCTAACATCTGTGGTGCAGGAGCCATCATCTGTGGTGCAGGAGCCATCATCAGTGGTGCAGATGTGGTGCAGGAGCTAACATCTGTGGTGCAGGAGCCAACATCTGTGGTGCAAGAGCCAACATATGTGGTGCATGAGCCATCATCTGTGGTGCAGGAGCCATCATCTGCGGTGCAGGAGCCATCATCTGTGGTGCAGGAGCCAACATCTCTGCTGCAGGAGCCAACATCCGTGGTGCAGGAGCTAACTTCTGTGGTGCAGGAGCCAACTTCTGTGGTGCAGGAGCCATCATCTGTGGTGCAGGAGCCATCATCTGTGGTGCAGGAGCCAACATCTCTGGTGCAGGAGCCAACATCCGTGGTACAGGAGCCATCATCCGTGGTGCAGGAGCCATCATCTGTGGTGCAGGAGCCAACTTATGTGGTGCAGGAGCCAACTCTGTGGTGCAGGAGCCATCATCTGTGGTGCAGGAGACTTCATATGTGGTGCAGGAGCCATCATCTGTGGTGCAGGAGCTAACTTCTGTGGTGCAGTAGCCATCATCTGTGCTGCAGGAGCCATCATCTGTGGTGCAGGAGCCAACTTCTGTGGTGCAGGAGCTATTATCTGTGGTGCAGGAGCCAACATCTGTTGTGCAGGAGACATCATCTGTGGTGCAGGAGCCAACTTCTATGGTGCAGAGCCAACATCTGTGGTGCAGGAGCCAACATCTGTGGTGCAGGAGCCATCATCTGTGGTGCAGGAGCCAACTTCTGTGGTGCAGGAGCTAACCTCTGTGGTGCAGGAGCTAACTTGTGTGGTGCAGGAGCCATCATCTGCGGCGCAGGAGCCATTCTCTGTGGTGCAGGAGCCAACATCTGTGGTGCAGGAGCCAACTTCTGTGGTGCAGGAGCTAACATCTGTGGTGCAGGAGCCATCATTAGTGGTGCAGGAGCCAACATCTGTGGTGTAGCAGCCATCATCTGTGGTGCAGGAGCCAACTTGTGGTGCAAGAGCACTTGTGGGCAGGAGCCATCATCTGTGGTGCAGGAGCCATTATCGTGGTGCAGGAGCCAACATCTGTGTGCAGGAGCCATCATCTGTGGTGCAGGAGCCAACCTGTGGTGCAGGAGCCAACTCTGTGGTGCAGGAGCCATATCTGTGGTGCAGGAGCCAACATCTGTGGTGCAGGACCAATCTGTGGTGCAGGAGCCAACTTCTGTGGTGCAGGAGCTAACATCTGTGGTGCAGGAGCCATTCTGTGGTGCAGGAGCCATCATAGTGGTGCGGGATGTGGTGCAGGAGCTAACATCTGTGGTGCAGGAGCACATCTGTGGTGCAGAGCCAACTTGTGGTGCAGAGCCATTATCTGTTGTGCAGGAGCATCATCTGGGTGCAGGAGCCATATCTGTGGTGCAGGAGCAACTTCTTGGTGCAGGAGTATATCGTGTGCAGGAGCCAACTTCTGTGGTGCAGGAGCCACTCTGTGGTGCAGGAGCCACATCTGTGGTGCAGGAGCATCATCTGTGGTGCAGGGCCACATCTGGTGCAGGAGCCAACTGTGTCAGGAGCCAATCGTGGTGCAGGAGCTACTGTGTGCAGGAGCCAACTTTGTGTGCAGGGGGCCAACTCTGTGGTGCAGGAGCCACTTCTGTGGTGCAGGAGCTCTTGTGGTGCAGGAGCCATCATTTGTGTGCAGGAGCTAACTTCTGTGGTGCAGAGCCATCATCTGTGTGCGGAGCCAACTTCTGTGGTGCAGGAGCTAACTTCTGTGGTGCAGGAGCAATCATCTGTGGTGCAGGAGCCATATCTGTGGTGCAGGAGCCAACTTCTGTGTGCAGGAGCAACTTCTGTGGTGTAGAGGCCAACATCTGTGGTGCAGGAGCCAACCTCTGTGGTGCAGAAGCCATCATATGTGGTGCAGGAGCTAACTTCTGTGGTGCAGGAGATAACTTCTGTGGTGCAGGTGCTATCATCTGTGGTGCAGCAGCCAACATCTGTGGTGCAGTAGCCATCATCTGTGGTGCAGGAGCTAACTTCTGTGGTGCAGGAGCCATCATCTGTGGTGCAGGAACTAACTTCTGTTGTGCAGGAGCTAACTTCTGTGGTGCAGGTGCCATCATCTGTGGTGCAGGAGCCAACATCTGTGGTGCAGTAGCCATCATCTGTGGTGCAGGAGCAAATCATCTGTGGTGCATGAGCCAACTTCCGTGGTGCAGGAGCCATCATCTGTGGTGCAGGAGCCAATTTCTGTGGTGCAGGAGCCAACATCTGTGTTAGAGGAGCCATCATCTGTGGTGCAGGAGCCATCATCTGTGGTGCAGGAGCCATCATCTGTGGTGCAGGAGCTAACTTCTGTGGTGCAGGAGCCAACTTCTGTGGTGCAGGAGCTAACTTCTGGGGTGCAGGAGCAATTATTGTGGTGCAGGAGCCATCATCTGTGGTGCAGGAGCCAACTTCTGTGGTGCAGGAGCTATTATCTGTGGTGCAGGAGCCATCATCTGTGGTGCAGGAGCCATCATCTGTGGTGCAGGAGCCAACTTCTGTGGTGCAGGAGCTATTATCTGTGGTGCAGGAGCCAACATCTGTTGTGCAGGAGACATCATCTGTGGTGCAGGAGCCAACTTCTATGGTGCAGGAGCCAACATCTGTGGTGCAGGAGCCAACATCTGTGGTGCAGGAGCCATCATCTGTGGTGCAGGAGCCAACTTCTGTGGTGCAGGAGCTAACCTCTGTGGTGCAGGAGCTAACTTGTGTGGTGCAGGAGCCATCATCTGCGGCGCAGGAGCCATTCTCTGTGGTGCAGGAGCCAACATCTGTGGTGCAGGAGCCAACTTCTGTGGTGCAGGAGCTAACATCTGTGGTGCAGGAGCCATCATTAGTGGTGCAGGAGCCAACATCTGTGGTGTAGCAGCCATCATCTGTGGTGCAGGAGCCAACTTCTGTGGTGCAGGAGCTACCTTTTGTGGTGCAGGAGCCATCATCTGTGGTGCAGGAGCCATTATCTGTGGTGCAGGAGCCAACATCTGTGGTGCAGGAGCCATCATCTGTGGTGCAGGAGCCATCACCTGTGGTGCAGGAGCCAACTTCTGTGGTGCAGGAGCCATTATCTGTGGTGCAGGAGCCAACATCTGTGGTGCAGGATCCATCATCTGTGGTGCAGGAGCCAACTTCTGTGGTGCAGGAGCTAACATCTGTGGTGCAGGAGCCATCATCTGTGGTGCAGGAGCCATCATCAGTGGTGCAGATGTGGTGCAGGAGCTAACATCTGTGGTGCAGGAGCCAACATCTGTGGTGCAAGAGCCAACATATGTGGTGCATGAGCCATCATCTGTTGTGCAGGAGCCATCATCTGCGGTGCAGGAGCCATCATCTGTGGTGCAGGAGCCAACATCTCTGCTGCAGGAGCCAACATCCGTGGTGCAGGAGCTAACTTCTGTGGTGCAGGAGCCAACTTCTGTGGTGCAGGAGCCATCATCTGTGGTGCAGGAGCCATCATCTGTGGTGCAGGAGCCAACATCTCTGGTGCAGGAGCCAACATCCGTGGTACAGGAGCCATCATCCGTGGTGCAGGAGCCATCATCTGTGGTGCAGGAGCCAACTTATGTGGTGCAGGAGCCAACATCTGTGGTGCAGGAGCCATCATCTGTGGTGCAGGAGACTTCATATGTGGTGCAGGAGCCATCATCTGTGGTGCAGGAGCTAACTTCTGTGGTGCAGTAGCCATCATCTGTGCTGCAGGAGCCATCATCTGTGGTGCAGGAGCCAACTTCTGTGGTGCAGGAGCTATTATCTGTGGTGCAGGAGCCAACATCTGTTGTGCAGGAGACATCATCTGTGGTGCAGGAGCCAACTTCTATGGTGCAGGAGCCAACATCTGTGGTGCAGGAGCCAACATCTGTGGTGCAGGAGCCATCATCTGTGGTGCAGGAGCCAACTTCTGTGGTGCAGGAGCTAACCTCTGTGGTGCAGGAGCTAACTTGTGTGGTGCAGGAGCCATCATCTGCGGCGCAGGAGCCATTCTCTGTGGTGCAGGAGCCAACATCTGTGGTGCAGGAGCCAACTTCTGTGGTGCAGGAGCTAACATCTGTGGTGCAGGAGCCATCATTAGTGGTGCAGAGCCAACATCTGTGGTGTAGCAGCCATCATCTGTGGTGCAGGACCACTGTGTGCAGAGCTATTGTGGCAGGAGCCACCTGTGGTGCAGAGCTATCTGTGCAGAGCCAACATCTGTGTGCAGAGCCATCATCTTGGCAGAGCAACCTGTGTGAGGAGCAATTGTGTGCAGGAGCCATTCTTGTGCAGGAGACATCGTGTCAGACCACTCTTGTCGGACCAACTCTGTGGGCAGAGCAACGTGGTGCAGAGCATCATCTGTGTGCAGGCACTCGTGTGAGATGTGGTGCAGAGCTAACTTGTGTGAGGAGCACATCTGGGCAGCATTGGCAACACATTTGTGCAGACCACTCTGGTGCAGAGCCACATCTGGTGCAGGCAATTGCAACACTCGTGTGGAGCATTCTGTGGCGACACTTCTTGTGCAGACATATCTGTGCAGCCACCTGTGTCAGGACAAACTTGTGCAGAGCCACACGTGACAGAGCCATCTCTGGTGCAGCATTTGTGTGCAGAGAACTTGTGTGCAGACCAACATCTGTGTGCAGAGCATCACGTGGTGCAGAGACTTCATGTGGCAGCCACACGTGGGAGGACTAATTGGTGCAGACCCTTGTGCAGGAGCACATCTGTGTGCAGAGCCAACTTCTGTGTGCAGGCTATTCTGTGGTGCAGGACAACTCTGTGTGGATCACTGTGTGCGGAGCCACTTCATGTGCAAGCCAACTCTGTGTGCAGGACAACATCTGGTGCAGGGCCTCATTGTGAGAGCCAATCTGTGCAGGAGCTAACTGTGGGGAGCATTTGGTGCAGGACCACCTCGGGCAGACCATCTTGTGGGCAGGAGCCAACTCTGTGTCAGGAGAACTTCTGTGCAGCTACATCTGTGGTGCAGAGCACAGTGTGCAGACCACACTGTGTGAACCACTCTTGTGCAGAGCCCTCTTGTGCAGACTACTTTGGCAGAGCCAATCTGTGCAGGACCATACGTGTCAGACCACATCTGTGTGCAGAGCCATCACTTGTGCAGGGCCACACTGTGTCAGACCAATTTGTGGTAGAGCTACTGGCAGGAGCCAATCTGTGTGCAGGACCCATCTTTGAGAGCCAACTCTTGGTCAGGACACATCTGTGTGCAGAGCCATCATCTGTGTCAGGAGCTATCAGTGGGATTGGTGAAGCTAAATCTGGGCAGAGCAATTGTGTGCAAGAGCCAACATTGTGTCAGAGCCAATCTGTGGTGCAGGAGCCATATCTGGGTGCAGGAGCATCCTGGAGACCAACATCTTGTGCAGAGCACTCCGTGTGCAGGACTATCTGTGTGCAGAGCCAACTCTTGCAGACCATCTGGGTGCAGGAGCCACTCTGGCAGGAGCCAAATCTGTGCAGAGCCACACGTGTCAGACCTCATGTGCAGGAGCCACCTTGTGCGAGCAATTTGGTCAGAGCAACTTGGCAGACCATCATCTGGGCGAGACTTCTTGGTAGGACACACTGTGTGCAGGAGCACTTCTGTGTGCAGAGCCACTGCTGCGGAGCACTCTTGGAGAGCAACTCTGTGTGCAGGAGCAACTGTGGTGAGGAGCACATCTGGGCAGAGCCATTCGTGCAGAGCAACTCTTGTGAGGCCACATCTGTTGCAGACCACCTGTGTGCAGAACATCTGTGTGCAGAGCTATCTGTGTGCAGAGAACTGTGTGCAGTCACATCTGTGCAGACCAATTTGTGCAAGCAATCTTGGTGCAGGAGCAACTTGTGCAGAGCCTCATCTGTGGTGGGAACTATCTTGTGCAGGAGCTAACTTCGTGGTGCAGGCATCATTGTGGTGCAGAGCCAACATCTTGGTGCAGTAGCCATCATCTGTGGTGCAGGAGCATCATCTGTGGTGCAGAGCCAACTTCCGTGGTGCAGGAGCATCATCGTGGTGCAGGAGCCAATTCTGTGGTGCAGGAGCCAACATCTGTGTAGAGGAGCCATCATCTGTGGTGCAGGAGCCATCATCTGGTGCAGGAGCCATCATCTGTGGTGGCAGGAGCAACTCTGTGGTGCAGGAGCCAACTTTGTGGTGCAGAGCTAACTCTGGGTGCAGGAGCAATATTTGTGGTGCAGGAGCCATCATCTGTGGTGCAGGAGCCAACTTCTGTGGTGCAGGAGCTATTCTGTGGTGCAGAGCCATCATCTGTGGTGCAGGAGCCATCATCTGTGGTGCAGGAGCCAACTCTGTGGTGCAGGAGCTATTACTGTGGTGCAGGAGCCAACATCTGTTGTGCAGAGACATCATCTGTGGTGCAGAGCCAACTTCTTGGTGCAGGAGCCAACATCTGTGTGCAGGAGCCAACATCTGTGTGCAGGAGCCATCATCTGGTGCAGGAGCCAACTTCTGTGGTGCAGGAGCTAACCTCTGTGTGCAGGAGCTAACTTGTGTGTGCAGGAGCCATCATCTGCGGCGCAGGAGCCATTCTCTGTGGTGCAGGAGCCAACATCTGTGGTGCAGGAGCCAACTTCTGTGGTGCAGGAGCTAACATCTGTGGTGCAGGAGCCATCATTAGTGGTGCAGGAGCCAACATCTGTGGTGTAGCAGCCATCATCTGTGGTGCAGGAGCCAACTTCTGTGGTGCAGGAGCTACCTTTTGTGGTGCAGGAGCCATCATCTGTGGTGCAGGAGCCATTATCTGTGGTGCAGGAGCCAACATCTGTGGTGCAGGAGCCATCATCTGTGGTGCAGGAGCCATCACCTGTGGTGCAGGAGCCAACTTCTGTGGTGCAGGAGCCATTATCTGTGGTGCAGGAGCCAACATCTGTGGTGCAGGATCCATCATCTGTGGTGCAGGAGCCAACTTCTGTGGTGCAGGAGCTAACATCTGTGGTGCAGGAGCCATCATCTGTGGTGCAGGAGCCATCATCAGTGGTGCAGATGTGGTGCAGGAGCTAACATCTGTGGTGCAGGAGCCAACATCTGTGGTGCAAGAGCCAACATATGTGGTGCATGAGCCATCATCTGTGGTGCAGGAGCCATCATCTGCGGTGCAGGAGCCATCATCTGTGGTGCAGGAGCCAACATCTCTGCTGCAGGAGTCAACATCCGTGGTGCAGGAGCTAACTTCTGTGGTGCAGGAGCCAACTTCTGTGGTGCAGGAGCCATCATCTGTGGTGCAGGAGCCATCATCTGTGGTGCAGGAGCCAACATCTCTGGTGCAGGAGCCAACATCCGTGATACAGGAGCCATCATCCGTGGTGCAGGAGCCATCATCTGTGGTGCAGGAGCCAACTTATGTGGTGCAGGAGCCAACATCTGTGGTGCAGGAGCCATCATCTGTGGTGCAGGAGACTTCATATGTGGTGCAGGAGCCATCATCTGTGGTGCAGGAGCTAACTTCTGTGGTGCAGTAGCCATCATCTGTGCTGCAGGAGCCAACTTCTGTGGTGCAGGAGCTAACTTCTGTGGTGCAGGAGCCAACTTCTGTGGTGCAGGAGACTTCATCTGTGGTGCAGGAGCCAACTTCTGTGGTGCAGGACCCATTATCTGTAGCCTGACTTCGACATACTCATATTCTAGAAAGAATGTGAGTCTGAAACTGCTCCATTGGGCTGTGATTATGGGGCGTGTGTCAACCGAACCAGGAAAAAAAAGGCCTCTGCACTCAATTGGATAGACCTACAACCAATCAGAGCAACGGAGTAAGTGACGTATGGTAAGAGATAGATTAAAGTTGATAGATTAAACTTTTTCTGAACCCATAGGAAGGACGGCAAAAACATATTTTCAATCGACAAATGCCTTGATCGCGGTTCTCTGTTCCTCTTCTAAAATGAATGCGCTGTCTATATCTTCTATAACACACGCGATAGCGGAATATACACAACTCAATTCTCCAGCGGCAGCCATGAATTCAACCCAAGCGCTCTGATGACGTGGATGGTTACCTTACCGTTGCTCACATAGATATGAAATCTATGGTTGCTCATCTGTCCATCATCGTATAAAGCCCGCCCTGACAATTTGATTGGTCCGAACAATTTTTGTTCGGGCATAATAACTCCTCAACGGATCGAGTCCAGACCGAACTTCCTGACCAAAAAATGTTGTGGGTGGGGTTGTGGTGCAGTGTGTTGATATCCTATATTTTTACAATAAAACATTCGACAAACATGTCTTCTAATATCCTTAGTTGTTGCGTATACCGAACTGCATCGAACACATTTATAAAATACTTTCTTTGAAGCCATTGTGGGAGTTCACTTTAATACTGCGTGCTTTATATACATGTTGCTGCTGATTGGACTGCAGTTCTGACACACCCACCAAACAAGAGAAAACGTATCTCAAACCCCGTTGCACACCGGTGCACGCCATTTCCAGGAAACATGACGTTGAACCCGGAAACCGTAGCAAAACGTTGCGCACCGTTTTGAACTTGAACGTGCCCCAGGTGTGTAAGGACTTGAGTTTGATCATTGCTCTTCCTGGTTTTTCTCTTGGTTAGGTTTCCTTGTATATCTCCACTGCACCACAGCTGTGCTACATTTGTAACCTGCGCTACTGCGCACCTTTCTCTCACCTGTTTCCTTCATGTACACCTGGCTGCAGCTTGCAGATCGGGGCGGGGCTGCACCTGGGCCCATAACGCTTCTTATTGGTGAGTGGCACAGCAATGACATCAATGCCACGGTAAACAGGAAATGGGGTTGAAAACAATCAATGCGGTCTTTAAAACTCATGAGCTGCTAACACATGCATTGAAATAATACTTTAATAAAATGATAAAGTACTATAAAAACTCTAAAGTAATAACTGATCTAAGGTAAACTTAGGAGGAATTACAGAGTATTGTGTAATATCTGTGTAGTATTTTAAAAGTTTTTCAGATTCTGTTGCACTTCACTGTGTAAATTACAAAATTACTATAAACATTAATGGCACCTTATATATTTGATATTTTAATCATTCCTCTGTAAATGTTCTTGTTTATTTTTGTGCATTATATAGGTGATTATAAAACATTTAAGCCAATAAAGTAGTTTGAAGTTAAACCAACTCGTGATAAAGCCTTTAAGTCCAGGGATACGGAATTATACAGCACCGCCAGATCCAAATTAAAGACAGGCATCAAGGAAGCAAAAGTGGCCTACAGGAGGAAGATAGAGGAGCACTTTGACAAAGGGGATCCGCGGCGCGTTTGGCAGGGAATACAACACCTTACGAATTTTAAGGGTTCAAAAGATCCAAGCCCAAGTACCAGCAGCAACCTGGCCGAGGAGCTCAATCACTTCTTTGCGCGCTTTGAGGCGAATGGGAATGAGTCAACATCGGCCGGACCAATAATACTCTTGCCCAAAGAAGATGCCCCGACATTCTCCTTGAGAGAAGAGGAGGTCAGGAGGGTATTTCTTGGTGTGAACCCCAAGAAGGCTGCCGGGCCCGACGGGATCCCTGGGAGAGTGTTGAGGGACTGTGCAGATCAGCTGGCTGGGGTATTTACTTCCATCTTTAACCTCTCTCTGTCTACCTGTTCCATTCCCAAGTGCCTTAAATCTGCTATCATTGTGCCGATCCCGAAAAAATCAGCTGTGAGTAGCTTCAATGACTATAGACCAGTGGCTCTCACTTCCACTGTTATGAAGTGCTTTGAAAGACTGCTGCTAAAACATATAACATCCTCCCTTCCCCCTACACTGGATCAGCACCAGTTTGCCTATAAAGCAAACAGGTCAACCGCTGATGCCATCAACACAGCCATGCACTGTGTGCTGACCCACCTGGAACATCCTGGCACCTATGCAAGACTGTTGTTTGTGGACTTTAGTTCTGCGTTTAATTGTATCATTCCTGGAAGACTGGTGTCCAAGCTACACGGACTGGGCATCAGCACAAACATCTGCAGATGGATCAATGACTTTCTTACAGATCGTTCCCAGTCAGTTTGTCTGGGCTCGCAACTTTCCTCTGTTCTCACACTCAGCACTGGGGCACCCCAGGGTTGTGTGTTGAGCCCCTTACTTTACATTTTATACACTCACGACTGCACCCCAGTTCATGAAAGTAATACTATTATCAAATTTGCAGATGACACCACAACAATGATGAGTCCGCCTACAGGGATGAAATCCAAAAACTCTCCGCCTGGTGCTCCACCAACAACCTGTCTCTCAACGCCTCTAAGACCAAAGAGGTGGTGGTAGATTTCCGCAGGAAAAATATTGACCTTGCCCCCGTCTACATTAATGGAGAAATTGTGGAGAGGGTTGAGGACTTCAAATTCCTTGGGACATACATTTCACAGGACATCACTTGGGCAACCAACACTACAGCGCTTGTGAAGAAAGCTCAGCAGCGACTGTACTTTCTCAGGTCACTCAATAAAATTAACCTCTCCCAGAAATTACTTTTATCCTTTTACAACTGTTCTGTCCAAAGTATTATCTCACACGATATTCTGGTGTGGTTTGGTAGCTGCACCGCTGCTGACAAAAAAGCGTTGGACAGAGTTAGGAAATCAGCACAAAATATTATTCACACACAGCTCCCCTCACTCGTGGACCTATATCACACCAGATGCATGCAGCGGGCAAAAAATATAATTCAGGACTGTTCCCATCCAGGTCACAACCTCTTTATTTTGCTGCCATCTGGAAGGCGCTACAGATCTTTCCGGGGTCGCACCTCAAGACTTTTGAACAGTTTTTATCCAAATGCTATAAAATACCTGAACTCATGAGCATTTAGACTGCTCTGCATTTTTTAATGACTATATTTTAGCTATTTGTATCATGTTATCTGTTATTTCTTATAATGTATTTATGTATTGATGTTGTTTTGTCATATGTGTTACCACCATGGGAAGTGCAATTTAAATTTCGTTGTTATAGGCAATGGCAATAAAGGCAATAACAATAATAATAACTACATACAGTACATGGTCAATCTCTGTATCCCATATTATGCATTTCAACTCAAAAAACCAAACTCATACCAGTGATAATTTTTATTTCAAAACAAGAATAATTGTGTAAAGAGATATGCACACATACAGATAATCACCTATACACATATACGTGCGCACACACTCACACACGTACGCACACACACACACACACACACACACGTGCCCTCACACACACGTGCATTCACACACACACACACACACACACACACACACACACACACACACGCATGCACATGTGCGTGAGTGTATGTGTGCGTGAGTGCACGTGAGTGTGTGAGTGCACGTGAGTGTGCGAGTACGTATGTACACTCTCACACACGTACACTCTCACACAATCTACTCAGCCTGAAATTCCCCTCCATCATTGAAAAAAACAATCAACCGAGCAATAGCCCTCAACCCTAGCCTGGCTGCCAGCCCGAACCCCGCCCACAACATTTTTTGGTCGGGAAGTTTGGACTGGACTCGATCTGTTGAGGAGCTATTATGCCCGATCAAAAATTGTTCGGACCAATCAAATTGTCAGGGCGGGCTTTATACGATGATGGACAGATGAGCAACCATAGACATCATATCTATGTGAGCAACGCAACGGTAACGTAACCATTCACGTCATCAGAGCGCTTGGGTTGAATTCATGGCTGCTGCTGGAGAATTGAGTTGTGTATATTCCATTATCGCGTGTGTAATAGAAGATATAGACAGCGCGTTAATTTAAGAAGAGGAACAGAGAACCACAATTAAGGCATTTGTCGATGGAAAATATGTTTTTGCCGTCCTTCCTACGGGATTCGGAAAAAGTTTAATCTATCAACTTTAATCTCTCTCTCAACATACGTCACTTACTCCGTTGCTCTGATTGGTTGTAGGTCTATCCAATTGAGTACAGAGGCCTTTTATTTCCTGGTTCGGTTGACACACGCCCCATAATCACAGCCCAATGGAGCAGTCTCAGACTCACATTCTGACTAGAATATGAGTATGACGAAGTCAGGCTACCTCAACCCCCTTCTCAGGAAAAAACTGCATGCAGGACTCCGCTTCTGCCATCACCTACACACCCAGGTGGGCAGTCCTTGTGTATTTCAGTGCAGTGCAAGCACAGAGTCAACGAGTGGCACCCGGAACTCTTGCCTATATTTTCTGGAAAATGCACTCCAGTTCACAACACCTAATTTAGATAAAATACAGAACAAACAATATTGCATCATTTTGAAGAAAGGCATTAACAGTACAGAGTCATACAAAGAATTTACATTTTAAACACATTATAGGAAAATGTTAGACAAGATATACTTGAACGTTATTGGCTTTGTCTGTAAAGTACCTAAGAGACTTACTTTGTTTATGAACAATATAATAAAATAAAAAATAATAAATAACAAATAACTTTAATTTTGGCCCGAGAAAGCATATCCTAAAAGTTTTGAAGGCAATACAGTTTCTCAGGCACAGACAGACGGATGGACATGACAGATAGGTAGAGAATAGATAGGCAGACAGAGATAGAAGGATAGGGGATAGGATAGAAAATGATTTTTGATGTGGTACTACATCAGCTGTGGCGTGCTGGTGTACTGGCAGAATGGGCACTTATTACTACTGCAGTCTTTTACAGTTTTTCTCGATTGCTAAGACACATTTCTCGAAAGCTGCTCTCCTTTTCTCTAAACTGTGAACACAAAACCCAATTTTCAAGCTACATTCACAAAACCTCTTCTTGCTAGACTCTTCTTGCTAAACTAAACTTTCACCTCAAAACAGTTCAATCTGTACTCAAAACTGAACTATGTTGTCAAATCGTGCCCCGAGTCAATCAAAATTAACAACATGACATCATGACTTTTGCGTAAACATACACGCCACTTTCAAGTCAAGTGGCGTGTTATTTATACGCATTTTCAGCTATCCGCGTGTATGCGTGTATATCTACGCCGTTATGTCCGAGTGATTCCGCGTGTATGTACACGTTGTTAAAAATCCGAGCGAAATAAAGCCAAATTTTGATATACATCTGAGGGAGCGATATTTTTCTTACTAGGATGGTAGGGAAAGACTCATAAATGGTATTAACCAGTGACGGGTAGATTTAGGGACGGGGTTGGGGTAGGTCATATATTTATATATACAGTAATGTAACGTTAAGTCAACGGCGTTCATAAACACGCTGAAAAGCGATTTTGCGTGTTGATAGCCGACAAAAAAGGGAAATACGAATTGGCGTGTCATACATACGCAGTTTCATGAGATCAGTCTGAAATTAAAAACACTACTGAACAGTCACTAAACACTATGTAGAAAAATAGAAAACACAATGCTCAGGACATGAAGCTGGAGAAATAAATGTTTATTGTTCACTGTAGGTTCACATGTTGCAAAACAAAAAAAAACCCTGTGCATTTAGCACTTGTACAAAAAGACAAAACAGAAATCTTGTGCATTTACACAGCACTTGTAAAAACAGAAATGTTATGTGTTTGCCACTTGTGTACAGTAAGTCCATGTAAAAATAAAGTACAAAAATATACATGGAATACTAGGCCTACAAACAGTTAGACCAACCCTCCATTACAATATTCAGTACATTGGTACAGTGATGTACTGAAACATATGTTTACTTACAGTATACTGTGGTACAGTATATACGTAATATGTCATACAGTAATTGCTGTCAACATTTACATACTGTACTATATAGGTAATTACCTGTTCTCTTCTCTAAATCTTCGGATTATGGTGGACAGAGTGAATATATGATGTTTGGTTGTACCCTTTGTCCTGCCTCCCTCATGCTCATACCATGGACAAGAACATGGTCAATCACAGTAGCTCTGATTTCACCAGATATTACTGTTCTTTGTCTTCGCTGACCACCTCGACCACCTCGACCTCCTCTCACACAAACTCTTCCTCTCAGATTTCTATAGGGCCTCAAAAACTAGTGCTCTCCGAGCTGGCTTACTGTATATGTTCCCTCACATCATTAGCCACAAGTGTGATCAATTTTGAGTTGTTGTGTTCAAGTGGTGACACATGTGCTTTACAGTTTTTACCAACTGCTTACACACAAAATCTTTTCATGTCACACGATTTTTGAAACCTCTCACTCAAAGTGCAATTCTACATGCCAAATCTTCAAAACCATAAGCTATTTCTCAGCCTTTGACTCAGTTTTCAATTGCATAAAACACTTTTTTCAAAACACTACACACAATTCTCTACCTAAAACACAAAGATCTATCAGGAAGTGACTTGCTTTCCTTTTCCAAACACAACCAATCAAAATGCTACACTTTTTCACCAGGTCACACAAGCCCCTTTCACACAGAGATTCCGGAAAATACATGGATAATGTGACCCGGCATTTGTCCCGGGATTGTTTGATTGCGGTTCATTCACACTGCCAGTGATTTGCCGGGATCTGTGAGTGCGTTCACACACAACCCGTTACAGTTTTTCTCAATTGCTAAAACACTAAACCCTATTGTCTGAACCAAATGCTCAGTTGCCTGAACCCACTGATTGAATCAATCACTCTTTTGGCAAAACCATAAGCACTTTTCACCTGTTTAGACACAACTTGCCAACACATTTTCATTGTAATGCACCCATGCTGCATAATGGTGAGCACAGGCGACAAAAGTCAAACACAATTAAAGCACATGTGTCACCACTTGAACACAACAACTCAAAATTGATCACACTTGTGCCTAATGATGTGAGGGAACATGTACAGTAAGCCAGTTCAGAGAGCACTGGTTTGTGAGGCTCTACAATGGATAGAAATCTGAGAGGAAGAGTTTGTGTGAGAGGAGGTCGAGGTGGTCGGGGTGGTCAGCGAAGACAAAGAACAGTGATATCTGATGAAATCAGAGCTACTGTGATGTGATGTTCTTGTCCATGGTATGAGCATGAGGGAGGCTGGACAAAGGGTACAACCAAACATCAGTAGATTCACTGTGTCCACCATAATCCGAAGATTTAGAGAAGAGAACAGGTAATTACCTTTTTTTGACATTATAGTACAGTATGTAAATGTTGACAGCAATTACTGTATGACATACTATATAGGCCTACTGTACCACAGTATACTGTAAGTAAGTATATGTTTCAGTACATCTCTGTACCAATGTACTGTAGTATTGTAATGGAGAGTTAGACCAACCCTCCATTACAATACTACAGTACATTGGTACAGTGATGTACTGAGACATATACATCATCATTAGGCACATATACTTACTTACAGTATACTTTTTTGTACTTTATTTTTGCATGGGCTTACTGTACACAAGTGGCAAACGCATAAGATTTCTGTTTGTTTTTACAAGTGATACGTGTAAATGCACAAGATTTCTGTTTTGTCTTTTTGTACACGTGCTAAATGCACATTTTTTTGTTTATTTTACAACATGCATTTAGCCTACAGTGAACAATAAACATTTATTTCTCCAGCTTCATGTCCTGAGCATTGTGTTTTCTATTTTTCTACGTAGTGTTTAGTGACTGTTCAGTAGTGTTTTTAATTTTGATTGACTCGGGGCACGATTTGACAACATAGTTCAGTTTTGAGCACAGATTGAACTGTTTTGAGGTGAAAGTTTGGTTTTGCAAGAAGAGTCTGAGGTTTTGTGAATGTAGCTTGAAAATTGGGTTTTGTGTTCACAGTTTAGAGAAAATGAGAGCAGCTTTCAAGAAATGTGTTTTAGCAATCGAGAAAAACGTCTCGGTTACGTATGTAACCCTCGTTCCCTGAGTGAGGGAACGGAGACGTTCCGTCGGATGACGACGAATGGGGTTTCGCATAGAAAGCCTATCAACTTCGAGTATACAAAACGAGCCAATGGCAAAGAAATGCCATGGGTCTGCGGAATTTGCATGACGTAACTCCGCCCCACCTCGTGGGTATATAAGGGGAAGTCCTGCATCTAGCAGATATGTTTCTTCGCTGAGGAGCCAAGACTGAGCTCAGGCGATCCCCGCGGTATACAGCGGAAGTGGCAAGAAGACGGAACGTCTCCGTTCCCTCACTCAGGGAACGAGGGTTACATACGTAACCGAGACGTTCCCTTTCGTTCGTCACTCCGAGTTCCGTCGGATGACGACGAATGGGGTTACCAGTCTAATCACGCCACCTTCACAGCTGTCTTCCAGTGCCCTGCGTAAATCTGAGATCCCTGTCATACTGGACAAGTGGGACTCCTATTTAACACAGGAATACCAAGGTACACTGGGGAGCATATCCCAAGATATAGAGGAGTATGCAGGATATAAGCGCATGCGAGTGCGGTCTGTGTTTGTGTTTGGAGCTCCGTCGAATTGATTCATTAATCCTTGATTTTCTTCTTTACCACTCAATTGTAAACAGGCACTTTCTATTTTTATATCGTGTGAACTTATCCTCGATACTATTCCTTATAAAAAAACAATCGGATTGCTTTACTGTTTACTGTTACTACTAATTTACTGTTCATCTGTTATAATGGCGAACATATCGGATGTGTGTCTAACGTTACCTCTGAGTGCAGGTGAGGACACATTCGAGCTGATTTCGGTACGACTGGAGCTGGAGTCGGTGGAGAAGCAGATTCGTGTTCTGCTGGAGAAGCAAGCCGAGCTGCGAGATCGGCGATCAGCGCTTGAAACATCACGCGCCGATGCTCACAAGTCAGTGGTTAGTAACCTTTTGACTTTGACTCCGACTTCGTCTACTCCGTGCGTTTCTCTGCCCAGGAGGACGCGATCATCTCTGCCTTCAATCACTCCTGCACCCTGGGTCACGACACGAGCCAGGACCAGAGCAAGAACCTCTCCGCCCCTCCCGGTCTTCGAGATCTCCACCCGGAACCGCTTCTCCCCTCTTCGCGAGTCGGAACGCGACGACGCCGTGATCATCGGCACTTCCATGGTCCGCCATGTCCGTGCTACCTCGGGTAAAGGTAAGGTGCGCACTCACTGCTTTCCTGGTGCTCGTGTTCTTGATGTCGCTGCGCAGGTTCCCGAGATCCTGAACGGTGACGAGCGCGTCGGAGCTGTCGTGCTGCACGCGGGGACGAATGACATCAGGCTGCGGCAGACGGAGGTTCTGAAGAAGGACTACAGGAGCCTGATCGAGACGGTACGCAGCACATCGCCTAGAGCAACGATCGTCGTGTCTGGACCGCTTCCCACGTACCGACTTGGACAAGAAAGGTTCAGTAGATTATTCGCTTTAAATGAATGGTTAATGTCATGGTGTAATGAACAGAAACTGCTCTTTGTAAATAATTGGAATCTGTTTTGGGAGCGACCTAGGCTCTTCCGTCCTGATGGTCTGCACCCCAGCAGAGTCGGAGCGGCTGTTCTGTCAGACAACATCTCCAAGACGCTACACACCATCTGACTAGTAAGTCAAAGTCCAAATCACAGTCTTTGCTGTCCCAACTTAATTGATATAAGTACCAATGTAGAACATTATATAGAAACTGTGTCTATTCCTCGTTTAGTGAAGCCAAACAACAAATCTACTGTAAGATCTAGCAAGAATATTATTGTAATTAAACCAGAAAATCTAAATATCAGTGAACAAAAACAATTTCTAAAGCTAGGTCTTCTAAACATTAGATCGCTCACACCTAAGGCGGTTATTGTAAATGAAATGGTCACAGATAATAATTTCGATGTTCTGTGCCTTACTGAAACCTGGCTTAAACCAAATGATTATTTCGGTCTAAATGAGTCTACTCCACCAGGATACTGTTATAAGCATGAGCCCCGCCTGATCGGTCGTGGCGGCGGTGTTGCAACAATCTATAGAGATATTCTTAATGTTACTCAGAAAACTTGTCATAGGTTTAATTCGTTTGAAGTACTTGTGCTAAATGTTACGCTCTTAGATGTAAGAAAGAAATCCTTATTATCTCTAGCATTGGCTACCGTATATAGACCTCCAGGGCCATATGCTGATTTCCTAAAAGATTTTGCAGACTTTCTCTCAGACCTATTGGTCAATGTCGATAAAGCAATAATTATTGGCGACTTTAACATACACGTAGATAATACAAATGATGCGTTAGGGGCTGCGTTTACAGATTTATTAAACTCTTTTGGGGTGAAGCAAAACGTCAGTGGTCCCACTCATCGTCTAAATCATACACTAGATTTAATTATATCATATGGAACCGATCCAACCGATATAGATATTATACCGCAAAGTGACGATCTCACTGATCATTACATGGTAACATGCATAATACGCACTGCTGAAATTTGTCATGTTGCACCACGTTATAGACAAGGCAGAACAATCCTTCCAACCACTATAGATAGATTCTCAAATAGCTTACCTGATCTATCTCAGCTGCTCAGTAAACCCAAACAAACAGATGAACTAGAGGAAATGACTAGCAGTATGAGCAACATTTTCTCTAGTACACTAGATATTGTTGCACCAATTAGATTAAAAAAGGTTAGAGAGAAAACTAAAACACCATGGTACAACAGTGCTACGCATGCTATCAAGAGAGAAACTCGTAACTTAGAGCGTAAATGGAAACGAACTAATTTAGAGGTCTTCAGAATCGCGTGGAAAGACAGTATGTCACGATATAAAAGGGCTCTAAAATCAGCCAGGGCTGAGCATATCCGCAAACTAATTGAAAATAACCAAAATAATCCAAGGTTTTTATTTAACACCGTGGCCAGACTAACAAATAATCAGACATCTCCAGAGCAAAATATTCCGTTACAATATAGTAGTAATGATTTTATGAATTACTTCAATGAGAAAATAGAAAGCATCCGAAACACTATTGTAAATGTACAATCCTCTATGGCAGGGGTGGGGAACGTTGGTCCTGGAGAGCCATAGCCCTGCAGAGATTAGTTCCAACCCTAATCAAACACACCTGAACCAGCTAATCAATGTCTTTAGGATCATTAAGGCTACAATCAGGTGAGTTTTTTTCAGGGTTGGAGCTAAACTCTGCAGGGCTATGGCTCTCCAGGACCAACGTTCCCCACCCCTGCTCTATGGTGTCTTATGACTCAGCCTCAATTATGGCCCCTCTAGAACAACTAAACCGCTTTACAACTATAGGACAGGAAGAACTAAATAAACTTATCATTGCATCTAAACCAACAACATGTTTATTAGATCCAATACCCACTAAACTACTGAAAGAAGTGTTACCTGTAGTGGAAGAGCCTCTTCTCAATATTATTAACTCGTCTTTATTTTTAGGTCACGTTCCAAAAATATTCAAGCTGGCAGTAATAAAACCTCTCATTAAGAAACCGCAATTAGATCCAAATAACCTAGCAAATTACAGACCCATCTCAAATCTTCCATTTATGTCTAAAATACTAGAAAAAATTGTGTCCGCTCAATTGTGCTCTTTCTTGCAAGAAAATGATATCTATGAAAAATTTCAGTCGGGATTCAGACCGCATCATAGCACAGAAACTGCGCTAGTTAAAATTACAAATGATTTACTCTTAGCCTCTGACCAAGGCTGTATCTCAATACTAGTTCTACTTGATCTTAGTGCTGCGTTCGACACTATAGATCATAAAATACTCTTAGATCGACTACAAAACTACACTGGTGTCCAGGGACAGGCATTAAGCTGGTTTAGATCGTACTTATCAGACCGTTACCATTTTGTCTGTTTAAATGGGGAAAAATCAAAGATAACATCAGTAGACTATGGAGTGCCGCAAGGATCTGTCCTAGGCCCTCTGCTATTCTCAATATATATGCTGCCACTTGGTAATATTATAAGAAAACATGGAATTAATTTCCACTGTTATGCTGATGACACTCAATTATATATCTCATCACGACCAGATGAAAACACTAACTTATCTAACTTGACAGAGTGTCTAAAAGATATAAAATGCTGGATGACGTGTAATTTCCTGCTATTAAATTCAGATAAAACGGAGGTATTACTTATTGGTCTAAAAAACTACCCACAAAATCCCTTACAATACAACTTTAATTTAGAAGGATGTCCTGTTACTCTATCCACTACAGTAAAAGACCTGGGTGTTATGCTAGACCGCAACTTGACTTTCGAAAATCATATTTCATATGTTACAAGAACAGCCTTTTTCCACCTTAGAAACATTGCTAAGCTACGTAACATGCTATCTGTTTCAGATGCAGAAAAGTTAGTTCATGCATTCATGACCTCGAGACTAGATTACTGTAATGCTTTATTAGCTGGTTGTCCTGCATCCTCAATAAACAAGCTACAGTTAGTGCAAAATGCAGCCGCTAGAGTTCTTACTAGATCAAGAAAATATGATCATATAACACCAATTTTATCATCTCTACACTGGTTACCTATTAAGTTCCGTATCAATTACAAAGTATTACTATTGACTTATAAAGCTCTAAATGGTTTAGCTCCTGTGTATTTAACAGACCTTCTATCGCCCTACAATCCATCGCGCTCTTTAAGATCACAAAATTCGAGGCTTCTGGTCGTTCCTAGGATATCTAAGTCTACTAAAGGAGGGAGGGCGTTCTCACATTTAGCTCCTAAACTCTGGAATAGCCTTCCTGATATTGTTCGAGACTCAGACTCGCTGTCCCAGTTTAAAACTAGATTAAAGACGCATCTCTTTAACCAAGCATTCACTTAATGCTTACCTTTTATACTACTTCTGAATCAGTTCGAATGCATTAACATTATGAACATCAGCTATGCTAATTATTTCCCATCTGTCTTTCTGCTGTTATCTCGGGACTGTAAAGACTTTAGGCGGGTCTAATCCTTGGGGAATTTGCATATCATAATTAATAATTGGTAATTAATAATTATTCATACATGTTTGGATTAGATCAGTCTTACATGTTAATAAATCTCCCTCTAAAGGAGAATGTCATTTTACCTGGATGTATACATGCAATCCTTTCATTTTTTTTTTACAAGTTGATTGCAGTTAATTACACAGATCACGTCTTACAAAGCAGGCAAAATTAATTTAGCTCAATTGTCCGAATAATATTGAGGGGTTTTCCCAATATTATCTTACTTTATAGGATTGCAGGAAACGCAATTCTCTGGCCAGAAGAATTGGGCTTCCTGCCCCATAATAAGTACTCTTTAAATTATCAATTATTGAAATAATTAATTAATTCGTAAAGCTTGTAGCATAAAAGATCTTCTTGGCACTTAAGGGATTTGAGAATAAGCAAAGAGATTGAATCAATCAGTCAAGTGAATATAATGATTTAATAAAGGCATGTCTACTTATATATATTTACTACGTTACAGGAATACATGTATTTACAAACATTAACACGAACGAAACACATTAAGACATTGATGAACGAGAAATGCGTAAAGTTTGGGCAATGGATGACTTACACGCGTTAGCGAGTAAGGAGAGAGAGAGAGGGAGAGAGAGAGTGAGAAAACATTGGCATACTTCCTCCTAAGACATTCACCTTTCTGATTACAACACGAAACATCATCTTAATGCTCCTTAGAAGCGTTATAAAGAGATACTTGCACAAGTTATGGGTCTCGCTGTGTTGTCGCATTCCTGAAGGCCTGTCCCGGCCGCGTGCGTGAGCGGAGTCCTTTGTGTGTGTAAGCGTCACGTGTTGTCTCTGAGCGCTCGGGTGGCGCGGCGGTTTAAAGTCTTTGAGTAGCATTACCAATGAAAGTAGCTCGGCTACGTTTGTTTCACTCCGTGGAAGTAAACAGAGTCGACTATGGAAAACAAAACTTTGCCTTACAAAGGAAAGATATAAAGATCGGATCGGGTCTCCGAAGGAGACCACGGATCGGGTTACATGATGCAGCAGTAACGACGGGCGAAGCAAGAGAGAGTGCGAGAGAGGGAGGGGGACTGATTTATCCCTTTGGATAAAGCCAACCTTCTCCTGTCAGCTTGGCCAATCGGAAAGAGGGAGTTTCGAGCGGGAGTTTAGGTTTTATGATCTTTTGTTCTCTTAAGCAAGGCATTTGAAACCCTAATTTCATCAGGTGTTTAAAAGCAGAATCTTCATAATTATTATAGTCATATGTGTAACAAAGTTTTAGCAAGATGTGATTTCAATGGCTAACTGGGGAGCGAAGATCGGAGCTCAGAGACTCCAAACTTGCCACAAATGGATTTGGTTAAACATTAGTTGGCAAGGTTTGAAACATTATCCCAGTTTTCGAGAACAGACCAAACACATAAAAGACAAATCATAACATGAGATTAGATACATTGTTCGTACACTTCTCAAGGAGAAATAGAATATATATATACATAAATGTAGAATTCATTCCTCCTTCTTTAGGACTCAGAGAGAGGGAAAGAGAGAGACCCCCACCTTCTCTGACATTCCTCTGGGAGGTGTAAACGCTGTTATCTAAGAATGCCAGGCTCTGACAGTAAGTTTTGGTTCTTACTGTCCCAAAAAGCTGGTGCACATAGAATCATACATTTTACTGTAATTTCTTGTCTCTGATTAATTCAGCTGGACCCTGAGGATTAGAACAAGACCAAGAACGATGTATAACGCTTCTGGAAATAGACAGTTATGTGTAAAGTGCCCAATGATAAAAATCATAGTTATTCCAATGTAACAATGACAACAAGCAAACAGACACACATAAAACACATTGAATATATTTGTTTAAATATCTTTAAACAAAGAGAAGGTTCATTTCTCTTTAGAATCCCCTTTCCGTTGAATTCTGTGTAACAGGAGCCTCTCTTGTGTGTTGGGGGAGGGAAGGGCTCGTGTGTGTGTGTGTGTGTGTGGGTGGGTGAGGGCTTGTGGTGGAATGTGTGTGTGTTACATTCTGTCTTTTGGGGTCTGAAGACCTATAGACACTAAAAAGGGAATGTACAGTTATTAGTACTTCAGGTTCAACTGTCAAAAGTCCCTACAGGACGCTAGTCCCGAGGTAAATAGCGTTCGTCAGCTCCAGTTTGTATCCAGCCTCTCACGGAGACTTCAGATGCCCCAACACCTGTGATGAGACGACTAAACGCCTGTGGAGAGACGACTCGACGCCTGTGAAGAGACGACTAAACACCGGCGATATGTTATGCCTAAATTTATACATGATTAACTAACTGTATTTTTCTTTGTACATTTCTGAAATGCACTTTCTGTAAAGCTGCTTTGAGACAATGTGTATTGTGAAAAGCGCTATACAAATAAACTTGAATTGAATTGAATTGAATTGAATATACCCAGCCCAACGGGGGGGGGGAATTTAGAATACACATATGACCCGAAGGAAGCATATGGGGAATACACTGGGGTATCCAGCCGCAGGTGGAAAAGTTTTAAACCCCAGGGGGTGGCAAGGTGGCTTGCCAGGGGAAGACACATGCTCGGAGAGGCTTACAGTGGGAATACACATGTGGGGATAGTTCCGTAGAGGGACCATGCACACGGGAGGCACCTAGCCGACGCACAGGTTCAAAGACACTGGGTCGACGTCAGGAGTGCAGGAGGAACTCAGGGCTTTCGGAGAAGCTCACCTGAGGAAATTATCGCACGTATCCAGTCCGTGGAGTGGAATGGCGAGCAAGCGAAGACACCTGAGCGGGTCCTAATGCCGGCTGGTTGAAGCGAGCACACGAGAGGACACAGGCTCCACTCGGAGATTATAAAATCTAGCGAATGTGTTGGGTGTCGCCCAGCCTGCAGCTCTGCAGATGTCTGTTAGCGAGGCGCCATGCGCTAACGCCCAAGAGGACGCCACACTCCGGGTGGAGTGGGCGGTCACACCAAGGGGGCACGGTCGACCTTGCTGCTGGTATGCCAAAGCAATGGTGTCCACTATCCAGTGAGACAACCTCTGCTTGGAGAGAGCTCTTCCCTTCAGCTTCCCACCATAACAGACAAAGAGCTGGTCTGAGGTCCTGAAACACTGCGTCCTGTCTACATAGGTGCGGAGAGCACGTACTGGACAGAGCAGTGCCAAGGCTGGGTCTGCCTCCTCCGGGGGCAGCGCTTGCAGGTTCACCACCTGGTCCCGAAAGGGAGTGGTAGGAACTTTGGGCACGTATCCAGGCCAGGGTCTCAGGATCACGTGAGAGTAAGCCGGCCCGAATTCCAGGCACGCTTCGTCAACGGAGAATGCGTGCAGGTCCCCAACCCTCTTAATAGAGGCCAATGCAACCAGGAGCACTGTCTTCATTGACAGGAGCTTGAGCTGTTTGCAAAGGCTCAAAGGGAGCATGCTGCAGGGCAGTTAAGACCACTGCGAGGTCCCAGGAGGGAACGAGAGGGCGGCGAGGAGGATGTAATCTCCTGGCTCCTCTCAGGAACCTGATGACCAGGTCATGCTTTCCCACAGACTTACCTTCTATGAAGTCATGGTGTGCGGCGATAGCGGCAACATAGACTTTCAGGGTGGAGGGAGACAGCCTTCGCTCCAACCCATCTTGAAGGAAGGAAAGCACGACGCTGATCGGGCATTTCCGGGGGTCTTCTCGGCGAGAAGAGCACCAGCTGACGAAGAGGTTCCACTTCAACGCATAGAGGTGTCTCGTGGACGACGCTCTAGCGGAAGTGATGGTAGCCACCACCGGAGGTGGTAGGGTACCCAAACCTACCTGGTCCCGTCCAGGAGCCAGACATGGAGGCTCCAAAGATCGGGACGAGGGTGCCACAGGGTGCCCCGTCCCTGAGAAAGAAGGTCCTTCCTCAGAGGAATGGGCCAAGGAGGTGCTGTCGCGAGGAGTATGAGTTCGGAGAACCAGGTCCTGGTGGGCCAGTAGGGCGCAACCAAAAGGACCTGCTCCTCGTCCTCCTTGACCTTGCGCAGGAGATGCGCAAGAAGGCTCACTGGGGGAAACGCATACTTGCGGCCCCGCGGCCAGCTGTGCGCCAGTGCATCCGTGCCGAGCGTGCCCTCGGTCAGGGAATAATACAGGGCGCAATGGGTCGAGTCGTGGGAGGCAAACAGATCTATCTGTGCGTCGCCGAACTGGTCCCAAATCAGCTGAACCGTCTGGGGATGGAGTCACCATTCGCCAGGGAGGGGCTGAAGCCGTGACAGCTCGTCGGCTGCACAGTTCAGGGCTCCGGGAATGTAAATAGCACGAAGGGACCTCAGATGCTTCTGACTCCATATGAGGAGGTGGCGAGCGAGTTGCGACATACGGCGCGAGCGTAGACCACCTTGATGGTTGATGTACGCTACTGTGGCGGTATTGTCTGATCGGACCAGAACGTGTTGACCCCTGAGCAGCGCTCGAAAGCGGTGCAGGGCAAGGCGTACGGCCAGCAACTCGAGGCAATTGACATGCCAAAGGCGCTGGGGTCCTGTCCAGGAGCCCGCGGCAGCATGACCATTGCACATGGCACCCCAGCCCGTGGCGGAGGCATCTGTCGATACGACAACATGCCTCGTAGCCTGTTCTAGGGGGACACCGGCCCTGAGAAAACTGAGGCTCGACCACGGGGTGAAGGTCTGACGGCAGCTCGAAGTAACTGGTACTCGGAGCGTGCCTTGTTGCCATGCCCACCTCGGTACTCGGTCGCGAAGCCAAAGCTGAAGCGGTCTCATATGAAGCAATCCGAGCGGCGTTGCCGCGGCTGCAGATGCCATATGCCCCAGGAGCCTCTGAAAAAGTTTCAGTGGAACCGCACTCTTGTCCTGGAACTGTCTCAGACAAGTCAGCAGTGACTGCGCGCGCTCGCTCGTAAGCTGCGCGGACATGGCGACCGAGTCGATGTCCATACCGAGAAAAGAGATCCTCTGCACTGGGCAAAGTTTGCTCTTTTCCCAGTTGACCCGAAGGCCCAAGCGAGCTAGGTGCCGGAGCACAAGGTCCCTGTGTTCGCAAACCTGGTCTCGAGAGTGAGCTAGGATCCGCTGCAAACCAATCCTGGGGCCGCACGCATTCGAAAATGCGTTTGGCAGTGAGCATCTTGAACGGCATCCTGTGTAAGGAGCGATTCAGCACGCGCAGGTCCAGGATTGGCCGTAACCCACCGGTTTTCTTGGGGACAATGAAGTAAGGGCTGTAGAAGCCGGACCTCATCTCGGCTGGAGGGACAGTCTCGATTGCACCCTTCGCCAGCAGGGTGGCAATCTCGGCTCTCATGATAGGGGCATTGCCACCGACCAAAGTGGAGCGAACTCCCCTGAAGCGGGGAGGAGACCGCGCGAACTGAATCGCATAGCCGAACCTGATGGTGCGCGCGACCCAGCGGGACAGACGTGGGTGGCATAGCGGCCCGATGTGGGGGCACAGTTAGGATCCGCACCCGAGCAGAGGAGGCCAGGGAAGGACCAGCGTTCCACGGGGGCGTGCTCTGTCGGGGGTCTGGCGACAGAGGGGGACAGGGCTGAGGCGGCCCGTGGGCGACCCGCCGTGTCAACCGCCTCTGGGACAGAGGGGGACGAGGAGAGCGTGGCTTGTGGGCGGCACTCTGTGTCGTCCGAGAACTCTGTGAGCTCAGAGAAGAGAGGTTTGTTTCTATCTTTAACCAGTGTGAGGTGCCGCTCACCCGTGGGTGAGCAGCGGTTTTCGCTGGAGAAAAAGAACAAAAGATTCTCCCCCGGCCCTCCACCGGGGGAAGGAGTGGTCCTGCTACCATCTCCTGAGAAACAAACATCATCTCTGAGCAGCCCGTCTCAGGAGCGCCGCTTAGCCTGGCGTTTAGCGGGGGGCGGGGCTGGAGAGGGCTGTGGCGCCTTCCTACGACCTCCTCCGCGCCGTGGCCTGGGTGGAGGCTGCTGCGTAGGCCGGGCGGGAGGGGCGGGAGCCGCAGGAGGGCGCCCTCGGCGGCGAGCAGGCTGAGGATTCTGCCCGACCTGGCGGGTGGAGGCAGCAGCGGGCCGGCGGGGCAGAATATGCTTAATGGCCTCAGTTTGCTTCTGCGCGGTGGAGAACTGGTGGGCAAAGTCCTCCACCGCACCGCCGAAGAGGCCGGCCTGGGACAGGGGCGCATCAAGCAGACGAGTCCGCTCGGAATCCCGCATGTCAGCCAGGTTCAGCCACAGATGTCTCTCCTGGACCACAGCTGTGGACATCACCAAACCCAGGGAGCGTGCGGTAACCTTTGTCGCCCGGAGGGCAAGGTCGGTCGCGGCGCGCAGCTCATTAAATAGACCTGGGTCTGTCCTGCCCTCGTGCATGTCTCTCAACATTTGGGCCTGATAGACCTGGAGAGTGGCCATAGCATGCAGAGAGGCGGCTGCCTGTCCCGCGGCTCTGTAGGTTTTAGCCACCATTTTAGAGGTGAAACCACAGGCTTTGGAGGGGTGCTTAAGCTCGCCACGAGAGGAAGCACTCTGAGGACACAGTTGCATCGCAACAGAGCGTTCGACTGAGGGAAGCCCAGTGTACCCACGGGCAGCTGCGCCATCGAGGGGAGGAAAGGCGGATGAGACCAGCGAGCGGTCCCGAGAAGACAACGGGGTCTTCCAGGACTTCGAGATCTCATCATGCACGTCCGGGAAGAAAGGTATTGGGGTTTGCCGTGGACGCGGGTTGGCGGCTTGGCCCAAGAACCAATCATCGAGGCGCGAGCGCTCAGGGCAGGGTGGTGGCCACCACTCAAGCCCGATGCTCGCAGCCGCCCGGGAAAGCATGGCTGTCACCTCCGGATCCGACTCAGGCACAACCGTATGCACACCAGAGGGTGGCAGCTGTGCTGAATCTTCACTTCCAGAAGATTCAAACCCACCTTGTGATGCTGCTACAGACATCAGATCATCCTCTGTAGCTTCAGCCGAAGTACACGGGCCACCCGAGAGTAGACCCGCGGAAATCGACTGTTCACTAGCGGGCACCGTCATGCAGGGGGGTTTGGCGCGTGGACAGATAGTCGGCGCTTTCTGCCAAACCGTAACCCTCAGATCACCCTGGCCACCAGCCGAAGTAGCACCCCGCGAGGGGGCCCTAGATCGGGGTGTGGCAGAGGGGACTCTCGCTCTTACGAGCTCATTGAGTCTCGACCGTAATGACGCGATGGTCATGTTCTCACAGAGAGAACACGAGTCATCCACGAGCGCCGCTCTAGCATGCTCAATGCCCAAACACACTAGGCAAAGCTCGTGCCCATCAGAGTCCAAAACCGATCTGCATCTTTAAAAAGACGTGCCGCGTGCAAGCTCTTTTGTGAGAGAGAAACACTCAAGTGTTGAAGCGAACGGGGAGACACACACTCTCTGGCAAACCACTGCACAGATAAGCAGGAAGCGCACACCCCGCCGGAGATCGCCGTCACACCAACACCGAGGAACTCGTTTGTAAAGCTGACAATACAGAGATGGCTTGTGGAGTGAAGAAATAAACTTGGCTCCGAAGCGAAAAACATATCTGCTAGATGCAGGACTTCCTCCTTATATACCCACGAGGTGGGGCGGAGTTACGTCATGCAAATTCCGCAGACCCATGGCATTTCTTTGCCATTGGCTCGTTTTGTATACTCGAAGTTGATAGGCTTTCTATGCGAAACCCCATTCGTCGTCATCCGACGGAACTCGGAGTGACGAACGAAAGGGAACTGTAATGTCCCAGAAAGCCGCGTGACGTCAGGATGAGACGTGTAACGTATGCGTCGAAAACATGTGCACGCACTCGCGCACCTTTCCACAATGCTGGCGAACGATCGCAGCTTCAGCGCGGATTGTGAGGAGCTCCTGTCTCTGCTTCATTCCAGTTTGCAGACATTTTTTCGTTCTTTCTTTGTTGATGACGAACACAAACTTACTTCTAAGAGCAACAGAGTTGGGAGATGGCACATGCGTCATCACTATGACACACCCCTTACGGCATTGGTTCTGGCTTTTGTTCACACATCGCGCGTTCCGGGTCTGAACACGGCAATGTTACTAGGTCCTCAACCCGGGATCGATCCCGGCATCAATCCCGGGTCGTGTTTGCGTTCACACAGAAGGCACTCTGGCAATTTGCCGGCAATTTGCCGGGTTCAAAGTGCTGTGTGAAAGGGGCTACAGACACACTCCTCACATGTGCAAACACTAATTGCTTACGTAAATGTTTATAGTTTGTTGTATGCTAATGTATACAACATTAATGTTTAGCATAATAAATATATTCTGTTTCTACATTGCATTGGCGTTTCCGGTGTACTTGTTACCACTGTCAGCAGATTACTTTCACTGTAGAACACCGTATTGAAATGTAGGTATAAGCCTATGAAAGACCAAAGAGCTTTAGATTTAGAACAGCAGTGTTTACATGGTATATCCCAAAAATGTATTATTATGAAAGAAGTGTTTGCCATTTGATGCAAATGCTTCATTCTGACATGTGTTTATGGCATTTTGAATGCAGTGTTGCATTTTGAAGGAGATGTGAGGCATTTTGCATTTTGTGTGTGCAGTTTTGAAAATTGTGTGTAGAGTTTTGAAAAAAGGAGACTTAGTTTTGCAAACATGTGTTAGCAGTTGGTAAAAACTGTAATTGTGTTTGACTTTTGTCACCTGTGCTCACCATTATGCACCACGGGTGCATCACAATTAAAATGTGTTTGCAAGTTGTGTCTAAACAGGTGAAAAGTGCTTATGGTTTTGCCAAAAGAGTGATTGATTCAATCGTTGGGTTCAGGCAACTGAGCATTTGGTTCAGACAATAGGGTTTAGTGTTTTAACAATTGAGAAAAACTGTGAATACTGCTCATACTCCGCCTTAACACAGTTGTGTGCATTTTTGCAGGGTGGAATGGCTCTTAAAAGAGCCTTTGAGTTATAAAGTAAACAACAATAAAAAATAGGTGAGAGAGATGGAGGACTAGATTAAGAGTTAGAGAATAATTAACACAGCAAAAAAAAAAAAAAAAATATAATATATAAAGTAAAATAGCAAAAGTGGTACCCAGGGAATATGAATGGGGATGACAATGCCACGGATCTGCAAAGAGAAGGAAGTATAAAGCATCAAAATTAGCATAATTTTTTCATGTTCAATTAAATAAATGTATATTTATTAATAACAATAATATCAAAATAGTTTACATTTAACAGCGGAAATGAAAACATGCTAGGAATCGACGTCATGAGTTCACGGGCGCGGCCCTACCTCGATCGACGTCACACTTTCCCACTAACCAATGAGAAGTATTGTGGGTGCAGCCCCGCCCCAGGTGCACCCCCGCCCAAATCTGCAGGCTGCAGCCAGGTGCTTCTCGTTTCCTGGGCAACCACAGCTGTGCAGCATTGTAATTAGACACACCTTTCTCACCTGATTTCCCCTCTTGTTTGATTTCTCACACTATTTAGATCCTTTCTTTATCTGCCTTCTCTGCCAGAGTGTTTTGACTGTTTTTTTTCTGTCATTCTCCAGCCATTCAAATATTGTAATATTTAGTTTTGTGAAATTCTTTGATCTTGTTTTGTTTCTCCTAGCCCTGTCCAGCCCTAGCCTGGCTCCGCCCTCCTACGCACTTCCGCTCAATTTCATTTTCCTTCAGTACTACGTCTGGGATTGTGCTGTAGACTTCGGTTTCCAGAAATAATTTTTTTTTAGTACCAATCAGTGAATAGAGGGAGCGGCTGAGAACGATGACGTTGATGTAGCGCGTCAGTTTGAGTTCAGTAATGGCAGCGGAGAAAGACGTGAGAAAAGCTATTCGGTCTGTTGTTGGAAAACTGCCGAGTATGCAGAATTTAAAGCCGGAGCAAGAACAATGTTTGCTAAGTTTTGTTGCTGGCCATGATGTTGTGGCCCTCCTCCCCACGGGATTCGGGAAAAGTTTGATTTTCCAGCTCACTCCGCTAGTGGTGAATGAGTTAACTAAGGCGAACGATAGGGATGCAAAGCCGATAGTTGTTGTCGTCTCCCCTCTTGTTGCACTAATGGAGGACCAAGTGAAGGAGGCAGAAAAGTTAGGAGTTCGTGCTGGGCAGCTCGGCGTGCACGATGACCGTGACATTTTGGACGGACGATTTAGCCTGGTGTTCGGAAGCCCTGAGTCCTAGCTGCTAAACTGTTGTTGAAGATGCACTCAGGAGTCATGTCAGTATCACAAGAATCACTAAATTTAATGTTCAGAATTTGAGCTAAATAGAACACTTTAAGCCCCTTTGTGTACTCGTGCAGGACCATGGTTGGTGTGTCAGTTTTACACTTCATGTTGGAGGTAGAGCTGTAACCGGGCCATAAAAGTTAGGCCCGACAAGGCCCGAGCCCGACAGAATTTGGCCCGAGCCTGACAAGTACATTTTGATTGACAGCTTTTTAAAAGCCCGAACCCGTTTACAGTCGGAGGGAATCTTAGTTTCACAATGGATTCCCCAACATTATTCAAATGTGCATATGTAACGGAGGCCAGCTAGTAGTTGATGTGTGAATAAACCTCACTCCTCTGATCTCAATAGGCGCTCTAGCGACAGATGCTAGTGGCTGCAGTCTTTAGCCTCCTTGTTAGAGCGCCTGTTTAACTGAGAGAACGAGCAGAGAGAGAGTGAAAGCCCCGGTCGCGCGCACGCACTCACCATCTTCAAACTGTCCTGCTCTCTCTCACTCTCTCGCACATATTAATGAATTGAGTTGACTGAATATCTTTGAGATTACACAATGGTAAAAGGTCGGAAGACCGACGTTTTTTTTCTTTTCTGAACTAGCTACCACTGGTTGTGAATTGTGCTAAAATAACGTTGCCTTATCTTCTCTGTAAAGCGTTCCACACATTCAGATGACATAAACCACCCTTTCAATAAACAAAAAAAAATCTATCCAGTGATGAAATGTTTTCTGTGTTGACACAAATCTTGTGCGATGTGGTCCGTTAATGACACGTCCGATTCGCGAACTATAATGACTCCTTTGAACCGATTCACTTGAATGGTTAAAACAACTGATCTGTCCAACACTGAACTCAAGAGACATAAATCGGAAACACTTCAAAATAAGGTTCCATTTATTAAAGTATAGTTAACTACATTAGTTAACATTCTATTAATATTAGTTTCTATGCGTATTTCCTCCATGACAAAACTGGGTCTGCGTCTGTCTTGTCCGTCATCTTCTCCATATTGTGTTGTGATTTTAGCGCGTCTGTTCTCCCGCCCTTCAATCAATCAATGCTGTAGTTTCCGGAGCGCGATGTTTTCATCAAAAGCATATATTTTTTTTTGTATTATTTTTTTTTACTCAGTAACGGATATGTTTTAAAATGTAGCGAATTACAATACTTCAAACAAAACATACTTAAGTAAAAGTAAAATAGGGCTGGGCGATATGGCCTAAAAAAAAAATCCCCGATTTTTTGACAAAAAATCCGATTTACGATTTAAATCGATTTTTTTTCTCTCCCTACTTAAAATCAATCCTCAGATGACAAAGAAATTGTTCAAAACAAGTTTTTACTTTATTTTGTTTTGATATTCCCTTCTGGGATATTATCTGGATTAAAGTGCAATCAGAAACAAGAAGCCAAAAAGACCAGAGGGTCCTGTCATTGTAAATAGCCTAGTGTAAATGTAAAATAACATAAAATGGGTGGATTGGGGGGATGTGTAAAGAAAAAAAAACTTGCATCACAAGAAGTTTATTGTGATTGTCAAATTATTTGGTAACTAAACATCATTTTATCAAGTTTATTAACTATGTAAACACAATGTTTACATGCATAAAGACTGGTATACTACTGTTTTTATTATTGCTTAACACAAATTTCACAATTTCAATTCAATTCATGTGATTTTGATTCTGATATTGATTCAATATCAATTCCTTTGGATAAATATTAGGTACAGTAGATATGTTAATGTGTTATGTTAATTGTTCTCCAAAAATGAATCACCTAATGCTGTAAACATAGAGCCCTTTCAGCTGGTATTATTCAAGGTTAAAACTAACTCAGATTAAACATAATGCATTTTTTATAATAACAAACTACGTTATAATATTTTAATGATATAGGTAAAATATAATAAATGTGTAATATAGTTATCATATTTAGCCAAATACTCCTCTCTATAGCAATTATTTTAAGTCCAGCTAACATGCGTGCTATGGGTCATTAAAAGGCATCCTGAGGTAAATGTAACGTTACGTGACACATGTTGTTCTCCAGCTGTTTTATGGACATCTTTCCGCGGTTGAAAAACACTGATGGATTAATTTTATTAGCTACATTTGGGTAAGTTAGTAGTGAAGAGTAACAGATGATCATGTTCATGTGCCGCTTGAACTGAGATCTGTCAGCGATCTTTCACGTCACATTTACAAGCGCCAAAACGGTGTTTATTGTTGGAATTTCGTAATAAAATTAACAGAATCTGAGAGCCGAGAATCTGTTTCATATCAACAGTAACCTGCTCTGTCTTGTATGTCGGTGTCAGTGTCCTCTTTGCTTCGCGATGTTTCTCTGCGTGAGGAAATGGATGTGTGTGTGAGAGCGTGTAAAAAGTGACAATTGCGTGTCTCTCAGCGAACTCGTGAGAGTTGGCGGCCCTGCAGATTCAGTTTGTAAATGTTTTCGGCGGTTGTGCTTCTGCTGCCGCGGTCTTGTTCATTTGCCATGTTGTTTGTGTATCTCTATCATGGCAAGCGCTGAGCGCGGTCGGAACTACGGGAGCCCATATGGGCGCGTCGGCGGTTGTTAAAGAGAAAACCGATTTTCATTCAAAAAAATCGGCGTAAACTCGCGTAAACTACACATTCGAGTTAATCGATAAAATCGATTTATCGCCCAGCCCTAAAGTAAAATGACAGATTTTAAAAACTACTTAAAAAAGTAGAAGTACACAAAAAAACTACTCAATTACAGTAACGCGAGTAAATGTAATTCGTTACTTTCCACCTCTGGTTAAATCGCCACTAGGCTCCTCTGATCATAATGCTGTCCATTTAATTCCTACATATAAGACCCTGCTTAAGAGTAGTAAACCACAAACTAAAACTGTATATGTGTGGAATAATGATAGTTTTGAAAATTTAAAAGGATGTTTTTCCTGCACCAACTGGAACCTATTTCAAAGTTTGGACCTAGAGGAGACTGTAGAGACTATTACAGACTACATACATTTCTGTAAAAATAATGTTTTAAACCAAAAAATAATAACTATATACCCAAATAATAAATCTTATATCTCTAAGGAAAGTGAATGTATGGGGGGAAAATGGCATTTAGGAGAGGGGACCTTTTGCACAGAAAGAATTAAACTATAAACTAAGGGCACCTAGAAGGAAGGAGAAGTTTGAAACCCATTGTTCGACTGAACACTAAAAAATTATGGGATTCTATGAAAAATATGTCTCCAACCAAAAGATCTATCAATGTGATAGATGAGGGGCAAAGGAAAAGGCAAATGAGTTTAATTATTTTTATTGTAGGTTTGATTTAAGAGACTTCTCACAGGAGCTGGAAACTGCACTGGATCCTTTGTCTGGGTGGCATCTCAGGGCGGTTATTGAAAGTGTGCAGTGAAGAGCTGGCAAAAGCCTGGTGACCCATCTGTCAGAAGTCCTTAGACACATATACGGTTTCCTCAATTTTGGAAGAGTTCTATTATCCCTTTCTCAAAAAAGGTTAGCTGTAAGGAGAATAATGATTATCGTTCCAGTGGCACTTTAATAGAAATGAAGTGTTTTGATAAAACTATTGTGACCCTTTAGTGGCTGACTTTGAACTGATCGGTTCCCGACCACGCCACCTGGTGCCTCTCACACCAAGATATATTTTGCACTTTAACTGCCGAATACCTAATCTAGGGCGAACAGGTTCATGATAATACACCCAAGATGAACTAGACAGAGACGTGCTTTCGATAAAAACAACAATACTTTATTGGTCAATCGTATAAAAAAATAAATCATACCATCATAATAAGGGCACAAGAAGTACAAGCGGAGGGGCTTGACCTCACATGGGAAAGACCCGGACTGGTATTGGCTGTCACCAGAGATAATATGATTAACAATATAACATAATACTGGTTTGCTGTCAGGGTAGGTTACCTGTCCAGAATAAGCATGGAACTCACCAACCGTGCTCTGAACTCTGGGGCCTAAATTCAAATTCACACACACACCACCACTGCAATTAAGTGATTCAATCAATATCGTGAAGTGCAGTTTACCAATGCAATACACAGTGCAGTGCGCGAAGACGGACCCAGGAACCTCTCAGTGAACAGCCACCCTAGTACTCTAGCGTAAGGAGACAAAGACGAAATGGTTATGATCGCCAGCAGAATGGTTTCGGTTAGACAAAATACTAAATACTGGAACAGCTAATACCACCTTGATCGGACGGAACAACAGGCGGAGGCCACCAAGGCGGTATTGGCTGTTCCAGTATTTTAGTATTTTGTCCAACCAAAACCATTCTGCTGGCGATAAGAACCTTTTTCGTCCTTGTCTCCTTACGCTAGCATAGCGTAACCCAACGAAAGAATAAAAAGAAAGAAAAAGTATAAAGACAAAATTATTAATACAAGTGATTTAGGCAAGGCAAAGCAGCAGGAACAATCTGCATAAAAACACGAAATCATTCAAATTAGTACTTAATATATCCATGCATAGATGGTCACGTAGGATAACAAAACATTATATTTTTCTTTTAGCTCAATGTGATGTACAAAAGGACACAGTGGAAAAGCCGCCCATGCGCCAGTCTTCACAATCCTACATCATCATTGTTACATAAAGCATGTTCATTAAATGCATTTCTATTAAAAGGTTAACAATTAACACAATTACATCGGGACTCAGGACACAAAATCAATCTCATTTAGCATGTGTTCAAAGCTATTGGTCCGAACACACCGGTTATACTCGTCACACAATAAACATTTACCCAATACACACATTTACCTTTTAGGTATCACGTCTTGCTTTCTATACAGCTACCAGCGGGTGCATTGCCCAAGACCTATGTGCAAAGTGTATTCGTTACAATACATATGTCCCAACAATGACACCCATAATATAATTTAAAAATAAGATACACACAAATACCTTCGGCAGTACCCAACGCGACTACCCGGAAGCGTCTGGCAATCAGTCTAACCCCTTAGCTGCACACACGAACCACTTCTCCGAAAAATAACAAGACAATTTGGTCCAGTTTCCTGTACGGGGTGTAGCGTATTTGGCTGAATCATCGACTCAAATCCTATAGGTTCCAGAGAGACTGGAGGCCTGGAATGTATATGCCACACACGCACACACAAACACACACATCCCCCACACGTAAGAACCACTACAGACTGGAATGTGGAATGTGCCACAGGAAGTGAATGCTAAAGAGAAAAGAATCTTCTCTTTGTTTAAAGACATTTAAACAAATATATTCAATGTGTTCTATGTGTGCTTTGTGTGTCATTGTTACAGTGAAATAACAATGACTTTATCATTATGAATTGTTTTACACTTAATGAATTCTACATTCATTTATATATATTCTATTATATTTCCCCTTTAGAAGTGTACGAACAATGTATCTAATCTCATTTTACGATTTGTCTTGTATGTGTTGGTCTGTTTCTCGAAAATTGGGATAATGTTTCAAGCCTGGCCAACTAATGTTTAACCAAATCCATTTGTGGCAAGCTTGGAGTCTCTGAGCTCCAATCTTCGCTCCCCAGTTAGCCATTGATATCACATCCTGCTAAAACTTTGTTACACATATGATTATAATAATTATGAAGATTCTGCTTTTAATCACCCGATGAAATTAGGGTTTCAAATGCCTTGCTTAAAGGTTCTCTAAGCGATCCTGGGTGACATCACTTCTTGTTGACGTTCGAACTATTGTCAAACAAAACGGAGGCTAGCTAGACCCTCCCTCCTCCTCATCCACGCACTATCCCCTTAAACCCACACCCAAACCCCTTCTTTTTGGTTATTGGCTGGAACAGTTTGTTATGTTTCCTAGAGCGGGTCGCTAGAGTTTGTTTTTGTAGCCGTTTGTGGAGCCTGGGGTGTCTGCAGAGACCGCGTTTTTTTACAGTGTGTTCAGGGGACAGGCAGCTAGCGGATAGTGAGTAGATGTTTGCTGTATGTGACAAAAAATGTTTTGGCCTTAAAAACGCCTGACATCGCTTAGAGCAGGGGTTCTCAACCTTTTGCAACCTGGGCCCCCCCAAAGCTGGTTCATTGCAGTTGGGGCCCCAGTGCCCCCCGCCCCACACCACCTTGCATAGATAGATAGATAGATAGATAGATAGATAGATAGATAGATAGATAGATAGATAGATAGATAGATAGATAGATAGATAGATAGATAGATAGATAGATAGATAGATAGATAGATAGATAGCCATAGGCTATTATTTTTAGGCCGGGTATATTAGGATACATAGGATATTATTATTATTATTATTATCATCAGTAGCGGTAGGTAGGCCTATTATCATTAGGCTATTGTTAAAATTGGCAGTAGAACCAGACTTCTAATGTGAGCTTGCATGCATTATTATTATTATTATTATTATTATTATTATGAGTAGTAGTAGGCCTATCATCATTACTAGGCTATTGCTATATAATTATATGAGGTTACATGCTTAAGTGTTGTTGTTGTTATTATTATTATTATTATCAGTAGGCATATTATCATTACTAGACTATTGCTATAATTGGGAATTGGCACCAGACCTCTGATATTAATTTATGCTTTATTATTGTTATTATTACTAGGCCTAATAGTAGGCATCATCTGCATTTTTTACAGAAGCTTGCAGGTAGGTGATGTTAATGTGAGACCTGAGCCTGCTTTGCCTTGCAAAGATCCTCAATTCTTGGCTCAATGTTTGATAAGCATAGCCTCAAATAATTCTGAAATTAGCAATAACAACTAAATAATTGATAACACCTATAATGATCAATAAGCCATTGATGTCTGGATACAAATTATGTGTAACAGGTAGGACATATACAGAAATTGAATAAAGTTATCAAACAGGCTGCGGTGCATAAATTATAAATTATATATAGACTAATCCTTATTAAAGCTACACAAGTTCAAGAGCAGTGAGTCATTTTCTCTGTTCCCTTTGTTCTTTGATTAACTTTACTGACAGAACGCTTTATTGGCAGCTGGCCCTTTAAGATCAGCTGCTGCTGAGAGACGCAGATCTCACACGAGTCACAACTCTTTATGTGCCTCATAAGACTGCTCTTATGTTATGACGATACTCGACAAACGACATTTTGGCATAATTGTTCGTTCAAGCGCGAAAGTGAACTGTATATTCTTTCTGGCGCGCGGTCTCTGCATGCGCATTATACGGGCCGCGCGCGTCTTTCTGTGAGTCACATTCAGGACATTTACTGGCAGCGCGAAAAATGTGTTCGTTTCAAATCGGTAAAATTAAATCTGTAAAATAGACGTAATGAGTGGCACATAACGTGAAGTAACATGACATTTTATTTTGTTTGAAAGTGGGACAACTAATTTTCTCTTCCACTTGTCCTACAAAAAAAATCCACTTGTCGTTGTCCCGGACAAGCGGACAAGCCTTAATGTCGAGCAGGGGCGTTTATAGGATTTTCATTTTTAGGGGAACTAAGCCCCCAATATGATTTGAAGAAAAAAAAATAAAGTTTAGGCCGGGTCTAATGCTCACTTTCATTACCATGCAATGGCAGGGTTTTATAATCACTGTGGTCCTGAATTTGAGTTAGGCTAGTTAGGGGGGTTCGGGGTTTCCCCGAGAAAATTTAGATTTCTCTGAACTAGCCTAAGTTACATATGTGCATTTTAAGATGTTTTGAAGGCAAAAATTGGATAACAACAGCTTTCAAACGATGTCAGTGGGCAGCTGATTATTTTTCTCTCCAAGAGAGAAAACCAGAGAGAGAACCAAGAGAGCTGACAATTGACCATCACTTAATTTACCATCACCCTTACGATTGAAAATGTGACACTGATTTCATATGATAGCTCAACAAACAAGTTAATAATATTAAGTCACTTACATTTTAGACGAAATAATGACTGTTTTGGTATATTTTAGCAGCGAAAATAGATCCGATGAATCCAAACAAAGATCACAGCAGCGCATCTCACAGCAACACTCAATTGAGTTTTGAACGATTCAGTGTTTTGAACGAATTTGTTGAGTCAAAGATTCAATGACCCATTCACAAACATCTGTCTATTCTTGATGAATCGCCCGTTTGAACGAATCTTTTGAATGAACGACTCAATGACTCGCTTAATAAAACCGCTTATCACCCGCATTTGCGCTCACTATCGTCAAACCAATCAAATTTGTTCGAAACTTTTTTTTTAAAATCAGTCCAAACACATTTGAATTTTTATTCAGGAGTTATGTATATACAAAACTTTAACTTTTTATGACAGTAGTTAGTGATCAAAAAAAGTGCAATTTTTTTTTTTTTTTCAGTTTTTCCCCCTCCCATCCTGTACTGCCGTGCAAAAGCAAAAGACCTTAACTTCAATTTTGGTCAAAATGAGTTTTTGCCATATTTGGAACAATGGACATCAGTTTTATCATGTGGAAAAATATCTTGTGTCAATTTTGTTCTTTTCTGCTAAAAATAAGATGTTGTTTTTGCCAAAACTTCCAAAATCAGAGGGAAAGCAAAGGCAGAAGCCCTTAACATCAGTTAGAGTCTTTTAGCTTTGTTCCGCTGCACTCTAGAATGCCTAAGTTACAGTGGAGTTAAGGCACTATGCCTTTGTTTTACCCACCAGCGATGTGTTTGCCGCGCTGAAGTTACGGTGTTATGCCTATATGTAATTAGTTTGTTGTTAGACTCCCTTCTTTGTAAACTGTCATAAACTGACTATATCAATTCTGTCCAGGAAAAGTTTTTTCATTGATTCTGGAAAACATACTCACAATGTCATTAGATATAAGCATATTCCTATACGTTTTGTCAGAAAAGGGTGAATGGTATTTGAGAAAGAGCGTCTACATATTACTGGCATAGCCAAATCTCAAATGTAAGAAATATTTGTGGAAGGTTACTTTAACAGTACCTCTTGAGTTATTTTACTTAAATTAAGTACAGCGATAACGTTTTAAAATGATCCAGTACAGATAATAGCCTTCTCATTATTTTTTATTTTGTAATATTCTATTGATGTAATATTAAGCCTTACTAGACAGAACTCACTAAACTAATTTTAAGGCTATCATTGTTATCATAGAAATGTTTGTATAGAGTGATAAAAGTCAAAATGGTCATTAAATTAGAAGTTAAGGTATTTTGCCTTTGCATTATCTGCAAAACAATAATGGGTCATACAAAGGCAGAATACAGTAACTTCCGAATAAGGGTCAAAGGTCAAGTTTGACCTCAAATTTTTTTTATGTACATAAATATATTCATTATGACAACTACTTTGCAAATTTTCAGTGTCCTACCTATCATACAATTGGCTGGACAACAAAAAAACTTTAAAGTCATTTTTCTCAGTTTCACACTCTGGTGAGTTAAGGTCTTTTGCCTTTGTAGGGCAGTGTAGCCTACTCGCGCCCCCCCGGGAGAGTGTCGGCGCCCCCCCCGGGGGGGCGCGCCCCACCGGTTGAGAACCACTGGCTTAGAGCACCTTTAAGAGAACAACGGGTCATAAAACCAGAAGTCCCGCCTGTGAGTTTCAACCTCTTGATTGGCCGAGTCAATGGGAAGAGGCTGGACTTCGCCGAGGTGAAAAAGGGTTCTTCCCAGCTCCGCCCTCTCTCTTCCTGATCCTAGTCTCTCTCTTCCTGATCCTAGTCTTCATCATTTAACGTCGCGCCTCCGGCGAGCTCTTCGCCGTTCTTTCATTTTGTTTCTAGTTAGTTTGTGTTTTTCAGTCTAGATAAGCCCCCGTGTTTAATTCCAATCGTCGAAATCCCTGCACAGGAGAAGCAAGCACCGTAACCACGAGACGCGCTGGACCCAGAGACGCACACGTGTTTCTTCACCAGCCATGACGTAACTCCGCGTGATTTCCCCTTTGGGATCTTTATTTCTTTTCTTTAAAGTTAGTTTTATTTTCATATTCGACGCTGTTTACTTCCACGAAGTGAAAAGAACACCGCGTGACATATCTCTTCAGCAAAGCCAGCTAAGGGACATTCAAACGAACGCGCGCTCTCTCTGAAGCAGAGGCACGTCGCACGTGACGCGCCGGGTTGGGAGACACACACCCACGCTTCTTCACAAGCCATGCAAAGAGTACCAAACCTCTGCAAGTATCCGTGTTTGATCACGTTTTTAAGATTTGTTGAAGTCTTGTTGTCTCTCAAAGTTCCGTTTGTCTATGTGAATTTGCTAACTTATTTAGAAAGATCATCGGGTCTTCCTAATCTCACTGCAACTGTCACAGTCTGTCTAGTCTCCGTCTCTTCACTACACTTCCCAGGATCCTCTTGTCTCCTCACCTGAACTCACTCCCTCATTATCCACCTGTTCCTCGTCATCATCATCTGTGTCACCGGTCTTCACCTTGTTAGTGTTCATTTGTATCTGTATTTAGTTCCTTCAGTTCTGTCTGTCCTTTGTCGGTTCTCGTCGATGTATGGTTGTGTGATCTGAGTTCCTGGAAGTTTATTGCGTTCTTGTTGTTTATTGAAGTTTAGTTTGTCATTAAAGCAACTATACTGAAGGGCCCGTGTCCTCGTGTTCAGTATCCTGCACCACCCCGTGACAGAAGAACCGACCAACCTAAAATGGATATCCCTGCTGTCCTCCTCCTGTGTTTAGAGCAGGGGAAACAATCGTTGGAGGAACACACGCGGACCTTTCTAGAGACTGCTCATCTCACCCACTACCCGGATGTCTGCCTCTGCACGTTTTTTAAGGGGAGCTTGAATGACTTATGCAGAGAGCAGTTAACCGGAGAAGGTCCCCGGGATAACTTTGCTGCCTTTGTGGAGTGGGTGCTGGCGAGTTGTAACTCTTCCTTCACCATCTGCTTGGGAGAAGATCTCGTCAGCGCTCTTCCGGAGTCTCATCCCGCCGAGCCCTCACCACTGGTCCCGTCCAGCCCAGTCAAGCCTTCACCGCTGGTTCCGTCCAGCCCAGTCAAGCCTTCACCGCTGGTCCCGTCCAGCCCAGTCAAGCCTTCACCGCTGGTCCCGTCCAGCCCAGTCAAGCCTTCACCGCTGGTCCCGTCCAGCCCAGTCAAGCCTTCCCCGCTGGTCCCGTCCAGCCCAGTCAAGCCTTCACCGCTGGTCCCGTCCAGCCCAGTCAAGCCTTCACCGCTGGTCCCGTCCAGCCCAGTCAAGCCTTCACCGCTGGTCCCGTCCAGCCCAGTCAAGCCTTCACCGCTGGTCCCGTCCAGCCCAGTCAAGCCTTCACCGCTGGTCCCGTCCAGCCCAGTCAAACCTTCACCGCTGACCGCCGTCCAGCCAGAGACCGCCGTCCAGCCAGAGACCGCCGTCCAGCCAGAGACCGCCGTCCAGCCAGAGACCGTCGTCCAGCCAGAGACCGCCGTCCAGCCAGAGACCGCCGTCCAGCCAGAGACCGCCGTCCAGCCAGAGACCGCCGTCCAGCCAGAGACCGCCGTCCAGCCAGAGACCGCCGTCCAGCCAGAGACCGCCGTCCAGCCAGAGCTTCACGTCAGCCACGCCCAGCCAGAGCTTCACGTCAGCCACGCTCAGCCAGAGCTTCATGTCAGCCACGCCCAGCCAGAGACGGTATTCCCACCCAGCCTCCCTCTCCCACCTCCTCTCATCTGCCACCTTTCAGCCCGTCCACCCCTGACTACCAGCCTTGCTGATCCAGCCTGGTTGGTGGATCCCTGGCCTCCGCCTCCAACCTCCTCAACCTGGACTCTACCTCGGCCCTTCGTCCCATCTGCTCCCCCTTGGCTCTTACCTCCCTCAGCTCCACCATGGCCCCTCAGTCCCCCAGTTCCGCCAGGCTCCCTCGTCCCCCCGGATCCACTTTGGTCCCTCGTCGGCCTTCCCTCACCTTTGGACTTCTCTCCTCTGGCTACGCCTCGTCCTTTCGTCCCCCCGGTTCTGTTGGACTCCTCACTCCCCTCAGTTTCCCTTTGGTCCTCACTCCCTCTGTCTCCACCGTGTCCTTCTGTGTCCTTGTCTACCCTTCTGTCGCCGGAGCCTGCGGTCTCACCATGTTCCTCCAGTCCCTCAGCATCACCCTGTCTCGTCAGCTCTACGGCTTCACCCTGGTCTCCTCCCTCACCTGCTCCGCCCCTGTCAGTCGGCCCCCTGGTGTCGTCAGCCCCGCCTCCGCCTTGGCTCCTTCCTCCATCTGCTCCACCTTGGCTCCTCCCTCCATCTGCTCCGCCTTGGCTCCTCCCTCCATCTGCTCCGCCTTGATTCCTCTGCAGCGCGAGGTCGCGCTTTCCGGAGGGGGGGTGTAATGTCACAGTCTGTCTAGTCTCCGTCTCTTCACTACACTTCCCAGGATCCTCTTGTCTCCTCACCTGAACTCTCTCCCTCATTATCCACCTGTTCCTCGTCATCATCATCTGTGTCACCGGTCTTCACCTTGTTAGTGTTCATTTGTATCTGTATTTAGTTCCTTCAGTTCTGTCTGTCCTTTGTCGGTTCTCGTCGATGTATGGTTGTGTGATCTGAGTTCCTGGAAGTTTATTGCGTTCTTGTTGTTTATTGAAGTTTAGTTTGTCATTAAAGCAACTATACTGAAGGGCCCGTGTCCTCGTGTTCAGTATCCTGCACCACCCCGTGACAGCAACCATGCAACTCTCTAAATTTTCCCCTCTCTCTCTCTCTCTCTTACTCGCTCACGCGGGTAAATTATCCATTGCCCAAACTTTACGCATTTCTCGTTCATTGATGTTTTATTGTATTGTCTATGTCTGTGTTTGTATATATATATATATATCCCGTGTAACGTAATAACTATATAAGTAGACATGCCTTTATTAAATACATTATATTGACTGATTGATTCATTCTCTTTGCTCATTCTCAAGTCTCTTAAGTGCCAAAAAGATCTTATGCTACAAGCTTTATGAATTAATTATTTAAATAATTAATATTTTAAAGAGTATTCGTTTTAGGGCAGGAAGCCCAATTCTTCTGGCCAGAGAATTGCGTTTCCTGACATCCTATAAAGTAAGATGATATTGGGGAACCCCCACAATATTATTCTGACAATTGAGCTAAATTAATTTTGCCTGCTTTGTAAGACGTGATCTGTGTAATTAACTGCAATCAACTTGTCGTTAAAATGAAAGGATTCACATGTATACATTCAGGTAAAATGACATTCTCCTTTAGAGGGAGATTTATTAACATGTAAGACTGATCTAATCCAAACATGTATGAATAATTATTAATTACCAATTATTAATTATGATATGCAAATTCCCCATGGATTAGATCCCCAGAATCTTTACATAATTGGTGGAGAATGCGGGCACACTTTAAACTTGTTTTGAGCAAAAGAGATCAGTTTTCAGTCTGTCTATAATGTGATTTAATATTATACGTGCACCTCGGTTGAGCGAACGCATTGCGAACTCACCGTGACTGATTAAAGGCAAAAAGCCATTTCAGTCCAGCGAAACTAAGAAGTAAACTGCAGTTTTCATAGTTTCACAGTATTAAATTTGTCCTAAGACGAAGAAACCTCTTTTGAACGACGACATTTTTAATATTAAACTCCCCTGTCCGAACGATGTTCTTCTGTCAGGGTGAAGACAAGATTTAGTGAAACAATGCTCTTTCACTATTCTTAAAAGGCCTTATATTAAATCCGATAACTCCTGGTTAAACATTGACTTAGCTACTCAATTGTAAAACCTAAAGCATATCTAATCATAAGTGCTATTTGATAATATGTTATGGGAGCCGAAAAAAACAGACGAATAATTCCTGTTTTATTTATGCGCAGCGCAGAAGCCCTGCCAGACGTGTTTGTTAGAATATAGCACAGAAAAATCCAAAACCTTAAAACATTTTAATCATAAAATGCTATTTGATAAATGTTATTTGGATTCGAATGACAGATGTATAATTCCTGTTGTCCATATTAATGTGGGGAAGCGAAGAAATCCTTCCGTGCACATGTGTAGAAATAGGGAAAACCCGCCGAGGTTTAAAACTTATAAGCGAACACGTATGAATCATAGTGCTAATTGTTGGTGGGAAGCGAAAAACAGATGCCTAATTCCTGTGAACCCTATGTGTGTGTGTAGGAAAAAAATCCTGCCACGCCGGTTGTTGAAATATAGCACCGACAAATCCAAAACCTAAAAACATTTTAGTCATAAATGCTATTTGATAAATGTATTTGGATCAGAACGACAGACGTATAATTCCTGTGTCCCTATGTGTGTTTGTAGAAAAAAAAAAATTCTGCCACGCCGTTTGTTAAAACATAGCACCAAAAATCCGCTGAGATTTAATTTTGATAAGTGTGATCGCTACAGAAAGCAAAGCGTCTGCACTAGAGGCCTGCATTTCAGCCCGAGCCCGACGGGCCCCGACTTATTTATGCTCCTAGGGCCGGGCTTCGGGCCAATTTTCACGTCATAGTTCGCAGGCGGGCCGGGCCGGGCCGGGCCGGGTTTTAGGCTTATCTTTTTATAGCATATTTTAGACAATAATTAAAATAAATATAAGATGACGATTGAAACGCAAACATAGAAAGACGTTTTATAACTTATCACACTGACATATGACTGACATGACAGTCTGCTCACGCTCACGCACACACACCACACACACACACACACACACACACACACACACACACGCACGCGTACAGGTTTCCCGGCGGCGCGATCTGAGAGTCGCGCGACCGGCTCGTTCTGTGTTTAGTGTCCCGGTTGCGAGCGTGACTTCAGCGCAGCTGGAAAAAGTACGACTGGATTAAAACCTTCCACTGTGGATGCTGTGCTTTTTCTTCACGATGCTCTGAGACTGTTCTTAGCCATGTTAGGAGGCTTTTTTTTTGTTTGATTGGACTTCATTTTCATGAGTCTGTTGGAAACAAGGATGTAAGGTGGAAATAAGAATGGCCATGTTCTGTAGTGAAGACTTGATTTTGAGGTAAGATAACCTGCATGGTTGTTTTTAATGTAATTTATGTTGATTTTTTTAGATTGCGTTCTCTGTATTGTAGCCTATTGTATAAACTCATTTAGTTTGCGAGCGCTGTTGCTCTGAGCAGCACAGCAGTTTGCCTCAGCTTTTCAAAAATGACAAAAAACGTTTAAACAAACGTTTAAACTAACGTTAACTGTCTGTGTGATATGCTTAAGTTGTTTTATATCTATGGATTTTATTGTAGCCAAGTAAAGTGTTGATTTGAGAGACTATAAATCAATGGATCAAACATGTTTAACTCGCTGTCGGCTACTTGGTCGTCATAAAAATAAAAAACATTTTTTTTCTTAATTAACTTGATAAAGAAATGAAAATAAACTTACCGGTAAATACTTTGCCTTTGAAAACGAAACATATCTGGTTTACGGACTGCAACATAGGGCAGGCTGTGTAGCCTATTATCCAAGGTTTTTTTTTTTTTTTTTTAACGGGCTCGGGTCGGACTCGGGCTGATCATTCTGATGAGCTGTCGGACACGGGCCGGGCTAGGGCCTGAGCGTCTCGGGCCAGGGCCGGGCTAGGGCCTAGATTTGAGGCCCGTGCAGGGCTCTAGTCTGCACGCTCAAATTTGAAACCTTGGAAGCAGGCCGGTTTTTATTCCGCTGACAAACACTAGAGGGCAACCCTTAGGCCTAAGTGCTTGACAGTTCTCGAATTACGCACCGCCCTCTGACTTCATCCTGCATGAGCGAAATGTCGCCATCGTGTGGACACTAGTAACAAGGTCATCCTTTCCTAAACATTTTCTCTCATCACAATTTCAGATTTTTCCAGTGAATTCCTGAAATTGTGTCTCTAACTTTCAATGCATGTGCAAGTTCCAGTGTAACTAACATGATTTCACTCCTGACTGTGTACACTTATTTTGAATTTGATTCAAACCACATTTGAATTTAAAATTCAAAAGTAAGTATTAGCAGTTTCTGATGACCACTTAGGAGTGCGGCCCCCTTGTGGCCTTCCCCTGCTAAGTCAGCTCATCTCCTATCTCCTACTCTCGTTCTGTTTTGAAGTGGCCTCCCGGTCCGTGTACGTTGCGTTCATTTGTTTTTCGATTTAATATTGAAAGTAGAAAAATGAGAAAACGGCTCATTTATTCATTTTTCGTTTTCCCAAAAAAATAAAAAAATGAGAATTCGGCTTGATTTTTATATTTGTATGTTCAGGGATAGAAAATGGAAAAATGGCTTGAATATCCGATTTCCACGTGTGGGTGCGCATGAAACGCCCCTTTCCGCTGATTGGTCAATCAAAGATCAACGCTTTCAGTTCTTCCACAGTCACAGTCCTCCGCTGCTGGACGGATTCTTAAAGTGTTTATTACAAATAAACTCTCTCTCATCCAACAACCGGACTAATGCTTGACACAAATCGCGCTGGGCAGGGCATAGAAAGGGTTTTCTTCTCGATAGGCATGGATTCGACAATCTACACTAGAGAAATATTAGCTGATTATTTCAGAAATATTATGTAGATTATCTCGCATCTGCACCCACATGACCCATCATCATTAGCCTACTTCACAGCTGGGTGACCCACTGACAGCGCGCAGACCAGTATCCATTTAAGTGTATATGCAGCAGTCATAACTATTATTTTAGACTGCACATTGAGTTTTGGACAAGGGATGAAGCTGAAATATAATAGATATGAAAATGTCACAGCGCATCTATTTTGGTTGTTATTCTATTAGTTTTTTGTTGTTGTTGTTGTTTGTTTTTCATAGCTTATATAATCATTTTTACCTTTGCAAGGGCAATTATTCTAATATTTTTTAAATATAGGCTATTTGTCATCTTTTATTTAAAAAAAATGGAAATTTAATCAACAAATTCATTTAGACATGAACATAAGACAATAAGCTGAAACGCCCCTTTCCGCTGATTGGTCAACCAAAGATCAACGCTTTCAGTTCTTCCACAGTTTAACAGTTTCCACAGAATAACAGTCCTCCGCTGCTGGACGGATTCTTTGACACAAATCGCATTGGGCAGGGACTAGAAAGGGTTTTCTTCTCCAAAGAAATACTCGGCTGACTCACTTGAACTCGATTCTTTGAACAAATCGGTAGAGTGAATGATTCAATGTCCCATATACAGCCAATTGGTTCATGAATGAATCAGCGTTTTGAACGAATCGGTTGAATGAATGACTCACTGACTGACTAATAAGACAGTTACGTGCTGCCACCTACTGGGGGTCTTACTCTCATATAAGTATTGTTTCATTTTGTCAATTATTTCATATTTAAAAGGCTACTCAAAATATTATATTTAAAACATTAATATCATAATACCATGTAATTGTTACTGTGTAAATCCTCTGAGCAGCATTAAACAGTTAATAGTAGGCTAATAGGGCTACATGCCAGTTCAGAATTCAGATGCAGCTTCTTTGGTTGATACCATGCATAGACTGTAAAAAAAGATGCTACTTTAATTTGATTGTAACAGCTTATTGTCTTATTCTTCAAATTGAATTTGTCGCTTAAATTTCCAATTTTTTTATAAAAGATGACAAATACCCTATATTTAAAAAATATTAGAATATAGATAAACATGATTATAAGCTATGAAAGCTAAGCTATGAAAAACAAACAAACAAACAAACAAACAAACAAACAACAACAAAAAACGAATAGAATAACAACCAAAATAGATGCGCTGTGACATGGATACTAAATAATGCAATTTATATCTTTTCATATCTATCATATTTCAGCTTCATCCCTTGTCCAAAACTCAATGTGCAGTCTAAAATAGTTACGACTGCTGCATACCGGTTGCGCGCTGTCAGTGGGTCACCCAGCTGTGAAGTAGGCTAATGATGATGGTTCATGTGGGTGCAGATGCGAGATAATCTACATAATATTTCTGAAATAATCAGCTAATATTTCTCTAGTGTAGATTGTCGAATCCATGCCTATAGAGAAGAAAACCCTTTCTATGCCCTGCCCAGCGCGATTTGTGTCAAGCATTAGTCCGGTGTTGGATGAGAGAGAGTTTATTTGTAATAAACACTTTAAGAATCCGTCCAGCAGCGGAGGACTGTGGAAGAACCGAAAGCGTTGATCTTTGATTGACCAATCAGCGGAAAGGGGCGTTTCATGTGCGCCCACACGTGGAAATCGAATATTCAAGCCATTTTTCCATTTTCTATCCCTGAACATAAAAATATAAAAATCAAGCCGAATTCTCGTTTTTTAATTTTTTGGGAAAAAAGAAGAATAAATATATGAGCCGTTTTCTCATTTTTCTACTTTCAATATTAAATTGAAAAACGAATGAACGCAACATACACGGACCCCTTCCCCCAGTTGATTTTATTTTGGATATTATCATCATCATACATAATGCCAACCTTAAATTTCCTACACTTATTCAAATTTGATTTGAAACAAACAAATTTCAAGATTAATGTGAATTAAGTCTCCTTCCCTGTGGGGAAGGGTTTTATGGCTTTACTTCTATATTTCCTGTCTCAAATTATTTTTAATAATTTTGATTTGATATGTTATGACAACAATTCTAGAAGTTACTTAACCTCTATGCATACGCTCGATTTGAAGTGTATTTAAACCAGTTTGAATGCAATTTAAATCAAGTTCTCGGTCAGCCAGGTTGACCACTAGGAGGAAGTGACCCAAACCCCTTTGTGGCCCAAACGCGCCACTACTGCCTGTCTTCTCCCGGTATCCATCTTACTTTGTTACTTTTAATTATTAATTTTATTAATAATAAAAGTAATAATAATAAATAAAAATAAAAGTAATTTTTTTTTCAGTTTAAATGAGAAAGCTTCCATTCACTGTCCAGCCACTTGTTCACACTGTTCTGTATTTATAGAGAGAATCCACTTTACAAGCTATGATGTTTTGAAAATCATCTCTGCTTGGAGTCCAGCATGCTGGTTCATCTGACCTGCGTCACCAGCACTGACTGAGCGCGAGTCTCGGACTTTCCTGTATCTCTCCGTTAGTGCGGCCCGCAACACGACATCACCAATTTGGCACTGCTGGTTGTGTTCACAGTCAAGGTGTGTGAGGGCGCACATCGGTACAGATATACGGAGGGGCCCGGGACACTGCTGTCAAGTGTTTGGGGACGACAGAGTCCCCACGGTAAATTTGACCACGGTGCGGACTCCAACCAGAGTGACCTCAATTCACCCCAGGCAAACTAGACAAAGGTAGTAAACCCATCCACTTAACCCTCTGGGGTCTGAGCTGTTTTCGGGCTCTTTCGGTGTTTTGGTATGCCCTGACATTTGTGCTTATTTCAGCTACTTAAAACATACCATTTGCCAACATATAAATTTGCTGTATTCAGCACAAACTCTGCTACAATAATATGTGAGCAAAATGGATGTACATGTTTGCATTTTATAGAAAAAAAATAATATGCGTGGTTAGTACGTTTTGGGAAAAAAAATGTCACCGCAATAAGGCCATTTAACACATACTGAATAGTTGAAAACAATACTTTTGAGTTACTATTCTTGTAGGCTAGAACTTTTACTTCAAAATGAAGTGAAAATCATTCTGACCACTCTTTCAGAAAGATCAATATAACGATTTGAATTTCTTACATCAGTTTTTGGGTCATTACTGCTGTATGCGTGGGAGTGTTAATGCCCATGAATATTAATGTGATTTACACCTGGGGAGACTAAAGACACTCCCCCAATGTGCTAATGCCCCATCAAGGTGCTGTGAGGCAGCCTGAACTAAGAATGATTCGATGTATAAAAAGTTAAAAAGAACAGCATTTATTCAAAATAGAAATCTTTCCTAAGAACATAAAGACTTAAAGTCATTCATATCACTTAACACTTCCTTTCAAAAAAAAAAAAACATAAAAAGACCAAACTTGTTTTTTTTTATATAAAAAAAATATATAAAATATTGCTTATATAGTGCTTATATAAATAAAAAAAAGTGCATTCAAAGAATCCTAAAAAAACTATCACAGGTTAAAAAAAATTAAGCAGCATAACTGTTTACATCATTGATTTAAAAAAAATTTATATCAGAATGATTTCTGAAGGCTGATGGTGACGATGTAAACACAACAAAACAAAAGCAAAAAACTGTTAGCACATTATCCAAAGTAAACTGATGGACTATTATGATTATAGATGCACAATGTATCTGTTGATGGACAGATAAACATCTATTGATTGGTAGACTGCGTAACCGCGAGTATCTGTTTATGGCTCATCGACCGCACGCATTTACTGATACACTCAATGAACGGCTGTACCTAATACAAATAAAAATCTCTAGTTAACTAGTAGATCATTCATTTAGTCCGCTCTTAAATAAGAGATCTAGAGCTAAAATGTTTTGTTTTTGAATTCAAGCTGAGCGCTCGTGTCCTGCTATCAGTGTCATGGATACAGTGAGTCTCTTGTGGCGGCGCGCGCACAGAACGTGCTTTTCAATCTATTGCCATTGCGGACACTATTCATTCCGGTGAAATCACAAAATAAAATGCACACAAACGTGTGTCCTATATACGTGTGTGTTTGAAATAGACTGTAACCACTGATGAACATATTCGGTTTTGATGAGAGAAAAAAAATATGCTAGTGGTGGATTCGAACCTGTAACCTCTAACACGCTTGGCAATTGATCTAACCACTAGACCACAGGAGAACTCAAACAAAGCTTGCAGATCAATATATTTCACTAAATCATTACAAACTAAGCAGTTATTTAAAAAGTTTACACGAGCGTATAGGCCTACACGAACGTTGTGAGTTAATATTTACTATAGTCTGAAAATGCATTTGAGCTCTATGATCAGAAAAGGAATTATAAAACACTAAACTTACTCCGAACTTGTATCCTCGGGGTCAATCCGTTCTTCAAAATGCAACCGCTCGTCTGAGTTTCAAATTCCACTGAGGAAAAGGTGAATTATTCCCAGCTGTCCATAATCCTCTGAAGGAGTAACGTTAGCGTGCTTCCATCCCTAAAACGCGATGAACTATCAGTGAATCTCTGATGAAGAATCTTCATGTTGTTATGCAGTGATCGGGGGCGTGCCGCGTGTGGGATGCATATCGCCTATTTACCATGTCAAAAGCGCTGGGGGTGTGGCGGGCTCACCTAATTATATATAATGAAGGGAGAGCGAAAAAACTGTAACTCTCCTTGGTTTCAAACGGATTACATAAACTGGAAATATAAAAAAAAAAAAAAAAATTACTTCATTTGAAAGAAGAGAATCTCAGCTTCATAAAGAGACATCTCTCGTATCTCTGTGACAAGTATTGACAGAGTTAAAGTGAATGTTTCGGACGCGTTTCAGAACGGACCTCAAAGACAGAGAGAAGGGAAAACGCGCATCATGTTTATTTTTCTTTGTTTGACGAAAAGCACAACACTTTGTTTTTATTGTGAGTATCCACAAAAAAAATAGAAACTTAACAGGATCTAATGATGTACAACACTTATATTTAAGATCAAAATTAACAGAGTAATTTGATTCTCTTTTGCACTGATAAGGAAAAAATCCAGCAAAACGCGGGCACGCGGTTTTCGACCCCTAAGGTTTAATATTTGCCACAGAATCTAGAGATTCCCCCGGTCATGGAAGTGTTTGGCTCCCTCCTCCTCTCCGAGGACACAAACCGCAGGCTTAGGCCTCCTCTTCCCCTGTAACACTTCCTGTGTACTCTTAACGCCATTTCATTACAGACCTTTCCATCTTTGAGGGTTGCATGTTACTTCAAACCTTGCTATCTTGCCATTGCTCTTTTCTGTTGTGCTCTGTTCATTGCAGTTCACCTAGAGACAGAACCTATCTGAGACGACAAGGAACGCTGAATAATAATTAGACAACAAGCCCTTAGCATCAACAGGTGACCCCTAAGCTACTGCCCTGTTAAATTTTATTCAGGCCCATGCTGACCTAACCAAATTGTCCCACCTAATGATTTAACTGTCTGCATCAGTTAACCAAAATTTTCATACGCGGCATAGCCCGTATTATAGCTCGTTCAAACGTAGAACAAACTTGCTTTGTCTCTCTGTGTGTGCTGTGTTCCTCTCGCCCACAGTTGAAACCAGTATGTCCGGTCCTACAGTCCCACAACCCGCTGGGACAACCTGGAGACATGGCAGAGATTCACGGCACCTCCATTCCTGCCCAAGGTCGCCAGTGACCCAGAGCTCCAAAGCTAAGAGCAGCGCCGACGTGGACAAGCTGATGGCGCACAAAGCACCCACGACAAAGACCTGCCAGACACGTCCAAAACCTCGCTTGCCAGCTCATCGCACCAGCACGCCTCCGTGAAAGGAGCCGCCTTGCCCTGGAGCACGAAGTTGCAACGCTAAGGATGCAAGCCAAGGACGAAAACGACCCCGAGCTACAGAAGGAAGTGGAAAGACTTCAAACTGCCCTGTCTGATCTTCATCGGCACACAGACCGAAGAGAGCAGTCAGAGTAAAGAACCGGAGAGGAACTCAACGAGAAACTCCGACAAAAGTGAAGCCCCTTTGCAAAGAGCAAGGCCGAACTTAAAGAGACTCGAAAGCCACGGTCTGAAAAAGAAAAAAAAACTCGCAAGAGGTCCGTGCTACCATCCACAAGCTCGTTCAGCAGAGACTGAACTCAAAGAAAGAGACACTAAAGCCAAGTGCCCGTTGCATAAAGCACCTTAAGTGTAATTTTTCCCTTAAGGTCGCCCTTATGTTTCCCTTAAACCTAAGGGTGTTGCAAAAAAATACCCTTAAGTGTTACTTAACGTTTTTTTTAAGTGAAACGTCATAAACACTTAGAATTTTCCTTAAATGCTGTTTTTTCACTTAAGTAATCGTTAAGTGTTGCATAAAACCCCTTAACGGCAATTTCCCTAAGTATAACTTAAGGTTTGGAAATCGTAACCTTAAGAGTAACGCGGACAAAAATAAGACTACATGGCTGAATTTATGGAACCAGCTGAAGATCATAGGGAATAGGGAGAACCAATTTAAACTGTTGGACCAACAAAATTGTTGCAAGAATACCGATTTTGATCGACGCGCAATATTTGACATCGCTATCAAACTAGACGGCTGTCTGTCTGTCATTACACGCGACTCGCATGTAGACTATCACAACGTTAAGTCAGTGCGCGCACGGAGAGTGTGTGGCCGACCCGTGCAGAAAAAAAATCACAGGAGAACGAGCTGATTCTGTGTTTTAATAGGAATCATGACAGAAGAAAACAGGTATGCTATGGAAATATACTCAGCTGTATTTCGCCAGAAGTGCATTCACAAAACCTAAAGCATGAGACGGTGAACAACACAACCTGCCGACACTTTCGGAGCTAACGCGGTGTTGCGTGAGAGCGTCACTGGACTGACACGTGATATTCCGACATGTTAGTGTTTTGCGTATCTATGGCAACAACAGACTTTTATAACGTGAATCCAAGATCGCTGTCGTGAAACACTTAAATGTTTCCCTTACCTAAGATAACCGTTTAAGAGATTATATGCAACACCCTTAAGTTATTCTCTTAGGTAAGGGGAAATCGCCCCTTAAGTATCATACTTAAGGGAAAAACCTAAGGTGCTTTATGCAACCGGGCAAAGGCCTTTGAAACCACTTACACACGGGCCGAGCTGAAATCCATGAACTTACTCAACAGAGACACGATCTCAAAGCCGAACTTGACATTTTTCCACAGAGTTGAAACACTCTTATAGACTACCAGCCGCTGCGGCAGGCCTTCATTAAAGAATTCTCTGATCCAGAATCCGAAAAGACTTTGAAAAACCCCACGATCTACTCTGTCTCTGAACACTACTCAGAGATGCCTCCAGAGGGCGCCCCACAACACCATAACCCTGTTTACGGAGAGTCAAGTCCGTTCCAGGCCACTGGTAAGCCCAAGTCTGAGCACGCATCAGACCAACACAGTGCCGCCACTTCTGAGACAGCCGAAACCCGGAAGTCGCTGAAAGAGCTTCTTCACAAAGACCTTCCAAGGAAGACAAGAGCGACGAGCCCGACATCCTGTACCTGAGCGTAAGACCTACAGGCACACATAACACTGCTTGTCAGCCACAGACAAAGAACACTGCTCGCCAGCCACAGACACAGAGCAGACTGTCACATCACAAAGTGACAGCAGCACACAGCCACCACAGCTGAAAGCTGCACAGCCTGAGCGAAACCGCACAGTTTCCCACAGCTGGGTCCAAAACCCCAAAAGACCAAAAGGGGGTGGGCCCGGAAACTTTACCTACCCATCACCCCAGACAATGAGGTGAGCCTTGAAACCCGGCTCAGACCTCACTTTAATGTCAGCTCAACTCTTTGAAAGACTCAGTGTTAAAGCTAAGAGCGAAGATCGAACTCTTATACCCCACATGTGTGAGCTGAATGTGCAGTCGTACAGCCAAAACGACCTCTGGCTCGAACAGAGAGCTCCCACTTACCTGACAATTGGTCCTTTTGAGGCCTACCCACCCAGTGTACATCTCACAAATGAACACACACCCCTTCCTGATTGGCAAAGACCTGCTAGAATGCTCTAAGCTTTTATTAGACTTCAAACACCTGACCGTCTGGGCCCTCCAGTCACACTGGTCACCAGAGCCTGACTCCAAGGTCAGAGTTCCCAAGAACTCCAGCAGCCATCCAGGGGTACACAGCCTCAGCACCAAGTCAAGGTTCCAGTTCGCTACCCTGCACCTTCCAGCTCGCCAAAGACCACGCAATGCCCACTCAACGATGCGTGACCTAATGCAGAAGGCCTCTAACACAGAAGGCCTCCTCAGTAAGAATTCCTAAAACCCCACTGACTTTGAACTGCAAAACCAGAAGACACTGCACGAACACAGTGCAAGACTCTGCTAAAAGGGCCCCTGATCAGCATAGGACATAGAACTTTTAAAGTAGATGAAAATGTCTGCTCAAAGAGTTGCAAGACCCTGCATTCGTAAAATTAGAATGTTACTGACTTAAAGAAAATCTTGATTGGACGTGTAAGCCTAACCTGCCAACAGACTACGCACGACTCTTTCGAACCAAGCATTTGCTACATGCTGGTTGACATGACACTGCTAAACATTAGTTTCTATGACAATGAAGGTTTACAGAAAACGCTAGCTCCAAATAGGGCATACGTCACTGCGACGTCAGAGTTTAGTAAAACCACCTGAGCTTTAAACTACAGTTAACCTATGGGCGTGCATTTAATCGTTGCGATCCAACTAAAACACAACGTGCAGTACGCATTTTTGATCGCTGGCTTGTCTAAATGCAGATAAACGATTACTGGAATTGACATCTCTACTTTAAGTAAAATAGCCTTAGATTTCCAACTAAAATTAGCATGTTAAGCAGTAAAGCGTAAGTCTGTTTGATGAAGAAACCTCATCTCAGCAGCTTGTAAACTGTACCGATGTTTATTCTGCTTTGCTTAAAAGAAATCCAAATTGTAGTATGACTAAACCTGTGTCTAACAAAGAAAGCTCAGGACAAAGTTATATCTAGGTAGACCTGGGCGACGCTCCCCTTTCTACAAATGTAAAGGCCTTACAAATTATTGTTTGATTGATGTAATTCACCTAAACTTTAGCTGCATCTACAAACAGAGAGCTACCTAGCGATCAAAACTGTTTAATCGCTGAAAAGTCAGCAGTAGTGCACAAGAGGGACGTAACTATATATGCTTAGACAAGCTTTGACTCCCAGCAAATCTATTTCCTTACTCTGTAAACAAATAGAATAAGTTGCTTAAAATAAAGAGAAGAGTTCCATGAGTAAAATTAGCTAATGCCAAAACACATATGCATTTTACTTCATGTAACACCGAGTCCTAGAAAGACTTAAAATAAAGGTGCGCCCTGTTAACCCGTTTAAACATGCATAATTCATGTAAAATGTACAGACAGCCTTTAGGGACCGTTGAATTGTCTGACATGCTCTAGTTTCCATGACAACGACTTGTCACAGGAAGTGCTAACTTGTGATGTCACTTTGTAAACAAACCAGCCTAGGTGGCTACGCTAACCTAGCATCCTTCCAGCTCACGCTAAGCTAAACTAACATAGCATCCAGCTAGCTTACGCTACGCTAAGCTTACCTAGCATCCTTCCAGCTTACGCTAAGCTAAACCAACCTAGCATCCAGCTAGCTTACGCTACGCTAACCTAACCTAACATCCATCCAGCTTAGGCTAAGCTAAATAATAACTTCTACAATTAGCAGTTAGCATAATTTACTTGAGCCCTTAATCACCGCTTGTGTTTACACAGTGCACAGTATTCTAAAATACTTTCCTTAACACCAGTTAGGGTTCCTAATTATTCACATTCCGTGTTTGCAATTCTTCTTAGCTAAAGTTCACCTTCACTAGTTGAGGCATAGCCCTTGCTAACCGTCAAAGGCTAACTTTGAAGATACCCTGTTAATTAAACTTAAGTTGACTACATGTAAACTTTGTAGATAGAGAAGAATTCATATAGCAATAGGAATCTTCATCGGCAGGTGACTAATCCTTTGATGGGACACACACGATGTGGCCTCGAACACGCAACCGTTGTAACCGACTATAAAGTGTTGGCCCAGGCAAATCCAAAGTTTAGTCACTAATGCCACTGATTATTCTCGCCTTCAGATCATTCCCGTTGTTTTGATCACTTTATTTCTTTTTGCTTTTAATTTAAAATTTTTTTCTCTTTTGGCTCTTTAATTTTTTTTTTTTCTTTGACCTTGATAATAATAGCACTCAGCTGTTCCCCTTTACTTTTGGTCATCTAAATGATTTAAAATTTATTTTATTTCCTCTCTTGTTCAAATGTGGTTCCATTTCCCATAGGGCCCAGAAATAAACAGAGACACCTCTATTTGTGATTTTGTTTATTTTCAACAAGTGTACTCGTTTTGTGACCCGGCAACACAAGTAATTTTAACAATTTACTAGGGCACAACTATAGTCCAGAGAATTGATAATAAGCAGAATTTAATAGGAAAGCTGTCCTTTTCCCCCCTATCCTTCACTTCGTCAAGCCGTAGTGAACCACTAGTTAAGTCCAGAAAAATAATTTAGTCATAAGAACCATCTTAAGTCATTTATTTCATCTCGGCTACGCCCTTTCCAGGGCATAATCTCGGAACCACATAACTCTTAGCCCCCTAACCTCCAAAGCTAAGATAAGGTACAAGACACACTTCACTAGCTAGCTACATGTGAAACACCTAGCTTTAGGCTACATACCTAACGAACCAATTAAACCGTGGTTCTAAACTTTTAGGGTCATGCATTAGGCTCTCACCACAAGTATGACAAAAATGTCACAGAGCCCCTGCTTCACCTGACCTTAACCTTCCAGCTTCCCAAAGACTATGACAAAAACAATGGACACTATGAGAAACCACCTCTCATACCCCTCCAACCACCCACAAACGCCGTCTGCACCCACCGACAACCGGTGCCCCAGACCGCCTACGTCCACAAGCACATGCTACATGCATTAGACAACATTCGGCGTTCTGCACCTGATGCCATCACCGCGCCACAGCTTGTTCTGCCACAGTGCAAAAGGGGGGTAATGCCAATGTATGCCCTATGCCCATGACGCACCATGTGCTGCACACCGCAGCACCAGAGACACTTGCAAGACGCCAAAGCAAGTGGCATACCGGCGTCCTCAAAGCGAAAAGACTGTCCTAGCCAACCAAGGACGACACTCGTTGAAATTTTTCCTCCCTTTCTCTCTGTCTCTCTCCCTTTCACTTTTACCAGGATGCTGCTGTGCCTCCAGCCAACCAGAGGGCAGCCGCAATCGGACAGCTCACCAGGTCCGGCACCAAGCATCGTCCTAAGGGAACAACCAGGACCCCTTTTTTGCCGGACCCGCACTCAGAAAGTGTCTGTGCCACCTAATCCTCGCAACGCCTACAGAACGCACTACCCCAGTGTAACGACACAATATAGCTGGGTAAGTGCCGACGGACAGAGGAGGCCCTCACGCACACTGAGGCCGATGTCGAACACATGCTCAACCAACTTGCGAAAATGACTGTCACGCTGGCGGAGCCAGGTGGCCACAACCGCCGCCGCACTGCCGTCAGAACTCTGTTTAACACCTGTATGTCCAGCATGAATGCAGTAAACCTCGCCAACGTGGGACGGCATGCAGCCAAAATTTAGACGGAGATTCCACAGTTAACAGAGCCACTCACAACAGAGTGCATCCCTGCAGACCATCGACAAGACACTAAAGGGAACTGTGGTAACTTTCAACACTCACAGCGTTCTGCCGACCCAGACAGTGAACTCCATGAAACGGCTGTTTACTGCCTTCCAGAATGACTTTGCTCAAACTCAGCTGATAACAGCCATGATGACAAACCTGCTGCAAAGGGGGGTGAACTCCTCCATCGACAGCCATGCCATGGGTAGAATCCCACCGCACCTGATACCCTTAGGCCTCATGCAAACCGTGCTGGCGTCCGCCATCACCACGCCAACTGACTCTTTAAAAATACACCTTGCCTACTTTCATGGGTAGTGCCATCCCACTCTGCATCACCACAAGCAGAGAAAAGGGGACTTTCTCCTGAACTTATCCATCATAGTCAAGCCGAATCCACCGGCCCAAGAACATTGTCCATGTCAGATTGTGAAAGGTAGCACTCACATCAAGATCCGCACGCCATACGTGATTGCCTTGCACGACAGCGCCACTAAGCTGTCCCCAGCTCCGAATCCACACATGTGCACATTGACCAAAGACATTAAATATCTCTGCCCTAACAAATCTTTCCTCAGAAAACAACCCTGACGGAATCTGCGGGCTGCAGATCAGCGGCACAAGCTGCCCTGCTAAAGCCAAGCACTGCACTCAAGTCACTGAGACCCAAGCAGAGATTGTAAGTGACAGGCGGCTCGCTAACACCCCTGTACGCACAGCTGCACTCATTTACGACCGGAAGGACACTGACACCTGTGCGCCTTGCTCAACAAGAGCATGGCATCCAAGTACCAAAAGGTGCCATCCTTCACCATGACGACCCGGCATCGTACCACCTTTCAAGCAAAGAGTTCAAATTAGAACTGGGAGCCCCATCCTCCTTCAAGAACCATGCGTTAACCCTAGCTCCAGAAAGGGAATTGTGGTTTGCAAAAGGGGGATCCCAGCTAACTGACATTGATTCTATCAACACAGCCCTCTGAGTTTTATCTCAACTGCCCGCTTTAACTGCTTCACCTGCTGTCCAATCCTGGACTGCGGCCGATCCTAATCTGGCTACATCTATCAACCACACACTGACACTCGACAGTCATCCAGCACAGGAGGCTCAAGATGCGAACACCTGCAACCAAGCCCGTGGGACCCTCAGGAAGAGGGTACTATGCGGGAGGCTGCGTCGAACTTCATCAAACTGAGTCCTCAGCCTCTGATATCCACCTGCTACGCGACCATCATGATTCACCTGTCATCCGCCCATGGTGATGATTTGTCGTCATATGATGTCCAACACACAGGGACATCATCCGACGAAAAGGGGGACTGTAGCGTATTTGGCTGAATCATCGACTCAAATCCTATAGGCTCCAGAGAGACTCGAGGCCTGGAATGTATATGCCACACACGCACACACAAACACACACATCCCCCACACGTAAGAACCACTACAGACTGGAATGTGGAATGTGCCACGAAGTGAATGCTAAAGAGAAAAGAATCTTCTCTTTGTTTAAAGACATTTAAACAAATATATTCAATGTGTTCTATGTGTGCTTTGTTTGTCATTGTTACAGTGAAATAACAATGACTTTATCATTATGAATTGTTTTACACTTAATGAATTCTACATTCATTTATATATATTCTATTATATTTCCCCTTTAGAAGTGTACGAACAATGTATCTAATCTCATCTAACGATTTGTCTTGACCTATGTGTTGGTCTGTTTCTCGAAAATTGGGATAATGTTTCAAGCCTTGCCAACTAATGTTTAACCAAATCCATTTGTGGCAAGCTTGGAGTCTCTGAGCTCCAATCTTCGCTCCCCAGTTAGCCATTGATATCACATCCTGCTAAAACTTTGTTACACATATGATTATAATAATTATGAATATTCTGCTTTTAATCACCTGATGAAATTAGGGTTTCAAATGCCTTGCTTAAGAGAACAACGGGTCATAAAACCAGAAGTCCCGCCTGTGAGTTTCAACCTCTTGATTGGCCGAGTCAATGGGAAGAGGCTGGACTTCGCCGAGGTGAAAAAGGGTTCTTCCCAGCTCCGCCCTCTCTCTTCCTGATCCTAGTCTTCATCATGTAACGTCGCGCCTCCGGCGAGCTCTTCGCCGATCTTTCATATTGTTTCTAGTTAGTTTGTGTTTTTCAGTCTAGATAAGCCCCCGTGTTTAATTCCAATCGTCGAAATCCCTGCACAGGAGAAGCAAGCGCCGTAACCACGAGACGCGCTGGACCCAGAGACGCACACGCGTTTCTTCACCAGCCATGACGTAACTCCGCGTGATTTCCCCTTTGGGATCTTTATTTCTTTTCTTTAAAGTTAGTTTTATTTTCATATTCGACGCTGTTTACTTCCACGAAGTGAAAAGAACACCGCGTGACATATCTCTTCAGCAAAGCCAGCTAAGGGACATTCAAACGAACGCGCGCTCTCTCTGAAGCAGAGGCACGTCGCACGTGACGCGCCGGGTTGGGAGACACACACCCACGCTTCTTCACAAGCCATGCAAAGAGTACCAAACCTCTGCAAGTATCCGTGTTTGATCACGTTTTTAAGATTTGTTGAAGTCTTGTTGTCTCTCAAAGTTCCGTTTGTCTATGTGAATTTGCTAACTTATTTAGAAAGATCATCGGGTCTTCCTAATCTCACTGCAACCATGCAACTCTCTAAATTTTCCCCTCTCTCTCTCTCTCTCTCTCTTACTCGCTCACGCGGGTAAATTATCCATTGCCCAAACTTTACGCATTTCTCGTTCATTGATGTTTTATTGTATTGTCTATGTCTGTGTTTGTAAATACATATATATATATATATATCCCGTGTAATGTAATAACTATATAAGTAGACATGCCTTTATTAAATACATTATATTGACTGATTGATTCATTCTCTTTGCTCATTCTCAAGTCTCTTAAGTGCCAAAAAGATCTTATGCTACAAGCTTTACGAATTAATTATTTAAATAATTAATATTTTAAAGAGTACTCGTTATAGGGCAGGAAGCCCAATTCTTCTGGCCAGAGAATTGCGTTTCCTGACATCCTATAAAGTAAGATGATATTGGGGAACCATCACAATATTATTCTGACAATTGAGCTTTTTATTTTATTTTTTAAAAAAATTATTTTGCCTGCTTTGTAAGATGTGATCTGTGTAATTAACTGCAATCAACTTGTCGTTAAAATGAAAGGATTCACATGTATACATTCAGGTAAAATGACATTCTCCTTTAGAGGGAGATTTATTAACATGTAAGACTGATCTAATCCAAACATGTATGAATAATTATTAATTACCAATTATTAATTATGATATGCAAATTCCCCATGGATTAGATCCCCAGAATCTTTACAGGGGATTAAGCCTAGTCGTAGACTAAATGTCATTTTAAACCTGAACTTTTTGAAGTAGCTTTCTCACACATGGATTACAATAGTCTCAGACTTGCACTAGTCTAGACTTAAACAATCGGATTTCTAGAAGTAGGATTAGACCTAATGCAGATATAAATGAAGTCTTAAATTAAACCTAGTCAGAAGCAGGTTTAACCTCAGATTAAAAACTTCTTGCCTCAAGGCTCACGTTCACAGTAGCATTTAATTATGTTGAATGGGATAGCACATGTTACTGTAAATGAGACGCGTCCTATAAAATGAGTCTTTGAAAGATTCCTCACCTGAACTGTCCAAATGGACATCATCTGGAATACCTTCCAGGGTGTCACGATTCTATGTGTTTAGTTATCTTTTGAGATCTTGTTTCCCCCTGTCTTCGTGATTTTTGGTTTAGTCCTGTTAAGTTTTCCCGCTCCTCGTTTGTGTTCAGTTTTATCACCTGTGTTCAGTTAATCAGTCCCTCCAGGATTTCGCGATGTCGCGATCGCAACTATTAACGCAACTTCAACAAATCCACGTGAATTAAGTGCGCCTTGCAATTTTGACCAATCACCGCAACTTTTCTGCAACTTTGACCAATCATCGCGCCGCGGTCCCCCGCAAAGCGTCGTCATACGTCAGCAAACTCGCTTGTTTTGTTCAGAAGACGCGCAGCAGATGTGGGCTGCCAAGTGCCAACGTCTCACATTTAGGCTACCTACAAAAATAACAGCCAGTGTTGCCAACTTAGTGCCTTTAGTGACAAAAAAAGCGACTAGAGACAAATCTAGCGACTTTTTGGACAAACCTCAGTAACCAAATGTTGCCAGCACAATCCTGCGAGCGCGAGGTTTGCTTTCTCCCTGCCGTCACATCTCTCTGCGTCCCTGTTCAGTGAACGGCTGATCGGAGCAGCGGCCGACAGACGTGAATGAGCAGTGTTGTTTCCACGGTGACGGACTTATCACTTATCTGCTTCTCCTTTGTTTTATATTTAAAGAATTTTCCATTTTATTTTACTTTCTTTTCTTGTGTTTATCACTTGTAATACTCACTATCACAGTGCATTAGTTTACCCAGTTCCCGAACTCTCTCAATTCAGATAATTTTTTTACACATACAAAAATAGCTACTCGTTATATTGCCTGACAAAAAATAAGGAAACGAGAACGGCTTTATTGGATATTCGGCTATATTATATTATATTATATTATTATATTATATTTTTATATTATATTATTTTATTATATTATATTATAGTATTAAACTTTAGATTTTTCCACCATTTAACTTTTGTGGCTATTCCTAAGAAAACGTCTCGGTTACTGATGTAACCCTCGTTCCCCGAAGGAGGGAACGGGAGACGTGACGTCGACGTGACGACGTTAGGGGATCACTTCAGGGAGCCCTATCAACTTCGAGTGTCTGCAGAACAAGCCAATGAACGTTGGCGTGCGTGAAACGCGTCACGCGCCCCGCCCCGCAGCGCGGGTATAAACAGGAAGCGGACGCACGCACTCATTGTTTTTCGCTGAGGAGCCGAGATAGAGACGGCCGTACAGCGATGGTCAGCAACTGTGGCGGCGGGACGTCACGTCTCCCGTTCCCTCCTTCGGGGAACGAGGGTTACATCAGTAACCGAGACGTTCCCCTTCAGTCGCTCACGTTCGACGTGACGTCGACGTGACGACGTTAGGGGATCCCATGGAAAACGCCATCGGTTGCTGCCACATCCAGCGCCCTACGCAAGACTCTCAGACCCCCAACTGCTGGGGCGGAAGATCTGCGTAGAGGGAGTTCAACTGCTGTTCCATATACCACACCGTGAAACAATATGGACTGGCCAGAGGGCAGTGCGACATATGGAATGTCACTGGGGTGGCTCCAGCCTGAGAAGGGGGAGGCTACACCAGACAGTGACGGCAGAGCGGACTCTGCCAAGGGAAAGACACGGGCTCACCGCAGGGAGCTGGTCGTGGAAGAATACTCATATGGGATCGCCGCAGGAATCACCACATATGGAACCCAGCCTAGCACAAGTTACACAGGCATACGAGCACTAGGCCTGGCGTCGGACGCTCCGCAACGTCCGACTGCCGGAGGGGTGCGGAGGAACTCACAGGGTTCGCCAGAGTGGGGAACTCGACTGGAGCAAAAAAGAGCACGTATCCGCTCCATGTGGAGGGGAGTGGCGCAGCAAGCCGACACAAGAGCGGAAACTTCGGTGTTACCGGCTGGTTGAAGCGAGCACACAGGAAGAAACCGGCTCAACACGTAGGCTATAAAGTCTAGCGAACGTGTTAGGTGTTGCCCAACCTCTCAGCTCTACAGATATCTGTCAGCGAGGCGCCGTGTGCCAGCGCCCAAGAAGAAGCGACACCCCTAGTGGAGTGGGCTCTCAACCCGGGCGGGCAAGGCACGCCTTGGGCTTCGTAAGCCAAGGCGATGGCATCCACTATCCAGTGGGCCATCCTCTGCTTGGAGACAGCCTTTCCCTTCTGCTGGCCTCCGTAACAGAAGAAGAGCTGATCTGAGGTCCTGAGGCTTTGCGTTCTGTCCACGTACAGACGCAGAGCGCGGACGGGACAGAGAAAAGCCAGGGCTGGGTCTGCCTCCTCCGAAGGCAGCGGACGGGCCCGGAAGGGAGTGGTAGGAACCTTGGGCACGTATTCGGGCCGGGGTCTCAGGATCACGTGAGAGTTAGCCGGGCCGAATTCCAGGCACGATTCGTCGACCGAAAATGCATGCAGGTCCCCTACCCTCTTGATGGAGGCCAATGCAACCAGGAGTACTGTTTTACAGGACAGAATTTTTAACTCAGCTGACTGCAAGGCTCAAAGGTGGTCTCTGAAGTGCCGAAAGGACCAGAGACAAACCCCAAGAGGGTATAGAGAGTGGGCGAGGAGGATATAGTCTCCTTGCTCCCCTCAGGAATCTGACGATCAGGTCGTGCTTTCCCAACGACTTACCTTCAACTGCATGGTGATGTGCGGCAATGGCGGCAACATACACTTTAAGGGTGGAGGGAGACAGCCTTCGCTCCAACCCGTCCTGCAGGAAGGAAAGCACGGTTCTGACCGAGCAAGTTCGGGGGTTCTCCTCGTGAGAAGAACACCATTCAACGAATAGGTTCCACTTCAACGCATAGAGGCGCCTCGTAGAGGGGGCTCTAGCTGAAGTGATGGTGACAACTACCGCTGGGGGTAGGTCACCTAGAACCTCCGCGTCCCGTCCAGGGACCAGACATGGAGTTTCCAGAGGTCTGGACGCAGGTGCCACAGGGTGCCCCGTCTCTGAGAGAGCAGGTCCTCTCTCAGAGGAATGGGCCAGGGAGGGGCTGTCGCGAGGAGCACAAGTTCGGGGAACCAGGTCCGGTTGGGCCAATACGGTGCAACTAACAAGACCTGCTCCTCGTCCTCCCTGACTTTGCACAAGGTCTGTGCAAGAAGGCTCACTGGGGGAAACGCATACTTGCGTAGGCCCGGGGGCCAGCTGTGTGCCAGAGCATCCGTGCCGAGGGTCCCCTCGGTCAGGAAATAGAACAACTGACAGTGAGACGTGTCCGGGGCGGCAAACAGATCTACCTGTGCGGTCCCGAAGCGCCTGAATCAGCTGGACCACCTGGGGATGGAGTCGCCACTCTCCCGGTAGCACCTGCTGCCGTGAGAACTCGTCGGCTGCACGGTTGAGCAGGCCAGGAATATAATGGCACGAAGCGACCTCAGATGCTTCTGACTCCCAAGGAGGAGATGGCGGGCGAGTTGTGACATGCGACGGGAGCGTAAACCACCCTGACGGTTGATGTACGCAACGGTCGCAGTGCTGTCCGTACGGACCAGCACATGCTTGCGCTGTAGCGGCATTTTGAAGCGGCTCAATGCAAGATGTACTGCTAACAACTCGAGGCAGTTGATGTGCCAATGCAGTTGAGGCCCCCACAGACCTGAAGCTGCATGCCCGTTGTAGGTGGCCTCCGAGCCGGTGGCAGAGGCATCCGTGGAGACCACAGAATGCCTGGACACTTGTTCTAAGGGAACATCTGCCCGCAGGAACAAAGGGTCCAACACAAGCTGAGAGTTTGGCGACAGTGCGGAGTCACTTGGACCCGGCACGAGCCGCTCTGCCACGCCCATCTCAGGACTCGACCGTGGAGCCAGTGTTGGAGCGGCCTCATATGAAGCAATCCGAGCGGCGTACCGCGGCTGCAGATGCCATATGCCCCAGGAGCCTCTGAAACAGTTTCAGTGGAGCCGCTGTTCTGCGTCTGAGCGTGCTCACGCAGTTCAACACTGACTGGACGCGGGCCTTGGTGAGGCGCGCTGTCATGTTGATCGAGTCCAACTCCACACTGGGAAAAGAGATCCTCTGCCCGGGGGTGAGTTTGCTCTTTTCCCAGTTGACCCGAAGCCCTACGGCTGAGGTGACTGAGCACCATGTCCCTGTGTTCGCACAACTGCTCTCTCGACTGGGCGAGAATAAGCCAGTTGTGACAGGGCCAGCCCGAAGGGTAAGACTTTGTACTGATATGCCCGTCCCTCGAACGCAAAGCGAAGAAACGGTCTGTGTCAAGGGAGAATCGAGACATGAAAGTACGCGTCCTTCAGGTCGATCGCTGCAACCCAATCTTGGGGACGGATGCATTTGTAAATGCGTTTCTGCGTAAGCATCTTGAACTGTCTGAGCGTCTGTTGAAGGGACCGGTTCAAGACACGCAGGTCCAAGATTGGCCGTAACCCACCGCCTTTCTTGGGTACAATGAAGTACGGGCTGTAGAGGCCGGTCTTCATATCGGCTGGAGGGACCGGCTCGATCGCGTCCTTCGCCAGTAGGACTGCGATCTCTGCCCTGAGCACAGGGGCACTGTCCGCCAGAACACGGGTGAACAGAACGCCCCTGAATACACTGAACTGAATCGCATAGCCGAGTCTGACAGTACGGATGAGCCAGCGAGACGGGCTGGGAAGCGCTAGCCAGGCTCCCAGACACCGCGCAAGCGGAATCAACGGCACCAGAGACATACCCGGGGTGGGGCAGCGCGGCGGAATGCAGGGACCCGACTCGGACGGCATAGCGGCCCGGAGTGGGGTCTGAGTGTGTGGTGCAACACGTACCTGCTTCCGTCGAATGGCAGAGTGAGTGTGCGGAAGCGTCAGTGCGTCCAGAACACAGCCACTGCTGCTCGCTGGTGAAGAAGAGGGGCTCGAGGGTGACAAGGCATAGCGTCGTCGACCGCCAAGCGCGCCCTCTTGGGACCCAGAGGTTTCAGAATTGCTCTTTAGTTGAAAATGAGGGTACCAGTGGCCCGTGGGTCAGTGGCGGAACAGAAAAGGAAACAAAGATTCTCCACCCGGCCCTCCACCGGGGGAAGGAGCGGTGCCTTCACCACCTCCTGAAGAGCAACTTGATTCACTCTGGGTCGCCCGTCTCAGGGTCGTTAGAACCTGCGCTTGCCTCCTGGTTTGGCAGCGGGCTGGACGGGCATGGTCAACTTCCTGCGGCCTGCCCCACGCCGAGGCCTGGATGGTGGCTGCTGCTGCTAAGGCTTAGCGGGGGCGGAGGACGCCGCAGGAGGTCGACCTCGGCGACGAGCGGACGGAGGAGCTGCGGCCGGCGGACGGAGGGAGCAGCAGCGGTCCGCAGGGGCAGGATGTGTCAGATGGCCTCCGTCTGCTTCTGGGCGGCTGAGAACTGTTGGGCGAAGCTCTCGACCGCGTCGCCGAATAACCCAACCTGGGAAGAGGGCATCCAGGAACCGACATTTATCGGTGTCCCTCATATCCGCAAGGTTGAGCCAGAGGTGGCGCTCCTGGACCACCAAGGTGGACATCGCCTGACCGACTGAACGTGCAGTTTCCTTCGTCGCTCGGAGAGCGAGGTTGGTTGCCACACGGAGCTCCCGGAGGAGCTCTGGGTCAGAACCACCCTCGTTCATGTCAATGAGCGCCTGGGCCTGATGGACCTGTAGAAGCGCTATGGCATGGAGGGCAGAAGCAGCCTGTCCACAGGCTCTGCAGCCTTGGACGGGAGGCGTGGATTGCCCCGCCAGGAGGAAGCGGACGCCGGACACAATTGCATCGAGACGGCACGCTCCACCGGGGGAACATCCACATACCCCTTAGCCGCCCCGCCGTCGAGGGTGGTGAGGAGGGAGGAGCCACTAGGACAGCTTCTGGCACTATACGGCGCCTTCCACGTCCTAGTAAGCTCCTAATGCACTTCCGGAAAGAATGGCACTGGGGCGGAGCGCTGAGAACCAGCACGGCCCGCCCCGAGATACCAATCGTCCAACCGAGAAGGCTCGGGACGTGGTGGAGGGTTCCACACAAGCCCGACCCTCTCGGCGGCCCGGGAAAGCATAGCCGCCCATTCTGGATCTGACTCGGGCAACGCCACACTCCCAGAGAGGGGTAACGCAGCCGAATCCTCATCTCCAGAGGACTGAGCTCCCCCTCCGATGCTGCGATCGACATCTGATCGTCAGGTGGGGCCCCAAAGGACACGGCTGGCCGACAACGAGAGGGGCCAGTGCGTTCGTTTGGGGGCTCCAACGGCGGCAGCGCTTGAGAGGCGTGAGGGGCCCACGGAGATTGCCTCGAAGGGGGAAGCCCTCACGGTAATCCTCAGATCACCCTGACCATGCGCAAAAGTAGGTCCATTCTGAGGTCCAGAATAAACACTAGATCTGGGCATAGGCGAGGGGACTGCACCTCCCTTGAGGTAAGCGAGTCTTGATCTAAGCGCTGCCATAGTCATATTCCCGCAATGAGAACATGAACTATTCACAAAAGCTGCTTCAGCGTGCTGAATGCCCAAACACGAGAGGCAACAATTGTGGCCGTCTGCTGGCGCCAGGGAACAACCGCACCCAGAAACGCACAAGCGGAATGTCATCCTGAAAAGGACGCAGCGTCACGCTTGTGTTGCTCTTTTAGTTGAAAACAAAAAATATAAAGAGAAAAAATAACTCTCTCAGTGCTGAAGCACCCAGGGATAGCCGCGGTGTAATCGGGGTAACACATCACGAGAGGAACGCCCACCGAGACCGACACATACAGACACACACACACACAAGCAATGCTGTGAAAACAGCAGTTGTGAGCTGTAATGCTCGCGGCCACCGCTGATCGCGCCGTCACACCAGCACTGGAACAGAGTATTCTCTTTGAAGTCTTCAACGATCGATGCAGCAGTCTGCAGAAACTCAGAGTCAAAACGAAAGCTCGGCTCCGAAGCGAAAGACAATGAGTGCGTGCGTCCGCTTCCTGTTTATACCCGCGCTGCGGGGCGGGGCGCGTGACGCGTTTCACGCACGCCAACGTTCATTGGCTTGTTCTGTAGACACTCGAAGTTGATAGGGCTCCCTGAAGTGATCCCCTAACGTCGTCACGTCGACGTCACGTCGAACGTGAGCGACTGAAGGGGAACTGTATTTTCCACTTTATTATATTGGCATCTTTCAACATAAATGCTGCTTAATGTTTGTGAGGTTCTGCACATTTACATTTTTGCAGGTGCAGATCTTGTTTAAAAAAGTTTAGTTTGTTAGATTTTGCTGTCTTTAAATCGTTTGTTTTGCCTTTTTATAAGGTTACTAAAGGTTAGTTAGTGGGTTTGTTCTCATTAACGTGTTACAAAGTGAGCACGTTTGTCTCTGAAGTAAATTCTGGACTACAATAGACCAGATGGTGAACAGTGTTTTCTGTGGGACATAATAAGTCCCTTCGGGGTGGAATTTGGGCTTTTTCACTTAGTAAACCTGCACACAAAAAAAGATATATAATACAATAAAGGAAGGGGAAAAGCCAAAAAGCATAATATAAGCACTTTAAGTAAAAATCTATCTACATTTGCAGTTTTAACCTAAAACAAATGCAGAAGAACATCGCAACTTTCATCACAACTTTTTGGAAAAGCGGCCGCAACATCAGGCATTTTAGGCCGCAACAATCACAAAAAAGGCCCGCGAAATCCTGGAGGGACTGAGTTAATTATCTTGTTTGGTTCAGTTCATTTAAGCCCTGTGTTTTCCCTCAGTGTTTGTCGATCGTCGTCAATGTATGGTTGTGTGTTAACCCTGAAGTCCTGGAGTTCTGTTCTTTTGTTCTCGTTTGTTTTTGGATGTTTTAAGTTTGTTTAATAAATCTATTATATTGAAGCCCCTGTCCTCGTCTTCAGCTACCTGCAGCAACCCTGACACAGGGGTTGCTGACTTTTTAAAATAATCCCAGCCAACAATTCCCCCAACTCTGTGTCTGGTGGAACTGGGAGTCCCCCACCTGTCTTGAAACGCTCTTGACGCGTAGCAGCAGTTGTTTTTTTCAGGTTTATTTTTATGTTTTTCCACAGGACCTTTACAAGATAATATATACTCTGAAGTAGGAGTTCTATATAATATTGTTTTCTTTTTACATTTCATTAATGAAAGCATTTATAATTGACTGATTTGTAAGAATGGGGCAACGATAAATCTTACCTGATCTTGTTAGAGTGTCCGTTTGGTTACTTTTTCATTTGAGTTGAATTCATTCAATATGGATATTCATGCCTTCTTGTTTTCATCATGCTGTTTGTTTTCAATTACAGGATAGTTTGATACAATTTGTTTAAAAAGGGTCTTCTCAAATTCACTGAAGTTTTTTGAGCATTTTCTTCAGCCTTTATCCATTTTTTGGTTAAGTGTAGTGATTCCTGTTCCACACACTCCTTAAGACTAATGAATTACAAGTATTCCATACCAGGTTTTTATAGCAACCTCTCCTTAGCCACATGTGCATGCCATTAATCTAATCGGGTTTCCAAAAGATGTTCTCACTTGTCCTTGATTACCTTAATCTGAGACTCTGTAGTCTAGAGCTGCGTTCCAGTCCACTTTTAGACACGTACTTGCGCACTTCCCTAAGCACTTCCCCTCGGGGGAATCCCTGCCGCCATTTTGAATTGCGTTCCACTTCGTGAAGTGGACGAGGGAAGTTTATATGGACAGACACTTGTTCCCTCGATTTAGACCGAGGGAGCGAGTCTACTTCATATGTACACTTCAGGCACCATATGACCCACAATGCAGTATGATTGTGACGTCACCACAGATCTCGTCTAATCACAACCACAAGAAACAACTCTATGATCTATTAATTATATTTTTTTAATGTAAAACAACCCAAACACACCTATATACATTTGAATGCTGCATTAAACAAATTCTTAAAGTGAACATTTTTTAAAATAATAAATCAACTCCATAGCTGATTCCAAGTGATTGTCACGGGGTGACAAATTTCATTGAATTTTTCTGGACGGAACTAATGTTCTCTGGGTTTTGCCTCCCGCCGGACCCATAACAAAGGGACACCGGGCTGGTTCCGGGATAGCGCGAGCATTCTCCGACACTGGGGTGATTAGCCAAAGATCGCTAACAGCTGGAGATGGGAGAAGCAAGCCTTGCGATTGGGACTCGGGAAGATAAAAGGAGAAAGCATGGATCAAACAGTGCGTTGGTTTTCCTTGGGATCGGTGTTTGTTGGAGGAAGAGTGAGTTGTGGTGAAGATGTGGGGCTGTTAAACGGGCATGGCGTGGTGAATGGAGAGACACACAGGCGGATTCAATGGGAAGGAGGTAGCCACGGGACGGAGGAACGTTTGTGAGAGATAGTGAGTAACCTAATTGAACTTTCATCTCCCTCTCTTGCGACAGTGGGACTGTTGATGTAGAAGCCGGGCCAGGAGATGGGTAACGGCCTTATACCTGTGTAATTTTCCACTGAGTGCCGTGTTGAGATGAAGTGATGTGATGCACTGTCTGCTGTTTGAAGTGAGCACCTAAACCCGCTGGATGTCCATGTCTTGCCCTAGTTTCTATCTCCTCCCGACTGTACAAAGAGAGGCTAACATTGTTGTGTCCCACAGATTTTCGAGTGTGTTTATTCTGGCAGCCACTGGGAAGAGAGAATATGTATTTGCATGCCTGCCTGTCTGCTTCACAGTGAGACTTCCTCTGCTGTAAACTGTGTCTGCGACTCCACCAGAGAAGAGGTGTACGTACCCGCATACTCACCAGTCTGCCTGTGGTTTTCAATCTTAAACCTCCAGCCGTAAGCCCCTCTGTTTGCCACTTTGAAGAGAGTTATGTATGTGCATGCTTGCCTGTCTGCTTTGCAGTGAAACTTCCTCTGCTGTAAGCTCCGTGTCTGTGACTTTACCAGAGAAGAGGCATACGTACCCGCATACTCACTTGTCTGCTTTGCAGTGAGACTTCCTCTGCTGTAAACTGTGTCTGCGACTCCACCAGAGAAGAGGTGTACGTACCCGCATACTCACCAGTCTGCCTGTGGTTTTCAATCTTAAACCTCCAGCCGTAAGCCCCTCTGTTTGCCACTTTGAAGAGAGTTATGTATGTGCATGCTTGCCTGTCTGCTTTGCAGTGAAACTTCCTCTGCTGTAAGCTCCGTGTCTGTGACTTTACCAGAGAAGAGGCATACGTACCCGCATACTCACTTGTCTGCTTTGCAGTGAAACTTCCTCTGCTGTAAACTGTGTCTGCGACTCCACCAGAGAAGAGGTGTATGTACCCGCATACTCACCAGTCTGCCTGTGGTTTTTCAACCTCAAACCTCCAGCCGTAAGCCCCTCTGTTTGCCACTTTGAAGAGAGTTATGTATGCGCATGCTTGCCTGTCTGTTTTGCAGTGAAACTTCCTCTGCTGTAAGCTCCGTGTCTGTGACTTTACCAGAGAGGAGGCATACGTACCCACATACTCACCTGTCTGCTTTGCAGTGAAACCTCCTCTGCTGTAAACTCTGTGTCTGTGACTCCACCAGAGAAGAGGCATACGTACCCGCATACTCACCTGTCTGCTTTGCAGTGAAACCTCCTCTGCTGTAAACTCTGTGTCTGTGACTCCACCAGAGAAGAGGCGTACGTACCCGCATACTCACCTGTCTGCTTTGCAGTGAAACTTCCTCTGCTGTAAACTGTGTCTGTGACTCCACCAGAGAAGAGTGTACGTACCCGCATACTCACCAGTCTGCCTGTGGTTTTCAACCCCAAACCTCCAGCCTGAAACCTCCTCTGCTGTAAACTCTGTGTCTGTGACTCCACCAGAGAAGAGGCGTACGTACCCGCATACTCACCAGTCTGCTTGAAGTCTTCAACCTCAAACCTCCAGCCAGAAGAGGCGTACGTACCCGCATACTCACCTGTCTGCTTCGCCGTGAAACTTCCTCTGCTGTAAACTCTGTGTCTGTGACTCCACCAGAGAAGAGTGTACGTACCCGCATACTCACCTGTCTGCTCTGCAGTAAAACCTCCTCTGCTATAAACTCCGTGTCTGTGACTTCGCCAGAGAAGAGGCGTACGTACCCGCATACTCATCTGTCTGCTCTGCAGTAAAACCTCCTCTGCTATAAACTCCGTGCCTGTGACTTCGCCAGAGAAGAGGCGTACGTACCCGCATACTCACCTGTCTGCTTGCAGTAGAGCCTCCTCTGCTGTAAACTCCGTGTCTGTGACTCCACCAGAGAAGAGACGTACGGACCCGCATACGCACCAGTCTGCTTGTGGTGAAGTTCCCAGCCTCAAACTTCCAGTCCGAGGTTCGACCAGGTTCCCGACCACCAGTTTGCACTCCTAAACGATTCTTTTAACTTTTAATAAAAACTTGATTTTAATTGACCCCCATTTGTCTGTCCTCCTTGCTCTGTCCTCCGTCCGACTCCCCAAGGGTGGTCCGGGTCTCAGGGGCGGGTGTAGGTCAGGTTGGCCCGCCCCGACCTGTGACATAAATTTGGCGCAGTCGGCAGGGTTCCACCTTGGGTTGAGTAGACGGGGGCGGAGTAATGGCAGACGAAGAGGTACCAGTGGGTCATCCCAATGTCATGCCCATCTTCATGGGAGCCCCGTGGGCTCAAAAGTATGGGGGACCAGGGTCTGAACTTAGTCTATCGGCATGGAAGACTCAAGTGGAGTACTTGGCGGGCCTTCAAGGGTTAAACGCTGCACAACGGACCCAGTTTATTCTAAATTCGCTGGACGGCGAAGCAAGGAGAGAGGTACAGGCGGCGCCAGACGCAACTCGAGCCACAGCCCAGGCTATCCTTGACTTCCTAACGGGTCTGTACGGCGCGACTCCACTCCTGCGGCTGTTCTTCGGACGCAATTCTTCAATTGTAGACAGGGTACCCGACAGACTATACGTGCTTTTGCTCTGCAATTGCGAGAACACTTGTCCCGGCTGGAAAGGAGGCAGGACCATGGGCTTGGAGAAGGGGAGGCGCTCTTAAAGGACCAGTTTCTTCTGGGGTTGCGGGATGGGCCAATACGTCAGAGCCTTCGGATACAACTTCGGCGCAATTCAGCTCTGACGTTTGATGAGCTACGTCAGGAAGCTCTGGCCCTTGAACAGGATTATGCTGACTCCTCGGACCCCTCCCACTGTATGGCCACCAGTGCTGCCAGTTGTCCTCCACCTCCTGCCCCACCCGACTGGAAACAGGCCCTAAGAGAAGAATTGAGGAGAGACGTCCGTGAACAGATGGCAGAACTGTCTAAAACTTTCTTAGAGGAATTACGCCGAGAACATTTCCGACCCTTGCCACCTACACGAGAACGAGCCTCCTCCGAAGGTAGTCGACTCCCAGAGCAACGTCCGCCCCGGTCCTCCGCCCCCCGGTTTCAGTGGGACGAACAAGGTCGTCCCATTTGCAATGGCTGTGGCGAACCAGGTCATTACGTCCGGCAATGCAGGGCACGCCGGGGATCGCAGGGGGGTTTTTAGAGTCTCCGGCCACTGTGGGTCAAGTGGTCGGGACCCCCCTAATTGACCCCTCTCCATTGTCAGCTAGGAATTGTCTAGTCGGGCGTTGCCCTCTTGTGGTGGCTCAAGTCAATGGGACCGAAATCCAATGCCTCCTGGATACCGGGTCCCAGGTCACCTTGTTCTCCGAAAGCCTGTCTCGGGAGTTATTCGGGATCCAGGGACATTCGGCCACAGATGTCCCCTGGTTAACCCTGCGTGGGGCAAATGGCCTGGAGATTCCGTATGTGGGCTATCTGGTCACGGACCTGGAGGTTCAGGGGACCCTTGTGCCTCAGAAGGGGGTTGTGATTGTGCAGGATACATGTCTGGGAGCTCACCGTGCCCTACTGGGAATGAACGTCATCATGGAATGCTGGGAGGAGTTGTTTAAAGCGAGACCCATGCCGTCGGCCTCGAGAGGGGAAAAACAGGAATGGGATCGGATCAGGGCCGATTGTCGCCGAGTCCGCATGGCCGATGCCCAGCGGGATCGAGAGAGCGTGGGAAGAGTGGGGTGTCGCTACGCACTGTCGGTCCCGGCTCAGAGCGAGGCCATTATCTGGGCCCGTATCCCTGGTCAGCTTCATGGGTCCTCGGAGTGGGTCCTGGTTGAGCCTCATTCTGACTGTCAGACCGTGGAGGTGGCCCGGGGATTGGCGTCCGTTCACCGGGGTCGGGTTGCCGTAAGACTAAGAAACACCAATCCCTATGCTGTGGCCCTTCATCGCCACCAACGTCTAGCGCGAGTCACCCCGGTGAGCCCCGAGCAGGTCCATGAGGAAGGAGAGTTTCAGTTCTGTCAGGTGGGCCCGACGGTGGTGGAGGTGGCCTTGACGCAGGCTGAGACTCCTGCAGGCGGACAGGAAGAAACATTTCCGGCCCACCTGGCGGGAGAGTCCTTACGAGGCGACGGGCTGGAAGAAGGGCAGGCAAAGCAACTCCGGGACTTCCTGGTGAGATGGAAGCATCTTTTCTCTGCACATGATGAGGACTATGGGCGGACAGACATTGTAAAGCATCGGATTCCCACTGGGGATGCGCCTCCGAGCCGGGAACGCTACCGCCCCGTACCTCCGACTCTGTATGCTGAGGTTCGTACCCTCCTTCGAGGGATGCTGGAAAAGGGAGTTATTCGGGAGAGCAGCAGCCCATGGGCAGCACCGATAGTCCTCGTTCGCAAGAAGACTGGGGCGTGGCGATTCTGCGTCGATTATCGGAGGCTGAACCAAGTTACCAAACGAGACGCCTTCCCGCTGCCGCGGGTCGAGGACTCCTTGACTAGTCTTACTCGGGCCGCCTGGTATTCCACCCTAGATCTGGCTAGTGGTTACTGGCAAGTCCAAGTGGAGGAAGGAGACCGGGAGAAGACCGCCTTTACCACCCCTTTTGGCCTCTTTGAGTGGGAACGTATGCCGTTTGGGTTGTGTAACGCTCCCGCGACCTTCCAACGTCTCATGCAGCGCTGCTTGGGAGCCCAGCTTATGGACACCACGCTTGTCTATTTAGACGACGTTATTGTATACTCTCCCGACTTTGAGTCTCAGCTTCAGCACCTGGAGCAAGTCTTCCGATCCCTAGAACGTTATGGACTAAAGCTACAGCCAGATAAGTGCCAGTTGCTCAAGAAGGAGGTAAAATTCCTGGGCCATCGAGTCAGTGCGGCGGGGATTGCAGTGGATCCCGAAAAGGTGTCTGCCGTCCAGGAGTGGGCCACGCCAAGAACGGTGAGGCAAGTGAGATCATTCCTGGGATTCGTGGGATACTACCGGCGGTTCATTAAGGACTTCGCCAAGATCGCTAAACCCTTGAACCAGCTGCTTGGAGGCTCGGGACGGACCCGGGGCAGGGGGTCCCCTGCCATCTCGTGGAATCCCCCCTGTGAGCTGGCCTTCCAGCAATTAAAACAAGAGCTGATCCAAGCTCCGATCTTGGCTTACGCCGACTTTTCTCAGCCCTTTACGCTCTATACGGATGCTAGCAATCTGGGATTGGGGGCCGTACTAGCTCAGAGTCAACAGGGAGAAGAGAGGGTTATCGCCTATGCGAGCAGGAGTCTGCACCCAGCTGAACGTAACGATGCTAACTATAGCTCCTTCAAGCTGGAGCTCCTCGCCATGAAGTGGGCCGTTAGCGAGAAGTTCAAGGATTATCTGTGGGGAGCGAAGGTAGTTGTAGTTACGGATAACAACCCGCTGGTCCATCTCCAAACTGCAAAATTGGGGGCGGTCGAGCAGCGATGGGTGGCGCAGCTGGCCAACTACGATTACCATCTGCAGTATCGGCCAGGGAAGGAGCACACCAATGCCGACGTCCTGTCTCGGCTCCCTGAGGGTAGACCCCTCTGTTTGCCACCCAATGTAGTATCGGAGGAGGAACTTATGGTGGGGATCATAGAGGCCCCTGGGCTTCGAGGGGAAGTGGTTCCCTCGAGTTGGGGTTGGGACCCCCTACGGTGGAGGGACCGGCAGGCGGGGGACCCAGCTCTGGCCCAGATGCAAGATTGGCTGCAGCGAGGGACTTGGCCAGAGAGGGTAGAGCGACGTAAACAACCTTGGGGGATGCAGCAACTCCTGCGACAGGGGAAGAGACTCTTCCTCAAAGAGGGAGTCGTCTGTCGAACGTTACTCGACCCAGCCCTGGGAGAAGAGGTCTGTCAAATAGTTGTGCCTAGAGATCAATCCCAAGCTCTCCTCCGAGCATATCACGACCACATGGGACATCAAGGGCAGGAGAGGACGATCTCATTGGTACGGAGACACTTCTACTGGCCAGGGATGGAGAAGGCAGTTAAGGTGTTCGTCTCGCAGTGCCCACGTTGCATTCTCTTTAAGTCCCGGAGAGAGGTTCGAGCCCCACTGGCCCCCATTCAAGCTAGAGCCCCATTACATATGGTGGCGATGGACTACCTGACGTTGGGTCGACCTACTGACCTCATTCAGAATATCCTCGTGGTAACGGATCTTTTCACAAAGTTTGCGTGGGCTATCCCCACTAGAGACCAGACCGCAGTCACCACTGCCAACGCCCTCTGGAAGTATGTGTTCCAGCCCTTTGGATGTCCAGAGGTCCTTCACTCAGATCAGGGTCCAAACTTCGAGTCCCGGGTCATCAGGGAGCTGTGCCAACTGTACGGGTGTAAGAAGACCCACACTACGCCGTATCACCCCCAAGGGAACGGAGGGTGCGAACGATTCAATCAGACCCTGTTGGGCCTATTAGGGACGTTGGAGGCAGAGCAACAGGGGAATTGGGTGGTAAATCTCCCGGCCGTAATTCAAGCTTATAATAACAGCGTGCATAGCACTACTGGATATGCACCAACATACCTGATGTTCGGACGGCACGTACGGTTGCCCACGGACTTGCTGTTGGGATCCAGCCCGGCCGAGGAGGGAACCAGCCTAACGGAATGGGTGAGCAACCATCACCAGCGCCTCCACTTCGCTTATGAACAGGTCTCTGCTCGAATCGAACGAGCTGCCCAGAAGAACAAACGACTATATGATCGAACGGCTCGTGAAGCTCCCCTGCTGCCGGGAGACAGGGTTCTGGTCAAAGACAATCGGCGCCAGGGGAAAGGGAAGTTGAGTGACCGTTGGGAGTCTCGGCCTTATGTAGTCCAACGACAACCCCGCCCTGACCAGCCCGTGTATGTCCTTCGCCCCGAAGGGGACTCCGGCCCAGAACGGATATTGCATCGGAATTTGATCCGTCCTTGCCCCAACTACCCAAGGCTTGTAGACACTACCTCCCCCACTGAAGAGAGAGTCCATCAGACCCCAATGATAGGATGGGCTGTGGTCCCAAGGGGACCGGCCGTTGCACCTGAGCCAGCGAATGTTCCCTCACCCCCAAGACGTCCCCAGCGGAATAACCGAGGTCAGCCTCCGGTACGGTACGGCGACTGGGTAGAGGCACCGCGTTCTAGGGACTAGAACGGTTTGGTGGGGGGGTATGTCACGGGGTGACAAATTTCATTGAATTTTTCTGGACGGAACTAATGTTCTCTGGGTTTTGCCTCCCGCCGGACCCATAACAAAGGGACACCGGGCTGGTTCCGGGATAGCGCGAGCATTCTCCGACACTGGGGTGATTAGCCAAAGATCGCTAACAGCTGGAGATGGGAGAAGCAAGCCTTGCGATTGGGACTCGGGAAGATAAAAGGAGAAAGCATGGATCAAACAGTGCGTTGGTTTTCCTTGGGATCGGTGTTTGTTGGAGGAAGAGTGAGTTGTGGTGAAGATGTGGGGCTGTTAAACGGGCATGGCGTGGTGAATGGAGAGACACACAGGCGGATTCAATGGGAAGGAGGTAGCCACGGGACGGAGGAACGTTTGTGAGAGATAGTGAGTAACCTAATTGAACTTTCATCTCCCTCTCTTGCGACAGTGGGACTGTTGATGTAGAAGCCGGGCCAGGAGATGGGTAACGGCCTTATACCTGTGTAATTTTCCACTGAGTGCCGTGTTGAGATGAAGTGATGTGATGCACTGTCTGCTGTTTGAAGTGAGCACCTAAACCCGCTGGATGTCCATGTCTTGCCCTAGTTTCTATCTCCTCCCGACTGTACAAAGAGAGGCTAACATTGTTGTGTCCCACAGATTTTCGAGTGTGTTTATTCTGGCAGCCACTGGGAAGAGAGAATACGTATTTGCATGCCTGCCTGTCTGCTTCACAGTGAGACTTCCTCTGCTGTAAACTGTGTCTGCGACTCCACCAGAGAAGAGGTGTACGTACCCGCATACTCACCAGTCTGCCTGTGGTTTTCAATCTTAAACCTCCAGCCGTAAGCCCCTCTGTTTGCCACTTTGAAGAGAGTTATGTATGTGCATGCTTGCCTGTCTGCTTTGCAGTGAAACTTCCTCTGCTGTAAGCTCCGTGTCTGTGACTTTACCAGAGAAGAGGCATACGTACCCGCATACTCACTTGTCTGCTTTGCAGTGAGACTTCCTCTGCTGTAAACTGTGTCTGCGACTCCACCAGAGAAGAGGTGTACGTACCCGCATACTCACCAGTCTGCCTGTGGTTTTCAATCTTAAACCTCCAGCCGTAAGCCCCTCTGTTTGCCACTTTGAAGAGAGTTATGTATGTGCATGCTTGCCTGTCTGCTTTGCAGTGAAACTTCCTCTGCTGTAAGCTCCGTGTCTGTGACTTTACCAGAGAAGAGGCATACGTACCCGCATACTCACTTGTCTGCTTTGCAGTGAAACTTCCTCTGCTGTAAACTGTGTCTGCGACTCCACCAGAGAAGAGGTGTATGTACCCGCATACTCACCAGTCTGCCTGTGGTTTTTCAACCTCAAACCTCCAGCCGTAAGCCCCTCTGTTTGCCACTTTGAAGAGAGTTATGTATGCGCATGCTTGCCTGTCTGTTTTGCAGTGAAACTTCCTCTGCTGTAAGCTCCGTGTCTGTGACTTTACCAGAGAGGAGGCATACGTACCCACATACTCACCTGTCTGCTTTGCAGTGAAACCTCCTCTGCTGTAAACTCTGTGTCTGTGACTCCACCAGAGAAGAGGCGTACGTACCCGCATACTCACCTGTCTGCTTTGCAGTGAAACCTCCTCTGCTGTAAACTCTGTGTCTGTGACTCCACCAGAGAAGAGGCGTACGTACCCGCATACTCACCTGTCTGCTTTGCAGTGAAACTTCCTCTGCTGTAAACTGTGTCTGTGACTCCACCAGAGAAGAGTGTACGTACCCGCATACTCACCAGTCTGCCTGTGGTTTTCAACCCCAAACCTCCAGCCTGAAACCTCCTCTGCTGTAAACTCTGTGTCTGTGACTCCACCAGAGAAGAGGCGTACGTACCCGCATACTCACCAGTCTGCTTGAAGTCTTCAACCTCAAACCTCCAGCCAGAAGAGGCGTACGTACCCGCATACTCACCTGTCTGCTTCGCCGTGAAACTTCCTCTGCTGTAAACTCTGTGTCTGTGACTCCACCAGAGAAGAGGTGTACGTACCCGCATACTCACCTGTCTGCTCTGCAGTAAAACCTCCTCTGCTATAAACTCCGTGTCTGTGACTTCGCCAGAGAAGAGGCGTACGTACCCGCATACTCATCTGTCTGCTCTGCAGTAAAACCTCCTCTGCTATAAACTCCGTGCCTGTGACTTCGCCAGAGAAGAGGCGTACGTACCCGCATACTCACCTGTCTGCTTGCAGTAGAGCCTCCTCTGCTGTAAACTCCGTGTCTGTGACTCCACCAGAGAAGAGACGTACGGACCCGCATACGCACCAGTCTGCTTGTGGTGAAGTTCCCAGCCTCAAACTTCCAGTCCGAGGTTCGACCAGGTTCCCGACCACCAGTTTGCACTCCTAAACGATTCTTTTAACTTTTAATAAAAACTTGATTTTAATTGACCCCCATTTGTCTGTCCTCCTTGCTCTGTCCTCCGTCCGACTCCCCAAGGGTGGTCCGGGTCTCAGGGGCGGGTGTAGGTCAGGTTGGCCCGCCCCGACCTGTGACATGATCAAGGGCTTAGGACGTTCCAGTTCATCCCATTGCAGTCTCCGCCAGTAGTGGGCACTCGTGCAACGTAAGCAATGACCTACATCCAAGTGAACGAGACCGAGGGAAGTTAGCGAGTGAAGGGCATGTCAATTTTGGACTGGAACGCAGCCTAGAACAGTGGTTCCCAAACCTGTCCTGGAGGATCAGCAACACTGCACGTTTTCTTTGTCTCCCTAATCAAACACACCTGATTCAAATCCTCAGCTCATTAACCCATGTGATAATGAGCTGATGAGTTGAATCAGGTGTGTTTGATTAGGGAGACAAAGAAAACGTGCAGTGTTGGTGGTCCTCCAGGACAGGTTTGGGAACTACTGGTCTAGAACTAGTTAATCCAAACTTAAGCAACATATCAGAAAGTCAGTTGTTTAGTGTGGATTAATTTAGGTAGAATTAGCCTAGTCCTGGTTTATTTTAAGCCCTTAACGGGAGACTGGCCCAATATGTTTATCTGGACACTGGGGATTCTCTCTTAGTCCGACCGTGAAACCTGTTTTATAGCAACTGACTTAGCTGCCAATGAATGGTTAGCCACTCGGCGGCTAGCTGGGCACCGTGACGTCAGGGGACTACCGTAGCTGCAGAGAGACAAACTTCACCCCGAAAGTGACTAATCTGCGGTTACACTATGATTAATTTAGTAAGAACATATGTTAGTGAGATATTAGACCCATTTCAATTTACATATAGGAGCAATAGAAGTACAGATGTTATAGCCATAACACACTTCATAAGCATTTAGAGGATTCTAGCTCATATGCGCGTTGTAACAACATTGGGTATTACATTTAACAGTCCCTCCAGAAAAACGCGATTATGCGATCGCTGAATTCAATGCATAATCAGCCAAAGTCCGCATATTTATGCGGGGGTCGCATTTTTTCAAATACTCCGCAATTTCGCCGCATAAATGGCTGATTTCTGCGCAAAATATGCGGGGCTTGCATGATTTCATAATCCCCGCATTTTCGTTGCAAAAAGTCACATATATCTTAGCAGAAAGTTGAAAAATGTTGCGTTTGCTTCACACAAGAGCAGCCATTTCCCCGTTGGCATGGGAACGTTATGAAGTTACGTAATTACGCGACGTGAACATCATCGAAAAGCTGTAAAACAGGAGCATACTTTATTTTTAAATATTTAAGAAGAAAAATAGGGATAGCTAGCTCACAACTGAAGTTATTGACAGACAGACTCACGGAGGCGATTGGCATCTCACAACTCGCACTTTATTCCCAAATCGAACTCGTATAACTGTCTGTCACACGTTCTACCGTCCACATCGTTACTTAATAAACAAAATAAGATAAAAGAAGTAGCGTCAAACATCGAACATGGGGTGTCTACTGAACACTGTTCGAGGCGCATGGCGGCAGACAGTTCAACAGGGAGCGCACAGCTCTTAAAGGGGCCACACCTTATTTCCACTCGTTACAGTCTGGAATAAAACAAGATGAGAAATTAAATATTTCCAGCACTTTCTGTGATGTAGTATGCTTGCTTATTATAGGAAGTAATAAGAAATGACTCTTTACATTAAGGTAGTAGCCTAGTGAGAACAGGGTGTCCGGGGAATCACTTTTTTTTCTCTTTTTCATCAAACCGCAGTTTTTGCAAGTTCCCGCAATTTTTGCAAGTTCCTGCAATTTTTGCAAGTTCCCGCAATTTCATCGCAAAAAATTGCATAAATATCCCGCATATTCCATCGCATTTTTAAAGAAAACGGGCCGCGTAATCAAGGATTTTTGCCTGCAACAATCACAAAAAAACTCCGCGTTTTTCTGGAGGGACTGATTAAATTAGCTCAAATTATATATAGGGAATTTGAATAATTAATCATGAATATGATTAATATATTGCATATTACAGTTAAATTATCGAAGTTGAAAATAGGTCGATCGTACATATGAACGATCAATCATAACGAATTATAATTCCTCATTCATATATCAATGGTCCCCTTCCAAATCAATTATATGAGATAACCTTTAATGGAATTAATTTAGCTATCGAACCGTTTGTCCAGCAAACGGCCGTAAGATTAACTCATCAATTTTCCAACAAAAATTATCTCTTTCTTAATAATTCCAAGAAAGCTATTTTCTGGCCATGAAAAATCACCTTCTTGTTATTATAAAAGTTAGGTTACTAAAATAGTAACATATTGTAAAGCTTTGTAGCTAAAGATCAAACAATTCATTGACTTTGTAAAATGAGCATCTCAAAAGCAATCAAGGATATAATGGTTTTAATAAAATGAAACTACGGATACAGGATTCTACATTTAAACACGGGATACATGTATGTACAGTAAAAAGTAAAACTAATGAAACAGACGAATAACAAAGAGAGTGAGAGAGAGAGAGAGATTGATCGAGAGAGAGATTGAGTGAGGGAGAGAGAGAGAGAGAGAGTAAGAGGATGAGAGAGAGAGAGAGATTGATCACCAGGGGTGATCGCAGCATGGCAAAATTCACAGACAAGTAACCCTTAGAGAGACAACAAGAATTCACATCAATCAAATCAAATCAATAACCTATACTTGCATATATGGTTCTCTTGTGTTGCTGAGGAACGCAGAGTCGTGTGCGTGTTTGTCCTTCGGTGCTATAGGCGTGTTCTCTCGTGTCTTCCGGGGCGAGCAGACTCGTGGGAAGTTTAAAGGTTCACCGAACGTGAAGTTGCCAAGGAAATAATTCAGAGTTCATCTCCCGTGGAGGGAGAGGCGAATATGAAAATAAAACTTAGTAAAGAAAAGAAAAACGGAGAAAGCTCCCTAAAAGGGAGCCATGGGACCGGAAGCCTCTCACAGGGACATTGCTCTCAAGTTCTCAAGAAGTGCCCAAGCGCTCAAGTGCCCAGAGAAGCTTCTGTGTCAGTCTCTTATGGAGAGGAGGGGTTCACGCCCTCCTAAAAGTTCTACTATAAAAGTTCTTCTTTGTCTTGTCAGGATAATTTATGATGGTATAAAATTGTATCATTTCTACACAGAAAGATTGTACACACATAACAATACATTTTACTGTAATATCCTATGTATGACTGGCTCGGTCACATCACAACGGTCATACACATACCAAGAATGTCACGAAAAAGTAGAAGAAACATAAAAGTAATTCATATGCAGAATTACACACTATCAATGTTCACTGACACGACTATAAAGCCATAATACCGGCTACCATGACCTAGGAAAGATCAAATTCATGCTTATACATTTCTTAAGTGGTTATACTTATAGAAAATATAAGATTGCAGAGTCTATTCCTCTTTCTTTTTCAGAATTCAAGTGGGAGCTGTGATTCCCTTGGAATTTATTTTCGGGGTCATAAAGTTTTATGACATAGCACGAGGGAGAGTTAACCCTTAGGGGTCTGAGCTGTTTGGGGGCTCTTTCGGTGTTTTGATATGCCCTGACATTTGTGCTTATTTCAGCTACTTAAAACATACCATTTGCCAACATATAAATTTGCTGTATTCAGCACAAACTCTGCTACAATAATATGTGAGCAAAATGGATGTACATGTTTGCATTTTATAGAAAAAAAATAATATGCGTGGTTAGTAATACTTACTTAGTAAACAATACTTTTGAGTTACTATTCTTGTAGGCTAGAATTTTTACTTCAAAATGAAGTGAAAATCATTCTGACCACTCTTTCAGAAAGATCAATATAACGATTTGAATTTCTTACATCAGTTTTTGGGTCATTACTGCTGTATGCGTGGGAGTTTTAATGCCCATGAATATTAATGCGATTTATACCTGGGAAGACTAAAGACACTCCCCCAATGTGCTAATGCCCCATCAAGGTGCTGTGAGGCAGCCTGAAGTAAGAATGATTCACTGATGAATAAAAAGTTAAAAAGAACAGCATTTATTCAAAATAGAAATCTTTCCTAAGAACATAAAGACTTAAAGTCATTCATATCACTTAACACTTCCTTTCAAAAAAAAAAAAAAACATAAAAAGACCAAACTTGTTTTTTTTATATAAAAACACATATATAAAATATTGCTTATATAGTGGTTATATAAAAAAAAAAAAAGTGCATTCAAAGAATCCTAAAAAACTATCACAGGTTAAAAAAAATTAAGCAGCACAGCTGTTTACAACATTGATTTAAAAAAAAAAGTATATCAGAATGATTTCTGAAGACTGATGGTGACGATGTAAACACAACAAAACAAAAGCAAAAAACTCTTAGCACATTATCCAAAGTAAACTGATGGACAATTATGATTATAGATGCACAATGTATTTGTTGATGGACAGAGAAACATCTATTGATGGGTAGACCACGTAACCGCGAGTATCTGTTTATGGCCCATATAGACCGCACGCATTTACTGATACACTCAATGAACGGCTGTACCTAATACAAATAAAACATCCCCAGTTAACTAGCAGAGCATTCATTTAGTCCGCTCTTAAATAAGAGATCTAGAGCTAAAATGTTTTGTTTTTGAACTCAAGCTGAGCGCTCGTGTCCTGCTATCAGTGTCATGGATACAGAGCTCTCTTGTGACGGCGCGCGCGCAGTCTTCACTCGCTCTTAGGACGTGCTCTTCAATCTATTGCCATTGCGGACACTATTCATTCCGGTGAAATCACAAAATAAAATGCACACAAACGGGTGCCGTATATACGTGTGTGCTTGATATAGACTGTAACCACTGATGAACATATTCGGTTTTGATGAGAGAAAAAAATATGCCGGGGGCAGATTCAAACCCGTAACCTCTGACACGCTTGGCAACCGATCTAACCACTAGACCACAGAAGAACTCAAACAAAACTCGTAGATCGATATATTTCACTAAATCATTATAACCTAAGCAGTTATTTAAAAAGTTTACACGAGCGTATAGGCCTGCTACAGGAATGTTGTGTTGAGGTAATTACTAGGCAAACTATTGTCTGAAAATGCATTTGAGCTCTATGATCAGAAAAGGAATTATAAAACACTAAACAACTTACCGGTAGCCTACTCCGAACTTGAATCCTCGGGGTCAATTCGTTCTTCAAAATGGAACGTTCGTCGTCTGAGTTTCAAATTCCACTGAGAAAAAGGTGAATTATTCCCATTTGTCCATAATCCTCTGAAGGAGTAACGTTAGCGTGCTTCCATCCCTAAAACGCGATGAACTATCTGTGAATCTCTGATGAAGAATCTGTGTTTGGCATTGATCGGGGGGCGTGCCGCGTGTGATGCATAGATGTACCATGTCAAAAGCGCTGGGGGTGTGGCGGGCTCACCTAATTATTTATAATGAAGGGAGAGCGAAAAAACTGTAACTCTCCTTTGTTTCAAACGGATTACATAAACTGTAAATATATTTTTTTTAAATAAATTACTTCATTTAAAAGAAGAGAATCTCAGCTTTATAAAGAGACATATCTCGTATCTCTGTGACAAGTATTGAGAGAGTTACAGTTAATATTTCGGACGCGTTTCAGAACGGACCTCACTGACAGAGACAAGTTAAAACGCGCATCATGTTTATTTTTCTTTATTTGACGAAAAGCACAACACTTTGTTTTTATTGTGAGTACCCACAAAAAAAATAGAAACTTAACAGGATCTAATGATGTACAACACTTATATTTAAGATCAAAATCAACAGAGTAATTTGATTCTCTTTTGCACTGATAAGGAAAAAATCCAGCAAAACGCGTGGACGCGGTTTTCGACCCTAAGGGTTAAAGAAAGTAATCCTGTGTTGCAATCTCTTGCTTGTTGATAAAAAGAAACGCGTATATGTGTGACGTGTTGGGCCTCTTGGGTTTCCGTAGTGTAAACAAAGTATAGCGGGGAGTCAGTCTGAGTTGATGAAGTGAAATAGGTGGTTGTGACGCAGCCCATGTCCGTGAAAATGCTAGCAACCAAAGTGCCTTTCATGCCGTGAATGTGTACCGCTGTGAACAATAAAGCCCGAACCTGTTTAAACCAGCCGACGACTACAGTGTGTGCTTCAGCTCCGTTAGCCGGACCACTAGCAAGTTACCTGCTACGAGCCAAGTTGTAATGATACCAGCTCGCTCTTAACTACGGTTCGGACCAAGATAATCACGGGGACGGCCGATATGCCGACAGCACTAACCCATTTACGGCGGGCATGGAGCTAACTTTAGCCGCGGACGGAGCTATTGTTCACGGCCGGATGCCGTCTTTCAACCTAGCTTTGCCCCCCACACCACCGCCATCACGGTTGACTAACCCGTTCCTAATGCCTGGGGAACCACAGCATACAACAGATGGTGAGTCCAAGTACTTTTATCGGCAAACCTGTGACTGTTCAATGCATATGACAGCCAGCCACGTAGCTGCTTTACCGCACGGTTTTAAAAATAGCCCCGCCCCAACGGTTGCCCGACACGCCATTAATCAGCTAGCTAACCCGTTCACTTCCATGACCTGTACGGTACAAAACCCTTTCTCCCAGCCACATGCATTGCCCTCCCAGTTCACTTCGACACCTTTTCCACTCTGCACGCCCAGGCCAGTGGAACGTTGTGGAGCAATGAGCTACAATGATAACTATGCCCCACACCGTGATCGATACCAATACGGTCAGTCAGCTGTGGAAAGGGCCAAGTCGGCCCCACGGTCATCACGCACAGCGCAGGATGTTGATATAGTGGACGTTAGTGACGATGAACATTATGGATATCAAGAGAGAATTCCAATTTTAAAGCCAGGCCATTTCGATGGAACGGGCTCCTGGAAAGACTTTATTCACCGGTTTGAAAGCTGTGCAAGGGCAAACCATTGGTCGGAAATGACAATGGCGGTTCAACTGAGATTCAGCCTGACTGGCGCGGCTGGAGCTATCGTCCATAAAAATCCCAGGTCTGACCACTGGAGTTACCGGCGGATTGTGGCTGAAGTAGAGACCGCCTACGGTCCGCGGTCCGACCATGCGGCAGCCATCGGCATTGAACTGAGGCAGAGGGTTAGGGGGCAGAACGAGGCTCTGCACCTATTAAGGGATGACATCTACGAGAAGGTGTCCATTGTGTATGCTGAACGTACCGAGCTGGAGCAGGACGCCATTAGTTTTCACCAACGCCCTGGCCGACGCCGAGCTGGTGCAGAAATTACTGGAAAAGCAGCCGCGTACCCTATCTAGAGCATATGACATCGCACACAGCTACGAGACCACCAAGAGGGCCGCCAGAACAGTCACACAGTTCATGCAGCCTGGCCAACGCGGTCTCTTAAGTCAGAGAGCCAGGGCCACCGTAGTACGTGAAAATAACAGCATGTCAACTTGTGTGGAGCCAGTGGAGGTTTGGTCCATCAACTCGCCAGAGAGGGCTCCAGGATTTAATCAGCAGTGGCGCCAGAAGAGAGACACAAATGTAAAAATGGCAATGGGGGATGTTTAATGCCACAACTGCTCCGGTCTAGGGCATATCCAGAGAAACTGCCCTTCCCCCCGACGACCCAGACCGCAAGGCCGGACAGTCAGCAAGAACACCACAACCGACACAGGTACAGTGGTCACCTGTACTGCGAGTCAGGGAGATGACATGTGTGTTAAAATATTGATGCATGAACGGGACATGTGTGCTCTGCTTGATTCTGGTGCACGGAGGAATGTGTTGCCCCTCCATCTTTTTAACTCTCTTCCTGCAGAGTCCAGACCCCCAATAGAGCCATCTGTTGCACAGGTCCTGCAGGGCATCGGGCCCAGTGGTCTGGCAGTCATGGGGGAGGTTAACTTACCAGTACAAGTTGGGAGAAGGGCTACCAATGTGAACTTTATTATAGCTGACACAGCAGAGAACACCGAGGTTATCCTGGGGCACCCTTTCCTTCATCAGACAAGTGCCCAGCTGGACTATGGTCGCCGTGAGATAACCCTCTTTGGAGAAAAGGTACCTCGGTTTAACCAAAACCATCAGCCCCGGGTACACATTGTCAGAGTTGCCCGCACAACAGTGTTGGAGTCGGGGTGTGAGTATGTAGTGCCTGGCACCGCCCACCTGCGCCACACTACTGAGGGAGACCTGATGCTGAGCCAAACCAAGGGTTTCATAGAAAAGCACCACGTCCTGGTGGCTCGCATCATTGTACAGGCGCAGCGGTCCACCAATGTTCCCATCAGAGTTTTCAACCTTGGTGCCTTACCTGTTACTTTGAAGAGGGGAGCTGTGGCAGGGATTCTACAGCCAGCCGCAGTGGTGGGGAAAGTGGGGTCCCAGCCGCCTTTGGCCTCATTAGCCTCTGAACCTATTAACTCTGTTTGTGCTTCTTTACCCAGCCACCTGCAGGTCCTGTATGACGAGAGCTGTGCTAGTCTGCCCAAGGGTGACCAGGTGAAGCTGGCCAGCCTGCTACTGTCTTACAGTAAACGTTTTCTCTACGGGGCCCACTGACCTCGGATGTACGGGCCTCGTGCAGCATGATATCCTCACCACCGTGGGTCCGCCTGTGAAACAGCAACCGCGCCGGATGGCTAGGGACAAACAGGCTGCAGCAGACCAGCAGGTGCAGCAGAGCCTGGACACTGGTGTGGCTCGACCCAGCAACAGCAGCTGGGCTGCACCAATAGTCATGGTGAGAAAGAAGGATCAGACGTTGCGATTATGTGTCGATTACAGGCCTCTAAATGAGAGAACCATAAAGGATGCCTATCCACTGCCCCGCATCCAGGACACCTTAGACACACTGTCCACAGCCAGGTACTTCAGCACGCTAGATCTAACATCAGGGTACTGGCAGGTGGAGTTGACACCGAGAGCACGAAAAGCCGCTGCGTTCTGCACTCGTAAGGGCCTGTTCGAATGGAATGTGATGCCGTTCGGACTGTGCAATGCGCCGGCCACATTCCAGAGGCTCATGGACCGTGTCCTGGCCGGGCTGCAGTGGGAGACCTGCTTGGTCAACCTCGATGACATCATTGTCCTGGGGCGGAACGGAACTGAAATGTTGGAGCGGCTTAGTCAAGTGTTTGACAGACTACGCGCAGCCAACCTGAAGCTTAAACCTTCAAAGTGTGTCCTGTTCCGAGAGCAAGTGGCTTACTTGGGGCACATCGTCTCCGCCAAAGGTGTTGCCACCGACCCCCAAAAGATCCAAAAGGTGGCTGGGTGGCCCGCACCGCAAAACGTAGCTGAAGTGCGTCAGTTTGTCGGCCTGGCTTCATATTACCGACGCTTTGTCAAAGATTTCGCCTCCGTTGCCAAGCCCCTTCACGAGCTGACCAAAAAGTATGCACGCTTTAACTGGACCGACGAGTGCCAGGAGGCGTTTGAACAACTGAAAAGCCGACTGACGTCAGCACCCGTGCTGGGTTATCCTCTTGACAGTGGCCAGTTGCTCCTTGACACGGATGCCAGTGATTGGGGAATTGGAGCAGTCCTTTCCCAAGTGCAAGAAGGTGAGGAGAGAGTACTCGCATATGGGAGCAGGAGATTGTCAGCCACTGAGCAAAACTACTGTACCACCAGACGAGAACTTTTGGCAGCTGTCGAGTTCACCTCTCATTTCCGGCAGTATCTGCTAGGGAGATCGTTCATCATACGGACTGACCACAGCAGCCTACGCTGGTTGACGCGGATGAGGGAGCCTGAGGGCCAGCTTGCTCGCTGGCTGGCAAAACTGGCAGAGTACGACTTCCAGGTGATCCATCGTCCAGGGAGACATCACCAAAATGCGGACGCGCTCTCTAGAAGACCCTGTGGATCGTCGTGCTCATGCAGAGTGCCAGAGCCTAGCCTCAGTAACCAGTTTCAGCACAAAGGGATTCAGTGCAACATGGCGGAGAGTCCAGTTTCAGAGGATGCTGGGGAAACTCCTGCAGAGCAACCTCCAGTGGGGATAGTGGTGCCCGAAGCTAACTATGGAGGCAGCCCCGCAGCCGAGCCTAAGCATCTAACAGTGGGGGTAGTGGATGCCTTCAGTGACAATCAAGCTGGCTTTGTGTTCCGTCCAAGTGTCTACAGGGTGAGTGAGCCAGCCCAAGTCAACCTGTTCGGTGGTTGGACCCGAGAGCAGTTAATTAGTGCCCAAGAAGCTGATCCAGATATAGCACCAGTGAGGAAGTAGATGGATGAGGGGAAAGGCAGGCCACCCTGGGGTGATATAGCACTCTACAGCCCTGCCACCAAAGCCTACTGGTCACAGTGGAAAAGGCTCTACCAGAAAGACGGAATTATGCTAAGGAAATTCTACTGCACGACTGGAAGGGTGTTCTATCCACAGATCTTGCTGCCTCGAGAGTACCGCACCTCAGTGATGGAACAATTGCACGATGGCCCAGTCGGTGGCCATTTTGGAGGAGAAAGAACCCTTGCACGTCTCAAGGCCCGGTACTACTGGTACAATATGAGGGATGACGTCACTCTGTGGTGTCACACTTGCACCCGTTGTGCTGCGAAAGCCCGGCCCAAGAAAACACCTCAAGCCGCCATGGGCACAGTGCGAGTTGGTGCCCCCTTCGAACGGATCGCAGTTGATTTAATGGGACCATTAAATGAAACCGAAAGGCGTAACCGCTATATAATAGTGGTACAGGACTATTTCACCAAATGGGTGGAAGCCTATCCATTCCCAACGAACAAGCAACGACAGTGGCTGAAAAGATTGTTTCCGAGTGGGTGTGTAGGTACGGAGCTCCACAGTGCCTGCACAGCGACCAAGGTACCAATTTCGAGTCAGCTGTGTTCCAGGGGATGTGTGAGCTGCTGGGAATCGATAAGACACGAACCACGCCGTTTCGGCCACAGTCAGATGGCCAAGTGGAGCGTTTCAATGCCACCCTGCAGAAAATCTTAGCCACCACTGCGGAACGATGTCATTGGGACTGGGACATTATGACCCCATATGCAGTCATGGCTTACCGTGCAACCAAACACAGTTCCACAGGCCTGACGCCTAATATGATGTTGTTCGGACGAGAAATTACAGAGCCGGTGGATCTTGTTGCTGGGCTGCCACCTGACCCAGACAACACTGCTACCCCGGCAAACTATGTTGTACAGCTAAGGACACGGCTCGAGCTATCTCACCAGTTGGCTCGGGAGGCGCTGGGAAACTCTGTCGAGCATGCCAAACGACAGTACGACAAAAATATTTGCAGAGTCCAATACAAAGTCGGTGATCCAGTATGGTTCCTAGTCAAAGGCACAAAAAGAGTAAAGAATAAAGTGCGGAAGTTCCTCCCTTCCTACGAGGGTCCGTACTTCGTGGTGGGTGTACTGGACGATTTGGTCTACCGAATTAAAAGGGGCCCGAGAATGAAGATGAAAGTCGTTCATCACGACAAACTCAAAGCTTACCACTCCAGGACAGCACTGGACAACAACTGGGTCTTGCAAGAGGCTGAAATGTGGGCACCAGTGGAGGCGCCACCCGCGTTGTCAGACATAAGCTCTTCGGAAGTTGATATCGGCCCTCTTGACCTTTGGGGCACGTCACCAGAAACGGAGGACCCTGTGGTAGGGTCCCTTCCAAGTCTTTTCTCTTTACTACCATCATTGGCAGTTTCACCGAGCAGCAGCCAGCTGCCTTGTCACACGGCTGAGCCTTCACTGAATGAGGGCAGGGGACAAGTTGCTCGTCCTCTTTTGAACCCCACCCCTCGGCGTCGACCCCGGAGGGTCCGCAGAGCTCCTGACATGTTTGGTGATTGGGTCGTTCACTGAGCATATCTGTTTGAGGCTGGGTGTAGGCGGATCGCTGCCCTCCTCTAAACAAAAGAAAATTAAAAGAGTTCCAGTATTGTCAAAATTAAAAGAGTTCCTGTATTGTCAAAACCAAAAGAGTTCCAGTATTGTATTGTTACCAAACTAACTTGATTATGTTGAAGTTAACATGTGAATTTGTTATGGGCTTAATGTAATTGTTTGCTATCAACAGTCGGTAATTTAGATACTAATGGGCTACCTAGTTTGTTATAGCATTTTTGGTACTGTACGTTTACTGCTTAGAACTTTATTGAACAGAATATTTTGCCCTAGTGTTGCACTTAAAATCCTGCACCTGAGTAACTTAACGCTAATGTGGGGTTGAGTGGTTAAAGTAATAGTCCTGTTTTCTCAGGGGATGTTTAAGTATCATGTTTAGGACCTTTTTCTTACATGTATAAATGAAGGAGTATACAATATGCTTTAATGGACAATTTATGGACATTGCCTCTTCAACTTAACTTTCCACTGGAGGAGGGCCCTTCAAGGACTGTGAGAAACACGGGTAATGGTTGGGAATGTTTGTATGATGACTGTCTAATTAATATTTTCCCATGTATAGTATGATGCTGGAGATATGTTAAAGGTTTAATCATTCTCCAGAGTGGGGGTAGTGTTGCAATCTCTTGCTTGTTGATAAAAAGAAACGCGTATATGTGTGACGTGTTGGGCCTCTTGGGTTTCCTTAGTGTAAACAAAGTATAGCGGGGAGTCAGTCTGAGTTGATGAAGTGAAATAGGTGGTTGTGACGCAGCCCATGTCCGTGAAAATGCTAGCAAGCAAAGTGCCTTTCATGCCGTGAATGTGTACCGCTGTGAACAATAAAGCCCGAACCTGTTTAAACCAGCCGACGACTACAGTGTGTGCTTCAGCTCCGTTAGCCGGACCACTAGCAAGTTACCTGCTACGAGCCAAGTTGTAATGATACCAGCTCGCTCTTAACTACGGTTCGGAGCGTGAAAGCTGTGAAGGTAACACCTGTCTTTGAAGGGAATCTTTCTTTGGAAGTACACTTAAGATTCAAAGTTACAAACCGGTCTCAAATTAATCTATAGAATAAGACAAACTAATTAGATATGCATGCATACAGGAAGGTCAGATACAATTCTGTGTTATATACATTAAAAGGACATTTCTATCCTAAGTTGCACACAAAGGGACGTTTGTGTGTGGATATGTGTGGTGTGAGTGTGTGTGTATGGCTGTATCCTTATAGTCAGCATCTGTCCATCCGTGGTGTGTACCACGTGAGGGTTTAGTTCTCAAGAGGGTTTAATTCAAGACAAAAGGGGTAGTTGTGTATGTAAATTCACTTATCAGCCTAGCGGCGTAAGAAGACAATAATTGATGAGGGGAGAAATTAGCTCGTGCGTCATAAATTAATGACCTGATGTTAGACATTTGGGGCACCAAATCACATGATTCAAGGTTTTGTGAATTAAACATATGTGTTCATATTTGTTCAGTAGTGAAAAGAAAACAGGATTCAGTGGCTACAGCGTCTCTTATTTGTAGATTTCAGCTCAGCTTTTAATATGCTTTGTAACGGGGTTAGATGTTAAGGGAAGAAACACTTTTAATAAAATAAATAAACAAATAAAAAAACAAAAGTAGAAGCCAGCAGCCCCTCAAGGACAACTGCTGGCCACACAAAACAGAAACAAAACACAGGTTCAGGTCTGTTCCTCTCTCGAACTCCACTCTCGTCGCTCCTCCTTTTATGCTTCAGCTCCTCCGCGAGAGATATGAGACCTGTGCGTCACGTAGCTGGTGCTCATCAGTAATCACGCCACTGGCCTCGTGCCGCTCTCTCATGGCCCTCGGCCTGGTCCTGCTCGCAACATGATTGTTAACCAGACTTCTCTGGAATTAGCAAAAACGATCTTCATCTTTAGACACCACCATGTATTGGAATTGTCCAATGCCATGTCTTATAATCTGCAAAAGTGAAAATTATGTTCCCCGATTTAGCGCTTCTTCCGCCCAGCAGAAGAGGCCTACTTTGGTTAATAGCCTTGGTGACCTGAGGATCACAATGAGAGGTAACCCGCCGAGCCAGTCTCTCAGTCTTACGTGTTAAATGGTCCTGCTGACCACAATTTAAACACTCTCTGTCATCTGGTGAATTTTTTTCAGCCTCAACTACAGCATCACACCCTTGAAGCAGTGTGTCCCATTCAGGAATGCAAACAGAGCCACTGATAAGCAGTTCTTTGTATTCTTTTACAGTTCACCAGTGGCAGATACAACAATAGCCGAATCATAATCCTCATCATTATGCCGAATCATAATCTTCATCATTATGGCACAACATTAATTTTCATAAGCTGCATGGAAATGCTCAAAATATTCTAATTTGTTTTCAGTATCTTTCGCTTCAATGACTTAATATCAACAAAATATCCGACATTATACATTATTGATTTCCAGAATCTTTGGACATAGCTGTCTTTACACCTTACTAATTTGGTATTATCATCAACAACACTAATTACAGAACAAGTACATATCTAACATCCGGAAGCCGGGCTGAATAAGCAAGCACTGTTGCTGTACCCCCAGCATAGCTGGACCCTCAGTCACTCCTCAGATATTAAATACAGACATCGTCTACAATCATAAAATACCAGGATATATGCAATCGTTTTTTTTATAAAACTATAATTTCCAATTCCTTTCATAATAAACGAAGATGGATGGTACATCTATTCCTTTCACTACCCCCATTATAGACCCTTTAGGTTCAAAACACAATGATTGTCAAACTAAAACTAAACATAATTTCAATCATTATTTTACCATTAAAAGTATAGAATTGTTCCCCATTCTGCTTAAAACATTCTTCATGTCATGTTAATCCCTGTCAATCATACAATGCCTTATTTTTTTAATTCTGAAATTTGACTTACATAAATTCTGTCAGACATTTTCTTTTCATCACATATAGTTTTCTACTATATTTCTTCTCAATCTTTCCCTACATGCCAGTTCCTTCTGTATCCTCTCCTTTCTTTTCTCTAAATGCCAGTTCCTTCATTATCTAACCAGTACATGATTGTTTGCTTACAATCAACACAAACACATCTCACACACCAACCTTCTTGTTTTTCCACTTCCCTCTTCTGTTCTACAGTTCTACCAGAAAGACTCTGAAGATAAAATGATGTAACAAAGCATCCATTTATTGGCAGCCCAGCAAGCAATTATTTGCAAAGTTCTTTGGCGTCGGCCCCGTCCATAGACCGTAATCCGAGGGTAGCGGATCAGCATCTCCTGCCTGAAGACGAAGGCAGGGGCGCAGCCGACCCCCCAGGGAAGTGTAGATAGGACCATCCTGGTGCTGGTGGGGAGGGTGGAGGTTGTTGTCGCGTCGGCATCTGCGAACTCAAACATGTGTAAGTACTGATCTTTTATGCGATAAGAATAAGGACGTGATTGGATAAACTTGAAGGTAACAAGTGACGCAGTAATTAAGTCTTCCTGGCAGAACTTATGCTAAAGCTTTCATTTCCCTCTATTTCACACAGACAGCCTTATTTCTGCTTGCTACTTCAATCCTTATTATATAAATTTAAGTTCTATAGACATCTAATGTCATGCATCCATTTACTGGATGAAGAAGTAAAAAACCTCATTTCTCCTGGCAGTTCGAATTTTTATCTTCAAGCTAACAATCCATTATCTGTTCACATTTTTACACACATGTTGAACCCAGCCACAACAACCTTTTGTCTCACTGCCCTGTTCCACTGATTCTCGCAAACTCTTAGTCTAGTTGTGTTCAGTGCTCCCTCCCTGGGGAAATCATGGTATTTTATCAGTTTTTCAATGTCTAATATACATTTTCCCCCATACTTTTCCTAATTTTACAGAAAACCGGTGTATCAAATTTGGCATGCTTACCCTGAGATTTATTTATTTATTCGTTTATTTGATAGGGACCATGCATATTCATGAACATGATGTATGATAATACACCATGTAAATATGCCAGAATTAGTAAAAAGATACTACTTTTCATCTGTGGTCCCTAGGCCGGTAACATAAAGACAAAAAAAAAAAAAAAAAAAAAAAAAAATACGTCATACAACATTCATTCACCATAACAACAATACACATGAATAAGAATATACATTGATCTTACAAACAATGCATAAAAACAAAAAAATAAAAAATAATAAAAATGAATAATAAAGACATTACACATTCACCACTATACTACATTCAATTTAACAATGAAAGCATGGCTGATAAATGTGTGACAGTTAAAAATGAGTACATCTCTGGTTCTTTAAGAGCCACTTTTTTAAGTGAGTTTTGAAGCTGTTGAATGTAGGACACTCTCGTATCGAAAGGGGCAGGTTATTCCATAGTTTACCACCTATTATTGATAATGTATTTTGGCCAAAGGTGGTACGTCTATATGGTATCATACAGTCCCCTCTTACCGAGGCCCGAGTACCACCTCCGCTTGCAAGTTTTTGAAAGAAGACATGCAGCGGAGGTGGGGCAAGATTGTTTAGCACTTTATATACCAGACAAACATACTTGAAACTTTTAAAATTGTCAAAACTTAGAAAATGATGTCTCTCTAAAATATTGCAATGGTGAAATGACAAGGCTTTTTTATCCAAAATTTTTATGGCTTTCTTAAATAGAGATTCAATATTTTTAAGAGCAGATATACTAGTCAATGACCAATTTATAAAACAATACTCAATATGTGAGAAAATCATAGTGTACACGAACAACTTGGCAGCTTTGGTATTAAGAAATGGCCTGACTTGTTTAAAATTCTGCAGACTGAATTTAACTTTATTTGCCACCTTTTTTATATGACGTTTAAATGTTAAGGTGGAGTCATATATAACTCCTAGATACTTGAATTCATTAACAATGTCAAGCTCCTGTCCTTTAAAGAATACATTAGAATGTGACACCTTCATACTTTGTTTGGTGAACGCCATACAGACAGTTTTCTTGGTGTTTAGATGGAGACATGACTTAGTAAGCCAGTCATCAATGTGAGCCATTGCCGATGTGAGTGTGGATGCTATCTCCAGATAGTTCTTACCATGTGTAAATATTACGGCATCATCTGCATACATCTGGACATCAACATTTTTACATGCCTCAGGCAGGTCATTTATATAAAGTGTAAATAAAATCGGACCAAGTATGGAGCCTTGAGGGACACCTACTGGACATTCACAAAATGGAGACATTGAATCATTAATACGAACACATTGCTTTCTACAGGACAAGTATGATTTTATCCAGCTGAGAGCTTGCTCAGAGAAATTACAATATGTTAATTTAGATAAAAGAACTTTGTGATTTACAGTATCAAAAGCTCGCTTTAGGTTAGGAAAACAGCACCAACACAAGAACTCTTATCTAGGTAGCCTTTCATCTTTTCCAGAAACAAACAATTAGCTGTTTCTGTTGAGTGATGGGCCCTGAAACCAAATTGCATAGGGTGTTGTTACATGTGTGTCCTGTGTTTCCCCCTGCTTTCTGTTTTTGGTTCAGTCCTGTGTTCCAGTTTTCCCGCTCCTCGTTAGTGTTCAGTTCATTCACCTGTGTTCAGTTCATTTGCGCCAGCTGTGCCTTGTTTCCCCATTCTGTTCTATGTGTATTTAAACCCTGTGTTCTCCCTCACTCCTTGTCGGTTCTCGTTTGTGTATGGTACGTTTGTATTAGGTGTGTAAATGTTTCCTGTTTTCCTAGTCTGAGTTTAAAAAGTAAAGATTGTTGAAATTGGATCTTTTGACTACTGCCTCTTCATCTGCCTGCAACACACCCGTAACAGAAGAACCGACCATGAGGAAAAAGAGAGTTAGCATGAATGCAGAACGCTGGATTTCCCAGGATGGGCGATCACTGGAGGATTATGTGGAGGTCTATATCAACCTTTATCAGGACGTGAGACGGGATGAGGACTCCCTTAAACAGCAGTTCTTGGGCGGGATGGACGATATACTCGCCCAGATACTGCTATTAGAAGATCTTCATCTCCCCTTTGTCGAATTCATCGACCGTACCCTGTGGGTCCTCCTTAACTGTCGGAGTCGTTGGCAGCCCAGAGCCCCCACCGCTGGCCTCAGCCAGCACTGATTTAATAGACTTTTTCACTGAGCCAGAACTCTACGCCAGCCTTGCCAAGCCCTCAACACCACTGGTCCCATCCAGCACAGAGCCCGTCGCCTGCCCGCCAAGCCTGAGCCGTCCCTGCCGCGAGCCTGAGCCCGTCGCCTGCCCGCCAGAGCCTGAGCCCGTCGCCTGCCCGCCAGAGCCTGAGCCCGTCGCCTGCCCGCCAGAGCCTGAGCCCACCGTACGTGAGTACATTCAAGAGGACACTGCATGGATGGTGATGTCTGCTGTGATTTTGTGTGTGGGCTACATGCACATCAGTTCTGGCCCATGCTTCCCGCCCTCCCGAGCCTTCTCCGCTGGTCCCGTCCAGCCCTCCCGAGCCTTCTCCGCTGGTCCCGTCCAGCCCCACAGAGCCTTCTCCGCTGGTCCCATCCAGCCCCACAGAGCCTTCTCCGCTGGCCCCATCCAGCCCCACAGAGCCTTCTCCGCTGGTCCCGTCCAGCCCTCCCGAGCCTTCTCCGCTGGTCCCGTCCAGCCCTCCCGAGCCTTATCCGCTGGTCCCATCCAGCCCTCCAGAGCCTTCTCCGCTGGTCTCGTCCAGCCCTCCCAAGCCAGTCCTGATGCACGTCCCTGAACCTGGCACTCTCCCCAAGAAAATTTTGGGGGGGGGGGGATATAGGCCACCTGAAGGTGCGTCTCCGCCATGGCCCCCTGACCAGCTTGCTCCACCATGGCCACCCGAAGGGGCGTCTCCGCCCTGGCCACCCGAAGGGGCGTCTCCGCCCTGGCCACCCGAAGGGGCGTCTCCGCCCTGGCCACCCGAAGGGGCGTCTCCGCCCTGGCCACCCGAAGGGGCGTCTCCACCCTGGCCACCCGAAGGGGCGTCTCCACCCTGGCCACCCGAAGGGGCGTCTCCACCCTGGCCCCCTGACCAGCCTGCTCCGCCCTGGAGGCTTCCTGCTCAGGGTAGGCCACACCTTGGTCAGCCTCCAGGGCGCCCGCCCCCCCACCCCTAGTGAAGTTATACGGCGCGAGGACGCGCCTTTTTGGAGGGGGCGTTATGTTACATGTGTGTCCTGTGTTTCCCCCTGCTTTCTGTTTTTGGTTCAGTCCTGTGTTCCAGTTTTCCCGCTCCTCGTTAGTGTTCAGTTCATTCACCTGTGTTCAGTTCATTTGCCCCAGCTGTGCCTTGTTTCCCCATTCTGGGGAATGTGTATTTAAACCCTGTGTTCTCCCTCACTCCTTGTCGGTTCTCGTTTGTGTATGGCACGTTTGTATTAGGTGTGTAAATGTTTCCTGTTTTTCTAGTCTGAGTTTAAAAAGTAAAGATTGTTGAAATTGGATCTTTTGACTGCTGCCTCTTCATCTGCCTGCAACACACCCGTAACAGGTGTAGTGAATTGTCGCTTTTATTGAGATGTTGAATCAGTAGTTTGACCACCCATTTTTCAAGTATTTTAGAAACAACAGGTAAAATACTGATTGGCCGATAGTTGCCCATATCTGATCTTTCCCCTGATTTAAAAACGGGTGTGACCAGGGCCGACTTCCATGCTGATGGCATGATGGATTGACTTAAGGACTGATTGATCAAATGTGTAATAGGCTGTATAAGGACCTCTTTGTGTCTTTTTAAAAAATGTGTGTCAAGGCCATAGATATCCATGGCCTTCGAAATTTTAAGCTATTGATAATGTTTGATACTTCTAATTCAGTTATTTGTTGTAAGTGAAAAATTGGCTGTGCATAATTAATGGAGCAAATAGAGTAGCTAGGTGAATTAAAAAGTTGAGTTATTTCATAGACAGAGTTTAAAAAGAAAGTATTTAGTTCAGTAGCTATGATAGTTGGGTCTGTAACTAGTTCAGTGTTAATTTTCAACTCTAAATCTCTATTATAATAATTCTGTTTTCTACCAATCAGCTTATTGATGGTTTGCCATATCTTCCCATTTCCTCCAGCCTCTTTAATAGTATCAGTGAAGAATTTGGCTTTAGCTTTTCTCAGTGTTTTTATTACTTTATTTCTTAATGAGGTGAATTTTTGTCGGTCAATTGTAAGGCCTGATTTTAAGGATTGTTTCAATAATTTATCTCTTTCATTCATAAGTTTCCTACATTCTTCATTTAGCCAGGGCAACGTGTCCCTGTGTTTCTTATGACTCTGCTTTCTGAGGTAGGGCGCCATGACTTTCTTAATTGTTGAGGTAAATAGATCGCAGTCACTCTCCAGATCACCTTTAGAGAGGACTCCGTTCCATTCAATCTCTCCTAATGCTACCCCAAGGTTTTCCTGTTGACTAGTTGGTATTGATTCATATTTACATAGTGTTTTGACTGAGGAAAGAAAACGATATTTTTTTAGCTTCCTGGAAAAAAGAATAATATTGTGATCTGACATCCCTGTCATTAGATTAAGGGTCTTAGTAACGCGTTCTGGTCTATTTGTGAACAATAAATCTATTTTAGTTTCAGACCGATTAGTTATTCTTGTGGGTTGTTCAATTAACTGTGTAAGATTAAAATAGTCTGTAATGTTTTTTAGCTTTTTTCTTCCACCCTTATCACTCCAATTGACATTAAAATCCCCCATCAAAATAACCTCTTTGTTAAAATCCAAACTATTGAGGAGATTTTTTAACTGATCATAGAACTCAAGCTTCGCTGATGGTTTTCGATATAGACAGATTAAACTAAATGTCATTTCAACTGAAAGTGAGATGTTTACACCAACACATTCAATATCAGTTTTCTTAAGCCAGTCAATTTGTTTACATTTTTATAGAACTTTTCACATATAATAAAACCCCCCCTCCCTTCCCATGATCTCTATCTTTCCTAAAAACATCATATCCTGGCATGACAATAAGTGCCTCTGGAGATGAACTAGTTAACCAAGTCTCTGACAGTCCAAGGAAATCAATATTAGAGTTTACAAGCAAGTTTTCCAGTTGTTCGCGTTTGGTTGCCACACTCCTAATATTTAAATGTCCGCCAAACAGCCCTTTAACTTTACATCGAGGATCCCACACAGTTCGAGCCTGATTGAGCGTTTGGAAAAACTTTGTGGTGCAATGTTTTTTCATCACGGGATTCCTAGATCTAGTTGAAGGCATAGTCAGATTTTCTCATACTGGCTGTTTCTGTTACTCTGTGGATTTTCCATTCGACGCTGCGTCTAACAATCTGTTGGACGTCTCCACCTGATCTGATCACTTAACCCAAGACCAGAAAGGGCGCACTCAGTGCTCGGACGACTCGATTAACTCTGTAAACTGCTGCATGAAGATCCCTTGATCTGCAAACACGTCACCCTTGACCTGTTTGCAAAACGCACTTCACACAGTTAGCCCCACTGTATTAACCCTGACCCGCCCGTAAGTGCTCCTGCGACTCGATTAACTCCCAGTAAACTGCTGCGTGAAGATCCCTTTATCTGCGTACACGTCACCCTTGACCTGTTTGCAAAACACACTTCACGTAGTTAGCCCTACTGTATTAACCCTGTCCCTCCCATAAGTCTCAATCGACCCCAATAAACTGCTGCGTGAGGATCCCTTGATTTACATAACCGTCACCTGTGACTTGTTTTGCAAAACGCACTTCACGTAGTTAGCCCTATTGCATCAGTACTCTTGACCTACACCACAGAAACGAACAGACCCAGCCACTATGGCTTTACTCACAAATTGAAAAATATTTTAGCCCAAAAGAAAGGGAGTAGGGCATAGGGATGCTCCAAGGGGGTAATCCATCAGCCGTAAGTTGAAGCCTCGCGGGAGCCGCCATTGTAGCAGAACTTCACCTGCTGTTAGCATTCCATTGACTCCCATTCATTTTGGCGTCACTTTGACAGCGAATAACTTTACATCTGAGGCGTCCAAAGACTTCATTTGTCCACCGTCCTAGGCCGGTCATCATCCAGTTCACGCTCAGATCCTACAGAGAGAAAGTCTGGAAAGCTGCACGAGACCATCCTGCTCTCAAGGAAAGGGGGTTCGCCTGGCAGAGGACCTGACATTTGCTGAAAGACAACAGAGGAAGTTGCTATGGCCAAGGGTAAATGCGGCGAGAGAAGAGGAAAAAAGAGCCTACTTTCGTGGAGCAGATGCATTTATTGATGGAAAAAAACTGTCTTTTGACGACTTTCAAGATCCTACAGAGAGACTGAGTTTTTGACTTCGCTGGGTAAACAGTCGAACTGAAATCTTGTGCTCTGTCTTCAGGCCATTTGTGTTAGTCCAGGTGATGCTATTCTTTGAATTTTGGAGTGGATCAATACCGACTGGTTTGTGAATTTTCGTTGTTTCAGGGTTCTTTATATAACATTGTTCTGACATCCAAATAAGTTTATTCCATATGTGATTTTGTTTTTAGTTGTTTAAAGGTTTTTTCTCTGAATGTTAGGGGTTTACGAGACTGCACTAAAAGGAAGTCTATGTTCATTTTTGTTAGGCGTACAAATGCAAATATAATTTTTTTTTGCAAGAGACTCATTCGTGTGATTCTGACGTTAAATGGTGGCGTTCAGTGGGGCGATCAAATATTATTTTGTCATGGTTCTCATCATTCGGCTGGTGTTGCTATTCTTCTAAATAAATTTAAAGGCGACGTATTGGAATCGGTTAGCTCCAAAGAAGGTAGATGGTTACTGGTAGTTGTTAAATTGGATAACTCTTTATTTGTTCTAGGGCATTTTTATGGTCATAATTTTTCAGCTCAAGCCAAAAATTAGTCTTCGGAGGTCATTCATTCTATATCAGTACTGATGGGGAAATATCAAGGTGCCTTTTTGATATTGGGTGGTGATTTTAACGATGCCCCAGATGATTTTTTAGATCGTTTCCCACCCCACACGTTTCCTAATGCGAATTTTATATTTACTACTGCTTTAAGTGTCCATCTTTCGTTAGTGGATATTTGGAGATTCTTGAATTTTAATGAAAGATGTTATTCTTGGAGTAACTCCTCTAGGTCTTTACAATCAAGGATTGATTTATGGTTAATTGACCCAGGGTCTGTCCAATATGTCATGGATGTTACACACAGTCATGCATGTATCATAAAATGATTGTATCATTCGGATCATAAAATTGCTGTTTTGACACTTTCTGGAACTGGAATTAAAAATAATAGTATACGAGGTTATTGGAAATGAAACAACAATTTGCTTAGTAATGAAGGGTTTGTAACCCAGGTTTGAGAAGTAGCTCAATTCATTTTTGTGAAAGCGAGTAAAAAAAAAAAAAATTTGAATAAGGAAAATGCACTTATGACAGGATTAGACTTTCTTTTGAAAAAAGTCAATCTTGCAGAAGATGAAAAAGTCATATTGGAGACAATAAAAACAAATTGATCAGATTTATATTAATATAGCAAAAGGTGCATGTATCCGTTCTAGAGCCAAGTGGTTAGAAAAAGGGGAAAAGAATACAAGTTATTTTTTTTTCACTAGAAAAACGAAATTATAAAAGACAAACGATCTCCTCTCTTAAAATCAATGATGTTATCACCTCAAATCCAAAATTGATTGCAAATTATGTGGAAGCGTTCTACTCTAAGTTATATGAATCTATATTTGAAAGTGATAAATGTTTTTATCAGTTTTTTGAATCAGTTAAACAATCTGTCACATCTATTTCTAATCAATTTCGAGATCTTTGTGATGAAGAACTAAGGAAACAAGAGATGGTTACAGCTATTCGTTCAATGAAAAAAAAAATCGCCAGGAACAGATGGTCTTTCAGTTGAATTTTATCTCTGCTTCTGGGATATTATTGAAAACCCATTATTCGAAATGTATAAGGAGTGTATTGAATCGAACGAATTATCGACTTCAATGAAACAGGGTTTAAAAACCCTCCTTCCAAAACCTGATAAAGATCAATTGATCTTGGATAATTGGCGTCCTATAACATTATTAAATGTAGATGATAAATTGCTATCTCTTGTTTATGCAGTTCGATTGAAAAAAGGTCTAGACGAAATTATTAATGAGTGTCAAACTGGATTTATGGCTGGCCGATACATAAGTTGGAACATTAGACTCATTTTGGACTTGTTAGACTATTAAAATTTAGTAGACGCAGAGGCCTTAATTGTTTTCTTAGACTTCCACAAAGCATTTGATACGTTTGAGCATCAGTTTGTGTATAGGGCTTTTAAATGGTTTTGGGGAAAGATTTATTTCTATAGTTGAAATGTTTCATAAAGGTATTAATAGCTCTATTTATTTATATCCAAACACTTCTAAACGATTTCCCATCTGTAGAGGAGTGCGCCAAGGTTGTCCTATAGCCCCCTTCGTATTCCTCATTGTAGTTGAGTTTCTTTCCATTAAAGTCTTGAATTCTCCATATATTCAAGGACTTACCATCTTCAACAAACAGCTTAGATTAACTCAGCTTGTGGATGATACTGTTCTTTTTTTGAAAAATAAGGAACAGTTGCCCGCAGCACTGCAGTTAGTAACTACATTTTCTGATGCCTCGGGGTTAATGCTGAATGTAAATAAATGTGAGATAATGTGCCTTTATGATTCGAAGGAAAAACTTTTATGTAATATCCCAGTAAAAAATAAGATTAAGAATCTAGGAGTAACTGTAACAAAAGATATAGCGGAGAGACAAGAGTTAAATTTTCCCCCCAAACTTAAAAAAAACTCAAAACATCTTTAATATCTGGCTTCAAAGAGACTTGACTATGATAGGCAGAGTCCTATTAACCAAAGCAGATTTGTCTTACCACCGCTACTAGAAGATTTACAACTGTCAGACTGTCGTCACCATAGATATCATATAGAGACTAGATGTCCTATTGGCCGCTGGAAACCGAGAAATCCGGCTGCCATCTTGAACCGGTCGTATTCCTAGTTTTGTTGCGTGGCAGCAGATAAGATGCCAGAGCATTGTGGAGCAATTTCCTGTTCTAATCGCCGGACCATCGAAAATAGGGCTTTTCACAAGTAAGTCTTAACATTATGATTATTATTGGTTGTATTTTGTGAATAGAATATTACCAGATAATCGAGAAGGAGCAAGGATATTTGCTATTACTGTACTGAAATCGTTGTGAAATGCTGTTTACTGCATCAGCCGGTGTTCACCCGGCATGGAGAGGTGGGGTAACTGTTAAAGTAATAATTACAAGAGCTTCTAGGTTATCAGATAAGCATTCAACTGCCCTGTTGTAGCCTATAGGTTATTTGTGTTTGCGCACATGGTATCAGGAAGCAATGTAAAACACGCATGACAGCGATGCGCAGATTGAGTTACCCCTCCAACTTCTAGTTTTATTGATAACCTATATCTTATCACATGCGTTTTGGCTATTGATATTACAGAAGTCCTGTGGTAAAATTACATTATTAACTTACTCCATCTACCCTTGTAAAGTTAATCCGAATAGGGGTTTAGTCTCGACATTTTCCCCTCCCACATCCACATACAATAAACAAGGTATAGGCTTAATGTTGTCCGAATTTAATTTTTAGAAATTACTGATGCAAACACGTTGAAAAGCTTGTTCTCAATTTTATTACAGGTGGCTGCGTTCGGTGGATTCGGTGGCTGCGTTCTGTGTGTGAAAGTGTGTGTGTGTGTGTGTGTGTGTGTGTGTGTGTGTGTGTGTGTGTGTGTGTGTGTGTGTGTGTGTGTGTGTGGAGAGAGAGAGAGAGAGAGAGAGAGAGAGAGAGAGAGAGAGAGTGTGTGTGTGTGTGTCTGTTCGTGTTTGTTTGTGTGTCTGTTCGTGTGTATGTAAGTGTCACAAATCATAAATTGTTTCTTCAACTTATTAAAATATCTTACTTTACTGCAACTATCTGTTTCTGCTTCTTTATTATATTTATAGTGTGATTTATAAAATACATTATATCCTTCATCACACATATTGTGTCTGGTCACTTTATATCTTATATCAGAATATTACATTACTGTTAAGCCTACTATGGATATTAAAATATGCCGAACCATGTGTCCTGTATCATAGCTACATGAATGACCTTTGCAGCAAAAAAACGTGTGAAAAACAGTTCAGTATTCAGTGAGATATGATTAATTTAATGCGCTGACAGCTCATTTCACCTGCCACTCAGATTACACTGAGCGGAGCGGATGACCGGTTTAAGATGGCGGCTCCAATTCTCGTCCGTGCCAATAGGCAGTAGCGGTCGATAGGGCGTCTACCTATATGATGTCTATGGTCGTCACGCCCAGTTTGAGCCTGCGCCAGATTAGCTCAGCCATCAGACAGGAAGTGCAATAATTGGGCTTCAAGTCTTCTCCGTTGAAATCAAGGGGGTAATCCATCAACCGGAAACTGAAGCCTCTCCGGGGGCCGCCATTGTAGCTGACTATCACCTGCTGTTAGCATTCCATTGACTCCCATTCATTTTGGCATCACTTTGACAGCGAATAACTTTACATCGGAGACGTCCAAAGACTCCATTTGTCCATTATTTATTTCTAATGAAACACGACAATGTATAAGGCTCCATTATTTAGAATGGTCGATTTAGAAGCCATTTTTGTAAATATAGGCTAACGACTGCGTCATAACCCCGCGACTCTCTGGCGCACACAAGATCAATGACCGTATAGACAGAAGTAGAAGCTCCCGGGCAATCGGGGGGACGTGGAGGCATAAAGTCAAGGGAGAAGCCCATAATAGTCATAAAGTTGCTCCTGCTGCGAGCTCATGAACAGCTAATACTCACGATCTCCGGGTCTGCAAGATTCGGAAGGGAATGATTAAGATTTTGGCGCAGCTACTAGGTTGCTCACGTCACATCTCCGTCGTCAGGCTCAGTTTGAGCATTCACAGTACGCTTGGCTATCAGGACGTGAGTGCTTCTAAAGGGCTTCAGTTTTCTCTGTTGAAATCTATGGGGTCGCTCTGTCCATTTCTTTTACTGTCTATGGTTAAAAATCATTGGGGTCGCTGTGTCCATTTCTTTTACTGTCTATGGGATGCTCACGAGCAATAATCACGTCCCAGCCGGGTCCATCACTTATTTGGTTCCCCGGAAACATTTTCGTTGTGGTCTGTGTTACTTGCAGCGCGTTTCTGTATATGGTTGTGTTGTAAACGTTTGCAGCGCGTTTCTGTATTTGGTTGTGTTGTGAGTACTTGGAGCACACGTGTGTGTGTTGTGGAACTGATGAAGATGTTTTTCTTAATTTGCAGATGTTTTTTTTCTATTTGCATTCGTTTTTTTCTATTTGCATGCGTTTTTCTATTTGCATGCGTTTTTTTCTATTTGCATGCGTCTTCTTTAGGTTGCAGCACGTTGAGCTCTATTAGTAGGCCTATCTTCAGATTAGATTTTTAAAGGAATAATACAATTGTAAATTATCTCTTCATTTATTTGCCATTTGTATCATTACATACAAACCTGTAAGCTGTTCTTTTGTGAAACACAAAAGCAGAATGTGCAGTATTGCATAGCCTACTATCAAAACAGTAACCACACACAAGCTCTAAAAAGGAAAAAAGACAAAAGTCTTATAAAATTAGTTCATAAGACTTATTCCATGTCTTTTAAAGACAAATTAAAGCTTTCTGTGAAGAACACTTTTTTTCTTCATTATAAAGTCATTATTCCTCACTGCTGCATTTTGTCCAATCTCATTCAGGTTTCTACTTGCCATACCACAATCAGCTACAGTATGACATGTGCAAGTTTGTCATTACTGATTCTCCTTTTTATTGATTCTCCTTTTCAGGTTCCTAATGTTGTTTTGAAATTACTTTTGCCCAGATTATGGATATATCCTTAAATTATATGATATGACTATGCTATTTCTCATTTTAAATAAGCAATGAAGATCACCCCAAAACACAATCTACTATCAATAATCAGTGTTAAAATTAGTCCCCCTTTTAGGACAAAAAAATAAATTGCTTTCAAAGGGTTGAAGACTGTAACTGAGATGATGGCTCTGTGACAGAATCATGTTGGAAACAATGGGAGAACAAAGGGAGAACAATGGATCTATTGGCTTGTGGTTTTGCTCCTGTGTGTCACTGCCTGTACTTGGTAGTGAATGGTTTTGAGGGAAAATGGTCCATTGTGCCTCTTCTTCGCCTTGTTGTGTTGATAGAGTCAACGTTTGTGGGTATGTGATCAATTCCTAGTAATTTTACAAAGACTTAATAAGAAGATCTGCCATTACTATGGAGAGGTAGGTGATTTGCTTGTACTGTTTTGCTTGTAAGGAAAAATACTATTGGAAGTATTTTTTTAAAATATTTTTTATATATATATTTGTAATATTATTTAATGTTTGTAGTGGTTACTTAAGTTAATGTTATTATGTTTCCTTGTAAACTATTATCAAATAATCAGGGTGATTTGTTTATTTTTATGCAAAAAATCATCAAATAATTCGGATATCACATTGATACACCTAGATTCATCCTATCTGGCAGGTCACAGACTATCTGCCAAACACATTTATAAGCAATGCACCAAGACTATTTTCATAGGGATTAAAATAGACTAGCATAATTTAATACTCTACTATTCACACCTGGTTAATAAAAACGGCTATCTAACTATATTATTTGAGGACAAAAGAGGAGTCCATTGCAACATTCTTCAACTCTGTAGACGTTGAAAAAACATGCCTTTAGCAGGGTTAATATAATTAACAAAAACTAAAACCTTATTATTATTTGGTTACTGCAAATAAAATAAATGTTAACAGACAAGGAAACATTAAACAAAACATTAAAAAGTATTTTATTTCAGCTAATTGACAAGGCAACATTTCTCATTTTCATTTAGCATAACCTGACTAAAATAACTAAAACAGAAATATATATATATATATATATATATATATATATATATATATATATATATATATATATATATATTATATATATATATATATATATATATATATATATATATACATGGGAAAAACTAATAACAATGACAAAAACTTTAACTAAAAGTAAAATAAAGGACGGAAATATAAAACTAAAAACAACCTTCAACTTGGCACAGCAATTAATTTCACATTTAAAATTCACTCAACTACCAAAACAGATTATACATGTCTCAAATAAACTCATTCTTCCATACTAGCAAAGTTGTCAATTTTACATCAACACCTACAAAGTATTTCAATTTTATTACCATCTATACAAAATATTATTTTGTACTGAAATGTAAATTACTTTTTGTACTGCAGGGAATCAATTCTTAATATGTGCTTTCATTTAGGTCGTTGTTTTATGAGTGATAAAATTTGTCTTGTGGGATGACAACCTTTGCTAGTGATATGTAAAAATGAGTTGATTTGAGACATTTATTAAGTGTTTTGGTAGTTTTAGCGCATTTTAAATTTTAAATTACAGTTTTCATCAAACAAACACAATTTGTCACTCAAACAACATCCTAAAAAACACTAACAGGTAGCATTTTATAATGTTTTCTTTTGTAAAATGTCTTAACAAAAGAAAAATGACTGTAGTGCATTAATTATTTTATGTTAAATTACAGTACAAAATTATTCCTAATTTCCCCCCTTTTGTAATGACATTTAAAGACTAACATCTATGTAATTGTTCAGCTCTAATTATTTGGATAATATTAAATTCTTTAGATGTGGAATTCATTTCAATATGGTATTACTGTAGAGATTAATTGCTGTCCTATTCATTTTTGTATTGTATTAGGTTTTGAAGTTAAGTTTAACAGTTTTGAAAAAGAGTATGTAAATGTGCAGACCGCCCTGTAGGGTTCACTGCGTCCTGAGACACTTTGGGGAACGCCTCAGCGTGAATGATGACTGAAGCACTGCAATCACGGCAATTGTATTGGCCGGCGACATAATATATAAAAGGGGCAGCAAGAGGACATGTCATCCTCTTTTTGTCTTCAGGGACGTGTTCCCTTTCGAGGGAACTCGAACTGCGTCGACTACAACACTTTGGGGAACACCTTTAGCGTAATGCATCTGAAATATGAATGAAACTAATCAAATCCTGATTGGTGCTGCGTTAGATTTTTCCCTGCAGGTCCTCTGCTTCAGGGTATCGAAAACGAGACGAAAATAGCAGTGTTATCCCCCCCGTAGAGGGATGAGCGAGAATCGCTCCTCCGCGGAGCCCTCAGGAAATCGATGTTTCTATCCAGTGTCAAGTGTGCTTCAAGACACATCGGTTTTGCAGTGTCCGCCCCAAAGGCTTGCGGCCAGGCAGTGTTCGTGTTCACCCATCAGAAACTGTTTTCGATTATTTCCTGCCGGTCCTCCACTTCAGGGTGTCGAGAACGAAACCGAAAGAGCCTCCCCTGAGGGGATCCCTCAGGAAATCGATGTCTGTATCTCGCTGTTAAGTGCGCTTAAGTGCGGACAAATCGGTTTCCAGCGAACGCACACTGCTCTCTCTGCCCCACAGGCTTGCGGCCAGGCAACGCTCATGTCTGCACATCAAGAATCGTTTCGAACAAACCCTGCCGGAGAGCAGCTCGAGGGGCTGGTTCCCTTAGTTGAATATTTCAAAGCATGGCAGGACCTGCCAAATATTTCTCCTTGGGTCCTGTGCACAATAGAGAAGGGATACAGGCTGCAGTCCATTGGTGTGGACTGCAGTCTACCCAGTGCAGGGTCGGGTATTGGAACAGGAAGTAAACTCCCTGCTGGTAAAGGAGGCCATAGAGCGTGTTCCTCCGCCGGACAGGGGACAGGTTCTACAGGTGCTACGTCATAGTTCTCAAGAAGGATGGAGGGTTGCGCCAATTTTAGATCTAAGGCATTTGAATCGGTCTCTGAGAAGATTCAGGTTCAAGATGCTCACTATTCCTATCATCGTGAGTCAGATCAAATCTGAGGATTGGTTTGTCACGATAGGTCTAAGGGACGCATACTTTCATATATCCATCCTTTTATCTCACAGGAAGTTCCTGAGGTTCGCTTTCAGGGGCAAAGCGTTCCAATATTGGGTTCTTCTTCCGTTCGGCCTAGCTCTCTCCCCTAATGCATGGATGCAGCTCTAGCTCCGCTGAGGCTTCAGGGTATCTGGGTGTGAAATTATATTATGGCTTATTGTTTGGCTTATTATGGCCCAGTCACAAGAGCTGGCAGTTTGGCATCGAGATGTCGTCCTTGCCCACATCTAGAGCCTGGTGTTGAGACTCAACACGAAAAAAAGCGTGTTGGCACCAGCCCAGAGAACCACGTTCCTGGGAGTGGTGTGGAACTTGGTCACGATGTGGGCACAATTTTATCCTGCATGGATCGATTCCATCCTGGCCACGGTGACCAGGATAAAGCTAGGCCAAGCCATCAGTGTAAAACATTTTCAGAGAGTGTTAGGGCTCATGGCAGCAGCGTCCAACGTCATTCCATTCGGCCTGCTGCACATGAGGGCCGAGTGGGAACCCGTTCCGCATGATCAGGGTTACGTGCAGATGCCTTCGTTCCCTATCTATGTGGAAAAAAGCAACCCGATCTCACGACCAATTAGTACGAATTTGTATGAGGGCTAATTCGTAACAATTCATACGACCTGACTCGTACGAATTTGTAAGAATTTTTTGGATTTTTGCTAAATCGTACATATTTTACGAATTCCAAATTCGTATGAATTCATACGAATGACCAACCCCTGACCCCGCCCCTAAACCTACCCATCACGTGGGTTTAGACAAATCATACGAATCCGTACGAGTGAGTTTGTATGAATTGTTACGAATTAGCCACCTTTTAATCATTCGTACAAATTTGTACGAATTGGTCGTGAGATAGCGTTGGAAAAAAGACAATGTGTCGTGGTCTCCTACTTGATTAATCAGGGGGTTCTATACAGATTGGCGCATCAGATCCTCCTGTGGTCTCAGCAATGCACGTCCCAGGGACCAGAATCAGAGGCAGGGGCTGAGGCCCGGGGAATGGAGACTTCACACCGACGTGGTGAAGTCGATATATGAGAGGTTCAGCCCAATGGAAGTGGATTTGTTTTCGTCTCCGAAGGACGTCCCACTGTCCACTGTGGTTTTCTCTCACCCATCCAGCCCATTGGGGTTGGATGCCATGGTACAGACGTGGCCGAGGCTATGCCTGTACGTTTTTCCCCTGATCGTTCTGCTCCCGGGAGTTCTGGAGAGGGTCCGTCGAGACGGGATCAGCCTATTTCTAGTTGCCCTGTATTGGCCGGCCCGGGTATGGTTTTCAGATATCATAGCACTCCTGGTAGGCCAGCCTTGGCCGTGGGCTCAATGTTCACCCTTGACCAGACCTGTGGAAAATTTGGGCTTGGCCCCTGAGGGGGCTCAGTACCTAGAGGCTGGCCTGTCAGCTGGAGTGGTTGAGACTCCTGACCATACCAGTTCTGACCATACCGGAAACATGTCAAATATACCTCTGTTAACGCGCCATCCCCACAAATCCAGTTTGGCTTTAAATGCAGCTACTTTATCTGCCAACTTGAAGACTGTTGTCATTTTCCCCTGAAGTGACAGATTGAGTTCATTGAGCAAGTTAAATATGTCGCATAAGTAAACGAGTTTTGCAACCCATTCCTCGTCACTGAAATGTGCTGCAGGCGGTGACTTTTTTTCTGTGAGAAATCTCTGCAGCGGCTCTCGTAATTCAAACACTCTGGTCAGCGATCTCCCTCGGGATAACCATCTTATTTCTTTGTATAAAAGAAGGCGTCTGTGCTCCGCGTCCATCTCCTCACAAAGCTGCTCGAACAGACACAAGTTAAGGGCGTGTGCTTTGATGTGGTTAATAACTTTAACAATATCATTCAATACACTGTTAAGTTCCTGTGGCATTTTTCGGCTAGCCAGCATTTCCCTGTGAATGACAAAATGCGTAGACTGACATTCAGGTGCAACCTCTTTAATCCGAGAAGTTAAACCAGACAGCCGTCCAGTCATGGCAGCAGCTCCGTCTGTGCATATGCCAACACAAAAGGACCATTTCAGTTTTCCTGATATAATCATCCAGCGACTTGACTGGTTCTGCGGCTGTGGTTTTGGTTGGCAACAATAGTGCACACAACATATCCTCATGCACATCCTCCTGATAAAGATATCGCAACATATTGCCTTGTTGTCAATATCTGTAGAATCGTCAACCTGTAGTGCGTACCACGGTGATGTATTTATCCTCTCCAACAATTGTGTTTCAATGTCCTCTGCTATTTCGTCAATGCGCCAAGTGACGGTGCTAGCCGAAAGAGGAACCTGTGCTATATTTTTAACCGCATCTTCTCCTAGAAGTTCATGGCAAATGTCTTTTTTGGGATCGCTGTAGTTTAAACATTAAAACACAGCATGCCACAGGAAAAGTGTCCAAAAGCATCGCATCCACAACAAATATTTCCATTTATTAGAATATAATTTTTTTGTAACTTCTCTGTAATGATTTCATGTAATATAAGTGCTTAACTCCATTAATGAGAATGGCATATTTAATCTAAATGTGTATATCAGATGTAAAACATAGTTTAAAACATTCTTTTATTGTTATTGTGAACATGCACAGTATTTATGATTAGGACTCACAATGAAGATTTACGGGTGTCCTTCATCTACTGTCAGATATGCTACAATCAGCTTCACTAAACAGCCAAACGCGCTCGCTCCGTGGACATTTAAGAAGGGATGGGTGTTTTCTTCAAGTGCCTATCAGAGTGAAATTATATTTGTATTATCTCGCTGTATATCTGTAATTTTCTAAAAGTGACCAAAAAGCCATTTTAACTCCAGCTCACGTGGAGTTTGCGTGCAGGTTTGCAAATTTTCCGGACAACAACTACGCCTGCGCTTGGCGGCTTTTCGTTCTTATATACCGCACTGGTCTGAGTCTGCACACAGACAGCCAAGGGGCCCTGGCCCGAGGACCGAAGACGAGGCCAGAGGGACAGCCATTGTCTTTTTTTTAGTTGGCCTCCGTTTCCTCTAGCCCTTATTCTTGTGAAGCTGTTACAGGAATTCTGTTGCTACTTTGTCCTAATGTTTATGCTATAGCCCATCTAGCCTTGCAATAGCTGGAGATGTGGGCTTTCTGATTAAAGCCCCTCTGCTAGATTTAAACAGGAAGTAGTTCCTCTCTCTCTCTCTATATATATATATACATATATTGGCACAATCTGTTCTGTTCTATTTCAGTTATCATGGACATTCAGGTTATCTTCACGTCATTTAATTCAGTTTCATCTCACACATTTTTGATGACGATTTAGACGATTTTTTTTTGCAACAGGACATACTCTATGCTATCATGTTTTTCTAAAATAAAATAAAAAATATGATATCTTACATTTCAAGCAGTTTGGAAACAAAATGACATTTACAAAGATAAGCAAGCAAAGATAACATTTAGTTTAATCATTCTTTATTTTTATTATATAATTAGCATCAAACAACATAGTTCTTATTCACAGTGATTAAAGATTATTAAAGCAGCACCGGGTAACTTTTCAACCTTCATAATATATTTCCAAGTCTCTTGTGATGGTGCATCGACTTACAATAGGTTGAATGATACGTCTGCCATAGCCTGATGGGGTCTGTAGCGTTTTTAATCGTACTTATAAACTTCGGGTTTCGGGTAGTAACCGGCGAACAAAGAGAACAAAATTCGACTGCTTTACGGCATATATGTCACTTCCACCACCACCCCCACTTCCTTAAAATCGGACGTGCGAGCCAAATATTATAGTCATGGCCGAAGCAGCACAGAAAAACAAGAAAGCAAAGGTTTTATCGGAGCAAAGCAGAAAGAGAAAGTGATCGCGTTAAAGGCAGAACAAGGATCAACACTGTGCCAGCGTGCAGGCGTGAGCTGAAGGAGGAGGAGGGGTGCCCGACCGATGCGGACTTGGCTGTAATGCTTTTGTACTAGTAAGTATATTGCTTGCATACTAGCTAGGGTTACCTGACCAGACGTCCCGTTTTTCCCGGGACAGTCCCGTATTTCAACTCTAATTTTAGTGTCCTGACTTATTAGGAAAAAATCATGTTTTGTCCCGTATTTCATGGTTAATATATATATATATATATAGCAAGAGACCTTGCGTGTGTGTGCTAGAGTACGCATTAATTACACGCGCCAACGACAGAGAGAAGGAGAGCGCGAGAGACCTTGCGTGTGTGTGCTAGAGTAGCCTACGCATTAATACGCACGCGCGCGCATAATAATATAGCTTGATATTATAATATTGACGATATATGGTTATTATCTACCACTCAAACATTGCATTGAAGTATCATATAGATTCAGTAAAACGGTAACCAATAGACTAGGCTACTATAATGACCCTGGCTTGTAAACGTGAGCATCGCGATCATTTGTCGTTAGCAAAAAAATAAAACCCATGAAATTATATTCATATAACATGCTGAAATATATGCCACTGTACCTGGGATGAAGACATTTCACACGCGACGCAAGCAGAACACCTGCATGTGACCTCCTACAGTGTTCAGGGCTATCATGGTTGTCAACAAATGCACATGCATGTAGGATGACAAGAGTTTACGACAGTAGTAGAGGACAATACTGTTTCCCAACTTTAGGGGGACCCCGAGAGCAAAAAACTACCTGGTGTTACTTTAAATGTAAAGATTGAAAAATTATTGCACAACCACCAAATAGGTGGCAATATTCACCAAGGAGCTTATGTCAATAGAATCAAAAGAGGAAGTACGTTTTTTCTTATAGTGACTCATAGATTCGTTGCTCTGTTGAAAATGTTTTGTGTGTTAACTAACATCCTTTGCGTTGGCTGGACTTACTCCCGGACGCGTTTTTGAATACCACATACTTTGAGGAAGCAAGGTTTGGGTTATTCAGCAGAGAGTTCAGGGTATTTTTGATGGTAATATAACCTTTCTGGATTACTCAAATGATTACCAAAATCGAAGTCAACAGAACATAACCATGACAAGGGTTGTTATACTGGAATTATCCTTTACCACTAAAATTTCATTAGAGTCAACAAATAATCTGCCTAAACAGAGTCTAAAGAGCAGCAGCTCTTTCCTGCTTCCTGTGGATCCGCTGACTAAGCAGATTGCCAAACAGACAGATTCACTCAACATTCCAACATAGTTGAAGTATTCTCACTGTTTGGATGCCTAATGAGCACTTAGAAATATGTAATGGCATGGCAATACAACCAAGCTTTTACTGTGATTGATATTAGGGGTCTACAGGTAATTAGGCAAAATCCTTTGAAGGACCTGACAAGATGTATATATTTTTATATATATATTTTTATATTTGTGTGGCACCAGGTTGGGCATCTCCAGACAATTTTATCATAATTGTATAATATATTTGAGCATCTCAGGTTGTATGTTTGTAAAGGTGTCAGTTCATATTTTTCAGCCAGTCTGTGCATATGTTTTTACACGCTGATAAAATGGCAATCACTCTGTACTGTTGTATGGTGCTGTGCTATAATGTTCCCATAGTGTCAGCTACTGACACAGACTTCAAACTAGTTCAGTTTACTGCTTTGTTATTGATTTGAAATCCTCACAGTAGCTGATAGGCAATCTTATGTAAAAACAATCTATTATTGATTGTGAAATGTATGTTTGAAAAAATGTGCTAATGCATGTGACTTAAAAAAAAAGCTAGGCTATATTTTGTATCTCATGCAATACCATTCATACATCATTAAGTGTGGCTTAAGTGTACACCTATGAGCCACTGTATATATAAGGATTAATTTACTGTATTATAAGCTTTAGTTTAATAATCTAGGCTTAAAACAAGGCTTCTAACCTTTCAAGGGGAAACACGTGACAAGTTCAAATTCTATGCACTTAAATCTGCTAGAGAAAGTTTATATCAGCATTTTTTTGTTTATACATGTCACAGGCCGGGGGGAGCGCCAGCGGGCCGCCCACCCCCTCTAACCGAACCACCACCCGAGGAGTGTGCCGTGGATCACATGAGTCAGACACAGAACTTAAAATGAATCAAAAGGTTTCTTTATTAGATTAATAAAAACAGTCTTAAAAGTCTCTTGGACACTGTCCCTTTCGGACATTTCGCAGTTTCAGACGGAGGGAGGAATGAACATAATTCACAGCTTCCACGTTCTCTTCTCCAGCGTTCTCTTTGGGGCTCAGGCAGAGAGAGGAATGAACATAACTCACAGCTTCCGCGTTCTCTTCGGGGCTCAGACAGAGAGAGATGCACACACATGAACGTACCTCCAGTTTTAGACAGAGGAATGAACATAATTCACAGCTTCCGCATTCTCTTCTTCAGCGCTCTCCTCGGGGGCTCAGACAGAGAGAGACGCACACACATGAACGGACCTCCAGTTTCAGACAGAGAGAGGGTTATAAACATGGATGAACGTAACAGCGGTTTCAGACAGAGAGAGGAATGAACATAATTCACAGCTTCCGCGTTCTCTTCTTCAGCTTCTCTTCTTTAAGGCTCAGGCAGGGAGAGAGTTATAAACATGGATGAACATAACAGCAGTTTCAGACAGAGAGAGGGTTATAAACATGGATGAACATAACAGCAGTTTCAGACAGAGAGAGGAATGAACATAATTCACAGCTTCCTGAAGTCTCTTCTTCATCTTCTCTTCAAGGCTCGGGCAGAGAGAGAGAGTTGCAAACATGCTGGGACTGCGTGTGAACAGCAGCAACACCATTCCCACACTCGCATATTCACCAATACACTGCAAGATTTCACTCGTGCTCGCAATAGAACTGCAATTCAACAGACTTACTGTGCAATCAGGGCTTACACCCGCAATGCAGCCGAAATCTCGTTCTTTCCAGCTCTTTCTCGCCCTCTCTCTTCCCCGCAGCCTCCCTCCGCTGCTTCGGCCTCTCACCTGCTGCTTGCACGCTCCGTTCTCACTCTCCCCCACACTGTCCTTTAACTGCTCCTTTTATATCCTCTCCAAACATGCTCTCTCGTTTGCCACCGCAATCAAGTCCAACCTTATTCAGCTGTGCGCAGTCTCTCCCAGATCGGCCATGACGGTGTGGTGAATATTACTGTTACTCGGTGTGAAAAGTCCGGGCGTAGGACCCAAGCAACCCGATTGGTTCAAAGCACGTTTTATGGGTAATTGCTTTGATGCCTGGTTACAAATCATACAAAATCACTTTATTATAGAAGACGTTTGTACTACGGTATAACGAGTCATTAACCCCTTAAACTCCACCATCGGGATACTGGGATAAAAAATCTTTGTTGTGATTTTCGTACGTTATTTTAATAGTCTTCCATATAAGGTATCAAGTAGTTCTTGGTATCATTTGAAAGCTTATAATCTATACTTTACACAGAATACCATCACTTTCGGTTTTATGATACATATCAAATGAAATATTAGCTTAAATATGCATTGGTCCCAGGCAAATATTTCCGCTTTATGATTGCGAAGAAATCTTTCTACAAATATTTATTTTTTATTTATTTCACAAATAAGTCAAACCATATATTACAATAAAGCTCTCATTCTAAGGAATCTGTCGATGTAGGTTATTACATTGTGAGACAATCATAGATCGAAATATCTTCAAAACAATCACACAGTGAAATACATTCAAAAAGAGGTGACAGATAAAAGTATCACATTCCTGCTCCAATGTCGGCTTCAGTGAGCCGCAAACAGCCACACGTTTCTGTGAGCTTTCGTTGGTGAGAAAATCCTTTTCGAACGAACTGAGGGGAGACGCGCGATGAGCGCGTAAGACGCGCAACACACCGGATCTGCAAGCCATCTACATACACAGACCCTGGGCTTACTCTAGCTAATGCTAAGGCTGTGTTATGCTATACAGATCTAAAAGGAACTCAGCACGCGTCACATGTCTGACGGGACCAGTCATATGGCGCTTTTCCACTACACAGTACCAGCTCGCCTCAGCTCGGCTCGACTCGGAACGGCTCGACTCGACTCGGCTCGCCTTTGTTTGGTTTTCCACTGTGTAAAAGTTGTACCTGTACCTGCTTTCGGGTCCTTTTTACGTACCACCTCCGGCGAGGTTCTAAGCGAGCTGAGGCGATACTAAAGTGTGACGTGAAAGAATGCAGACTGCTGATTGGTCAGAGAGAATCGTCACTGCGTCATCATTGCACGCGCCAGACGGAGTATCCTGAACAGATCCTGAATAACCCCGCCATTTTTAAATAGTTTGGCCAGAGATTGCGTGATATACCCATTACTACTATTAAAACAGCATACACTCGATTTCCTCCATTGTCCTGTGTGTGTGTGTGGGTAGCAGGTGTGCGTCACGTAGAAGATTGTCACGGCAGTTTCCTGTGGCGTCGCTATGACGACCTGGTACTATTGCGGAGGTACTATCTGTAATGGAAAACGGAGCGAAAAGCGAGCCGAGCCGAGTCGAGCTGAGGCGAGGCGAGTCGAGTCGAGCTGGTACTGGTAATGGAAAAGCGCCAATAGGGACCAGTCACCAGACCGGGATTCTGAAGTGACGGACGGGCTCCCTCGGTCACTTCCGGGTGAACCCAAGCTCTTTGTTTACTGCAGTATCCGTGAGTTTCGCGTGTTATATTATTGTGTATGAACTGTTTTGATTATTATAATCGCATCTAGAAATATAAAAACATCAATGGCATTTATAAACGAGAGCTTTGGCAACTTGTTTCTAAATGGACAATATGGATGGAGAAGTTTGGAGTGCGCATTCTGAGGACTAACGTTAGTGTTTGATTAAGTGACAGAGCCCTTTGAGTTTTCAGCAATGTTTATATACATTTTTTGATAACGTTATTGTTAGTTTGAAATGTGAAAGCACAGCAACCAATCTGATAAACTATTATTTGAAAATAAATGTCTAATGTTTTAGCTATTGCGCAATAGTGTCTTATTATTGCGTAATACTTAGTTTCACTTTGCATAAGTTGAATAAAATAGTAATTGCAGTAAATCTACATTTTGATATTGTGAAAGTGATATTATTACAATGCAGAAACTATGTATAAACAGTGATTTCTTTGTTTCAGGTTCTATTGAAGATGTGGCACTGTTGGCACAAAGTTGGCACAGCTGGCATCAGATCTCCAGGAGGCTGGCCGGTGATGTTGAGGTGATGCACAACACAGATGACAAAACTGATGCCCATATAATGAATGAAATACATCTGGAGGATGATGATCCTTTTCTAGATGCTAATAGACCACAGATTTTAGTCAAATAATATGTCAAATGATAAGTCTTGTATCTTCTGAAAGAATAAAATGATCAAAATCATAAAGCGCCTATTTTTTTCTTTTTGTTTACTATAGCACAGACAACATATACTATAATATTTATCACATTCAGCAGTGTTTTATATAATTTTAAAGGGTTTTCTTTAAAATTACACTGGAATATTGCATATGTACCAATGGGTACATATACAATACCAAGTTTAGATTTGGGTAGGTAGAAATTACATAAAAAAAGGTAATATTTCTCCCTTCAGATTTGTTTGAATATCTTTTTCATTTTTTATTATAGAGAATAATTCTTTTTTCAGTGTTTGCTGCCATCTAGAGGAAATAGCCATACTTGTCTGCATGTCACTATGCCCTACAGGGCCTGAGTCATCCACTTTCAAAAATTAATTTAAAATAAAAAAATCAAAAAGCGCCTTTTTTGTGTTCATTAAAGCTCAGACAACATATGCTTAAATGTTTATCAATTTTAGCACTGTTTTATGAAACTGCAAAGGGTTCCCTGTAAAATGACACAAAAATTGTGCATTTAGCCCAAAGTATGTGGGAACAAGATGCTTTTTAATTTGGGTTGGCTAAATCCAGGCGGAAATCCCCAAAAATGGCTTGAATCTTAAGAGGTTAATGTATTAAATGTATTTTAAATTATACGTTTCATATACTAGTATTTAACCGAAGTATGATTGTGAAATTAAGCATTTCTCGTTGTTAGTGTGTTTTTTAGTTAGCTTAGATAATAGCATACAGCTAACGTTATCCGATGATCGTGCTCTTACCTGAGCTTATACTGCACTGATACTGCCTTACCGTATTCACAGCAGTTCGTAGTGCAATTATAATTGTCATTATTTTTTATCGCAATAATCAGCACAATATGTTACAGGTACACTTTTATTTATTAAAAGAGCCATAACATAATGTTTATTTGTGTATATTACTATTTTCTTATTAACAGTTTAGACATTTAAATAAATTACAGAATGCTAGCTTTGTTTTGTGGGTACTATAAATATTTAATTGGTTGTCAAGCCTTGACTAAAGAACAGTATAATAACATTATGGAATCACAAATCTTAATGTAATCAAACCCCTTAATTCACATAATAATCTTTTATTTTAAAGAAATACCATTTTTAAGTATGTTTTGTGACAAAGTAATTAGTTATTAAGCAATAGCGCATAATAGGCTCTTTTTATTACAAGCATGTAATTTGTGTACTAATGCATATGATTTATGGCATAATTTAATCTTAATACAGAACATCATAACACAATAACATTTAATGTAATGAAATTAGTGAACCAAAACTTGTATAACATTTTTATTAAATTACACAATACAATACATAATGAATTCAACTGAATTATGAGATGTAATATATAACATTTTTATTAACACAAAACTAGGACATTTATAGAGCTTTTAAAAATACACAACAGCTTTAAACAGACATACATTTGTATGTCTTTACTTTCCTAAATACTTTTGTGATAATTCTCTGGCTATACATTGTGAAGATTTAAAAACAATTAATGTTGAGTTAGCTGTGTTTAAATATTTAATGAACTGTAAGGTTCAAGTTTTTTGAGAACTAATGAGACAAATAGATGCAGTGTCTTTTGCTGTATGAAAAGTCAAATCTTTAGTTTGAAGTAAATTCATGTTGTATATGCAGTCAATTCTTTGTGGAACCATCCTAAGGCCTAGATGATGCAGTCAGTCAATTTCCCCTTTAGATGGTGGGGTCGTGACCTGTTAGGCGAGGAGGTGTCATGGACTGGCTTGAGGGAACTCTGCAAAAAAAACACACACACACATGCTGCAACACGTCATCTGCAACTGTAAATTTGCACAGTCTTTAGTGCTATGGAACATCACTCACTGTTTTAACTTTGATATGCAAGCCCAAAGGTGCAACGCAGCAGAACGTAGTTGGCTCGTTGAACCTGGGTGTCATGGATGGACTGGCTTGAGGGAACACACACACACACACACACACACACACACACACACACACACACACACCACACACACACACACACACACACACACACACACACACACACACACACACACACACACACACACACACACACACACACACACACACACACACACACACACACACACACACACACACACACACACACACACACACACACACACACACACACACACAACACACACACACACACACACACCACACACACAACTATGGAACTTCACTCACTGTTTTAACTTTTATATGCAAGCCCAAAGGTGCAATGCAGCAGAAGGTAGTTGGCTCATTGAACCTGGGTGTCATGACATTACAAGGCCATTTTAATGACACACTCCACAAGATAAGATATATCAGCCCAAAAGTGACTGAAACCTTCCGCTCGTCTCAGTATTATAAGGCTGATCTGTACAACAAAAGATTAAAAAAAAAGTAATGAGTTAGTTTAATGAGTTAGTTCACCAAAACATAAAAATCAGCCATCAGTTTCTCCCAACATATTATCAAATGATACCAGGGTGAGAAAATGATGTGTTTTTTTGATGATATAAAAAATTCAAGTACTTATTTGTACCAACACGATCCCATAAAATGCTTACCTCAGGAATCAATTCACACATTACAAGGTCGATATTTTCCAGCTTTGTGTCCTTCTTTTGCTCAAACACAATGTTGTCGAGGTGTCCTAGAAGTTCCTCAACATGTGCTGACAAGGCTGGATGAAAGCTCTTAGGTTTTGTCATTTTCCCAGTCTTTATTTGCCACCATTTGTTCCACGTGGGTTTCAGTGAACCTTTCACAATTCCTTGAAACAACTCCTGGAAAAAATATTTAGTATAGCAAACTATGTTATGTGGGTGGATGGAGAACCCAGGCGCAGACAGCAGATGCAATTAACACAGGATTTATTGACAAAAACAGGAAAACAAAACCCACGAGGGGGCAAAACAAGACAGGGTAGAACACACCAGACTATGACTAGAAACTAAGACAGGAACAAAACTAAGACACGAACAGAATTTCTTGAATTACAGATTACTCAATGAATTACTCACAGTTAGAATCACACAACGTTAAACAATGAACCGACATAAGACAGCAAACACAAGGGGATTATATAGGAAACACTAATGACGAGGACAGCTGAAACTGACTAGACAATAATGACGAGACAAGGATAACAAAGGGGGCGGAGTACATAACGAGACAACACAAGCACATGGCCCAAACAGGCCATGCGCTTGTACACAAAACACGGGTCTGTCATGATTCTGCCACAAGACCAGAGAAATCAAAAGACATGATGGCAGAATCATGACAGAACCCCCACCTTAAGGAGCGGCTACCAGACGCTCCTCAAAGGGACATTAAACACGGGACATGACAGACTGTGACAAAGACAAGAACCAACAAAACATGGAAAACACTAATAATGGCAAACAAGAAAAAACAAAAACAGGGTTAGGGTGAAACATCAAATACAACATACAAGGCAAGGGAGGTGGAGGAAACACAGAGTTAATGGGGGGAGGTCCAGGGTGGATGGGAGGACTGGAGGTCTTGGGTCCACGGGATGAGGGCTGAGGACGAGGACTCTGGGCAGGTTTTGATGGACACACACGAGGAGAGGATTTGGGCGAAACAGTCCGGGGCTTAGTGGAGACAGGGAAAAACGGGGAAACAGTCCGGGGGCTGGTGGAGACAAGGACGAACGGGGAAACAGTCCGGGAATTAGTGGCGACAGGAACAAATGGGGAAACAGTCCGGGGACTAGTGGAGACAGGGGCGAACGGGGGAAACAGTCGGGGATGCAGCAGCAACAGACACCGGGGACACAGAGGACATGGAGGATGAGATAACGGGACTTCTCAAGGGAGACATGGCTAGTGACGGGACAGGACTGTGTGCAGCGATCACAGCGGCAGGCTCGGGTGCAGCGCTCACAGTGGCAGATACCGGGGCTGGGGACGAGACAGGACAGACAGGGACTTCAAGGATCTTGGCTAGACAAGACAAATAATCAGACAGGGTCCTTGCAGCAAGGAAGATGGGCATATTCTGACGCGCCGAAACTGCTTTCAGTACCTCCTTAGCGGCTTGATCGGCCGCAACTCTCGCAGTAGAGGGCTCTGGGGCATCACTGGCAGAGGCGGGCTCAGGGACGGCGCTCGCTGGAGCGGGCTCTGGGGCGGCGCTCGCTGGAGGACGGGAAGCTCCCCTCCTCCTCTTCTTCCTCCTAGGTCGCTGTGCAGATGCCGTTGCCGGACTGGTGAGTGGTTGGGGAACCATGGCGGGTTCTGTGTCTGGGGTTGAAAGATCAGTCTCTAGGATGGCTGATTCCGTCACGGAGGACTCTGATGTTGAGTCCCAAGAGGTCCGTCTCCCTCGCTTGCCACGCACATCTGCGGCTGTGGATGGTGTCTCGGGAGTGGAAGAGGAACCAGCTTGATTCCCCAGGGAAACAACACAACCACCGGGAATCGCTGGCAGCTTGACAGGTGGTGATGACACTGTGTGAGCCTGTGGCTCCTCTCGAGATAAACAGTCCACCATGTCCCGGAACGGGCGGTGGACCAGCCTCTCCCGTTCAGCCAGCGAAGGGGGAACATTGAGACCCGCGATGAGGTAACGGTTGACGAGGATCTCAGGCAAGAAAAACCTCCTTGCTTCCACGACCTGGGCATATCTCCTCAGGGACATCTCTCCCTGGGGAGGGAAAGGAAGCTTGCCCAACTTGCTGTCGGTGATAGCCGACTGCCACCATAATTCCTGGTCCCTCGACGGTTGAATAGCAGGAAAAGACAAACTTTCTGCTGGGTTCAATGTTGGTCGGTTCATTCTGTTATGTGGGTGGATGGAGAACCCAGGCGCAGACAGCAGATGCAATTAACACAGGATTTATTGACACAAAAACAGGAAAACAAAACCCACGAGGGGGCAAAACAAGACAGGGTAGAACACACCAGACTATGACTAGAAACTAAGACAGGAACAAAACTAAGACACGAACAGAATTTCTTGAATTACAGATTACTCAATGAATTACTCACAATGAACCGACACAGGACAGCAAACACAAGGGGATTATATAGGGAACACTAATGACGAGGACAGGTGAAACTGACTAGACAATAATGACGAGACAAGGATAACAAGGGGGCGGAGTTACATAACGAGACAACACAAGCACATGGCCCAAACAGGCCATGCGCTTGTACACAAAACACGGGTCTGTCATGATTCTGCCACAAGACCAGAGAAATCAAAAGACATGATGGCAGAATCATGACAGAACCCCCACCTTAAGGAGCGGCTACCAGACGCTCCTCAAGGGGACATTAAACACGGGACATGACAGACTGTGACAAAGACAAGAACCAACAAAACATGGAAAACACTAATAATGGCAAACACGAAAAATCAATAACAGGGTTAGGGTGAAACATCAAATACAACATACAAGGCAAGGGAGGTGGAGGAAACACAGAGTTCATGGGGGGAGGTCCAGGGTGGATGGGAGGACTGGGGGTCTTGGGTCCACGGGATGAGGGCTGAGGACGAGGACTCTGGGCAGGTTTTGACGGACACACACGAGGAGAGGATTTGGGCGAAACAGTCCGGGGCTTAGTTGAGACAGGGAAAAACGGGGAAACAGTCCGGGGGCTGGTGGAGACAGGGACGAACGGGAAACAGTCCGGGAATTAGTGGCGACAGGAACAAACGTGTTCTGTACACAAAACACGGGTCTGTCATGATTCTGCCACAAGACTAGAGAAATCAAAAGACATGATGGCAGAATCATGACACAATATCTAGTCATTTTAAATTTTGTAAAGTCTTATATGTACCTGAATTTCAGTATCATTGACAAGAGAACAAGTTCCCTTTTTTTCCACCTCCTCGACTGTCCTATATTTTAAAAATCATCGATCTACTTGATTTATTACACTTTTAAGTTGATTTATTTGAATGAGGACACACATTTTACACATACCTTTTATACGTCATATGCTGAACAGCATATGCTGCCATTGATGATGCGTGATAACCTTTCAGATGCCACAGATCGTCTCCCTGTATCACCTCGTTTTTCATAGAGGTCCATTTGTCTCTCACCTTCTGCCATCTAATGCAATAAACACAGTTGTTAAAGTAATGTAGATAAAAATAAATTAAATAAATAAAAGCATTTGTTTAACTTACTGTACAAACCAAAACCCCACAGTCAGCCAGCCTCCACTGTTCAGGGTACTCAACAGTCCATTTTCCCAAGTCCCAAGTATTTCGGAAGGCATTGCTTTTGTACAAAAGAAAAAAGAAATTAATAAACGTACATTAGTAAATAAAGATAACAATTTTGACATTTACAAAGCACATAATACCATAGTATAGCCAGGTCCATCGCAGAAATTGACTTGTAGTTGCCAGTGGGGTCGTAAACGCAAATACGATTCAGCAAACCATCCAAGACCTTTACAACATAAACAGAAACCGCTGTAACCAGAGTAACAACTGTTGAGCAAAAATGTATTTTTTTTTTTTATCCATACATACCCACAAAATGAAGTGGTTTCCCTTTTCGGGGCTCTGTCCACCAACAATTCTTGGAATAAGGACTGTGTCAATCTCATCAAGGTCCTTTAAAATATTTTTAAGTAAATAAGTAAGTAAATGTGTCCCCTGCCCCTGAAATTTATTTGATAGATTATCATTTACCTTCAGACAAGAAAAGTGACTGTCATCCACATGTTTCTTGATAGTGAAGGATCGCCACCAGAGGACGAACGTGTGCACCTGTAAAGCAGTTCCACCATGTGCTTTACAGAGCTGTGCAATCCTTGTGTCAAGGCCATCCTTAAAAATATTTTGGTTTGCAGTAACAGCAAAAAAAAAAAAAAAAAAAAAAAAGGGGGTCGCTAGGTAGGCCTATATATATATTTTTTTTTTCAAGATTCAATGTAAAAAAAATGTACAATTTTGGTCATGGTATGAATTTAAACAAATTTGCATATCGTGACGTCACTGACTGTGTCTTCAAACCGTGCCTTCTGGCGCACCTTTGCAAACCTCATTCTGATGCAGGTTATATAGATATGTCAAAAACATTTGTATTACATTAATTCCAGCTGCATTTATTTGATTTTTTGTGGCAAAATCAAGAAAAAAGAAGCCACTAGAGTTCAATGAAAGTGGATTTTCAGAGGTAAACAAATAAATTAAAATGACTTTATAATTCACAAAATAACAGTTAATTAGATTAGCATGCAATGTAATACCTATGAGAAAACATGTTAATGTGTTACATTTAGGATGTTTACATCCCTAAAACATAATTTCAATTGTGTTACTGGTTACTAGTTTACTGGGTTATAGGCTACTGTTTTACTTGCATCCACCGCTAGGTGTCAATGGAACCTACAAATCAGAGACCAGTTACGCTGCTTTCGGTTGTCAGAACTTGTCACTTTTGTGAAAAAAATCCTGTTTTTTTGAGACAAAAGTGTTCATTTAAATCGATTGTAAAATTAAGTTTTCATGTCTAAAGACGTTTCCATTTTCAACGCCACATATTATAGGCAAATCCACGGACAACTAACAGGCATTAGGACCAGATTAGGACGAACGTAAAGAGAGCGCATGAGACGCGCACAAGTCAGCAATATTTCTGATGATTTATTGGCGTGAAGTTTCTTGCACAATGACAAACAGGACTACAAAATTCTCGGAAAACAACACCCGCAGCCATCATTACCAAGCGCGAACCATTGACACGAAACATTGACATGAATGAAACGAAGCGAACGTCTCTAGGCCATATGTGACGTATACCATGGTGTAAACATAATCATAGACGCCGCGGGTTTATATCTAAAAGAAAGAACGTAGCCTATGTAGGCTTTTTATATTCACAATACTTACTAAAATATGATTACTATTATATTATTGCATTTGTATTAATTGTTTGAAGAGTACAAAAACATTTTGGTTGGTCTTAACGCAAGTTTACAATTGGCAAGTCGGTCGGACTAAAAGGAAAAAAAAAAAAATTATTGGGTCGGTCCTAAATTGACAGGGTCGGTCGGGTTACGGCAAACAAGAATATTTTTAAGGATGGCCCAAGAATCTAAAAGAAATAGTAGATATCAATAAAAATGTTGTTGAATAATATAAGTACATATAGGAGGTTCGTGTACAAACGACCATACAAATAAGCTGCCATTGGACGGATATGGAGGGCTTGCCTGAGTCCCAAAATTTCTCCAATCATGCATTCATGTCTATGTCTCGGGACCCTCTAACAGAATCCACGGTTTCGAGAATATCCAAGAAACTTTATTTTTCGACCCAAAAAAACTATAAGGTGTACGTACCCCTTATAGATATTTTGGGTCTAAAAAAAAGTTTCTTGGATATTCTCGAAATCTTGTATTCTGTTAGAGGGTGCCGAGACATAGACATGAATGCATGATTGGAGGCTCTAGAGCCTTCCAGAGCTGAGATATGGAGATCCCACAAAGCATTTATTCCATTGGGGCAAAAAGAGACTCGCATAGTGAAATTTTGGGATGAAATTTGGCCCTTTTGCAGCTTTTTGTTTGAACGTTTTCTGGAAACCAGGACTAATTAGAGCTATTACAAATATGTCTCAAAAATGTTATCAAATTAAAATTCTAACGTCGTCATTCAGCCATGGGAAACTTTTTTTCTGTGGACACAGTGTCTCGAAATCTTCAACTGTGGCCTGGCATCTCGGAAACTGAATGAGTGGCCGCTTTCTGACGGTTTCCTCACTCAAAATTCTCATATACATTTCCTAGAAAAAAAAATGCTTTGTAATTGTCTTACATATATAATAATATATAACAGACTTCCATTTATTTGCCATCTTACCTCTTCTAGCTCTAAGATGTGAAAGCGATCCACTGAAAACTGATTTTTTTCTTCAATTTCTGTAAACACATTTGGATCAGTCAAAAATCTTTGTCAAAGTTACTTATTGTACTTTTTTAAAAGCAAATAAAATAAAGCATACCTGTGCGTGATGCATCACCTCCTGCCATGTCTGTCTTCAGGCAGTAAGAAGCATGGTCCTCATGAATATTCACTGAAAAAGGTTGTATATGTATATGTAATATTTTAAATTTGCCATAAACATCTACTTCAAGAAGTGGACTATCTATTTTAATGCACTGCCTTTCTCACCATTCAGTTTAATGTCATGCCGCAGGAATGGCTTGAGTTGGGACACATTGGTTTTCTGGCGGAGAAGTTGCCTGATTTGTCTGCAAGTGTAGCAACCCCTTTTCCGGTAATGTCTTTGACTAGAAAAGGGCCGTTCCAGTTCCCTTCTAAACATCCACCTTTGCGTCCCTCTTTTCTTTTGTTTGCTTTGAGTACCTCCTCTCCTTCGTGGATGTGAAATGATTTCACATTTTTTCTTTTCCGGGACTCGTACTCCGCCTTTTGCTTCCCCTGTGCTTTTTCGATGTAATCCCGTGCCTTATGAAAATATTGTATAATAAACAGAGTTAATAGAATACCTTAAATAATGTGAATTATTACTTAATTATAGTTCATACTACAGACAATTACATTTGTCTGTACGTCACCTCTACTATCCGTGTGGGCATTACAATATGCGGATCCTCTGCTTCAAAGCAATCTGTCTCAGATACTACCTTTGTGTTTAGAACCTCTGGAGTTTTTGGGTGCCGGTGAAACATCAAAAAGAATGGTGTATACTTTGTAGAGCCCTAAAAAAGTGTTTCAACAAATTACATTTAAATAATCAATTGCATATAATCATTTCTTTTTTAAGCAGCTCCAATCACCTGCTTTGAGGACATAAACGTTCCCCTGAGGACTGGTTGGAAATGGTCCCGTCAAATCCATTCCTATTACATCCCAGGCTTTAGTGACCTTGATAGGGTGCAACACTGGAGCCACTGTTTTAATAGTATCATTACGCTGACACTGTGGAGATTGGGCAATCTAAAAAAATTGTTTTCACACTCTGTACAACTACATCAGGGGTCTCAAACTCAACATAGGATCTTGAGGACACGACTTAACACCATTAAGTATTTAGTATAATATGATCTTGTGGCCTCAATATAATATGTCGTGGCCTCTACATAACGTACCCATGAGTTAATTATTTACACTTGAGGGGCTGTATGAAAATCATCTCGTGGGCCAGGAGTTTGAGTCTTCAAATATCTTACCCACTTCGCAACGTCCGAAAAGATGCCTTGCCAGTAGTATCCGCTTGCAATCTTATTGCATGTCCTTGTTCTCCCCTGATGCCCACCTGTAGCTGAGTTGTCATGGCAGTCCCGAAGGACTCGTTCCTTCTGTTTCTCATCCATGACAACTAGACGGTTTGATCCGTCTGCAGTCTTGTAATAAAGATGTCCACCTGTATTAGAGACATCAAAGAGGTAATGTGAGGGAACAAAACACACAGAATTTAAATCATGTTATTTATTGAAGAAAATATTATGTAAAATTAGTTGTTTTATCATAAGCAAACGTAGCGGATACTGTAAATTACAGAATACATAACACATTAAAAGGCAATGATATTTTTTTCTACTTCCCCTGCACAATGAACCTCTTAGCAGAACGCCTGACAATTCTCTTGCGTCCGTTGTCGGAATTAATTTTTGAATTAAGTAAGGTAAATGTAGGCTATTGGTCGCAGAGATGAAATTGTCCAGAGATGTTTGGTCACAGATGAATGTCCAGAGAGATGCACAGATGTCCAAAGATGAATTTTTCGCAGAGATACTTTGTAGAATTTCTGACGAATGGGACATGTGAAACATGGCAATCGTATATATAGTCCCACATAAAAAAAAAAAAAGTGATGAGACATTTCATTTTCAAGTGTCTTTAAAAATGACAATATTTTATTGACGAGTCGCGTTAAATAGTTTTTTTTAAACCTGCACATTACATATAACACACATTTATATATATATATATATATATATATATATATATATATATATATAATATATAATATATATATCTATATATATATATATATATATATATTGCCCGTTCGATGTGTTCAAAAATAATGTATTGGTGAAAAAACGTTATCTCTAATACTTTTTTTTTGTAATGTACAAACGGCATGGCAATATCATTACATATTTGCATTAGAATATAAAGAACATGTGCATAAAAGAATACAAATAAAACAAGAAAAATAATAATCACAGTATTAATCAAAAAAGTTTGAAAGGTTAAAGGGGCTTGGTTGAGTTTTGTTTGTAAATCGTATTCTTCTTTAATGCAAACAATATTTATTGCATTCTTTTTTCATCACTTTAAGGGCTTTTATATAAGACAAACTCATTAAAAAGTTATCTCTCATTTACAACTCTTCTCATTTATTACTCATTTACAAGTAAGTAATACATTACAAGTAACATGCATTACATAATCAGATTACTTTTGATGTTACGTTTAATTAATGCAATACAAGTCACATACATTATGTAAGCACGTTACATTCTAATAATACAAATACATTTATTTACATAAATGTCACTGCAGATTAAGTATTTTCAAAAACAATATTCACAGTATAAGTATGAACTGTAGCTAAAATATAGCCATTGATGCATGAGGTCCACTACAGTGGAGTGGACAGATGATTAATCAGATTTTTCTAAAATCAAAACTTGGAAAATTTAACTGTGATATGACTCATTAGATATTGCTTGATGCTGCAATATTTGTTTTTATCTATAAGAGTCTCATAGGAAAGAAGGAATGGTTGGAAATTCCGTCAGCAGCACTAGCCGATGTTAAAGCTGTTCCACTAGGATACATGCGCGCTGAAGCGCCCAGTGATCCCTTGGATCTCACATCTCCGAAAACGTCAGATCAAAATTTTAAATAGGCGCTATCTGTATAAACAAACAACATATTTGAGATTGAAACAACTACATTATCGACTGAAAAACTCTTAAAACTACATTTTATACACAGTAGTATTTTTAAATTTCGCGGTCTTTCTCCTCTGCTATTGACGCAACTTGAGATTTGAAATATTAGCTATAGAACACAATTTACATATACAATATGCAATTTAATTTAATCTTACCTTGCATATAGCAACGGGAGTTAGCATTCTACATAAAGCTACCACATAATAGCACTAAAACAGCTCACATTAACTACAAGTTATCGCGAGAACAAATTCCGATCAGGCATACTACTACTGGCATACTAATGGGGTCCTACGCCCAGACTTTTCACACCGAGTAACAGTAATGGTAATATTCACCACAACGGCAAACCGAAACTGTGCTTCTGTAAATCCTTTAAAATTATTAAATTCTAATATAAATATATTTTAATCCCATTATTAATCTGACTCTAAATCACATGAGTTGTCAAAAGGCTGAATTTCTGCCTAGATTGATCATCAATTTAGATGCAATCTTAATTTAGTTATTTAATTAGTCACGGTAATTTGATCGTTTAGTTTCTCATACTCATTCATTAGGGACCCTACAGTGCATTATCATGAGTTTCATGGTCACAAACTGGCAAGTCTAATTGTAGTCAGAGGTTGCAGGGCTTTGCATACAAGTGGTTAAGTTGTTGATGATAAGAAATCTAGAAGTCCCAAATAATTGTCAAGTGAATGTCATAATTCTGGTCAAAGACTTTTCTTAACATCAGACTCCTCGTAATCTACTAGGCATAATGATTTCAGAAGAATCCAGGGTCCCACTTTATATTAAGTGGCTTCAAGTAGTATATGTACTTACATTGAAATTAATAATTTGATACAATAGACTTATTGTGTACATACATGTTTTTACATTGTACTTATATTTTGAAAACACTTGCATGTAATTACAGCTGTAATTAATTTATGCAAATACATTTGTAATTACACAGTTGACCTTTCCCTTATACCTTAACCTACCCTTAAACCTACCCATACCACCACACCTGTCCCTAACCTTACCAGTATCAATCACCCCTCAATAGCAGCAAAAGTGTTTTACAATACAACCTGAACTTTGTACTTATTTGTCAATGTAAGTACATAGTACTTAATGCCACTTAATATAAAGTAGGACCGATTCCAGAATAAACCAAATGTAACACTTTATATTTGGAGGGTAAAACTGATAAAAGTTCATTGTAAAAAAAAAAAAGAAAGAGAGAGAGAAGAGAGAGAGAGAGAGAGAGAGAGAGAGAGAGAGAGAGAGAGAGAGAGAGAGAGAGAGAGAGAGAGAGCTAAATTTTATTTTTCTTTATTACAGTTTTCACAAAAGACACCACACAAGATACACATCATTGGAAAAATAGAACTCTGAAATTACGGAAAATGTGCAAAAACCAAACTATTGTCAGAAACAGGGCACATTGCTTTTTTTTTTTGCTACACCATTTCAACTCAAAATAAGAAGATCCTCCATTGATTTATACAATTTTAAATGAATCAACACTCTAGATTTTGCAAGAGACCAATAGTAGAGGTCCTGGGTAAGATTTGTATGCACTTCATTTAGCGGAGAATATCTCAACTGTTATAGACTAAAATGACCCCATTGAACAACGTTCGGATGTGTGCCAAAATCTCTACCCGGGACGAAAGTCCTGAAAATTACCACAATAGGTGACACTATTATCACACTACAGGTGAATGGGACTTGTTTTTCACTGTTTGAATGGAAAATTAAAAATACAATTGTATACAAACACTGGACTTTTTTAAAAGAAAGAAAACAAGCTAATATACATACATTTTATATCCAACCTTGCTATTATCATTGGAATGTTAACTTAAAGTGAAAAATACAAAACAAGGTTTATTCCCTGTGTTGCAAAGTAAAACTTTCACAACAGAGTCCAGGTATGGGGATGATGATGAGAGCTCATTCAGTGATAGGATTTTTACAACTATTGCCTCCCTTGCATTTGCCACATGAGCAGGGATCTGGCAAACCTTCAGGTTTTGAGATTACAATCTCAGGGACTAATAAACTGCTCTTTCTTACAAAACCATAAGCATCTGCATTTAAGATCGAGGTGGCGTCTGTAAATGGTGCTTGGACCCAAAGCTGCTGTTGATAATAGGCTCTTTGTATGTTTTCTTGCATTAGTTGAGGTGCAAGTGGTCGGTCAGATCCCTCAGTATTGAGAACAGGTCAGAAACATATGTGTTCCAGTAATTAAAGGGCTGGGACTGCAATGCCCGTTCCTTAAGGTAGACTTAGGTAGTACCATTATGTTGATGCTAGAGGTCAGAGGAGAATGGGCCGACTGATTCAAGCTGATAGAAGAGCAACTTTGACTGAAATAACCACTCGTTACAACCCAGGTATGCAGCAAAGCATTTGTGAAGCCCAGAGCCGATCCGCCCTATACGCTCACTACGCAAGCTGCGTAGGGCCCCGCAAATTACTCAAGGCCCCGCCTCCCCCTCGTGTCATAGCGCGTCAATTAATGTTTACAACATCAATGACAAAATTAAGCGAAACTATCCTTCTGGTCACAAAAAAAGAGAGAGAGAGAGAAAAGAGAGTGAATTGCGGGAACAACAATCAGGTAAACTTGTGTTCTCAACTTTGTTCACAAGTTTGATGTCAGCAAAGTAAAGTTAAGTTTATGTGCATTTCTATTGTTTTTTTTTAAAGTGCAACGGCTCGAAAAGATAACCGCGTCGCGTGAGTATCATCTTCATATGCGCGTGCACGAAATGAAATCGCGCATTTTTTCAAGCAGAAATATATGTGAGCCAACATACTGTAAAATAATGGGCGTGATTGATGGCATCTACTCATCCAAAGATACACATTATAGCTACACACTATTTAAACAAGACACTGATTATAGTCTCAGTTAATGTGTGTAAAAACCAAAATACACCATGCACTAATTATGCAAGATGAAAACAATGTATTGACAATTTGACATTGATTGACTTTGATTTATGGCATTATTGAATTAAAATGTAATGGACTGTGACATACTGGTCAATATGGATGCACATCCCTCAGTAAAATAATAACCATGAAATCAAAATTGCTAACATGCAAATAATAAAAAACTTTAACATGCTATGCAAGCCATTTTAGCTTTTATATTCATTAATTAATGCAATTTTTAGATATCAATAATTCTTTTATTTTTTACTATTTAGTAATGGAATTCTTGATTATTTTACTAGTAGGTGCCCCTTAGTTACATTTATCTACCAATGTCTATTTGTGATATCAGAATTCAGTTTGGATACATTGTACAAAAGTTAATTCTTGATATCTATGATGTCCATTCACTACGGATTATTGATATCTGCATAAACTATTCACATTGTTATCTTAATAATTCCTATAGAAAATACTTATTTCAGTAAATATCATTCGTGTCTATATGTGTACTTATTCTTTGACTGTATTGTTTAAAGGAGGGAGGATTGTAATTGGGAGACTGAAGTGTCAGTGTGACTGTGGCAATGGCAAATGGTTTACATATCTCACGGGTCACGGGTCAGGTAGGGCCCTTAGCAGAATTTTGCTTAGGGCCCTAGGGAGGTCAGGATCGGCACGTGAAGCCACAACACGCACAACCTGAGGCGGATGGGCTACAGCAGCAGAAGACCCCACCGGGTACCACCACTCCGTCCACTACAAATAGGAAAAAAGCTACAATTTGCAAGAGCTCATCAAAATGGCACAGTTGAAGACTGGAAAAATGTGCTAAAAAGAAAAGAAAAAAGTCCCATTCACCTGTAGTGTGATAGTAGTGGTGGTAATTTTCAGGACTTTGCCCGGGTAGAGATTTTGGCACACATCCCAAGCGTTGTTCAATGGGTCATATAGTCTATTACAGTTGAGAATTCTCCGCTAAATGAAGTGCATACAAATTACCAGGACCTAGACTACAAGTAAAAATTCAACAACTGACAGACAAACTTACTGCACATATTAACAACCCAAAAACAAGAGTCATCAAGATAATGATTTAATTATCAGGCATATCAGAGCATATCATACAAAGTCCTGCCCTTTGGGCTGTCCCTGTCTCCACGTGTCTTCACGAAAGTCACGGAGGGGGCCCTTGTTCCCATGAGAGAACTTTGCCGCAACGAGAATATGCTTGTGTTAGGATTTCATCACTAACAAACGGGGGACATTCGATGGAGTATTTTTTTTAGATGGCATTGAAAGAGGGAGAACAAGAGTACATTTCATCATCAATGATAATGGCGTTTTAAGAAAGATAACAGTAGCACTATTCATTCGCGAGGCTAAAAGATACAGTCATGCCTCACAACTTCTCTAATTTTCTCACTGCCAAGCAATACTCTTCCGCACCCACAGCGGATGCCACTTTTACAGCATGGTGCTGAGTGAATTCAAGCCTCTTTCACCCGGTCCCGTCATGCTTCCCCAAACACTGGTAGCACATGCTCATGTGGCACTTGCATTTGCCACATGAGCAGGGATCATGGCCCAAACCTGCAATGGCCCAAACCTGCAATACCTCACCATAGAAAAAGCTCCAAAGCCTCACAAAAACTAAAAAAATAATAGGAAAGGAAAAAATAAAATAAATAAGATAAAACATTTGCCCATGGCACAGCAGTCACTCACACTCAGGACATTCCACCCACTTGCTCCCAGCAAATATTTAGAGATGAAAAGAGCGAAGGATGCATGCGTGGCAGCAGGGAGGCACAGAGCGTTATACATCCTGGTCTCCCTGGTTGTCATGAATGCCTGTCATGAATGCCAGCTGCGAGTGCCCGCGTGAGCCTCTGGAGGGCACTCTCTTCCTGTGCTATTTTTCACCATGGACTCATGTTTTAGTATGTTTAGCTGTGTTTGATTACGGGTTATTGAGTTCCTTATTTAAACCTGAGTTATCCCTGTGTCCTGTGCGAAGTCTTGTTACATTGTAAGCGTACATCTCTGAGCATTATTCCCTGTTTTATTATTCCGTGTTTCCCTGGACTCTTGACCCTTGACCCTTGCCTGTCTTCTGGACTGTTCATGAACCTGTGCTGTCTGCCTCGACCTAAGCCTGTTATCACCACGATTTACTGGATTGCCCCTTGTTTAATTGTTTGCCTGAGTTCATGTCGGCTTGTGTTTAAGTTTGAAATAAAGTGCTGCACATGGATCCGACCGCCTCTGTCCGTGCATTACATTCAAAGATATTAATACGTAACTCTACAAGGTAAAAACATACTTTTTTACAGTTTGCTGGGAGACAAAAGAGAGCTAAAGATCCAACTGTAACCGATTTTCTGATTATGGTCACAACTGAGGATGGAGATGAAAATTGTTGAATAAAAGACTTGAATTTCGGTCTGTTCCTCAAACAAAATCAATTATGACGATTGTAGCAAATTAGCTCCAAAGAAATATTAATAATCAATCATAACTTGTTATAATTGATTATGAATATTTGGATCGGTTAATATAATTAACTTAATGTTGTAAAATGAATATTACAATCAATTAACCTGTTTGTGCCATGAACACTTAGTGTAAATAAATTCTAAGAAATAAACATCTCCGCGGTATGGGAAATGTCTTTCTTACTTTACAGTATTACTAAGAGCAAGAAGTCAAAATCTGCATGATTAGGGACTCCAGTATAGTCAAGTCAAGTCAAGTCACCTTTATTTATATAGCGCTTTTTACAATACAAATTGTTTCAAAGCAGCTTTACAGAGATAACAGGAAAACAATGTTGTAATAGTATTGTTCAATTGAAAATTAAATGTCCCCAACTAAGCAAGCCAAAAGGCGAAGGCAACAGTGGCAAGGAACCAAAACTCCATCAGGTGACAGAATGGAGAAAAAAACCTTGGGAGAACCCAGGCTCAGTCGGGGGGCCAGTCCTCCTTTGGCCAACGAATGAACAGTGTATGATTATGAGTTAGGCAGCATAATGCCAGGAGTCAGATGGGATCAGAACTTTCACGATATTATCCAGTTCATCTGGTTGGGTTGGGTCATCCGGCCGGTGAGGAGATGAGTGGTGAGGTGTCCATGGGCCTTCACAGCCCTGATAATGCGTGTCGACGTGTCCATGTGATGGTCCTTCATCAGATCTGGATATGCCCTGGATCCGGCGGTCTGCGGTAAACCTCGGGATAAACAGAGAGACTAATATTAGCGTAGACGCCATCCTTCTTATGATGTACAAAGTACATCAGGAATTATGGGAAGTGTTCCCGGTTCCGGCTGATCTAATCTATGCAGCCTAACATTGAATTATAGAAATCTATAATGTGTTATGTGTATGCTAAGCCAAAGAGATGTGTTTTTAGTCTAGATTTAAACTGACAGACTGTATCTGCTTCCCGGACCGTGTTAGGAAGATTGTTCCAAAGTTTTGGTGCTAAATAGGAAAAGGATCTACCGCCAGCAGTCGATTTTGATATTTTAGGTATTATCAACTGGCCAGAATTTTGAGATCGCAATAGACGTGAAGGACTATAATGCGTTAAGAGCTCGCTCAAGTACTGGGGAGCTAAACCATTTAGTGCTTTGTAAGTAATCAGCAATATTTTAAAATTTATACGATGTTTAATAGGCAGCCAATGCAGTGTTGACAGAACCGGGCTAATATGGTCATACTTCCTGGTTCTGGTAAGAACTCTAGCGGCTGCGTTTTGAACTAGCTGTAGTTTGTTTAATAAGCGTGCAGGGCAACCACCCAGTAGAGCATTACAATAATCTAGCCTTGAGGTCATGAACGCATGAACTAATTGTTCCGCATTTGTCAGTGAGAGCATATGACGTAATTTAGATATATTTTTAAGATGGAAAAATGCGGTTTTACAAATACTAGACACGTGACTTTCAAATGAAAGATTGGTATCAAAGAGCACACCCAGGTTCCTAACTAACGTCGAAGACTTAACAGAGCAGCCATCAAGTGTTAGACAGTATTCTAGGTTATTAGGTGAGGAAGTTTTTTGTCCAATGATTAGAATCTCTGTTTTTTCAGAATTTAGTAATAGGAAATTACTGGTCATCCAATTTTTTATATCAGCTATGCATTCCGTTAATTTTGTGAATTGGTAAGTTTCGTTAGGTTTTGAAGAAATATACAGCTGAGTATCATCAGCATAACAGTGAAAGCTAATTCCATATTTCCTAATTATATCTCCTAATGGTAGCATGTACAGAGTGAAGAGCAGCGGTCCTAGTACTGAGCCTTGTGGTACGCCATACTGAACTTGTGATCGATAAGACATCTCTTCATTTACTGCTACAAACTGATATCGGTCAGATAAGTATGATTTAAACCATGCTAGTGCAATTCCGCTAATGCCAACATAGTTTTCTAGTCTATTTAAAAGAATGTTGTGGTCGATAGTATCAAATGCCGCACTAAGATCAAGTAACACTAATAGACACTGCATGAAAAGTGGGATTTTCGTCCCCGTAAACGGCCGTAAATCTCCATAATTTTCGTCAGTTAACGACAATTTACAGCATGTGAACGTCGCGTTCGTCTGTGCCACATATTGACGGAAACGAACCATGACGTATGTGGAGAGCTCGCGGGAGGTGCGAATGGCTCTAATTAGCATATGAATAGCAGCGCTGCACTCCTTGCCAGAGAATGGCTTGAATTTACTCACTCAGTATTGGTTGAACCACTACATTTAAACAAGAAAAATCACTCGTGATTGGTTGGCAGCTCTGTTACTATTGGTCACCCTGCCTCATTATAAATTTAAACCCCAAAAATTATAATAATAATTATTATATATATATATATATATATATATATATATATATATATAGCCTATATATATATATATTATTTATATTCAAATATATAAATTATTTATATTTAATTATAATTATTTATATATAAATAAATATATTCATATCATATGCTATTATGTTGTGTATTCATATTGTTATACTATGGACATCATTATTATTACCATCAAGGACATGAATGAATTTGAGGAAAATAAATTGCCAGGGACATGCTGTTTATTCAAAGAAAGAGCTTTATTTGCACAAACACACAAACTATATACAAACATATGAGATCTGCCCACACAACAAATTGGAAGCTCACGAGAAGCCCAAAATCCTACAGCACCATGAAGTGTCTGTTTTCGGCTTCGGAGCTGTAGGTAATTCTGTCCGAATTTGGTCCGAAAAGACGGAGGTCGCACAATCCATCCAGACACCACGCCGACGATGCCGTCTTCCTCATCCGACATCATGTCTATGGTAGCGCACTTCCAAAGGCCCGCCCACCTCATCCTCAGCCAGCACACTCTGTCTCGCTTCTAGCAGCTGTGAAAACAACCAATAAAGACAATCAGTACTGCGCGATGCACCGCGCATGGACACAACACATCTATTAATGCACTTGCAAAATAGTCACATTGACCAAAAACATTATCTAATCAAATTAATCTTACCATCTTTCTTCTCGTTCAACTCCGAGCTGAACTCTTCACAGCTCCCGCCTGCGATGCAAGATCTGGTTGTTTGTACCTGAAGCTCCTGCGCACGGTCTCGTAATATGTTTTACAGGCAGCTGGAAAACGACTAAATGAGAGTGAAATGAATAAAAAAAAACAATGCAAGTCACAATAAAATGAAAGGATAAAATATTAAAAGTTACTTGCACACAATGTCGTCATTATCAGCATCATGTAAATCTGGACTTGCAAACATAGCTCCGAGCAAATATGAGGTCACAGCCTCGTTATGAGGCGAGGCTAGTCTGAGAAAACAAAATGTACGGTTAAGATCGGTATTAAGCATTTAACAGTTTCTTCTCGCCGGTCTGCGGACTGTCTGAAAGGGGTTGATCGCGTCCATGAAGAGGAGTTGAAGGGGAGACGCCGTTCAGCCATTGTAGAACAGGAAAGCAGCAAAAACGTAGGAAATGTAGGAAAATGTCCGAGTAAAGGAGTAAAAACATCTGTCTGTTTACGCTCGTCTTGCAAGTACTGCCGTATGCGTCATCATGACCTCGCACCTGATTGGACGAGGTCTAGAATGCTCGTCGTGCTCCTCCAATCACATGTGAGGTCATTGTTATACGGAAGAACTCGCGAGACAAGCTTGCATGCCTATGATATAAACCATGATATAAACCGATATAAACCAGCTCTGTGATATAAACACTGTCGACTCGGGGTGCCGTCAGTTGAAAGATGGAAGTCCCACGACTAAAGAAAAGACCTCGGCGCCGCTGTGAACATTGTGACACTGAACTCTGTCATACACTATTTTTACCACAGAAAGCGCTATTTCAAAAATGTAGTCATGCCACTATGCACAGTGGTAGAGCTCTAGGAGACTGTGATGTTGTTTGCATGGAATAGACATTTTACCTTTGTGGCAAAGCCTGAATAAAATTAATTGTTGAAATAAATTGTTTTGTGTATCTTTTTTTACACAATATTGGCCATTGCTAATGACATGCAGTAATTAATCTAGCATACTTTCATTAAATATATACATTTAAAATGTAGGCAAGGCAAGTTAATTTATATAGCTCATTTCATACACAATGGTAATTCAAAGTGCTTTACATATCAGAAATTAAAATAATCAAAAGAAATCAGAATAATTAAAACAAAAATAAAATAGAGTAAATAATTAAAACAGTATAAAATAAAATACAGTAACAGTCGGACAAACAGTGGCACAGTGCTCATTCAGTAAATGCACAGCTAAACAGAAGTGTTTTGAGTCTGGCTTTGAATGTGACTACTGTAGGAGCACATCTGATCTCTTCTGGAAGCTGGTTCAAGCTGCGGCTGGCATAATAGCTAAAAGCAGACTCTCCTTGCTTAGAGTGAACCCTTTGTATTTCTAACTGATGTAATCCTAATGGTCTAAGTGATCTGTTTGGTTTATATTCAGTGAGCATATCTGCAATATAATGAAGTCCTAGCCCATTGAATGATTTATATACCAGTAATAATACTTTAAAATCAATCCTAAATGTAAGAGTCTATAATTATGCTATACAGAGATTTTCTTAGAATTAAGTTATACCTTTTAGAAAAGGTATAACTTATAGGTTATACCTTTTAGAAAACCTTTTAGATAAATGTCACCTGGGGTAAAACTCCCCCTGCTACCCTCATTTGCATTTGTATAGCTCACAGCATTTTCATTTACATGTTAAAGCCTCCTCTAGAATTAGGAGGAGGGGGGTCATGGGGGGACCACTGCCAAGCAAGGCCCACGTCAATTTCCGACAATTCACGGCAGTTTTGGGTGTTGCCTGCAAATTGCCGTGTGCTGTCGTAAACCTGAACTTCCACGACAATCTACAGTGGCGCTTACTGACGAAAATCCCACTTTTCATGCAGTGAGAGAGATACAACCACGATCGGATGATAGGAGCAAATCATTTGTGACTTTAATGAGAGCAGTCTCAGTACTATGGTACGGTCTAAATCCGGACTGAAAATCCTCGCAGATATTATTTCTTTCTAAAAAGGAACACAGTTGTGAGGATACTGCTTTTTCTAGTATCTTTGACAGAAAAGGCAGATTCGAGATCGGCCTGTAATTGACTAATTCTGTAGGATCAAGTTGCGGTTTTTTAACAAGCGGTTTAATCATAGCCAACTTAAAGGTTTTTGGTACGTATCCTAATGACAAAGATGAATTAATGATATCTAGAAGAGGATCTATGACCTCTGGAAGCATCTCTTTCAGTAGCTTAGTCGGTATAGGGTCTAGCATACAAGTTGTCGATTTAGATGAATTAACAATTTTGCAAAATTCTTCCTCTCCTATAGCAACAAATGAATCAAAATGCTCCTCACGGAGACTACAATATACTCCCTGATGCGATACTGTAGTAGACGGTTGCATAGTTATAATTTTGTCCCTGATATTATCAATCTTATAAGTGAAGAAGTTCATAAAGTCATTACTGCTGTGTTTCTTATAAACTTCTGGGCTTGAAGCTTTCTTTTTCGTTAGTTTAGTCACTTGTTCAAATAAATACCTAGGATTATGTTTATTTTCTTCTAATAGGGTTGAAAAATAATTAGTTCTAGCATCTTTTAAGGCCTCTCTGTAAGCAATCGAGCTCTCCTTCCATGAAATCCGAAATACCTCTAGTTTTGTTTTCTTCCAGTTTCGCTCCATTTTTCTGGCTGCTCTCTTAAGGGCCCGGGTGTGCTCATTGTACCACGGCGTTGGACTATTTTCTTTGATTTTCTTTAAGCGCAGCGGAGCAACTATGTCTAAAGTGCTGGAAAAGAGAGAGTTAAAAGTTTCTGTTGCAATATCAAGTTCTTCTAAGCTATCTGGGATGCTGAGATTATGAAACTGATTTGGAAGATTATTGATAAAGCAATCTTTAGTGGCAGAAGTGATAGGTCTAACATATTTATAACATGGAGTCGGCTTTGCAGCCTTGGCTAAATGTAATTTACACGAGACTAGATAGTGATCGGAGATGTCGTCGCTCTGCTGTAGAATTTCAACGCCATCAACATCTATTCCATGTGATAATATTAGATCAAGAGTATGATTACGACAATGAGTAGGTCCTGACACGTGCTGTCTCACTCCAATTGAGTTTATAATGTCTTTAAATGCCAATCCCAATGCATCTTTTTCATTATCTACATGTATATTAAAATCACCAACAATTAGGACTTTATCTGCAGCCAATACTAATTCTGATAGAAAGTCAGCAAATTCTTTGATAAAATCTTTATGGTGCCCTGGTGGCCTGTATACAGTAGCCAGCAGAATTCTCAAACGTGATTTATTGTTTACACTATAAATTTTTACATTAAGCACCAACACTTCAAAAGAAGTATATTTAAAACTAGATTTCTTAGTGGTTTTCAGAATATTACTATAAATTACAGCAACACCTCCCCCTTTGCCTTTCGGACGAGGCTCATGTTTATAACAATAATCTTGCGGAGTGGACTCATTTAAAGTAATGTAATCGTTTGGTTTTAGCCAGGTTTCTGTCAAACACAGCACATCTAGGTTATAGTCTTTAATCTTATCATTAACTATGAGCGATTTTGAATTAAGGGATCGAATATTCAGCAACCCAAGCTTTATCGTTTGCTCATCTGTATTATATCTGTTTTTTATTTGTTGAACATCAATTAGATTTTTAACCTTAGAAAGGTTTGGCAGTTTTTTGGATTTCCAAATTCGGGGAACAGACACAGTCTCTATATGATGATATCTAGGTGAAAGAGTCTCTATGTGATGAGATTTATCTGACCTTGGTGACGTGAGGCCGCTAGCAGACGGTCGGTTTAGCCAGTTTGTCTGCTTCCTGACCTGAGCCCCAGATTGTCATGTTTTATCTCTAAGACTATGAGCCAAATTACTAGAGAGAAGAGCAGCACCATCCCAGGTGGGATGAATACCATCTCTTTTCAACAGGTCAGGCTTGCCCCAAAAACTTTTCCAATTGTCTATGAATTCTATATTATGTTGCGGACACCAATTAGACAACCAGCCATTGAGTGAACACAATCTACTAACTATCTCATCACTCCTTCGAACAGGAAGGGGGCCAGAGCAGATTACAGTGCCTGACATCGTACTTGCGAGTTCAAACACCTCTTTAATATTAATTTTGGTGATCTCCGACTGGCGAAGTCGAACATCATTAGTGCCGACGTGAATAACAATCTTAGAGAATTTACGATTAGCATTAGCCAGCACTTTTAAATTTGATTTGATGTCAGGCGCTCTGGCTCCCGGCAAACATGTGACTATGGTGGCTGGTGTCTCTATTTTCACGTTCCGTGTAATAGAATCGCCAATTACCAGGGCACAATCAACAGCATTCTCAGTGGGTGTTTCACTGAGAGGGGCAAATCGATTTGTTATGGTAACCGGAACAGAAGAGTGGTTTTTTGATCCGCGACTAGAGCGATTTCTCACCGACACCCATCTGCCTGGCTGCACAGGCAATAACTCAGCCGGAACCGAATCATGTAAATGGTTCACTATGCTAGGCGCATCCAAAGTAGTATCTAAAGCTCGAGCACACTTACTATCCTCAATTAAAGTTTGGATGCGTGTCTCTAATTCTGAAATCTTCTCCGTCAGCCTGACTGTCTCCTTGCATTTATCACATATAAACCCTATGCCGACGGGGAAGGCTATGGTAAACATATGGCATGATGTGCAAGTAACAATAACAGGACAAGACATTACTCACCGTGTTTGTTGACTGATTCTTACTCACCTGGGCTTTTTATGAACTCAGATGTGCGGGCGCGCACGAGAAAAATAAATAAATAACTGAGCGCACGGGGGGCGCCTTAACAGGCTAGCGAGATACTAGCGTGTTGTGCTAACAATAACGGAAGCTAGCGATGTTAGGTAAGCTGTAATTAGTAGTATAAACAACTAGAAATGATAGTAAACGATGGTTCAAAACAGAAAGAAATGCGAGGCTTAGACGGAGCTAACAGCCTCGGAGCAAACACACTCACACACAGCAGCAGGCAGCGAGGCAGACAGGAGCAATCGATCAAGACAGGAGCAATCGATCAACCAACCAGTTTCAGACGCTGAGAGTATATATACAGTATATGAGCTTGAAATACGGTCAACTTTATGTGTGAAATGAACAAGACTTTATTAACAAGACTACACACTTAAACTACTCTAACATACACATACATACAGTTTACCAAGGGAAAGAGAACTGAAGCAAAATACAGCAAGAAGTTATAGCATTGTTTGAAATTCAGCAGATCAACAGCCGTGAGCAAACCATCAGTTTTAACACGCTCTTCTTTGAAAGGGGTAGATACTTAATGTATCAAATAATGAGACTTAGGGGCTTTCACACTTGGTTCGATTGATTGTACCGAACCCGAGTTCGATTGCTCCCCCCACCCCCTGCCCCCCGATGGACTGTGTTCACATTATATTATTTCTATCCGAACCGCGGTACGCTTGCGTCATCAGGCTGCAGCTGGCGTAATGGTGTTGCTTGGTAACCGCAAATGAAAAGACGCACAAATGGATAGACTTGCTCGGTTGACTTTTTTTTTTTGGTTTTTGGTTTTGTTTTTAACATAGACACAAACACTTGCGTCTGTCTGCCGCAAAAAAATAAAAATACGTTTCAAAGACAGCGGGCTGTCCGCCGCGCCGAATAATGTTTGCTAAGGCAAGCAGAAATTATCTGCTTGCAGAGCGTCAATCCCGCTTTTCATCAAGGTAAGTGTAGCCTTTATGAAGAGCTCTTTTCCAAAACGCTATAAATCCATTTCAATAGTTTTCAGGAATTTTTTTTTTTTTACCTAGACCCACACATTTTGTGAATAGCCTATTCAATTTATCCTGTTAAAATCTTTTTTTGCTCAGTCTGAACATGTTGAACAATGATTATTAAAATAAACAACAATAATGTTGATGATAAATTCAAAGTTAATTTGATTTTTTTCAAAAACGCTATAAATCCATCCCCCCCCCCCCAAAAAAACAACAACAACAAGAGAACATGCAATATAATAAGGGACTCATAAATGAATATAAATAGCCCTAAGTGCAAACTCATGAAATAAATAAAAGCCAAACAAAATAAATAGTAAAATAAATTAAATAGTAGCCTACAAATAAAATAAATATTTCCAATGTCACGTTCCAATATTGTCCACCACATAAAACAAATAACATACAAATACCAGTCCTTAAATAGGCCTACAACAATGTTCAAAATGCATTCAAATCATTTAGTAACACATAGGCTAATAGTCATTACTGAAAAAAAGTAATGATAGTAATGTCACAGTTGGTGTATGCAGGAGAAGAAGAGGAGATCAGGATTTCCAAAAACAATATACTTTACTTAATAAATCAAAACAATAAACAAGAGCAGACGGGTAGAGGATACAAACACACCTAATACAAACGCACCTAACATCAACAATAACCGACCAGGAGTGAGGGAGAACACAGGGTTTAAATACACATAGAACAGAATGGGGAAACAAGGCACAGCTGGGGCAAATGAACTGATAATGACAGGTAAACAGGTGAAGGAACTGAATACAAACGGGGAGCGGGAAAACTGGAACACAGGACTAAACCAAACACACAATGACGGGGGGAAAACTCAGGAATACAGACACAAGACAGACATAACTGTAACAAGTAATGATAACAGACAAGTAGATTATGAAAAGTGAACAGCATGAGTAAGATAGGATGCGCAATATATCGAGAGACATGGTCAGACATGATTTTGGCCACTTAATTAAGTTTTATTTTGTAGAAAGCCTTTCTTTAAAGGGAATTTCGTTTTGTATAAATTGTATCTTAATTTTAATAATTTTTTTCATCAACCGATTGCCTGGATTTAATAAAAAAGAAGCAAATACAATAATCATACATGTAAGCGCGGGCGCTGTCTATTGCATTGCAAGTGAACTGGAGCGCATCTCATCATAAATTGACTGAAACTCAGCGTATGCCCCACATACATGAATTAATATATCTATATAGAAATCTTGAAATGTCTTTAAACGAAACAATTAAAAACAAAAAGAAATAGGATACTCTCTGATGTAATCCATTAGGCTACATGCATTTCTCTCTATAGGCGCGATCACAGAGATGCTGATCATCAGTTTCATCTTTGCAGACACTGACACAGTTTAGGCTATAAATAAAAAATAATAATTTTCGACTTTTGCTCCTTGATTGTTGAATGCCATTTTTGACAGAAATTATAAAATAGTTTAAATGTCATCAGATCGTCCGGTGACAGCCTCTTGGCCTGACAGAAACCTTTTCCATTTTAAACAAGAAAATATAGCGATTTTCATGAAACTTTGATGGAAGAGTGAATAGGTTCAGTACACAGCAAAATGACATGACAAACTATTTTTGTTTTAAATGGCGTTTATCGCGTTTTGGAAAATAACTCTTCATATACACACACGCACGCAAGAAAGAGCTAACATCAAATATTTTACCACACTATACGTCATCAATAGCGGTTCACTTCCGCGGTTTGGTTCGATTGCGTTCATATCAGCAGCAAACCGTACCCGAGTTCACATGAACCGTACCCCAGACCACCTTTTTAATCGGACTCGAGTACGGTTCGCGGGTGCGCACCCGAGTTCGGAAGACAGCGTTCACATCATCCAAACGAACCGAACTCTGACGTCATTCGATCCTGGGTGCGCACCAAAAGTGCTAGTGTGAAAGCCCCCTAAGTTTGATACTTGCATGTCTCGCCCATTTGAATTAAACTGTCCTGATGCAATTGGTTGAGGCTCCAGTTGATCTTTGCTTACTTAGTCTTGATGAAAGAGAACCAGTGGGTGTCAGATGATCTTTGGTGAATGGAAAGACAAGGCCTGGCTCCAGCTTAGGGGTTCTTAGAAAACTTCTAGTTCAGCATCATCTTCACATCAGGATCTTAGAAAGGGACTAAGGGACGTGATCTTATGATCAGTGATTTTTAAAGTGTGAAGATATCACACCCTCTGGAGGGTTGTGAGCCAATAAGAAGTTGTTCCCTTTGGAGGGAATTTATTTATGACCTTTTGTTCAAACAGGCCTTTGAGTATAATTTGATTGAGTGTTTAAAGGTGCTATGTGGAACTTTTCTTCTAAAACGAATCCTTTTTTTATTGCCTGTGTGTGAAGGGGTTGTAATCACACATTACAATGATCCACTTATCTGGTTTTGATATTACCTCTGAAGGCCAATATTCATATTTATATGTGAAGTCTCCGGGTCGGATTTACCGCGAAATCCACCGGAAGTGACGTGCATGCGCGCTCCGAGCCTCTCTCCTTATATACCGTCTATGCGACCGACGGAACTTCAGCTAACGACATGAGTCTGATAACACCCCAAAACGACCTGCCTCCAGCACAACACAGACTCCAACACAAACTCCAAAAAAATATAAAAAACAAAAAAAAAGTTTTATCTGCTGAAGCTCGTCGGGCCAAACTTGATTCGGATCGACTCAGGACGAAAACACGGATTAACATCGGCAGAGCTTTTGAATTGTGGAGAGACCTCCGCTTTGTTTTAGGTATAAAAACAGATCCTGAGTTGGCTTTCCTCCTTTTGGACAGGTAAGCTAACATTACTTTAAAGCATCTAAAATATATTGTGATTTTGTGCTTTAGTTGGCTCAAGATAGCATTAGTTCGCCGGCTAACGCCGACCAGTTGCTAACATTATCTGATGTGAAATACTACAGTTGTAACGTTATGGCTTTCCACATTACATAACCAGCTAAGTGTTGGTTCTGCAAGAAATTATGACTTGGTACAAAGCAACGGTTTAGTAACGTTAGGTTAGATTTATTGTCGTTAGACCGATAGATAGTCATGCACACACTTGCACGCCGGAACATGACAGATAGTAAGGATGTTTTACATGTGATTGTAATTAATTTTCAGACATTTTATGATAAAATAAATATTAGTAAACTCTAATGAAATAGCAAGGTAAACTACATGAGACTAGGGTTGCCACCTATGTCTGATAAAAAAACGGGACATCGATGACCCGCCCAACGGGGGGTGGGGGTGGGGGGGGGGGGGAGGGTGTTGGCAATGCGCCCCCACGGAAGAAAATTTTGAAACATAACCCCTGAAATTCTTACATTTTATAGCACATTATAATGCAACTTATTAGGCAAAGTTGCATTATATATATTTTTAATATTTTTACAAGTTGCACATAAATTAATAGCAAAGTAGGCTTAATCAATATACAAGACTTTTACCACTTAGATATATAAAGGCTATCATGATCATTTTGCCAAACATTAACCATGTATTTGTTTAGTTCATAATACGTTTTATTTTTAACTTAAACAAATACAACATATAACATTCAAAAATCATCGGCTTACTGCATTTGAAGAAAAATAAACACATCAGTTTTCTGTAGCCTTGTGCAAACTTATTCAATAGAATTAGACTTCTAGAATGTTCTTTCCAGTGCAAAAAAATATATTTTTAATGTAGTAGTTTTTCTTATCATAGCCTACAAATGTCTCAGTTTACTCGATTTACTGAAGCCTGTAAAACAAACGCATTTGCAGCTGCACAGCCGTGTGTATATCTATGCTGCAGAGCGTCTGGCTCGCTCATAGGCTGCTCTGCGGACACTGACATCCAATAGCGCGGGCGCCTCTGACGTGCGACCAATGAGCCAACTCTACGTCATTACACGTCAGAGCCCATGTTTACATGCGCATGCAAGTCTTTTAGGGGCGCGCGCTTCTTGAGACACGCACACTAGCACACACACGCAAGGTCTCACATTTGCCGTGCGCGCGGCGCGCAACACGTTTTTAACATACATATTCACGTAGCTTTCGAAAACCAGGACATTCAGTGTCCCGGGAGAGTGCATAAATTTCCCGGGACAGGTTATTAAAAAGAAGGACAATCCCGGTAAAACCGGGACAGGTGGCAACCCTACATGAGACATGAAATGAATACAAAAGACTGTTCTAGGATAACAAAAAGTAGGTGCTTTAGGATGTAACTTATTTTATGTACTAGATCTACTGTCAGTTACATCCCACTACTAGCATTGTTTATAATAAACATTTCCAGACACGTTCAGTACAGTAATGCTACTTCCTACTGTCTTACTGTTACACTGAAATTGTTCAGTCTAGTTCACCGTTTTCGTTATCATATTATACATTCACTTATGTTGACATTGCTGATTGTGAAAAAAGATACACGAATAGTTAGTGAAATGCATTATGCTAGATAACACCACAGATGTAACGTTATCATGGTACGAGCATGGAGCATTAGTTCAACGTCAAGCTGATAAAAGTAGCCTTGTAAAGTTGCAGTGGGAGTTTACATGAGTTTCCAGCATGTTGTGTGATGCTTTCTCTGTTGCGTTGAAAGTCTCCGTGTGGCCGGTAGTGAATGCTCGCTCTTGAGATCAACCACGCACACGAGCACGAGCGCTCTTGTTGCAATCTGAAACATCACCGCTAGTGGCCGCTAGAAATTACACAGAGCACCTTTAACAAAATAATCTTCAAAATTCTTATAATACTAATGCGTTACTAAGTTAGTAAAAAGTAATGTAAATTCACAAATGAGGGACGAAGATTGGAGTTTATAGAGACTAAACATGCTAGCCATATGATTTTGGTTAACCATAGTATGCCAGTCTGAAACATTAATCCAAAAGAGAGAATGAATACAAGCCCAAACCACATAAAAGGAAAATTAGATACATGTTTATACATTTCTCAAGTGGCTATATATTGAATATGTAAGGGATAATGTACATCCAGCTGGTGGTTCTCTCAAAATAACCCACGGCATGGTGATTAGGACTGGGGTTATTTTGAGAGACCCACCGGCTGGATGTACATTCTCCCGCTTATTACATGACTGCTTGCCATATAAGTAAATAATCAGACACAAAATATTGATCTAAGTTGAAATATTTTATTATGTGTTTAAACGCAAAGCTTCTGCGGAGAGCAGTTGCTAGAGCAGCAAGTTCAAACTAGATGGATATTTTAAAAATACACTGTAAACCCAGATTTTGTTTCTAATTAAACTTACGAGTGATCATTACTTATTCTTTCATGTTTTGTAAAAACCTCCTATCATTACTAAACAACATTAGTTGTTTGTACTATTTATCTGAAAAATTCATTGCACTAATCAAGTTTAGCAGAGATTACTTGGTATGTTTAGTTTCATAAGGAAGGGGAGGGGTTCAAACACCACACCACAAATCAAAAGGCAGAAACCACTGCTATTCAAAAACCTGTGGTCACGTGAAAAGACCCGCGTCTAACATGCTTCCAAGGGGCTCTACACCTGGCTGGACTAGCACAGGCCTCGGCAACAGACGGTATTAAGAATTAACAGAGGTTTAGATGTTGATGAATTATTGTTTAATTTAATTTAAAAATATAACAAAATATCACCATAATGGTGATAAGTGTTGGCTTTAGTTGGGCTCTTGCCCTTGACATTTGATAAATTTATATTCTCTGGCTGTTTTACCTGTGTCTAAAAAGGCACAATTGTTATGGCAAAAAAGCTATAGTAAAATGATCCAGTGATGACAGCACATTGATATTGTCATCAATAGAGATTAAAAGTCATGAAAAATGAAAAGGTTTATGTTGCTCTGCATGCTGGGTCAATAATAGTACACCTAAACAAATTTTTTTTTTGAATGAGAACTAATGGTTTTCAGTAAAGACTTCTAATGTAAACTTGTTTGGTCTACTGCACCTACTTAAGATTATATGTTAATACAAATCAACATGTTTAGTTTCAGCTTGTGTAAAAAGTTAGGGTTCCATGTTAATACAACTCAACATGTTTAGTTTCAGCTTGTGTAAAAACTGAAGTGGTAAGGCAACGGGTTTTACACAGCATTTCGCCATATAAATAATTATGGAGATAAGATATATTGATTTCAGATTGTATTTAATAATCCGACAGTGTACAAAACAATAGTCTCAAAATGGCAGCAGCTGCGTTTGTATGAAGAGAGAGCGAGTCCACAATACTGGATGGCATAATTAAATAACTGTACACAAAAGATTGAGTTCTAATATTTTATTAGCTCACCAAATGCAAAACTTCCACAAAGAAAAACCATTCCTAGCAGGCGTATAGCACTGCTGACTTCAGTAACCCAGATGAGCTTGCGCTATCTGTTTTGAGCTGTTGTTATCAGGGAATAACCGCTGGACGATGTAATTGACCAATCAGAATCAAGTATTCCACAGCGCTGTGTAATAAATAGGATTAAAAGGGGCTTATTTCTCCTTCTCAGCAAAAATTAAGTGAGTCACAACTCTCTGAAAATCCCTTTTGGGGTCGTAAAAAGTCTTGTCAGTCTTAATGAGTCATGTAACAGGACACCGGGTTCTGCCAGTGTGTTAGCTTCATTTGGGATGTTTTGGGGGAAGTTTCAAAAACCTTTGTTGGTAGAGTGAGTTTGCTGGATTATTTATTATATATAATGAACAATTTGTGTGTCTGATTGGTACAGATGCTACACGATTCTGAAGATTTGGATTACATAGCAGAATTAAAATGGATTAAGTTTATGGTAATTTTATAGTGCATCAAATATGTGACGTGCGTTTCACAAACACTGGTGATTATCTGGAAAGTTTTTTTTTTAAAGCATTATACCTCACTTTCAACCCAGGAAGGGAATATGTAAGGAAACACCCAGGTTCAGTCATGTGACAATGTGTGCATTTTTGTTGCCATGGTAACATTTCCAAAATGGTTGTCTGTCTGGTGTGCACATGTTGCAGTGTCAGCAATTTTTAAAAACGCTTGTTTTTGTTACTAAAGGTATTTTTCAACCCATGCAACAATTCTAATGTTTTAAAGGGTACCTATTATGATATTCCCTCTTGGCTCTCAACGAAGGCGGTCGCATTTTCTCTCCCTCTCCCTCCCCTTACCTCTCCTGCTTTGCTTCTCTTGTCATGTCTACTGTCTTGTACTTTGAGAGACTCTCGCAGCACTGCTCTCCAAACTAAGAAATTATGGATTTGATCAACTGGTCTCTTAACGCAATTGACACCATCTTCTCGACGAGAAGCTTGGGTTCGGGGGAACCTGACTGCCCTGCCGGGACGTTCGCAGCTGGCTACACGATGGACGCGTGGGAGAGGTGGCGGGTCGTGTGTCTGGCCGCTCTTTCCGTGGAGGACGTGGAAGATATCTACCTATTCGGAACCATGATAACAGGTTTTCTGCTGATTGGATCAGGCATTGCCCTGGTTTATCGAGGAATTAAGAAGACGGTGACAGCTGTCCAAAGCCCCATAAGGCTGCCCGTCATGATTGAAGCGGTGGGCAGAGCTGTCGGCACTCAGACTGGGACTATGAACCAGAATATGGATAACATCTTGGAGAAGCTCGCAGCTTTGCAAAGGCAAATGGATCGTTTCAGAGACCAAAATGGACCAGGAGAATAGCCTGTGCAAATTGAATGCGGCTACTCCCCGAAGACCAAACAATCCCAATCTTATCTGTTTCGGCTCCCCTCATCCAGCACTGGCCTTGGCCAAGGCCGCTGTTGGAACAACAAATCTCCCGGATGAGCACTGCAGTGAGCCGCTCTTGTGTTCCTTCCCCGACCCCACATGGAAAGAACCTATATAAACATATATGTTTTAATATAGGTTTTGATATAGGATTTGAATATATGTGACATATATAAAATTGGCCGTTTTCCTATATTATATGTACATATATGCACATACATGTACATATATGTGAACATATATGTGTACATATATACGTCCATATATGTACTTATATATGTGTACATATATGTACCTATATAGGTACATATATGCACCTATATAGGTGCATATATGTATACATATATGTGCCTACATAGCTGCATATATACATGCATATATGTTCCTATATAGCTGCATATATACGTGCATATATGTACCTATATAGCTGCATATATGTTCCTATATAGCTGCATATATACGTGCATATATGTTCCTATATAGCTGCATATATGTTCCTATATAGCTGCATATATGTTCCTATATAGCTGCATATATACGTGCATATATGTACCTATATAGCTGCATATATGTTCCTATATAGCTGCATATATACGTGCATATATGTTCCTATATAGCTGCATATATACGTGCATATATGTACCTATATAGCTGCATATATACATGCATATATGTACCTATAAAGGTGCATATATGCATGCATATTATGTAGCTATATAGATACATATATGCACTTATATATGCAGCTATATGTTTACCTACATATTAGTATAATTATTAAAATCCATAGCTACTAGGCAACATAAATAATAGCTCAAAATGTAGAAATTTAAATTATTTATTTTACTTAAGAACAATCAAATAGTACAAGAACAAAAATAAGACACAAAACTGAATAGAAAAAAAAACCCAATTTATCTTGTTGATCTTCTCAGCTCCGTGAGCTTCGAATTGATAGATGTGCCTATCTGCCCTCGGCTGGCTGCTGGCCACTTCTTCAATGTATCATCTAGAGAAGACAAAAAATAATAATAAGACATTATAAGAATAATAATAATAATATAGTGCTTCATCAGGAACCCAAAGTGCTTACAGTACAGCTGCGATTGGACACATATTTTGGATAAAGGGCTGATCATAACTTATAAAGTCTTAAAAGTTTTGTTTTCCCTTCTCAACGATAATGCATTTACTCACCAATAATGGCTTCCTTTTTAATTTGGTCAAGGTCGACCAGCTGCTCCCGATCCCCTCTGGTTGGCTTCCCACCTTAAAGTAATATTTCAAAATTATTATGAAAGGGGGGTAAAATGAAGGTGGTGAAAACAAGAGATTTTTATATACAGGGTACCCCCAGGATCCTCCAACTTAAATTCAAGGCTTTTTAAGACCTTTTTAATACCATTTCAAGAGAAATTCAATGCCAACTTCGTACCCATTCCGACAGAAGTATGAGGGGAAAATGTCAAATCTGTATACATTTTAAACCCTAGAAAATAATTATGTACAAGGAGGCTACTTGAATTAAATAAAACATTTTCCTTAAATTATATAAAATTATGTATTAAATTTACTTAATATTTAATACATACGCAACAGCATTGCAGTGCGCACATGTATGTAGGCCAGTGTTAATTTTGGCAGCCATTTTTGATTTAGTCTTAGTCTTCAGATGAAAATGCTTATTGGTCTTAATCACATTTGAGTCATCCTGTTTTTTATAGTTGTAGTTGACGAAAAGTCTTTGCATTTTTGCACATCAGAAAATGTCATAATTATTCTCTCTAGGCCAATTCAATTAAGCTTATGAGAAATTATTGACATAGCACTCTTAAGCAGTAGCATTTGTGCAGTTCTACATAATTATCCCTTTTCCTAAGTTCAGTGGTTCTCCAGTGTTTTAGAGTGCTGTACCCCCTGGACCCCCTCTTTTCCACTTAGACTGCACTCACACCTTTTCCATTAAGGGACAAGATTTGCCCACTTAAATACATTTTTCCATTTCATTTTTTACCTTTGTAATAACTTAAAAAAAATGCTTTAAATAAAACAATGTTCATTAAATTGGCAATGTTAAAAAACATTAAAATCGCCAGTAGGTGGCGGTAACTCACTATCTTTATGAGTGTGTCTGAGTCATTCATTCATTGAATCTCACAAATCGTTCAAAGCCACATATTTCGTTATGAGCAAGCCTGATAATGCTGTTTTAAATGTAGTAGGCCTACATGATTTAATGTTACCCTTTTTTCTTTTCTTTTTTACTGTTGTATAAAATCAATGTCACATTTGAAATCGTGTGGATATTCGGGAAACATTGCATTCTTGCTCGTATGAACACTGCTGGATATCAGCCTGCATTTTGATCGCAGATTTAGTCGCACAAACAGCGTAAGCGGCTCGTGACAGAACACAGACCAACTGAATGACACTTTAATTTAAGTAGAAAATCTTAAAGATCGCTGAACTCCAGCTTACTTGTCTGTGTTTTCAGATCATCCGCGCTTCTTCAGCAGTGTAGAGAGAGAGAGCGCGCGCGCGCATGGTTGCCAGATACTATTGAAAAGAACGGGTAGAAAATATGTTCTTTTAACAGAAAAGCTCTTATTTGGGGTTTAAATTTTGTCATTTGTGGCCACAGCGGATTAAACTAGGCTAGGTACTATCTTGTTCTGTACATCACTTGCCTAGTAACCATAGTAACGGGTGCGCACGAGATCGCTTTTTCTGCTATGACGTGGAGCGCGAGGTGCACTCAACCAAAGAGTATACGTTCTTTGACTCAATGCTGCGTGCATATATTCCGAATTAGCCTACATTAGTAACAGTTAATTTTGTTACGGTATGAACTTAATCCTAGCAAAGGCAAAAAAAAAAAAAAAAAAAAAATAAGACCTTTGTAACGAAATCCAAGACTTTGTATACTAAATTCAAGGCTTTTAAGGCCTTAATTTGAGATGATCAAATTCAAGACTTTTTCAAGGCTTTTAAGACCCGCGGGTACCCTGATATACACATCACATTTACTTGAGGTGCAAGGAAATACAAAAAAGTAAAAAAGCAATGGTATGCCCGCACACAAACATAATTTATTCCACAGAATATGACTGACTTGTTTTTTTTTTTTCCAGGATAGAAGAGATTAGGAACATGTTGTTTAGTACCATTCAGGTTGCTTTTCAGCAAAGTCTCCAAGTCAAAAGGTGTCCAGCAGCAGATTCCTCACCATGGCAGTAGCAGAGGTGGCAAGGCGGGCTGCTTTCCATGCTTCTGCCTGGCAAAACACCCCAGAGCCCTTTATAACTTCAATCTGAAAAATAATTTCACATCACAATATTAATTTATTGACAACTTTTAGAATTTTTTTTATGTTTCATATTGATTCTTATGCTTAGCTTCCCAATAGTTAATAGGTTATGATGTATAAATGCAGATTAATGATACAAATATGAAACAACTTAATCATTGCCCTAAACGTTATTAAAGGAGAGGAGGACAGGAGGAGGTTGGATGGAGAATAGGGAAGGAGAAAAGACAGTGGGTGGAGAGGAGCGAAGGGGGGCAGGAGGAAAGGACGATTGTCTCTTATAACACTAATCGGCTCCTACAAGCACACAGTTTATACCCATCCTTACTACCTGTGTTTTCGCTGAGGTCTCAGGCTGTTGCTGCAGTCTTGATTGAGAAGAAAAACATTGTTAAACTCAACAAATGTAAAACTTCAACAATTGTATGCATATGGGGCAAGTATATTACATATTACCACTAACTATCCCAACATAAAAATCCCTATAGCTCAGTTGGAGCCTTAAGTAAAATAAGTACAGAAAAATCTGAGGTATAAAAAGGTTACACACACCTGTGGGGTCTCTCGAAACCGCTCAGTCACCATGGGACTCTCTTTAAAGGGCTCAGTCTCCTCTCTGGAGTCTTAGAGAAGAAAGAAACTTACTAAAACTCTACAACAATTTTTTATTCATCCAAGCAAGCCACTATAGATTCTTATTTACAGGGGGGGGTTGGAAAACATTAAACATGTCAATAAATTCATAATCATAGCCAAACATAAAAAAATAAAATAAAATAAAAATCAGCCTAACATCATAAGAATCCATATAGCTCTGTTTGATTAACAAGTAAACTAAATAAAATAAATAAATAAAAATGCAAGGGGGTTGCTCACCAGTTGCACTTCTCCAAAAATCGAGGAGGAATCTAGATCCTCCACAGGACTCCTTCCAGTCTTGTTCATTGATGAAAAATATAGTTATTCTCTTCAATAAATTAAAGTGCAAATACATTAAATAATTAACACTATCAATCAGCCCAACATCACACATCTCTACAGCTCTGCTTGAGAAACAATTATAAAAAGCAATGAAAATCAGAGGAACTTACCTTTTGAGCAATAATGGCGAGGTCATTTTTCATTTGAGGGATTTCTAAAAAGAGGTTATATAAAGAAAAAAACAATTACAATCACTAAATCAAAATAGCACCCAGCAACTCAGTGCCCTAACGTTAACGTTACTCTTCGAAAGACATTTCCAGCTGTGAACGCAAGCTACAACCCTCCAAAGCCCATCGATAAGGCTCTGCAGAGGAAACCTGGTTGTGAACGCAATTAAAAATAAATTTCTCCCATATTCAAATTCCCCTGGGTTTTTTTCTGGAGCCGATTGCCTTCTTGAGCCGTTGAAGGCAGAGAAGCATCATTTATTCTCATGAACTGTAACCTATGTTCTCTAGGGTCTAGGCCATGACTTTTGTTAACCCTCTACGAATTCCTCCAGAAAGAGACAATCAGACAAGTAAATATCTAATTTGAATCTTATCAACGGCTATGAGCACCCACACTAACTGTTACCTCACCAGCTAACAACATAGCATTTATTTTGCCAAACTTTTCAGCCCATACAATTTCTAAGTTTATACTTCTCTGCCACCGCAATATCCATCTCCAGAAAAAACTCTGCTAATAAATATTAAAATTAGGAATACTTACGATTGATGATAAGTAGGATATAGTGGATCTCCAACGCTGATATCGCCATTTTCACTCTCCCAGCCGATATATTTCGGCGCAAATCGTCAAACGGCAGGCGGATGACGTCATCAACTACGGGGCGCTGTAGCGGCCATGGTAGCAGCAGGGTGGAGATTTTTTTTTTTTGAATTTTGAATTTTGAATTTTCAAAATTCAGAGTTTGATAAAGTTCTTGACACATTTCTTTTACACATTTTCACATTTGATAAGTACAACTTGAAACAACAATCTTTAAAAAAAAAAAAATAAAAAAAAATTAAGGGCATATATTAAATATCATATGAAGAGTTCAGATGCAAAAGCCTCTAAATGCCATCTGAAATTTTCATCTAAAATTGTCATTTTTATCAATCTCGTATATATAAGTTCAATAATTTCACTTAAATGGCAAGAAAGATGACCCATTAATTGTCATTTAAGTGAAATTACTGAATTTAAATATACAAGCTTGATAAAAATGATCATTTTAGAAGAAAATTTCAGATGGCATTTAGAGGCTTTTGCATCTGAACTCTTCATATATTAAATTCATTTATTCATTTCTTTTTTTGTTGCTACATTTAAACTCTAATGGCCGTTCAGCCATATTCATCTAGAAACTGCATTAAGACAATACAGAAAACATTGCATTTGGTGGAACGGTGAATGTGGATGTGTATGATCTGCAATGTGAATCTGGAAGTGACTTGAAATTGGAAAAAGGGCTTTATTGACAAAATAAAATAACGACAAACCATTTTGTAATTTCCTTCTTTTCCACTATCTTCATACAAGATTTGTAATTTCCTTCTTTTCCACTATCTTCATACAAGAAAAAAATTTACCTTAAATGTAGCTTTCACATAGATTTCCATCTCCTCTCACTTAATTGCCATAGTTAAATTCCATAACATACCAATTACATGTGATACCAATTTCACGTGTTCGCACATTTGCATAATTTCTTTTTTTTAGTTAGTTCTTAGTTATTGCCTTGATTATAGAAAATATGAGCTAGGCATCATGTATGACAGTTGCCAAGGCATGAGCTACAAAATGACCAGATCATGCCATGAGCTATATAGGAGACATGTATGCACATATAGGGCTTATATGTGGATATAAATAAATAATACAGGAGACCTATATGGCCTGTATATGCACATATATGCACCTCAGTTTTGCCTATATGTGCAATATATACGCATATATGCAGCATATATATTATCATATATGTGCATATATGCTGTATATATGCAGAATATATGTGCATATAAACTGCATATAGGTTTCATATATGCGCATATATCCTCATATAGGTTCTTTCCATGTGGGACTCCCCAGACACCTGGGATTGTTGACTTTGCATGGACCTGATCAAGGTTGTCTCCATGGCAACTTGCTGTGTATCGCTATGACAATCCTGCGGACTGAGGCACCTAGATTAGGGTTGGCTTAGCAACTCTCTCCAGGCCTACACACACATGAACTTACATATACACATATACACATGCATCCCCCCACACCCCATCCCACGCCTTCGCCGCTTCGTACCCACAGCCTGGCAGGCGGGTCTGTGACCAGCGCCGAGAATGGCTGCAGGACCGGATGCTGCTTGCCTGGGCTGGACTAATTCCATCCCCCATTTCCCACACGTGTTGCAATGTCTTGTTCATGTTGTTGTACTGTTTATGTGCTAATGTTGCTGAGGTGTTTTTTCCTGTTCCCAGACTGTACTCCTTACAGGAGCATAGTCTGGGGGTCGCCTTTTTTTTCCACCTCACCTGTCCTCATGTCATGCTGTATTTTTCTCAAGACTGGCGCTGATTATAGCAGCCATGGTAGCATCTTGCTACCGAAGCACATTCCTTGTGTGTGAAAGCACTACTTGGCAATAAGTTGATTCTGATTCTGATTCTGATTCTGATTCTGATTTAAAATGTTCCTAATATTGTTCTGGGAGTCCACAACAACAGTTTTACATGCATGCAATGACAAAAAACACTTTTGTTGTCTTATAATATGCATTTATTTTTACCTGATTTGCTCACCGACTCCCAAATGATTCGTTTGACGACTCATTTTTCAAACCCCGCCTTTGCGTGACGCTAAGCGGCGGTGATTGGTCAGACGACCCAGTCAGTTATTGTTTGCGTTAACCCAAAGCTTAAACATATTGATAAAGCACTGCAGTACTACAATACGCTCTATTCTTTATGACAACTCCAATAACAACGACAAACATTTTACATATTTCAAAAAACACACACACAGACCTAAGCGCTGAGCGTAACTGGCACACACACACACACACACACACACACACACACACACACACACACACACACACACAATTGTAAATATAAACTCAAGCCACTTAGTCTTCACATGCTTGTCCCTGGGCAGTGAAAAAAAAGTTCGCTTTTGATTCGCACTTCAGAACAGCTCGTCGACATGTTGTTTTCACTGTTTTCTGGCGCGCGCAATGAGTGGGCGTGTCTTATTCAAATAACTTGTACAAGTGACGTACGAAAGTTAGAGAAAATGCATCGTTCGTCTATCGATTCATATCAGCGACTCAGAGTCGACTCTTACTTTTGAAAGACAATAACTTTGTATACGTTGAACCTTCATATTTTAAACTTTGCAGGATGTTTTTGTTCACTTAGATCTATGTTACACACTACATGAAGGGCAATTTTCAAAATTCCATGATAGGTACCCTTTAATAACACATCCTAGATTACACTTGACCTGATTTTAAAACATGTCTTGTACAAATTTATATAAAACAAGTTTTGAAAATGTTGTGGTGACATGTGTCACACCGGGCTGTTAACCTTAAAACAGTAGGTGGAATTTTGATGTGACGTATGTGTCACATTAAGAAAAATGGGAATGAGCTGCTCAAATAATTTAGATGATTCAATTATTTTGTGTTATATATATTCTGCTGCTCAATTCAAAGCATATTTTAACATATGTAAACAAAAAAAGTCAAATTAATAACATTGTTAATGAAGTGTATTTTTAAAATATTTTACATAGCCTACCTGTACAGTAGGTTACCAACCAGAATAATACTTTCAACCGCCGCCGCTTTGCCGCGGCGGTGAAATTCGGGGTGTATTTGTTGCCTTTAAGCGCTAAGAGGCGCTACAATCACAGACTTTGAAAAGTGTCCGTTTATTCTCTCTATTGCATAATCTGCCGCTGCGCTGCGGCTCATTCATAGCGATTGAAAGCTGGTAGCAGATGAATTTAAGTGAAATGTAGTTAAAACAATTCATCACAATACTTAAATTAAATTGAATAAATAATGAAAACATTTCCATATAAAACATTGCAATAGAAACATATTAGGCTACAAGGCTTTGGAAGAGTATAAGACGTTGACGTAACAGCGTTCAGGCGGTGGCTCTGTGGTTAACGCAACGACACGGAGATCCAAGAGACCCGAGATCGAATCTAGATATAACACTATGTTGGCCGACAGCATTAATCTTTAACCTTTTGTCGAACTCTCTCTTCTCCCTTTTTCCCAACACCGAAACCGTGATATGGCTTTGTGCCTTTATAAAACAGCACAAGACTGCAATTAAGTAGCCTATATAGCCATTCTGTTTGTGCTGCGTGATTTAAAGTGCACACTTTGCTCACGCAATCAGCATGGTGATCTGGTGTTTTCTCCAAAATAAAACCTTTATTTCTTGCAGGTGAAGAAATTAAGACTCGTTTATATGAAAGGAGTAGTTCATAAATAAATAAGCCCAGATTTCACAGTGGGAAACCGTGTTTAATTACTCCATTATCATTTAATGTAAACTGCATTTATGACAAACAAAGAACTACACAGATGTATATACTATAGGCCTACACGGTATCAATAAATGCATGCACGCTTTCATCTGCTTTTGGGGATTTAAAAAGCCCTTCTAAAATCTTTAACGAGCATCATCAGCTGATGTTTTATCTGAACTCTGACTGCTAGGGTATGGCAATGGCCATACTGCCATACGCAAACGTCGCCCCTCTCTTGCGCTGGATCTCAAGCAAGTTTATTTAGAGGCACATTAACACCTCCTATTGTCCTGCATCACGCTAAATTGTCCCTCCAAACCCCCCACAGGCTCTCTGAGTCTGAGTCTGACTTAAAATAAAGAGAAGTCGCAATTCACACTTAAATCGCTCTTCTATACATTAGCAGGCTATTAAAGTGTTGATAATGAAGGAATTAAATGATTTAAGCTACATGTAGTGATATTTCTGTCATAAAAGTTTATTACTAAATATTTCATTATTTAAATAATTTAAGAAATAAAACTGGTTTGGGCCAGCTTTTTTCTAGCAAAACTAAATATAATCTTCAAACGCATATTCATTTTGTTGTCATGAACAAAATGCTCAACTCAATATTAAATTCTACAGGGATCTTTGGATCCAGGCATGCAAATTGTGAATGAGTTCTTTTTAAACATTATTATTATTCAAATAAATATTCAAATACAAATATCTCGGTGCTTCGTGCACTGCTAATAAACTAAATAACATTTAGATAATAATTATGTACTTTAAATGAAACAGTATAGCAACACTTCAACGAATAAATGATTTGATCTGTTTTTACATTTTAATTCAGGGAGATTTAGTCTCTACATTTAATTAGATCGAGAATTTCACCTTGTCATTTTCTCATTGCGAGGCGCCAGCATCATAAACATATTTCAGCAGATTCTCTGTACCTCTCGTTTTCATATGGATTTTACATAATCAGATAACATTTATTAATATTTAGACATTTAAAGGCTTTAGACATAGCCGATTTCCTATCGTGACTGAGCTGAGGCAAGTGGCTTTCGGTTAATTTTTTGTGACGCGCAGTTCCCGGAGACCGAGACGACAGATAAACTTTTGTCATTATAGCCTAAAAAAAGTTTACAGTTTTGAACGATGTAGGCTACTCTACTCTTATCTGTATGACCAACAAAATCACGTATAGCCTATTAAGATATTTTAGCTGTTATGAGAAAAATAAATCAAATTAACGCGCTGCCTCGTTTGTCGAAAACTTTACTTAAAACCATGTTTTTAAAAACTCTATGTAGGCTATAGGGAATAAAAGATATATATATATATATATATATAATATATATATATATATATATATATATATATATATATATATATATATATATATATACGTTTTGAGGTGGTTTTGAACAAAATATTGAAGTTCATTTTCCTTCCTTCCTTCTTTATTTTCCTAGGCTATCCAACAGAACGACTTTACATCTGTAGCTATAATAATACCAATCGTTCAAAAGCAGTTTTGTAAAAAAAAAAAATTATATATAGGCCTAGGAAGGAAGGAAAAGAAAGAAGGGAGGAAGGAAAAGAAAGGAGGAAGGAAGGCTACTATTTGTTCCTTAGTGTAAAATGGAAATGCATGGTAATTTTATTTTATAAATATAATATATGGTGTAACAGAGTTTTAGAACTAAACAAATCTGCATTAATGGCCTAAAAATAAAAACTTGTTACAGTAGTCAATGTTTGTTCGGGATTTGAACGCATGTCTTCTGAATGATCGAACCGTCAGCTCTACCACTCAGCCATGTCGAAGCTCACTGAATAGCCCAAACGTTTGTTTCTCCAGTGTGTGTTAATGAGTGAGAAAACGTTTTGTTGTTAGCCTATTGTGAGTGTAGCCTACTTTACATGAATAAAAGTAGACCTTTTACAGTTTTAAAATATGATATCCTATCTGTATAACCAAAAATTATGAAGTAGGCTATAGAGCTCGGGCGTAGACGTTATGGAACGGTGCATTGTGGGTAACCGCGTCCATTTTAGCGGTATCCAGTGGTATACAGTGCATCTACTTCCGTACCGTGATTCCCACAATGCATTGCGACGTGACGAAACGATCCCGAGCTCTATAGCCTATTAAGTTATTTTAGCAGAAAAATAAATTCAAGTGAACGCGCCGCTGCGCTACATATGGTCTAATAATAACTTATTATTAGAGTAATAAGAACTCTAATTCAATGGCAGAATAAAACCCCATTTTAGAATACGCACTAGGCGTGTTGTGTCAAAATACTTAATTATAAACTTCAATATTTCGTTCAAAACCACCTCAAAACGCTTTGTGACATTTTAAAAAGCCGTGAATGTATTAAGGCCACTGGAACCAGGATCGTAACTGAAACGCGCTGCATGTTATCTCTCAATACAGGAGCAGAAGCGCTGGTTCAGATTTTATTGTTTGTTGTTTAAACGTATATATTTGATATGGTCTATTTAGGGTAGGCCTATAGCATTGATTCACTATAATGTGGAGGGGGGAAATCACCCACCGGCAAATCGCACCTTGCTTATCAACCATGTTTTTAAAAATTCTTTCTGCATATAACCCCGTGAAGTTTTATTTATTAACAGAACTGTTTTTGAAGACGTAAATTCAGTCAATCTGTTGGATGAGATTTGTTCCTTAGTGTAAAATGGAAATGCATGGTAATTATATAAAAAACATGTTTATTCGGGTTTCGAACCCATGTCTATGTACTGCTTAAACATTCAGCTCTACCACTCGACCACAAGATAGGTTGTTTACTAGTCAGTGTCTCGCGCACCACGAGAGAAGCACTCTTCAATCTTCTCATTCCTCAATAGTTTAGCGTCATTGATTGCACCTAATTTATTTTCACTGACTGCGAGATAGGCCTCTTTTAAATTTTGATTAATAAAATGTTCTGCTCTAAAAGTTTGCTATATTCTATTTAAAATGTAGGCTACTTTTACATACGTTTTGCTTTCGCTAAATGTCCCTTTGCGCCACCTGGCGGTCATTTCACGAATGACTTAGAAATGCGACTGGGTTTTTTTTGCCGCGGTGAATTCACCGCGGTAGACGCCGCGGCGGCAATAGGCATTCTGGTTGGCTACCTACTGTAAGTAAAACAGGTATGCAACATATGGGGCCCTATCTTGCACCCAGCGCAATTGACTTTGTACACCGACGCATTATCATTCCTATTTTGCACCCGCACAAAGCGGGCTTTTCCCTCCACAGACGCACGTCGGTAAACTAGGAAATGAACTTGCGCTCCCTGGGCGGGTCGGCGCAAAAATGAGGCGTGTTTCGGCGCAAACATTCCCTAGTGCTATTTTGCACTTCGAGAAAACAATTCCGCCACTGACCAAAAAAACCTGGTCTAAAGTCAATGGCGCGTTGCGCGTTGTTCATAATGCTTTTTTAAGCGCGCATGCTTGGCCAAAATGTAGCGGGTGCATAACGCACATGCACTTTGATTCTCTCATCAACACAGATGCAGCAGTTTTTATTTTTGCAAATCATACATTATAACAAGGAAATATATTACCATGCGAGGGAAATCATTGTGGTGTCCATGAAGATGTGAAAAAAATAGGCATATATATATAGCTTACACATTTACCAGTGTATATTGGTAATTTTTCAGGCAAATTGTAGTAATGACGGATCAGACTTGTTCCCTATCAGGGAACTCGAGCTGTGTGACAACGCATTGGGAACGCCCCTGCATGAGTACGTCATGAAGCGCGTATGGAAACAGTCCAATGACGGAACGTCATAGGCGGGTGATGTCATCGACCAGGAAACTATATAAGCACCCCAAACACAAGCGCGTCAGCTTCTGAGTCTTCAGCAAGCGCTCTGTGTGTGAATATATCAGTCTGTGTCCCAAAAGTGTTTTTGTCTGTCCTTAGTATTGCTAGGCAGGAGTTTTTCACATATAAAAAAACTATAAAGAGACACTATATATATATATATATATATATAATATATATATATATATATATATATATATATTATATATCAAGGCGAGTGAACAGCAGTTCAGAAAGTGTGTGCATCCCTGCCCACGTTATATTACAGGTGGGGACACTCACGATCTGTGTGTTGTTTGTATGGGAGTGCAGCATGCTCAGTCGGCTCTCGAGGGAGCAGGTTGTGAGCATTGCGAGCGTATGTCAATGAAAACGCTCCGCTCCCGCCGAGCCCTCTTCGAGGAGAGTGGTTTGGTGCGCGCTCCCCGCGGCTCGTGTCCCGCTGTTGCCGAGGCACAGCGGAGGCTTCGATCGTGGGGTTCGCAGATGGATTTATCAGCGGGGATTGAGACGGGCTCTGCCCTATCTCAGCCCTTACCTGCTAGATCCAGTGCCTCAGATCTTGGTGTGGAAGCACGCGCTGCGGTTTCTTCCCCCCAGGCTGAGGCACCAATATTTCAACTATCCAGTTCTGAGGAGCTGGATGTTGAAAGTATTGATACAGCAGAGACTGGGGACTCGTCACTTCAGTCTCCTGCTAGTGAGGAGCTTATAGAGGTGCTCACTCGTGCTGTAGAAAAATTAAGCATTGAGTGGCCAGTTGAAAGACAGGAGTCCCGTTTGAGAAGCAAATTAGATGAGAGATTTCTGCCTTCTCGGGCTGCACCTCCACGCCGGTGTCTTCCGTTCTTTCCTGATCTCCACACTGAGGTGTCCAGATCATGGAATAGACCAGTGTCAGCCAGAATATTTACTCATCAAACTTCTATATATTCTAATATTTCTGGCGCTAAGAATTCTGGTTATGGGGCGATGCCTAAGGCTGAGGAGATTTTAGCGAGCCATCTTTCTCCAGCTACAGCTTCATCTTTTAAGACACCGGCGTTGCCCACCAAGCCATTAAGAAATACTTCGGCTTTGGTGGGTAAAGCTTACTCGGCGGCAGGTCAAGCGGCAGCGTGCTTGCATACTATGTCTATGTCCATCTTACAAGAATATCAGGCAGACCTGTTGAGAGACATTAGTGAGGGGGATGAAATTAGTGCTGATGTGATCCGCGAACTACATCAGGCAGCTGATCTTTCTCTCCGTGCCACCAAAGAGACGGCCAGGTCAGTCGGCCGCTCTATGGCAGCTATGGTGGCTACGGAGAGGCATCTATGGTTAAATTTGTCAGAAATGAAGGACAAAGATAAATCTTTTTTGCTGGACGCCCCGCTTTCGACTGTTGGCCTTTTTGGTGACTCGGTAAACTCGGTCATCGAAAGGTTTCAGGAAGAGAAAAAGCAGGCGGCGGCGCTCCAGAAATTTCTCCCCCTTCGTATTCATGTCTCCGGGGCTGCTGGGCGGGAGCAGCCCCGGCCGTCGAGTAGAGCAACAAAAGCAAAGTGTCGTGTCTCGTGCTCCCCCTCAGCAAAACCGAGGCGAGACGCGGCGCTCTCAGACGAGGTCCTCCAGGGGCAAGGCCGATCTGAGGACGGTTATTGTCGCCAGGAAGGCTTCGTCGAAGAAGCCCTGACGCCACACACGTCAGGGTACTGAGGGTGGTCCCCACTGAGAGGGAAAGGTGTTCGCCGCAGTTTACGGTGCCCATTCCCTTTCGGTGCCCTCAGGGGCCCGTTCTACCAACCCCGCCTGCGTGCCGGGGCGTAGACGGTCCCAGCGAGCGCTTTCCCGAGGGACGCTTGCTCGCTCCGAGGAGCGGTGTAGAGCGGTTAGACCAGTTGTTCCCTGCCGGTGCGCCATTTCAGGGCACTGTGTCTACCACTCAATATATTCCAGAGGCCAGTCTCGAGAGACTGGTACCCTTAGTAGAATTTTTGGCGGAGTGGAAAAGCCTTCCAAATATATCTCAGTGGGTCCTGCAGACTATCGAGCACGGGTACGCGATTCAGTTCAGATCACGCCAGCCTCGCTTCAGGGGGGTTCTGCCCACAGTGGTGAGCCCCGAGCAGGCTCTGGTTATGGAACAGGAGGTGAAAACTCTCCTGCTGAAGGGGGCCATAGAACGAGTTCTTCCTCCTAGCAGAGAGTTGGGTTATTACAGCCGATATTTCATCGTTCCAAAAAAGGATGGGGGGTTGCGTCTAATTTTAGATCTGCGCCTTTTAAATCGCTCTGTAGGGAAGCTCAAATTCAAAATGCTTACTCTCAAAGCAAATCGTGTCTCAGATCAGGTCCGAGGACTGGTTTGTCATGATAGACCTAAAGGACGCATACTTCCACATTTCCATCCTTCCGCAACACAGGAAGTTCCTGAGGTTCGCTTTCGGGGCGAAGTGTACCAATATCTTCCATTCGGCCTAGCACTGTCTCCCCGAACTTTCACGAAATGTATGGATGCAGCTCTGGCTCTGCTGCGACTCGAGGGTTCATCCGGATTTTAAACTATATCGACGATTGGTTGATTCTGGCTCAATTGGAGCATCAGGCGATTCCGCATCGAGATGTCGTGCTCGCCCACATCAAAAAGCTGGGGTTGAGGCTTAGCACCAAGAAGAAGGTGCTTTCTCCATTACAGAGGACCACTTTTCTGGGTGTGGTTTGGGATTCGACGACGATGCAGGCACGTCTGTCTCCTGCTCGTATATCTTCGATTCTCTTAGCCGTTAAACAGGCAAAGCTAGGCCAGTCACTTACTGTAAAGGAATATCAGAGAATTCTGGGTCTGATGGCAGCAGCGTCCAACGTTATACCTTGCGGCCTGCTGTACATGAGACCGCTGCAGTGGTGGCTCAGGGCCAAGGGGTTCTCCCCGAGGGGAAACCCGCTCCGCAAGATCAGGGTCACGCGACGGTGTCTCTGTGCCCTAGCTATGTGGAAAGAACCTTGGTTCCTGTCCTTAGGACCTGTGTTGGGGGCTCCGTGTCGTCGTGTAACTCTAACGACGGACGCCTCTCTCACAGGCTGGGGGGCGCTCTGCCCAGGGTCTGTGGCGGGACCATCATCTTCATTGGCACATAAATTGCCTAGAAATGATGGCGGTGTTTCAGGCTCTGAAACACTTCCTCCCAGACCTGAGGGGTCACCATGTTCTTGTCCGGTCAGACAACACATCGGTGGTCTCTTATATAAACCATCACGGGGTTCTGCGTTCGCGCCCATTATACAAGCTGGCTCGCCAGATCCTTCTATGGTCCCAGGGGAAGCTTCTTTCATTGAGGGCTATTTATATCCCGGGGTATTTGAATCAGGGGGCGGACATCCTGTCGAGGCAGGGGCCGAGGCCCGGGGAGTGGAGACTCCATCCCGAGGTGGTGGAGCTCCTTTGGAAACATTTCGGTCGTGCCGAGGTAGACCTATTTGCATCCAGGGAAACATTACACTGTCATCTGTGGTTTTCCCTATGTTCTCCAGCCCCGCTGGGGTTGGACGCGATGGTACAGGAGTGGCCGAGGTCACGCCTGTAGCATTTCCCCCAATTGCTCTGCTCCCAGGAGTTCTGGAGAGGGTTCGCCGGGACGGGGTCAGTCTACTATTGGTAGCCCTGTACTGGCCGGCCTGAGTTTGGTTTGCGGACCTAATTTCTCTCCTCGACGGCTCTCCCCTGGAGATTCCGATCAGGAGGGACCTTCTCTCTCAGGCGAGTGGGTCGATACTTCACCCCCGCCCAGATCTATGGAGGTTGTGGGCTTGGCCTCTGAGGGGGCCCAGCTCATAGAATCTGGTCTCTCGACTGAGGTCGTGGAGACCATCCTCCACTCCAGAGCTCCGGCTACTAGGAAATTATATGCCTTGAGGTGGAAAATGTTCACCTCTTGGTGTGGAAAACACCAGTTAGACCCAGTTAACTGCCCGGTGGGTGCAGTGCTGGAATTCCTTCAGGAGCGTTTCTCCACAGGGTTATCCCACTCCACACTGAAGGTGTACACGGTGGCCTTATCTGCTTACCACGTCCCTTTGAGTGGAGCCTCTCTCGGGAGACACCCACTTGTAACTCGTTTCCTTCGTGGTACTCTGAGGCTGAGGCAAGCAGTTCGCACGAGGGTGCCGACCTGGGACCTGGCGGTTGTTCTAGAAGGTCTCTCTCTAGCACCGTTTGAGCCCATCGAAGAAGTTTCTGAGAAATTCCTCACTTTGAAGACTGTATTTCTTCTTGCTATATCTTCATTAAAAAGAATAGGAGATATTCAAGCTCTGTCGGTTTCTCCCTCGTGCTTGAAATTTGCTCCCGGCATGGTGAAGGCTTTCCTCCTCCCTAGACCGGGATACGTTCCCAAGGTCCCAACCAATGTGGTCAGGCCTTTTGTACTGCAAGCTTTCTGTCCTCCTCCATTTCTGACGTCGGACCAAGAGAAACTAAATCTGCTCTGCCCTGTTAGGGCCCTAGATGCTTACGTCCACAGAACTGCCCTGTGGTGGAAGAGTGAACAACTGTTCGTTTGCTTTGGACCCCCTAAGAAAGGCTGTCCAGTATCTAAGCAGAGGTTGAGCAAGTAGGGTGGTCGAGGCCATCTCACTTGCCTACAAGTCCTCCGGTCAGCCTTCTCCTGTGTGTGATGTGGCTGGATGGTCCTCACCGCACACATTCGTCAAGTTTTATCATCTTGACTTTAGCTTCAATCCAGGGGCGCAGGTGCTTTCGTCCGAATGTGCGCTCTGACTTCACACGACGGACACTTGCTCGCATGGCGGCGTTGGTATTAGCGTTCCCAATGCGTTGTCATGCAGCTCGAGTTTCCTGATAGGGAACGTCTCTAGTTACGTATGTAACCCTAGTTCCCTGAAGGGAACGAGACGCTGCGTGTCTGTGCTATACTCCCAGCATGCCCGTGAGCACTTGCTTCAGTCTATCAGAAGCTTGTGTTTGGGGTGCTTATATAGTTTCCTGGCTAAATGGCTAAATCGTGGTCGAGGTGCAGACGTTCCTCTCGTTGGTTGCCGAGGAGCGGGTCCAGCGAGAGCTGTATGGGGCAAAAATGGAATGAAAAAGTGTTCCAAGAAATAGCTTAGCCACACACGGCTATCACCGGACCTACAAACAGTGTAACGATCAGTCCCACCCACTTTGAAGGGGTACTAAATGCAGTGGAAAAGCAACCGAGCTAAAGCGAACCGAACCGTGCCGTACCGAGCCGAGTCGTACCACGCAGTGGAAAAGCGAAGCGAGTCGAACCATTCCGCGCCGAGTCGAACCGTACCGAGCCGAACCGAGCCGTACGTGCAGTGGAAAAGCACCATAGGGTTACATACATAACCAGAGACTTTGCCCAATACTGGTAAGACACATATGTATATAAGGACATCTGACAAATTAGTTTGTCCGTCAAGAACTAAGAAAAAAAAATCTGAAGACTGCGAAATCACCTTTACCATAATGTAAGTACATTAAAAACCTTACTCTTTAACTTACCAGTTAAGTTGAGCTTTCTCATATGTTTTTTCTATTGATTTGGGTGGGTTTGTCCCATCCCCAATGTCACTTCTCTTTCTTTTACCGCCCTGACGAGAACATCGATCTCCTCAGCTGTGAACCGATTCTGAAGTGCGCCTGTATGCGCCATAATAATAACAATCCGCCATGCAACATGCGCACCTGCTCTTAAAGGGCATGTTGGATGACTCTGATTGGTTTATTTCACGTTACGCCCAAACCACACCTATGAATAATGAAACTACTTCAGACCAACCCCTTTTAGATTTGCGCCAGGCGCAAGACGCATTTATCCCGCTGGGAAAATAGCAACAGCGCCGGGATCCGCCCACAAAGTTACTTGCGCTTTGCGCTTTGGCGTAAAAACGTTTCAGATCGTTAAAATAGGGCCCATGGTATAAAACAGGTAGCCTATATCATGTTTACCTCCAGTGTGAGGTAGTTATTTATTTTTATTCAGTTTGCACATTTTCGAGTTGTGAAAAAATAATCAAATTTATTTCTGGTTAAACTGTATACCTGAAAAGGTAGAATTTTGCAATGTTATTGCACTACATGCATGTTCAACATGTTGACCTCCAGTGTGAGGTAGTTTTTTATTTTTATTCTGTTTTCACATTTTCGAAGTGTGAAAATATAATCTAAAAATGTATTTCTGATTAAACCGTATACCTGAAAAGATAGAATTTTGATATGTTACAAAAGAGTTGTTGTAAAATGTAATGGTCACAGTTATGTGATTTTGAAATATGTGGCAGAGCAAATAAAATGCAAAAATTTAGTTTTTTTATCTTCCCAGAAAAGTTATAATTTTGAAAATGTTGTGGAAAAGAAAATAATCAGAAAAATATAGCTGCAAGCAGCAATACGGGGCCAAGCCCTGCAAGGCACCGCAAGCAGACCAAGTACTTCTAGCTACAAATACAGCAAGTACTGCAGGTACAGCCAGCACATCAAGTACAGCAAATACAGCAGTGCAGCAAGCATTTTAGCACCAAGAGCAGTGCGGAGCCTAAAGAAAAAAACATCAGAAATTAAATGTACATGTAAATATACATCAAGCACATCAAGTACAGCAAGTACTGCAGGTACAGCAAGCATTTAAGCACCAATAGCAGTGCAGAGCCGCAAGAACAAAAACAGCACAAATTGAATATACATGTAAATGAAGCACAGCGAGCATTTAAGCACCAACAGCAGTGCAGAGCCGGAAGGAATTGAAAACTTTATACACAATTTTAAAGTCGTCCCTCATGGGACTCGAACCCACGACCAGAATGGTTCGGGATTTGAGATGCATGGTTTAGCCGATTGCGCCACTCAGAGGACGTGAAGTTCAAAGCAGTAGAGCAGAGGGTTCAGTGTGAGAATGAGTTCACAAAAAAGTTCCATGACATGTTAACCAGATTAGCATGCTAAGCTAATTAATGCTAATTTAGCTTATGACTTGGTACATCCAATCCTGGCAAAATAGATATCCTCGGATTCGACATAGGGCAAAGAATTGATAGACACCAATTTTATGATTTTGTGACAAACTGTTCACAAGTTACAGCCTTTTAACCAATGTTGGGTTGAACTTGTTAAATTTGCGACATCATAACTTTTTTTTTCCAGTATAGCAAAAAAATCGAGAACAGTACTTCTGTGCGGCTCCGTCCGAAGATCATTTGAGCACATGTTTGGAGAAAATTGGACAAAATTTGAAGAAGGAGTAGCGAAAAAACAGTTTTACATTTGCTCCAATATGGCGCCCAGTCACATTGTTGAAAAATAGCATATGAGATATCATTGGAATCTGCATAAGCCAAGGAATATATTGACATAAAGAAATCAAATTTCAACCAATGTTAGCAAAAGTTATAAGCGTTTTTTCAAAAAACAATGATATCTCTGGAACACTAGGTGGCACTGTGATCAAACTTCTCTGGTTCCTCCGGGCCATGCTAATGGTGATCCATACCAAATTTGGTGAAGAAATTTCAAATAGTTTAAAAGTTATTGCAAATTATGACAAAATTCAAAATGGCGGACACGGGGTACATCCCATCATGGCAAAACCGATATCCACGGATGCGTCATGATGCAAGGAATCCAGAGATACCACATTTATGATTTTCTGACAAACTGTTCCAAAGTTATTGGCCAAAATAGCTATTTTTCATATCTCATGACCCATAGGTGGCGCTATTCCCAACTTTGGCATGGAACCTCAGAACATGCTTCCGATAAAGTGTACCAATTTTCATTTCGATTGATCAAACTTTGGCCGAGATACAGCCTCTTAGCCAATTTTGGGTGGACCTTGTTAAGTTTGTGACATTTTAACTTTTTTTTTTCCAGTATAACAAAAAAATCGGGAACAGTACTTTTATGCGGCTCAGTCTGAAGATCATTTGAGCACATGTTTGGAGAAAATTGGACAAAATTTGAAGGAGGAGTAGCGAAATAACTGAATACTGTACATTTCAAAATGGCCACTACTGTAATGGGCGGGGTCTTAATGTAAGGTATTGGTTGTGATCAGCATGATGAGTGGAAACAGGTGTACTAAGTTTCATGTCTCTAGATCAAAGGGTTCAAAAGTTATAACCATTTCAATGTTGAATTTTTGAACTGGTGGTGGCGCTATAGAGTTGGTCCTAGAGGGTCAAAAATTGGTCCAATTACTATTCATTACCATCACTACAAGTGTGCCAAATTTCATCATTTTCCTACTTACGGTTCATAGGGCTGCCATAGACTTCCACCGGGAAGAAGAAGAAGAAGTATAATAATAATAATAATAAATATAGCTGCAAGCAGCAATACGGGGCCAAGCCCTGCAAGGCACCGCAAGCAGACCAAGTACTTCTAGCTACAAATACAGCAAGTACTGCAGGTACAGCCAGCACATCAAGTACAGCAAATACAGCAGTGCAGCAAGCATTTTAGCACCAAGAGCAGTGCGGAGCCTAAAGAACAAAACATCAGAAATTAAATGTACATGTAAATATACATCAAGCACATCAAGTACAGCAAGTACTGCAGGTACAGCCAGCACATCAAGTACATCAAGTACAGCAAGTACAGCAGAGCAGCAAGCATTTAAGCACCAAGAGCAGTGCGGAGCCTGAAGAAATTAAATGTACATGTAAATGTACATCAAGCACATCAAGTACAGCAAGTACTGCAGGTACAGCAAGCATTTAAGCACCAATAGCAGTGCAGAGCCGCAAGATCAAAAACAGCACAAATTGAATATACATGTAAATGAAGCACAGCGAGCATTTAAGCACCAACAGCAGTGCAGAGCCGGAAGGAATTGAAAACTTTATACACAATTTTAAAGTCGTCCCTCATGGGACTCGAACCCACGACCAGAATGGTTCGGGATTTGAGATGCATGGTTTAGCCGATTGCGCCACTCAGAGGACGTGAATTTCAAAGCAGCAGAGGAGATGGTTCAGTGTGAGAATGAGAATAACCAGATTAGCATGCTAAGCTAATTAATGCTAATTTAGCTTATGACTTGGTACATCCAATCCTGGCAAAATAGATATCCTCGGATTCGTCATGGTGCAAAGAATCGATAGACACCAATTTTATGATTTTGTGGCAAACTGTTTACAAGTTACAGCCTCTGAACCAATTTTGGGTCGACCTTGTTAAGTTTGCGACATCATAACTACTTTTTTTCCCATATAACAAAAAAATCGGGAACAGTACTTCTATGCGGCTCAGTCCGAAGATCATTTGTGACCCTGGACCACAAAACCAGTCTTATGGGTCATTTTCCTTAAATTGAGATTTATACATCACATGAACGCTGAATAAATAAGCTTTCCATTGATATATGGTTTGTTAGGATATGTCAATATTTGGCCGAGATACAACCTTTTGAAAATCTGCAATCTGATGGGGCAAAAAATCTAAATATTGAGAAAATCGCCTTTTAAAGTTGTCCAAATGAAGTCCTTAGCTACGCATATTACTAATGAAGGGAAATAAATAAAATTTACACCATTGATTTACCACAACTAAACCTTTATTCACACAAAAAATCTCATTAAAATAGCCTATTTGTAATGCGATCTGGTCAAACCCATCGGCTGTCGCGCTGCACGGTTTCAGTATAAGGTCTAAAAATAGATCGAATGTCAGTTTTTTGTCAAAATTGGGTTTTCATAAAATTATTATTCTATAACATCTTGTCTATCCTCTTTGAATATATCTTGAGAAAATTTACAAGTTTAGTGCAGAAAAACTGCGATTTATAGTGGCAAGCTGAAAAGACTGTCTTACTTTCTCTTTAAGAACACGCACAGAGAGAGAGAAAAAATCGACATTTTAATCAATGAAAGAAATAAAAACAGATTTGGGAAACAGATTATCAAAACCTGTAATAGGCTATGTCAAATTTCACCATGTGGTGGCTTTTCCCAGATCGCATCACATTTCACCAGGAACATATAAAATTGAAGAGATCCACACAACACACATTGATCGAATTCGTCGTCTTCCAGGGCATATTATTTGCCAAGCCGGTCTCTGGACATTCTGTATCATCTTCCCAATCATTTGCGAAAAAATAATTTACTATGTTCGTTACATTATTGCTGTCATTAAAGTTTAAATTGAGCAAACGCGCTATCTCAGAATCCATGGCTTGCACCGTAACCATTGCGGATTGTGTACACTGTGCACGCGAAGAAGTCGCCAGCCAATGAGAGGCGCTGTAGCAGGCCGTTGCTAGGAAGAAAACGTTTTTTTTTTACACGAGAAAGTTTTGTTTTAACGCTCTCTATTGGCTTACTGCTCTAATGACGTTGTGGAGAGTTATGAAACCGAAAGCTGGAAATCTAAGCTTGACAACGATACCAAACTTAGCAGCGAGCGAGTTTTTTTAGGCGTGTTTTCTGTCTTTTTTTGCGCGATTTTGCTGCATCCACTCACAAAAATATTTTTTATATATATTTACGGTAGGAAATTTACAAAATATCTTAATGGAACATGATCTTTACTGAATATACTAATGATTTTGGCATAAAAGAAAAATCGATCATTTTGACCCATACAATGTATTGTTGGCTGTTGCTAAAAATATACCCGTGCGACTTACGACTGGTTTTGTGGTCCAGGGTCACATTTGAGCACATGTTTGGAGAAAATTGGACAAATTTTGAAGGAGGAGTAGCGAAAAAACTGTTTTACATTCTCTCCAATATGGCGGCCAGTCACATTGTTGAAAAATAGCATATGAGATATCATTGAAATCGGGATAAGGCAAGGAATATTTTGACATAAAGAAATCAAATTTCAAGCAATGTTAGCAATAGTTATACGTGTTTTTTCAAAAAACAATGCTATCTCTGACACACTAGGTGGCGCTGTGATCAAACTTCTCAGGTACCTCCGGGCCATGCTAATGGTGATCCATACCAAATTTGGTGAAGATATTTCAAATAGTTTAAAAGATATAGCAATTTATGACAAAATTCAAAATGGCGGACATGTGGTACATCCCATCATGGCAAAACCGATATCCACAGATGCGTCATGATGCAAGGAATCCAGAGATACCACATTTATGATTTTCTGACAAACTGTTCCAAAGTTATTTGCCAAAATAGCTATTTTTCATATCTCATGACCCATAGGTGGCGCTATTCCCAACTTTGGCATGAAACCTCAGAACATGCTTCCGATAAAGTGTACCAATTTTCATTTCGATTGATCAAACTTTGGCCGAGATACAGCCTCTTAGCCAATTTTGGGTGGACCTTGTTAAGTTTGTGACATTTTAACTTTTTTTTTTCCAGTATAACAAAAAAATCGGGAACAGTACTTTTATGCGGCTCAGTCTGAAGATCATTTGAGCACATGTTTGGAGAAAATTGGACAAAATTTGAAGGAGGAGTAGCGAAATAACTGAATACTGTACATTTCAAAATGGCCACTACTGTAATGGGCGGGGTCTTAATGTAAGGTATTGGTTGTGATCAGCATGATGAGTGGAATCAGGTGTACTAAGTTTCATGTCTCTAGATCAAAGGGTTCAAAAGTTATAACCATTTCAATGTTGAATTTTTGAACTGGTGGTGGCGCTATAGAGTTGGTCCTAGAGGGTCAAAAATTGGTCCAATTACTATTCATTACCATCACTACAAGTGTGCCAAATTTCATCATTTTCCTACTTACGGTTCATAGGGCTGCCATAGACTTCCACCGGGAAGAAGAAGAAGAAGTATAATAATAATAATAAGAAAACTAACAGATACAATAGGTGCCTTGCCCCTTCGGGGCTTGGCCCCTAAAAATGTTATTTATCAAGAAAACTGACTTTTTTTAAAAGCCCATGTGACATATATGTAACATTAAAAATGTATCATAAACGCACAATGTGACATATATGTAGCATTACAGATCTTTGACAAGGAGTGGTTGTATTTAAAAAACAACGACAGAAACATGGTTTAAGTGGTCCATTTAGTCTGTTTTATATGCCCCATAATTTTCCTATAAGGGGAAATTGGTCCAGGTTCTTGTGGGTTAAATAAATTAAATAAGGGTTTATGAATATTTGTATATCTGTGAAGTTGTTTATATGTATATAATTTATATTTTAGTTGCTGCCTACTCAAGATCATGTTGCATTTGATGAGTGTTCTGAGTAAAGAACTTTAGAGAAACAAACTACACTGTTTGTATTCTTCAGTACAATTATAATTATAGTTATACAGCTTTCTAACTGAACACAAATGAGAAACATTAAATGTATTTACATCAAGTAAATGTTACTTAACCTTATTTACTCTACTTAACCACAAATCACTCCAAGCTTGATGCACAGGGGTCTTGTCTTAAAGTCACTAAAATTTTTACAACCCTTCCATCTAGTGGTCTCAAACATTAGTACAGTTGTACATTCTGAAACTACTGCAATTTTGTGAATGCAATTGTAAGGCTAATAAAACAATATTCTTATAATTAATTATTATTAACATTACATGTCATGTAGCAAAAATACTTCTGTTTTGCAATTAAGTTAGTTTCAATTTAAATTATCAGCATGAAAATTTGAGAGAAAAGAAAAATTTACACGAATGTGAGAATTTCAAGAGAACATCTCTCCTGTTTGGCAATTTGCACTCAAGCTGACATGGTCATGGTTTGTGCAAAGCCAGATGATCATTTTATACAGCATTATTTTAAAATGTTGCAAAAAGAATGTTGTGTGCTTCAATAAAATCTAACCAATGGCATAATGTCATCACATAATTTCAGTACAAACAGCTAATAGGATACAAGTACTTCCCACTGCACAGGACTTCTAATTACCACTTATGATACAAGAAATGTACATTATAGTAGTTTCTTAACAGACCATTTGGTAGAATTGCTACGAAAGATTGTGGGACCAGCAGCATCCCTGTCAATATGTTGATCATTATCGCAGAAGTATATGTGACACATCACTGCATAAATGTGTTATGCTCTAATCTGCCACTTATGTCATGACATGTATGACCGCCTGAGATAATACTTGTGAGCGTAATGATCTTGGTCAGTGATGACTATTATTACTGTCAGAGCTGAAGTGGGGAGGCCTAGGGTGTGAGTTGGCTGAGTTCATCCAGAACACTGCAGCTCTGCCGGGCCCCTGAGGAGAGGATGTGGCTCTGTGTTGCTAATAAAACCCTAGGACTGAAGTCCTTGGGTTAAGCCTCACCCCCACATGACATGGGCAATTTTGACAAGAACATGTGAAAGAGAAAGAACCTTAGGCTTGCTGAAGTTGAGTGTTAAAAACAATTCCAAATGATGAGTGCAGCCAGTGTCTATGATTAAAGGGTTAGTTCACCCAAAAATGAAAATTATGTCATTAACCCTCATGTCGTTCCAAGCCCGTAAGACCTCCGTTCATCTTCGGAACACAGTTTAAGATATTTTAGATTTAGTCTGAGAGCTTTCTGTCCCTCCATTGAAAATATATGTACGGTATACTGTCCTTGTCCAGAAAGGCAATACAGACCTCATCAAAGTAGTCCATGTGACATCAGTGGGTTAGTTAGAATTTTTTGAAGCATCGAAAATACATTTTATTCCAAAAATAACAACAACTACGACTTTATTCAGCCTTGTATTCTTTTCTGGTTCTGTTGTCAATCCGCGAGTCCAGTGACGCTGCTGACGTGAGACGCTGCTGACGTGTTATCTGGTGCGTCCGTATTACACTGCTGTCACATGGACTACTTTGATGACGTCTTTATTGCCTTTCTGGACAAGGACAGTATACCGTACATTTTCAATTGACATTGCTCTGTACATTGCTGCAAATTCCCCCCCAAAAAAAACAAAAAAAACAATTACTTGGAGTAGCTATTCCTACATGTATGTATGTGCAAATAATTTAAATGATACCTCAAATTGCATATTTTGTTAAATAAATGCTAAAAACACCTTAGCAACCAAATAGCAGTGTCCTGTCAACCAAATATAACACAATAACACTAGCAGTGATTTTCGCATGAGCAAAGAACCACTCACATTCTCAGAGGATGATATCTCAAAAAATGAGCTTTCGGTAAGATTTTTTTGGGCGCAGTAACAGATTTTCCCCATTGGATGCCAGCAAAACTCCACTGGATTGGATTTTAGATTTGCAGTTGAGTTTTTCTCTCTCAATATTACAAACACACACAATATATATATATTTTTTATTACACACACTCAGACATCCATACCAACACATCCACACAATTATCATTGCATAATTTACCCAATTGGCTCTATAATATGAATAAGCAGAAAACAGGAATAAAACGAGTATTTGCTTTAGAGGCCAACCCTGAACCTGTCCAAAAATCGCTGAGAGGAACTATTTTGTGTACCTAAAGTGCAAAATCGATTTTTTAAAGGAAATGGCGGTGAAATAGTAAAATTCCAATAAATAAATTAATTTTATGCACTTAGCATTAACACCGAAAATGAGAAAAGGGCAAGAGTTGATAGTGAGTAATTGTGTTTAATGTTAAATTACATTGGAATTATTAGAACCATTTAAATTACAGTGGGTTAACATTGTGGAGAAGAGTGGAGCATTTAGTTTGGCTGTGGACTGATTAAATTATTTTCTACTGCTTTGATTGAAGGTGCATGTAAATCTTAGCATTTAAGATGCTAATATGTGCTACTGCTAACAAATAGCTAGCTATAGCCTATCAATGTAATTATGTGTCACTAAAATAAATGAAATATTAATGGATGGATGAAAATAAAAAAATATCTGAATCATGTCAGGAAGCCTTTCAAAATTCACGTTGAGACTACTTTAATTGGGTTGCAAAAAATTATTAATTCCATGATGTTGAAGTTTCATAACCAAATTATGTTTGCTTAACGTAACCCAGTTATGTGGAACCTGTTGACGGAAAAAAAATTATTAAAGCCAACATATCATTTTTTGAGTGATGGCTATATATTAATACATGTAAAATATTTAAAGATGAAGAAAAAATAGCATTAGATATAATATCCACAAAGTTTAATCCTTTATTGTGTACATATATTGCAGTGCATGTTCCCATATAAATATATGTGGCAATACCTTATGTATTATTCAATATAATTTTAATATATTAACACATATTATTCTGTATATTTTCAAATATACTGTTATATCATGTCATATATTGATCATTCATATATTAGGAAATAAATGACAACGTGAAATGCGTTTTTATTTTTTTTAATCAAATTTGTTTAAAAAAAAATCACCTTTTCTAAAAAAAAAAATCATTCCTTTGCTCAATACTTTGTTGAAGCACCTTTGGGACCAATTACAGCCTCAAGTCTTTTTGAGTATGATGCTACAAGCTTGTCACACCTATTTTTGGGCAGTTTTCCATTCTTTCCATTCTTCCTTCTTTGCAGTGCCTCTCAAGATCGGTTGGATGGGGAGCGTCGGTGCAAAGCCATTTTCAGATCTCTCCAGAGATGTTCAATCGGGTTCAAGTCTGGGCTCTGGCTGGGCCACTCAAGGACATTCACAGAGTTGTCCCGTAGCCCTTCGTTTGTTATCTTGCCTGTGTGCTTAGGGTCATTGTCGCTTTTGGAAGATGAACCCTCGCCCCAGTCTGAGGTTCAGAGCGCTCTGGAGCAGGTTTTCATCAAGGAAGTCTCTGTACATTGCTGCACTCATCTTTGTTCAACATGTTGAAGCGGAAGCCACATCCTACCCGAAGGAGGTAACGGGGAGAATACGAACTGGGCGGGAGACCGGGCAGTACAACATATGGAATGTCACTGGGGTGGCTCCAGCCTATGACAGGGGGAGACTCAGTGATGGCAGAGCAGACTCTGTAGGGAGTTTGTACATGTAGGGAGCCGTACCCGATGAAGAATACACATATGGGGTCTCTGCAGTGCAGTAGCACCAGAGATAAGGTAGATCCCTTGCTCCTCAGGAACCTAACGATCAGGACGTGCTTCCCATGCTTCTGAATCATGATGTGCGTCAAGAAGAAAAGAGGCAACATCATTTTGAGGATGGAGGAAAACAGCCTACTCCAACCCATCTTGCAGGAAAGAGAGCACTGACATTCAATTCAATTCAATTCAATTCAAGTTTATTTGTATAGCGCTTTTCACAATACACATTGTCTCAAAGCAGCTTTACAGAAAGTGCATTTCAGAAATGTACAAAGAAAAATACAGTTAGTTAATCATGTATAAATTTAGGCATAACATATCGCCGGTGTTTAGTCGTCTCTTCACAGGCGTTGAGTCGTCTCTCCACAGGCGTTTAGTCGTCTCATCACAGGTGTTGGGGCATCTGAAGTCTCCGTGAGAGGCTGGATACAAACTGGAGCTGACGAACGCTAATTACCTCGGGACTAGCGTCCCGAGATAACAGCAGAAAGACAGATGGGAAATAATTAGCATAGCTGATGTTCATAATATTAATGCATTCGAACTGATTCAGAAGTAGTATAAAAGGTAAGCATTAAGTGTATGCTTGGTTAAAGAGATGGTCTTTAATCTAGTTTTAAACTGGGACAGCGAGTCTGAGTCTCGAACAATATCAGGAAGGCTATTCCAGAGTTTAGGAGATAAATGTGAGAACGCCCTCCCTCCTTTAGTGGACTTAGATATCCTAGGAATGACCAGAAGCCTCGAATTTTGTGATCTTAAAGAGCGCGATGGATTGTAGGGCGATAGAAGGTCTGTTAAATACACAGGAGCTAAACCATTTAGAGCTTTATAAGTCAATAGTAATACTTTGTAATTGATACGGAACTTAATAGGTAACCAGTGTAGAGATGATAAAATTGGTGTTATATGATCATATTTTCTTGATTTAGTAAGAACTCTAGCGGCTGCATTTTGCACTAACTGTAGCTTGTTTATTGAGGATGCAGGACAACCAGCTAATAAAGCATTACAGTAATCTAGTCTCGAGGTCATGAATGCATGAACTAACTTTTCTGCATCTGAAACAGATAGCATGTTACGTAGCTTAGCAATGTTTCTAAGGTGGAAAAAGGCTGTTCTTGTAACATGAAATATGATTTTCGAAAGTCAAGTTGCGGTCTAGTATAACACCCAGGTCTTTTACTGTAGTGGATAAAGTAACAGGACATCCTTCTAAATTAAAGTTGTATTGTAAGGGATTTTGTGGGTAGTTTTTTGGACCAATAAGTAATACCTCCGTTTTATCTGAATTTAATAGCAGGAAATTACACATCATCCAGCATTTTATATCTTTTAGACACTCTGTCAAGTTAGATAAGTTAGTGTTTTCATCTGGTCGTGATGAGATATATAATTGAGTGTCATCAGCATAACAGTGAAAATTAATTCCATGTTTTCTTATAATATTACCAAGTGGCAGCATATATATTGAGAATAGCAGAGGGCCTAGAACAGATCCTTGCGGCACTCCATAGTCTACTGATGTTATCTTCGATTTTTCCCCATATTAAACAGACAAAATGGTAACGGTCTGATAAGTACGATCTAAACCAGCTTAATGCCTGTCCCTGAACACCAGTGTAGTTTTGTAGTCAATCTAAGAGTATTTTATGAGCTATAGTGTCGAACGCAGCACTAAGATCAAGTAGAACTAGTATTGAGATACAGCCTTGGTCAGAGGCTAAGAGTAAATCATTTGTAAGTTTAACTAGCGCAGTTTCTGTGAAATTTTTCATAGATATCATTTTCTTGCAAGAAAGAGCACAATTGAGCGGACACAATTTTTTCTAGTATTTTAGACATAAATGGAAGATTTGAGATGGGTCTGTAATTTGCTAGGTTATTTGGATCTAATTGCGGTTTCTTAATGAGAGGTTTTATTACTGCCAGCTTGAATATTTTTGGAACATGACCTAAAAATAAAGACGAGTTAATAATATTGAGAAGAGGCTCTTCCACTACAGGTAACACTTCTTTAAGTAGTTTAGTGGGTATTGGATCTAATAAACATGTTGTTGGTTTAGATGCAATGATAAGTTTATTTAGTTCTTCCTGTCCTATAGTTGCAAAGCGGTGTAGTTGTTCTAGAGGGGCCATAATTGAGGCCGAGTCATAAGACACCATAGAGGATTGTACATTTACAATTGTGTTTCGGATGCTTTCTATTTTCTCATTGAAGTAATTCATAAAATCATTACTACTATATTGTAACGGAATATTTTGCTCTGGAGATGTCTGATTATTTGTTAGTCTAGCCACGGTGTTAAATAAAAACCTTGGATTATTTTGGTTATTTTCTATTAGTTTGCGGATATGCTCAGCCCTGGCTGATTTTAGAGCCCTTTTATAACGTGACATACTGTCTTTCCACGCGATTCTAAAGACCTCTAAATTAGTTTGTTTCCATTTACGCTCTAAGTTACGAGTTTCTCTCTTGATAGCATGCGTAGCACTGTTGTACCATGGTGCTTTAGTTTTCTCTCTAACCTTTTTTAATCTAATTGGTGCAACAATATCTAGTGTACTAGAGAAAATGTTGCTCATACTGCTAGTCATTTCCTCTAGTTCATCTGTTTGTTTGGGTTTACTGAGCAGCTGAGATAGATCAGGTAAGCTATTTGAGAATCTATCTATAGTGGTTGGAAGGATTGTTCTGCCTGGTCTATAACGTGGTGCAACATGACAAATTTCAGCAGTGCGTATTATGCAAGTTACCATGTAATGATCAGTGAGATCGTCACTTTGCGGTATAATATCTATATCGGTTGGATCGGTTCCATATGATATAATTAAATCTAGTGTATGATTTAGACGATGAGTGGGACCACTGACGTTTTGCTTCACCCCAAAAGAGTTTAATAGATCTGTAAACGCAGCCCCTAACGCATAATTTGTATTATCTACGTGTATGTTAAAGTCGCCAACAATTATTGCTTTATCGACATTGACCAATAGGTCTGAGAGAAAGTCTGCAAAATCTTTTAGGAAATCAGCATATGGCCCTGGAGGTCTATATACGGTAGCCAAGGCTAGAGATAATAAGGATTTCTTTCTTACATCTAAGAGCGTAACATTTAGCACAAGTACTTCAAACGAATTAAACCTATGACAAGTTTTCTGAGTAACATTAAGAATATCTGGTAACACTTTATTTGAAGGGGTGTGCATAAGACTGACATGACACTGTCATAAACATGACATAACACCTGTCATGAACATGAAGGAGTCTTTATGAATGTTTATGACTGTTGTTATTAAGTGTCATTCGGTAAATTATGACACTTTTAAAAAAAGTTGACATTGTTTAAAATGTCTTTGTTATGACAACTTGACATTAACAAAGACAAAAATGTCTTTGTTATGACAACTTGACATTACCCAAGACAAAAATGTCTTGATTATGACAACTTGACATTAACAAAGACAGAAATGTCTTTGTTATGACAACTTGATATTAACCAAGAAATCATAACCTGTCAACCTGTCACAAATATGTCATAACAGGTCTAATTATCAAACTTCAAGCATTTTGCAGTGTAATAACCCTTAATGACATCTTTATAACTAGTACAATGTGTTCCACTTTACTTGAGGACAGGTAATATTCATGACACAGTTATAATGGTGTCATGACGGCCAAAGTTGTGACAGGTTGACAGGTTATGATTTCTCGGTTAATGTCAAGTTGTCATAACAAAGACATTTCTGTCTTTGTTAATGTCAAGTTGTCATAATCAAGACATTTTTGTCTTGGGTAATGTCAAGTTGTCATAACAAAGACATTTTAAACAATGTCAACTTTGCATTGAAAGTGTCATAATTTACCGAATGACACTTAATGACAACAGTCATAAACATTCATAAAGACTCCTTCATGTTTATGACAGGTGTTATGTCATGTTTATGACAGTGTCATGTCAGTCTTATGCACACCCCTTCAAATAAAGTGTTACCGAATATCTCTATAGATTGTTGCAACACCGCCGCCACGACCGATCAGACGGGGCTCATGCTTATAACAGTATCCTGGCGGAGTAGACTCATTTAGACCGAAATAATCATTTGGTTTAAGCCAGGTTTCAGTAAGGCACAGAACATCGAAATTATTATCTGTGACCATTTCATTTACAATAACCGCCTTAGGTGTGAGCGATCTAATGTTTAGAAGACCTAGCTTTAGAAATTGTTTTTGTTCACTGATATTTAGATTTTCTGGTTTAATTACAATAATATTCTTGCTAGATCTTACAGTAGATTTGTTGTTTGGCTTCACTAAGCGAGGAATAGACACAGTTTCTATATAATGTTCTACATTGGTACTTATATAAATTAAGTTGGGACAGCAAAGACTATGATTTGGACTTTGACTTACTAGTCAGATGGTCTGTAGCGTCTTGGAGATGTTGTCCGACAGAACAGCCGCTCCGACTCTACTGGGGTGCAGACCATCAGGACAGGACAGACATCCCAAAACAGATTCCAATTATTTACAAAGAGCAGTTTCTGTTCATTACACCATGAAATTAACCATTCATTTAAAGCAAATAATCTACTGAACCTTTCATGTCCAAGTCGGTACGTGGGAAGCGGTCCAGACACGACGATCATTGCTCTAGGCGATGTGCTGCGTACCGTCTCGATCAGGCTCCTGTAGTCCTTCTTCAGAACCTCCGTCTGCCGCAGCCTGATGTCGTTCGTTCCCGCGTGCAGCACGACAGCTCCGACGTGCTCGTCACCGTTCAGGATCTCGGGAACCTGCGCAGCGACATCAAGAACACGAGCACCAGGAGAGCAGTGAGTGCGCACCTTACCTTTACCCGAGATAGCACGGACATGACGGACCATGGAAGTGCCGATGATCACGGCGTCATCGCGTTCCGCTTCGCGAAGAGGGGAGAAGCGGTTCCGGGTGGAGATCTCAAAGACCGGGAGGGGCGGAGAGGTTCTTGATCTGGTCCTGGCTCGTGTCGTGACCCAGGGTGCAGGAGTGATTGAAGGCAGAGATGATCTCGTCCTCCTGGGCAGAGAAACGCACGGAGTAGACGAAGTCGGAGTCAAAGTCAAAAAGTTACTAACCACTGACTTGTGAGCATCGGCGCGTGATGTTTCAAGCGCTGATCGCCGATCTCGCAGCTCGGCTTGCTTCTCTAACAGAACACGGATCTGCTTCTCCACCGACTCCAGCTCCAATCGTACAGAAATCAGCTCGAATGTGTCCTCACCTGCACTCAGCAGAGGTGGGCTGTCAGGCAGGGGCGTAGCAAGCTTTTCTACGAAGAAAATTTTGTAAATTTTAAGGTTAAATGCATCAATCTGGTGCACTTTGAGAGCTCAAATTTAAGAGCTTCAACTGGCTTTAACCCATGAACTGTGCACACTGAACAAAGAAAAAGCATTGACTTGTACCTAAAGAGGGCTCAAACATCTTTTTAGTTATGATAGAGTCTCAGTCTACATTACATTATCACTGGTGTTTTAGAATGCCAAACATTTATTATAATAATAGGCTATAATAATGATTTATATAATTATTCCTATGATGGAAAATCCTTCTAGCCTATAAAAAATTACTAAATGTATGCTACTGTATAAATATATAAAAAGTATATTTTATATTACGCTATAGAATAAGAAAATTACAATACTTTTGTCCTAATTTCTTCACTTGCAAGAAATAAACCCTTGAGCTTTTATTTTGGAGAAAACACCAGATCCATGCTGATCGCGTGAGCAAAGTGCGCAAACAGCCTAATTAAAGTCTTTTGCTGTTTAGTCTAAAAAACTAAATATAATACCGAAAAAACTCGACATGTCAACAAAACATAAACATTACATCCTCCCAAACCCATATCTAGCTTATTAAAAAACCTTGAAAGTCATTCAAAGTACCTGGAAAAGGGAGAAATAACCATAAGTTCCCGCCTCCTCAGCACGACCTGACAGATAAATCTAACACACCAAGAGAGGCGGGACTTAAGGCAGAACAGCCAATCATCAGCCGGTCACACTACTCAAAGCCGGTGTCGTGTTCGAGAGGGCGGGGGAGAGGAGGAGCCGCAGCGAGCGCACACACAGAGCAGCCAGAGAAACGGAGGAGCGACTGTAGTAAAGCGTTTGTGCAAAACTGCGGAAAAACTGCAGAAAAAGTGTGGGTGTTGAACCCTCTCACTGGGAAAAGTGTGGGTGTTAAAACACCCACATCCCCCACGGGTGCGACGCCCCTGCTGTCAGGGCCATCAGGGCCTTCTCTGCTGGCCCTGTCAAAATATAATATAATGTATGAAGTAGTATTATATTCTTTCAGGAAATATAATCGTAAAAATGAAAAAAAAAATATATATATATATATATATTTATATATTTATTATATTATAATAAATATATAAATATAATATTTTTTTCATTTTTACGATTATATTTCCTGCAAGAATATGTTTTTTTTTTGTTGAGACTGAGCTGGATTTTCCATATGGTCATCTAAACGCATCACAGCTCCGTGTGGACCAGCACTAGTAGTGTAGCTAGCCTTCCGTTGAAGCGGCCATTTCCCATTTGATCTTAACTTTGACTGACGTGTATCATTAGCCAATCAAATTTTGATGCGCAGTGACAGAACGCCCCAGGGGGCAGCGATGTGTATCGGCGCTAGCCCCTGCTGATGTCATCAGCCGTTTGAAAATTTTGCGGGTTGTGAGCCGAACCCGAATACGGTATTCGGAAAGTTACAAATAACGTGTTTTTTTACGAATAGTTATTTCGAATAAATACTTTAAAAAAATATTTGTATTCGGGAACAAGAAAAACTTTATATCAAAAAGCTGCGTTTCCTCACGAGACCGCAGTGCATGCCCGGATGAGTGAGTTAGAGTGAGTGAGTGAGGTTCAGGAAGAGGTGACTGACACAGGCTGCACACAGCAACAGAGAGGGCTCGGCTGGGCGAAAAAACACTTAAGTTAACTACATCACTATTTTTGTTAGTAGGAGGCAGTTTATAACCTTCGGGAAGCGGAGTTTGGTCGGGAGATTATTCCATTACGCTTGACGTCTGCAGTCGGATGCTCTCATGTTCGCTCTGTTTAACTTACGTAGGTAAGTACTCTGTTAGCTCGGTAATTTAGACAATAGGCTGTTGACAGAGTAACGTTAACGTTCGGTTAAAAAATGCTTGTGTAGTTGTGTCGAATTGTATAAATGCACTTGTGGGAGTTATATGGTACGCAGACATCCCAAGGCTCTATTGATAGCGGCTCCCTAATGCCCGCAAATTAGTTCAAATCTCCCAGAAAATTACGCGCATGCGAGACAGAACATACTGTGCTCCAAACCGTGTAGCGCGCACAAGGACGGCAGAGAGGGAGAGAGCGAGAGACCTTGCGTGTGTGCGTTATGAAAGCCCCCAGTCAACAATTGGGTCAAAGTCATCTCCAAACTAGATTTTTAGGCCTTTTTTAAAATTTTACTCAAATACATATACTTGATCGCGGCCATTCCAGTGTCCACCGCATCAGGGGAGCGATCTTTCTACCCTCTCAAGCGCATAAAAAAAAAATCAAAAATACAACTAAACTGGACAAACGCGACTCTCTGCACTGGCATCTATTGTCATAGATAAGGAGCTGCTCATTCATCAGCAGGACGCACAACTGCATGGAGGTCATTGAACGTTTCATCAGAAATGATTGGAGGATGGATTTTTTAATTTTTTTTTTTTTTTAATTTAACAGTCAGACATACATACAAACCAACATAGTACAGTAGTGAGCAATCTTGTAAATCCATAATTCCAGAAGTGACATAAAAGTGATTTAATTGTTTGATCTAAGTGTGTATGTGAGCGGGTGTGAGTGTGGGTATGTGTATGTGTGTGTGTATGCGTAAACAAAGTAACCATTTATTATTTATTACCATTGTCATTACCATCACCACCCCACTCGCCACTACCACCATATTGCCAATATTGTGTTGGTCGATTTTTATTTCCATCCTTCCTCCTATGTAACAATTGCCATTGTCAATGCTGTATAAAATAAAAGATGATATAATAAGATGATAATATAATATAAGATAACCTTCCCCCACATCTCATCAGTCCCAACCTTTCCCAAATATTTTTTTTTTTTTTGTGTGTTATGTGCAATGTCTAAGGTGCATTAAAAGAGGGAATACAGTGCGAGAGTGTCTCAAATTGGGACAGAGATGCTGTCCCGTTGAAACCACTTCTCATCTGTCTTGCCTGCCCTGGTGTTTGTGAGGTTTTCCATATATACATATTCCTTTTTTTTTTTTTTTTTTTTTTTCATTCTATGTTGTGGTGCTTTTAAAAACCCATGAAGAGATAAGGGGGGAATTATTGCAGTAGTGATGATAATGACATTTAATTCCAATACAGCATTGACAATGGCAATATTGATGATTATAATAATAATGATAATAATAATATTATTAATAAATGATAATGATGATGGCAGTGGTGACCGCAATGGTGAGAGCAAAAGACAGCAACAACAGCAATTACAACAATGAAAAGATAAAAGTGAAAATAGTAAGCATAACAATAACAGTGAAGATAGTAATAACAATGATGACATAAACAAGTTCAAATAACTAAAATGCATTAATATTCATGGGTTGGTTAAGAAGGTGGGAGGAGTCGGAGTTGAAAACAGAGAAAGGATTCATAGCTGTAAGAGGTCAGAAAGTGTTGGACGGCAGAGGTCAGTTTCAGATGCGTAATCATGAAGGGGAGATGCGTATTCCATTGCAATGAAGTCTGTAATAAGATTTTTCCAAATGTTAATGTGTAATTTATTTCTAGTTTTCCAGTTCATGAGGATAGTTTTCTTGGCGATGGTTAGAGCTATGAGGAGCATTTTAGAGTTTATAATTTTATCAGTGATTATTGTCAGGTCCCCCAGCAAGCAAAGAGAAGGCGACAGTGGGATGTGGCAGCCGACAATAGTGGATAGTGACTGTGTGACCTCTTCCCAAAAGTGTTTGATTGGAGTGCAGTGCCAGGTTGCATGGATGTATGTATCTGTAGAATTTTGATTGCAGTGTGTGCAAACTTCTGACGTGAAACCCATTTTAGCTAATCTGCTGCCCGTGTAATGTGTTCTGTGAAGTATTTTATATTGTATTAACTGAAGATTCGCATTTTTGGACATGAGATAGATGTTTTTACAGATTTGGGTCCAGAAGTTGGCATCAGGGGCTATTGAAAGATCGTTTTTCCCATTTTATTGTTGGTAAGTATATGGTCTGAAGTTGGTTTGAAATCATTTTGTATATTTTAGAGAGAAGTTTCTTTGGGGAGGAAATGTTGACCAAGTCTGATATTGCCGGTGGAAGTTCTAAATTTGTGTCTCTGATGTTTATTTTTGTCAGAACAGAAGATTTGAGTTGTAGGTATTTTAAAAATTCGTTGCTCCCGATGCCATACTCCTGGGCCAGTTGCGGAAATGGTGTAAATGTGTTAGATTTGAAAATGTGCTTAATGTGGGTGATACCCTTTTCCGCCCATGTGTGAAAATTCAATGTTTTTTTATTGCTTATAAAGTCACGGTTGTTCCACAGTGGGGTGAGGTTAGATGGAGCTAATGTAGAATTTGTGATTTGGTGAAATTTCCACCGGATGTCAGAGTGGCAGATATAGTTACTGCATTAAAACATGTGTGTTGTTTAATTGATTTGGTGAGGAATGGTATGTCAGCTATATTTAATTCTTTGCATAGTGATTGTTCTATATCTAGCCATATAATATCAGATTGGGTGGGGTGAATCCATTTGTATATGTATTGCAGTTGGTTAGCCATTGAGCAATATTGGAAATTTGTTGCTTCTAGTCCTCCTTGAACCTTACTTTTTTGTAGTGTAGTGAGTTTAATCCTTGGTGTTTTATTTTTCCAGTAGAAGCGAGTTATAATGTAGTCTAGTGATTTAAACCAGGTGAGTGTGGGGTGGGTTGGAATCATTGAAAATAGGTAATTAATTTTCTGTAAAATCGTCATTTTTATTGCTGCTATCCTGCCGATTATGGAGATTGGAAGGTTGAGCCACCTGAGCAAATCGTCTTCTATTTTTTTTAGCAGTGGTGTGAAGTTGAGTGTTACCAACTCTGACAGTCTGGAGGAAATTTTAATGCCTAAATAAGTGATATGATCATGACATATAGGTATCGGTGATTGATGGTGTGCCACATCCCATTTGGTTTTATGTAAAGGGAGGATGAAAGATTTATTCCAGTTAATTGCATAATCTGATATTTTTGAGAAGGATTGGATTGTTTTAATTATTTCTTGAGTAGATGCTAGGGGTTCTTGTATATATAGTAGGATATCATCTGCATAAAGTGAGATTTTATGTGTTTGTTGAGGTGTTTCAATACCTTTGATTGCTGGGTTTTGACGGATAGCTGCTGCTAAAGGTTCAATAAAAATCGTGAATAGGGATGGAGAGAGTGGACATCCCTGCCTCGTCCCCCTGTGCAGTGTGAAGCTTTGTGATGTTAGTCCATTGGTTGTGACCGTGGCCGATGGTGATGTGTATAAAATCTTGATCCAGTTAATAAATGACTCTCCAAAGCCGAATTTTTGTAATGTGGTGAATAAAAATTTCCAGTTGACCCTATCAAAAGCTTTTTTGGCGTCTAATGTGGCAATGAGAGTATCTTTCTGTTGTACTGATGAGTAGTGCATTAAATTGTATAATCTGCGGGTATTATTGGATGCGTGTCTACCCTTTATAAGCGGTCTGATCAGGGTGTATTATATATGGTATAATTTGTTCAATTCTATGGGCTAGTGCTTTGCTAATAATTTTTATGTCGACATTTATAAGTGAGATAGGACGATAGTTAGATGTGAAGGTGTGGTCTTTGTTAGGTTTAGGAATGAGTGATATAAGTGCTGTATTCATATGGGAAGGGAACTTTGCGTTATGTTTTATTTCTGTTACTGTTCTGCTAAATAATGGGTATAAGGTTGACCAAAAATGTTCGTAGAACTCAGCAGGGAAGCCATCTGGACCTGGTGCTTTATTATTTTGCATGCTTTTCAATGCGGAGTGATGTTCTTTTTCTGTGATTGGTAATTCTAGTGTGTTTACTTGTTCCATGTTGAGTTTTGGTAGAATGGTGTTATCGAGGAATTGGGTTATGTCTTCTTGGTTTGGGTCCAGATCAGAGGAGTATAATTTTGTATAGTAATCTTGAAATATCTTGTTTATCTCAACTGGTGAATTGGTTAGCTTCCCTGCCGAGTTTCTGATGGAGGTTATTGCTGTTCTTTCTTTATTTCTTTTAATTTGACTGGCTAAATATTTTCCAGATTTATTGCTATGGTGAAAAGTTTCTTTTCACGGAGCCTGTGAATCAGAAACTGGTTTCTTTTGTTTATTATTTCATTAAGCAAAAATGTTTTTTCTCTAATTTCTTTATAGATGATTTCTGATTGATTATTTGCATGTAAAATTTCTAATTCTTTTATTCTTTCTTCCAGTTGGACTTCTTTTTCTCTGTCCTTTTTTTTATGTACTGAATATGATATAATTTTTCCCCGTAAAACTACTTTCCATGTTTCCCAGAGCAGTGATGCTGACGACTTTGGAGAGTCATTTATTTCAAGGAAGGATGTCCACTCTCTCTTGAAGTAACTGTCAAATTCTGGATCTTTCAAGAGTGATGTATTAAAACGCCATCTGGTGGGGTGCTTTGGTATTGCTGATAGATTCCATGTGAGAGTTACTGGAGAATGGTCACTAATAATGATTGGATGTATTTTGGTGTCTAAGATATTTGGTATGATTGAATTACTGGTTAGAAAGAAATCAATGCGGGAGTAGGTTTGGTGGACATTAGAATAAAAGGTGTATTCTCTGGCGAGTGGGTGTTGTAGCCTCCAACCATCACCAAGACCAAAATCACTCATGAACTGTTTTATTGTTTTAGAGGACTGCCAAGATTTTCCTGTATGTTTTGACCTGTCAAATGATGGATTGATTACAGTGTTATAGTCTCCCCCTATAATTATTGGACCGTTGGAAATGTTTGAAAGAGAGGGAAAAAAAAATTGCAAAGAAGGAGGAATCATCAGAGTTTGGTCCATAAATGTTGCCAATTGTAATTGGATTATTATTGATTGAAATGTTAATAATGATAAAACGGCCTTCAGGATCTGAAATGGTTGTATGGTGGTTAAACTGTATTTTTTTGTTTATTAAGATGCATACTCCTCTTTGTTTTGAATTATAGTGGGAGGAAAAACAGTGGTTAAAATGTGTAGTTTTTAAGCTGTTTTGTGTATATTGTGAGAGGTGTGTTTCCTGTATTAGACATATATCTGCTTGTGTATTTTTTAGGTAATTTAAAACTTTATTTGTTTTTGTTTTTGAACCAACTCCACGAATATTCCAAGTAAGAATTTTAATTGCATGAACCTATAATGTACATTTCATAGTTACCTTGTGTGAGTATAAGTCTGTGTGTATGGATATGTGTGGTGTGTGTGTGTGTTGTGTGTGTGTGTGTGTGTGTGTGTGTGTGTGTGTGTGTGTGTGTGTGTGTGTGTGTGTGTGTGTGTGTGTGTGTGTGTGTGTGTGTGTGTGTAAATCTATAACACAAAATGACAAATAAAACAGGGAAAACATAGATACCTATAACCAACAACAGAACATATAAACAGTGAGCAAGGCTATTTAGGTGCATTTAGAATACAATGTGTGTGCGTGGTGCGAGTGGTTTACCGGTAATTAAAGAATATGAAGATTATGAATTGAATATAAATTGAGCATAAACGGATTGGAAATGTTACATTGCTAGTTTCAATAATCAGTAAAGCCAGGGAGTAGTGTCTTTGTCTCTAAACAATTGTCCATCAATATATAATTTGTCCACTGTGATGATTGGTTTTTTACCTTGATTGATCATTGTCTTGCGGATGGGGAAAAGTAGCTTACGTCTGCGGATGATCTCTTGTAGATATTGGTCTTAAGTCCGTAATGAGTCCCTTTGAGCTGCCGTCCTTGTCGCTGAACCAGTACTTTTTGCTTGAAATGTTCAAATTTGGCGATGATGGGCCGGGAACGGGTGGAGTTGATGGGTTTCTGTCCTAAACGGTGAACGCGATGGAAAGTGATGTGCTCTACAGTCTCTGGTGTAAGTTTGAGCTGGTTAACCATGAAGTCCTTAATAGATTTTTCGGGATCTTCGGTGGATGATTCGGGAATGCCGGAGAAGATTAGATTGTCTCTCATACTTCGTGACTGTATATCCAGGATGGTTTCTTGCATGGCTTTGTTCTCAGCGATGACGGAGGTAAGTTGAGTGTTTACAGTGGAAAGTTTTGCATTGAGTGTGTCCACAGAGCTTTTCAGTGATTTGTTTTCTTCTGTGAGCGAATCGACTTGTTGTTGACTGTATTCCAGGCGATGGCGGAGGTTTTGAAATTCTTTGTGCAGTACTTCGATTAGTGAGAGTCTAGAATCCAAGTTAGATAAGCGCTCGTTGATTGAAAAAAGTATGTCGGAACAGCAGTTTGTTTTGGTAGGAGTGGATGCTGGTGATGTTGGTGACGGCGGTGAATCGGTTGATAAGGGAGAATCCGAAGTGCGTGGTTTTTTGGCTTTGCGTGATCGGCCCATTGTACAAAGTCTGTTGAATTGATGGTCAATGTAATCCTCCAGTTGGTCCAGGTCCGAGTTGAAATCCAGGTTTTGAATTAGGTTTAAAGCGGGTGATGTTGTTACGGAAAAAACGAGAGAGAGGAGAAAAAAAAATAAAAATAAAAAAAGTTTATCTTTATCTAGCAGCGGCGCGCTGCCATTTTGAATTTTCGCACCCAACGCACACACACACTACACACTACGTCAATACGTCATCACGTCACTGTTTTCACAGTGTGGATCAGGAAAATCAGGATGGATTTTATAGCCTTCTGTTGCGTGTCAGCTGCGTGGCGTTTTCTGTGTCTTTGCACACCAGAAACGTGTCTGACGCGGTGCTGCTGCTAGGTGACTATAACATGACTATACTTCATGTTGTTAAGCATAAATATAAGCCTACTGATAAAGACACTGTCAGCAGTATTGACAGCAAAATAGACTACAGAATATTTCATTCTGTATTGACAGTGCAATATTTGAAAATTGATAATTTATTGATTCAAAACCTAGACTTTCAACCATCAAAATGTAATTTATTAATATGTATTTGTGTTTCCTATTCTAGTTTGCCTGGAAACGCTTCCAACACGCGTGGATAATAGGCGTCGGTTGTATTTCTAGTATGCACGCGTTTTCCGTGCCGGGGGTGGGGGGGGGGGGGGATTTAGTGGGGGGTGGGGTGTTGTGTTACTGAAGGCCCTGACTGAAACGCCACGGTACGCTACTGGCACTCCGAGGTAACGTTAGACATACATCCGATATGTTCGCCATTATAACAGATGAACAGTAAATTAGTAGTGATACTACCAATATCACTACTAATTTAGGACTGAAATGATGGATATAACCCGTATCCTTTCAGAGAAACGGGTGTAAAATGAGACGCTCGATAGGCGCGAGGCCACGCGTGAAATGCTAGCGGGCTAAAGGCTAGTAGCCGAGATTCGGAAAGTTGGATCTAAGTAGCGATATCAAAGCAATCCGATTGTTTTTTATAAGGAATAGTATCGAGGATAAGTTCACATGATATAAAAATAGAAAGTGCCTGTTTATAATTGAGTGGTAAAGAAGAAAATCAAGGATTAATGAATCAATTCGAAGGAGCTCCAAACACAAACACAGAGTCTAGCAGAGTCTAGCAAAAATCAGTAGTTGTGAAACCCCTATTGTGTAGCATGCTCAATAAGTATGTGTGTGTGTTGTGTAAGTTATGCTCAGCACAGCTTCTAGGTCTCCAATGTCATTTTTTTTTTACATGTGAAATGTTTGTCGTTGTTATTGGAGTTGTCATAAAGAATAGAGTGTATTGTAGTACTGCTGTGCTTTATCAATATGTTTAAGCTTTGGGCTAACGCAAAAAATAACTGACTGGGTAATTTGACAATCACCGCAGATTAGCGTCACGCAAAGGAGGGGTTTGGAAAAATGAGTCGTTGAACAAATCATTAGGGAGTCGGTGAGCAAATCATGTAAAAATAAATGCATATTATAAGACAACAAAAGTGTTTTTTGTCATTGCATGCACGTAAAACTGTTGTTGGGGACTCCCAGCACAATATGAGGAACATGTTAAATGCCATAATATGTGTCCTTTAATAGGTAATCACAGGGCCGCTGCTGGAATTTAATTAGGGTGCCCCTTCCCCCTCCAAATGTTATGGAAGTTTAAAAAAAAAAAAAAAACTTTAGGGGTCAAAATAGAACTTTAAAGAATAGTTTTTTTCAACATAATTACATTTGTAGCTCTACAGCAGAAAAGTAAATTCTAACTAAAACTACACAGCTTAAATAAATTAAAATAATAAATATAATCAAAATAAACAATAATAAATTAAATATAAAATAAACACTGACATGAAATTTGCTTCGAGCATTCCAAATTTACAAAGGCACACTCCTGCTTTTCCTGGCAGCAAAGTTGTCAATGAGCTCATCATATGATAATGTCTTTGCTAATTCAGAGTTGATGCTGATTATTGTCAGACCACTCAAGCTCTCTTGTGCCATAGATGAGTATGTTTTGATGAGCTTAATTTTAGAAAAACTTTGCTCAGCAGAGGCAATAGTCACAGGGAGTGTCACTGCTATGTGCAGAGCAATCCAAAGGTTTGGGTACAACTCTTGCAGGTAGTTGTCATGAAGAAATTATAGCATTCCAGACTGTTGTGAATGATGGAATCTGTGGGAGGTTTTTGATTTCTTGAGCCAGCTCTTGACCATCAATAACAGAACCACCTTCTCCCACCAGTAGTCAATGTCTTCTCTACCTCAGTGCAGTGTTCCTATAGTCTCATTCGACATTCCTTGAACTTGGCTGAAATCAAGCAGCACTCCAAATCTTTCTTTGACCTGAATAAAACTTTCAAATCTCTCTTGAAGTGATGCTAAAGCAGAGTCCACAACACTGTTGAAAATGTTACCTCAAGCTTTTTGAGGGCATCACTGATGGGCTTATCTGTAGCCTCATAGGCAAAATGCTTTTTAGTGCTCCTCAGCCTTTTCTATTTAAGCTCAGGCTCTATGTTTAGGGCTTCACAGAGTTGCTTTGCAGTTGACTGAGCACCCACGAATCCAGACTGTCTGTATTTTGAGAGAGAATATTTTGCACTCTCAATGAGTCAAACAGCAACGTCCAGTTGCATTGTACAAGACTGAAGCATCTTGTTCAGGTCCTGAGCCTCTACTTTGGCAACTGGATCATTCACAGTTTGCCTTGCCTCAATGAGGGCATTTCTCATCTCCTACACTTGGTGTCTGACAGCTGTAATGCTTTGCAGTCTGCTTTCCCATCTTACATCACTTCAATACTTCAATGTGAGATGGACATGCTTTAACAAGATGAAGAGTGAAGAGTTTTTGCACATATCCAAAGTAGCCAACAGCATCCCTAGATGCCTTTGCTGCATCTGCTATCACAAGGTTAATTGAATGTGCTCCAAAAGGGACAATTAAAGCTCTTGGGTTTTGCTTTAGCAGTCTGGCCTGCACTCCTTGACTTTTTCCTTTCATATTAGCAACCATTGTCGTAGGCCTGTCCTCTGCAATTTTCAAAAGTAATGTGAAGTTCCTGAAGCTTGTCCAGTATCACATTTGAAAGATTCAAGCCAGTGGTTTCTAAGACCTCCACATATCCTAAAAAGTTTTCTTTAACCTCTGGATTTGGTTCCAAGGCCATAGTCTGTAATATGACTGAGAGCAATTATTATCATGCTCCCACAATTCATAGCATAAATGTAAATATTTACTGTAAAATTTACAGCAATTGTTTACAATAACGTAATAAACATAAACATACATACATACAATAACTTACTGTGTTTATCTGTTCTATATCACTATGTTACAGCTGCTTTTTATGTTGCTGAATTTTGCAGATAGGTTGCAAAATGTCATCTTGGAGAAAATGTACATTTTTAAATCACACACTGTACTTTCGGAGGTCTAAAGGGAAGATAAAAGGGAATGTTAACAGATTTTAAGACCTCCTCTGCTTTTACAGCAGGGCACAGGATTTATCATTGTTGTTTTGCAATTCAGTACTTTCTTTTTTACAGTTTTGTGCTCAAACATCAAGTTTAAGTGTGAGCCCACCAATCTTGGATATGAGAATGCATTTGCTACACTGTATAGCAACTTAATATCATGCTGAGTTGGCTGCAGCCGTAGATATACATGTAGTTTGTGTGATGTTCTAGTGATGTCCTTCTGCACTTGATTACAGCGCTAGTCGAACAAGAGGCTTCATATTTTGAGGGAAGTTTCTTTGGCAATGTTGGCATGAACCCTTTGGGCGGTTGTTCTAAATCACCTCAGTGGATTCATGTTTTCATCAAACTCTGTGTAAGGGCCATTGGCCCAAAGGCAGTCGAAGCCTGGCTCAATGAGAAGATGTAACCAAATGAGACTGCCACAACAAAAACTGCCTATAGGTTAGCCGCCACACTAGCTGATGGGTCCACCCAATGTGTCTGTGTGTGTATGTGTGTATTTGTCTGTGACTGGAGAGAAGAGAGAGAGAGAGAGAGAGAGAGAGAGAGAGAGAGAGAGAGAGAGAGAGAGAGAGAGAGAGAGAGAGAGAGAGAGAGAGAGAGAGAGAGAGAGAGAGAGAGGAGAGAGAGAGGATATGGAGTGATTCTTTGGAAGGACTTTGGAGTTACATGCTTGTGTAGATTGGGGTCTTCTGTCAGTGTTTCTCTGAGGGCACTTCTCTGTCACATGGCTGAACTTGATCTATTACATAAACCCAGACATCTGTGACCCAAGACTACCCCCATCAACTTAAGATATTTGGAGAAACTAAAGTTGACATTACAAAGAGCAAAAACTAGCTGCTCACTTCAGCAGCCACTCGACCTAACAATGCTTTATCTACATTCTGGGTAATTTTTTGGACATTATTCAACTGCTTAAAAAAGCAAAATGCATTCAATGATTACTTCTTTCAGATTACTTTAATTCTTTTCTCACTAAGACCAAAAATCTATGTACCTACAGGCCAATATGCATATTTTCATACTCTTTTCATAAGATAATACAACATAATACAAAACTAAACAGACAGAAGTTTGCTACATTTCTGCAGTAATACCATATTGAAATATATTCCTAATTTAAAAAAAGAAATACTATCAAAACAATTAGATATAGCTGAATACTTACGCAATGGAAACCGTAAGAATAGTTTTGTACTGTAATGTAAACAGTGGCCGAGCCAGTAATTTTTCATAGGGGTGGCCAGGCAGGGGCCAGCAGTTACTCTGGCACAAACAAACAAACATCATTTTTCAAACAAACATGGCACTTATCCAACCTTAAAATACTTTTTAAAAGTATTGTAGGTGCCCAAATCACAATGTGTATAATGTACAACAGCTAGCTTACAATGACATTTTTATTAAAGTTCACCAAATAACTGAGTGTCATAATTTTACTCACCCTCAAGTTATTTAATCAAATAAAACTTAGGAAATTCACTTTGAAAACGTCTCAGGTTACTATTGTAACCATAGTTCCCTGAGAAACAGGGAACGAGACGATGCGTCGAACGACACGGTGGGAACGCCTCTTGCGTGATTGCGTCTGAAGCATCTATGCCAACTAGTCCAATGGAATGAGAGAATGAGCGTCACGGGCGGGTGACGTCATGAACCAGGAAAGGATAAGAGCACTTCCGCTGCTCGCCGGCATTTAGCTTCGACAGTTGCCGAAGCAAGCCGATCGCAGGGACGCAGGAAGTATGGCAGGGGGACGCATCGTCTCGTTCCCTGTTTCTCAGGGAACTATGGTTACAATAGTAACCTGAGACGTTCCCTTTATCGAAAAAGGGAACTTCGAGATGCGTCGAACGACACGGTGGGAACGAGAATACCCAACCCGCCATAATTACAAGTACCTGAATGTCAGTCTGTTGATCTAAGCACTCAGCACCTGAGAACCTGGGGCAGCATCCAGGTCCAAACTGTAAAATCTCACGAATGTGAGCGGAGAGGACCAGCCCGCCGCATCACAAACATCTTGAAGAGATACCCCTGCAATATGGCTTTAGAAGCCGCCATACTCCTGGTCGAGTGAGCTGGACCACCAAAGGACAAGGCTGGCCCGAGTACTCGTATGCCAGTGAAATAGCCTCGACTATCCACTTACTGACTGTCTGTTTGGAAGCAGGAAGACCTTTCTTAGGTGATCCAAAGCAAATCAGTAATTGGTCGGACTTCCTGATTGAGGATGTCCGACGTAAATACGTGTCCAATGCTCGCACTGGACACAAGAGGTGCAGTCTTTCCTGGTCTGCAAAAGGAGGACAGAAAGCCTGCAGCACAATAGGCCTCGGAGTCAAGGTTGGAACCTTAGGGACGTATCCCTGTTTTGGATATAGGAACGCCTTGACCATCCCCGGTGCAAATTCAAGGCAGGTGGGGGAGACCGAAAGAGCCTGAAGGTCACCAACTCTCTTTAGGGACGAAATAGCTAGCAGAAAGAAGTCTTGAAAGTAAGGAACTTTTCTGAGACCGAATCTAAGGGCTCGAATGGAGCCCTAGACAGGCCTACTAGAACTACAGTCAAATCCCAAGCTGGCACCTTAGTGCGAATTGCAGGCCTCAGCCTCAAAGTGCCACGAAGGAAACGTGTAATCAGGGGGTCTCGACCCAAAGATATACCTCCCACCATGGTATGGTAAGCCGCAATGGCTGCCACGTAAACTTTTAGTGTGGAAGGACATAGACCTGACACAAAGCGCTCCTGCAGGAACTCGATTACTGTGTTGACAGAACAATTAACCGGATCCCACTGATGTCGGTGACACCATAAGGAGAAAACTCTCCATTTAAGCGCATACAGTTTCCTCGTAGCTGGAGCTCTGGAGCTTAGGATGGTCTCAACAGCCTCAGCTGAAAGACCACTATCTATAAGTTGGGCCCCCTCAGAGGCCAAACCCAAAGATTCCACATGTCTGGTCGAGGGTGAAATATTGTGCCCCCGGCCTGAGACAGAAGGTCCCTCCTCAAAGGGATCTCCAATGGAGGCCCGTCTAGCAGAAGGATCAGGTCCGCAAACCAGATCCGACTTGGCCAGCGTGGTGCTACTAGCAGTAGGCTTATTCCATACCGACGGACCCGCTCCAGATCTCCTGGGAGCAGAGCAACAGGGGGAAAGGCGTACAGACGTAGCCTCGGCCATGTCTGCACCATGGCGTCCAGCCCCAGGGGGGCTGGGTGCGTCAGAGAATACCAGAGAGGACAGTGCGTCGTGTTCTGAGACGCGAACAGATCCACCTCTGCCTGACCATATGCCTCCCAGATTTTCTCCACCGCCTCGGGGTGGAGTCTCCAATCCCCTGGCCTCAGCTCCTGCCTCGACAGGATGTCTGCTCCTATATTCTGGTCCCCAGGAATATACACTGCCCTCAGGGAGAGTACCTTCCCCAGAGACCACAGGAGGATCTGGTGCGCCAGTTTGCAAAGCGGACGCGAGCGCAGACCCCCCTGGCGGTTCAGATAAGAGACCACTGATGTGTTGTCTGTTCGAACGAGCACATGATGGCCTCTTAGGTCCGGAAGGAAATGTCTCAACGCATTGAAGACGGCCATCATCTCCAGGCAATTTATGTGCCACGAAAGATGATGGCTTTTCCACAGACCCTGAACCGAGCGGCCTTCCATTACCGCTCCCCAGCCGGTGAGGGAAGCATCTGTCGAGATCACAACTCGATGGCAAAGAGCTCCCAACACCGGACCCTGGGTTAAGAACCAGTGTTTACTACATATAACTAAGGCACGAAAGCATCGCCGCGTGACCTTGATATGCAAGTGGGTTTCCCCTCGGGGAGAACCCTCTGGTCCTGAGCCAGCACTGTAAAGGTCTCATGTACAGCATGCCAAAAGGAATTCCGTTGGACACTGCTGCCAGTAGACCCAACAGTCTCTCGAACTGTTTACAATGCGTGACTGGTTTTGGGTTAAGAACCAGTGTTTACTACATATAACTAAGGCACGAAAGCATCGCCGCGTGACCTTGATATGCAAAGTGGGTTTCCCCTCGGGGAGAACCCTCTGGTCCTGAGCCAGCGCTGTAAAGGTCTCATGTACAGCATGCCAAAAGGAATTCCGTTGGACGCTGCTGCAACAAGACCCAACAGTCTCTTGAACTGTTTTACAGTGCGTGACTGGCCTAGCCTCAGCTCTACTGTGGCTGTTAGGATACTAAATCCCGTACCACACCAAGGAAAGTGGTTCTCAATACTGGAGAAAGCACACTCTTCTTGGTATTGAGCCTCAACCCCAACATCTGCATATGAGCGAGAACGACACACTCGGTGCCGAACCGCCAACTGCTCTGATTCCGCTAGAATCAGCCAGTCGTCGATATAATTCAGAATGCGAAGGGGTGACAAAGCTAGGCCGAAAGGAAGAACCCGATATTGGTATTCTTTGCCCCTGAAAGAAAACCATAGGAACTTCCTGTGCTGAGGGAGGATGGAGATATGGAAGTATGCATCCTTTAGATCTATCGTGACAAACCAGTCCTCGGATCTGATTTGGGTCACGATCTGTTTGAGGGTCAGCTATCTTGAACTTTAGTTTCTGAACTGACCGAATTAACAGGCGAAGATCTAAAAAGGAACGCAACCCTCCATCCTTTTTTGGAACAATAAAATAATGGCTGTAAAAACCCAACTCTCTGACGGGTGAGTACACCTGTTCTATAGCTTCTTTTGCTAACAGGGCCTTTACTTCTTGTTCCATTACCAGAGCCTGCTCGGGATGCACCACTGTGGGCAGCACCCCGCTGTAATGAGGAGGACGAGAGCCAAACTGGATTCTGTATCCTCTCTCTACAATCTGCAGGACCCAATGAGAAATATTCGGCAGAAGCTTCCACGCTGCCAAAAAATTTACTAAGGGAACCAGCCTCTCGAGGCTGGCCTCTGGTGTTACTGAGAGAGCCAAATCTGGAGCCTGAAACATAATGGCAGGAACTACCTGACCTGACTGCTCAAAAGCCCCCCTCAGAGGGCGCGAAACCAATGCTGTGCCGCAGCATAGCATCAGCGACTCGCTGGAGACCGCTGCGCCCTGAAGCACCGGAGGTGGCAGGGTTGGCAGGAGGGTCTCGTGAGGACCCCGAAATGGAACGGGCACCGTGTAATGAGGTGTACACCACTCCACTTCGGTCGGGGCTGTCCTCACTTTCTGTGCACATAATATGATGAACTAGACGGCTGGAGCTGCTCACGCCCAGCAGCCCCAGGGGGCTGGACACAGCGAGGAAGAAACCTTATTATATATATTTTATATATATATATATATATATATAATGTATCACCTAACAACGAACGCATGGAATGCGTCGCCGAAGAGACGCGAAGGCTCAAATTTCACTATATCCAGAACCCCAGCAGATCGGCCTGATAAGCCTGGAGCATTATACTATAGTTTTCTATAAACATTCTCCAGCTGACCTGCTGCCGTATAAGCTTTACCCATAAAACCAAAGTAGCTATGCTTAAACCTACGCGCTGCCTCGGCAAACGCGAGATCCCAGCCACAGAATCTTATTTGCAAAGTACACTCGAAATCTAAGCGGTGCCTCGGCAAACGCGAGATCCGAGCTAGATTCTGATTACAACATTGAACCTACGCGCTGCCTCGGCAAACGCGAGATTCTTTAGTAATAGGCTTATTGAGCAAAGCAGAGGCTTTAAATGACGATGCTGGACCAGGTGAAAACAGCATTTTTCTATTTTTTTTTTTTTTGTTCAGCCTGGGGCATTATATCATAACCGTAATCTTTCAACCCTCTAACCTTGAATAAATCTTTAACACGAGGGCTGAAAGTAGTAATAAAATACGGTTTATCCCACAATTTAAATATTCAGTGTGTAAATCAGGGAAAAGGGAAGCCTCGTGGTGGAGATAATGTGATAGATGTAAGAAAACGCTCGATAAGTTTTTAGGAGCGTCCCTAATCTCAGCTGGCCATTAAATATTTAATTTATTAACAGCACGGGACAAAACCTCCACCAGTTCATCATATACTGGGGAAATAGATGGCGAATCTAATTCAACAGTGTGTGTGCTTGCTTTCACTTTCAATATTCTAAAACATTTAACCTCCTCGGAGGAAGAATATGAAGGAAAAAGGGCTCTCTCTCTCCCCGAACGGAAGAAACCGCAGAGCGTGCTTCCGACACCGGGGAGATAGAGCTGGAATCTTCCGGGTAAGGAAGGAAAAAAGGCCCACGGACCCGTTTCAAACCCCTCCAAAAGATCCATCTGCGATCCCCAGGAATGCATTCCCCACGCTGCCTCGGCAAACGCGGGTCCTGGGAATCGCAAGCCTGTCACTATCATACAGAGTGACAGGCGAGAGCAGAGCATACTATTTCACAGAGTTGGAACTCAGCCCCCACCTTTTTTTCTTTCAAGGGCTGAGAAGTATGCTCTACCCCAAACAAATTAAACAAAACTCGTGTGTGTCCCCACCCGTTTAAATAAACGCGGGCAGGGAGGAACACACTGTTTGTACATTTGTTTCGCCATAACGTTTCCATACAATATTGCAACAGACAACAATAAATAGACAGAGACAGTTTTGACACAGATCGCTTGCTGAGGCAACAGAAGCTAAATGCCGGCGAGCAGCGGAAGTGCTCTTATCCTTTCCTGGTTCATGACGTCACCCGCCCGTGACGCTCATTCTCTCATTCCATTGGACTAGTTGGCATAGATGCTTCAGACGCAATCACACAAGAGGCGTTCCCACCGTGTCGTTCGACGCATCTCGAAGTTCCCTTTTTCGATAAAGGGAACAGAATACATATATCCCAATGATGAAAAAAAAGTTTAAAAAAGACCAGAAAATCATGTTCAAGTTCACTTTATTTATATAGCATATTTACAATAGTCACTAGGCTGACTAAAGTGCTTTACAGAACAAACAGATAAATAATACGAAATGAATACCTGCATAACAACACATAAAACACAATAAAAGCAGCAAAGCTAATAGCAACCTTAAAACCAGAGTAGCAAAACAGTATCAGATTCAAATAGGAATAGTAAAACCTACCTAACAAATAGCAATCAATATCTATAAAAAAAAAAGATTATGTACATGTCAATTATGTACTGAAGTGAATTGTATTTCAAGTGCAAACTATGAAAATTCAGCAAACTTACAAGCTGTTTCCAAATTACATGACACTAGTTACACTAGTAGAAACAACCTACATCAGTTGGATTCTACAGTTATTGTGGTTTAAAGCAAAGAAATTCACGAATTCATCACGGTTCAGAGACTTGGCTCTCCTGGACTCCACACTTAAGACACCTAGATTGCTCAGTCTATCATCATTCATGGTTGAGCGCAGGTAACTCTTTACCAGTTTGATAGTAGATAAGCTGCATTCACATGCAGCTGTACTCACAGGAATGGCAACATCAATTTTGTGTAATGTTGCATGAATAGATAGAGGCAAATAGAAAAAGCTCTTCCTCATGGCAGAATGTTGCACTAGTGGGGTTCAAAGCCTGGATTCCTATCAGAGCTTCAACTAGATCCAGGGCTGTGAAATCAAGAGATGGTGATTGAAGAATATATGAGAGACATCTTGTGTCACAAAATAGCTCAGTGAAGGTCACTAAAAGAACAATGATCTCCAGGTCCATTTGAGCAAGAAGTCCATGTGCATCAACGGTTCTCCACTGTTTTCTTCAGATATTTCCTCTAGAAAAAAAATTACAGCAGGTAATCGTTTGAGTACAGTATTGCAAGCTACAGTATATGTTGACAAACCCACCTTGTGTCACTTAATTTTTGCAGCTCTCTGGGTGCACTATAATACATTTCTTTTTTGTACGTAAAGCCATTTGATATGAACATAGTACCCAGGGGGCAAAACACCTATTTTTTAGGAAATCAGACATGGGCTGCTGTAAAAGGTTGTCATATAAAAATGAAATCTATGATGTCTGAGGATCACAACCTGGGTGGAAAATCCGGTCAACAAGCTGCTGTAAAATTGTAATTAGGGTCAAAACAATGCTACCTCAAATTCTGCTCCCCCGAATTACCCAATAGTCCAGTCATTTTATGAAAAAAGGTTGAACAAATTGCAACTGAAGCAAACTCAACTGATTTTGTATCCTCAATATGTCCTGAGTAAGGGGGAAAAAAAGCCCTGAAGAATCCCATTAGGGGAAAGTTTCGAAAAAGACCCAAATATAGTCTGTTCATATGCCATTCATTATTTTTCTCTCTATAGGGAATAGGGTAAAAAAATGTAGCCTACCTTTAAATATCACCATGGAAATTACTGAGCTGATTACTTACATCAGGACAAACAAAAATGTAATACAAGTTTTTTGAAATTGTTTGTTAACATGGAAAAACGGTGCATAATCTAAATACATATGTGGTAATTTGCATAAATACCACAACAGATCTAAACATTGGGTATAGCAGGTGAACATGTCTTGTTGAATCTTGTTGACATATAACAGTAAAATACTTAATGTTAAGGTCTGAATGGAACCCATTACCCATGAACATTAATACATAGAGGCAGGATGAAGGACTTTAAAAAGTAGCCTTTATTAATTATTATTAGATGGGGTTTGGGGCTGGGTCAGTGGGACTGTTTCTGGGGGATAAATCTGAGGGAAGAACAGGAGACATGGATAAGGACTCGGAGAATGCAGAAGACAAAAGGTAGGAAAAATAAAAAGTGTCTGGATCAAAAAATCTAGTTACGTACACAATGCACTCAATGCCCAAACCTCATCTCTGCAATAATAATTAATAAAGGCTGGTTTCTAAAGTACAACCTTTTACAGCAGCCCATGTCTGCTAAATCCCCTTTGCCCCCTGGGTATACTCTAGGAGCCTGACATGAATGAATACAGTCTCTGCAAAATTGTAAAGAAACATTCAGCTTGGGGGACTGCTTTCACAGTGTCAACTAACACTGAATTAAGGCAATGGGCATTGCAATGTACATAAAATGCCTGCTTTACCACCTCCTTAATAGGAGACTGAGCGCCAGAGTGCTTGCCACTCATTACGGATGCACCATAATAGGCTTGCCCAACCAGGTTACTCCTGTAATCCAAGCCATATCTTTCAAGGATATGGATTATTATTTCTGTCAATCCTGCAGCATCAAGGCGCTCTACAGATTCAAAATGTTAGAAGCTTTCCTTAACTGCTCCTTAGCACCAAAGAGATCTGTTCTTTAGTTTCATCAGGCATAATGGCAAACACCTCACTTTCCTTGACTTCATTTATGATGGAGACACGCACCATTTCTGCCAATGTGTCCAACATTTCATTTTGAATATGATGACTTGTGATTTTTTGAGTTTTGAGGTCCTGCCAATTTCTTCTTACTAGTTGGGTCATGGTTGCCAATGACATTTAATATTTCTAAAACGTTTCCCTTGTTGTCAGCATCAGTGGTCTCCCTGTGACCCCTCTGGGATATATTCTGGGTTGCAGTTAACAGCAAGCCTTCTGCTACAGTTTTTATGTATGTATGATTTTCCTCTATTTGCTTGTTGTGCTCTTTATTTAAAATAGTCATTAAAGATGAATCAGTATTTTTTCTTCTTTCAAATTCCTTCCAAGCCATCATTGCATTTATGTGTGCCTCAGACTTTACATGCCCAGCAAATCCACCATCTCTGAATGTTGTCTTTTTCCAATTCTTATATCCCACAACAGATGTAACGACTGAATCTGTGTTTAGAAGGCCAAAGTTTCTACAAGCGAAACAGTACACTGAGTCCTGGCACTGGTAGTATTCTATCCATGGGTGTATATTATACCAGATTGTTTCAAAGCAGCTTTACAGAAAAAAAAAGGAAAATAATGTTGAAATAATATTGTTAAATATAAAATTAAATATCCCCAACTAAGCAAACTACAAGCCAACGACAAAGGTGAAGAAAGGCGACAGTGGCAAGGAACCAAAACTACATCAGAGACATAATAGAGAAAAAAACCTTCATAATAGAGAAAAAAATCTGATTCAGGCAGCATTACAGGTCAGAATTCAGATTGAATCAGAACTTTCACAATATTTATCCAGTTCCATCTGGTTGGGGGTCGGAGTCATCACGCCGGTATGGAGACGAGTTTGTTGAGGTGTCCATGAGGCCTTCATGGTGTGATGAGGCTGGCACTTCAGGGATGCGTTGTCATCGTGTCATGCGATGGTCCTTCATCAGATCTGGATATGGCCTGGATCCGGCGGTTTGCGGTAAACCAGTTAAACCATTACAATAATCTCGCCTTGATGTCTTGAATGCATGAACCAATTGTTCTCTATTTTTTATTGAGCGCATATGACGTAATTTAGATATATTTTTAAGACAATTTTTTTTTTTTTTTTAAAAAGTTTTACAGATATTAGACAAGTGACTTTCAAATTAAAGATTAGTATCAAAGAGCACACCCAGGTTCCTAACCGACGACGAAGACTTAACAGATCAGCCATCAATTAAACAGTATTCTAGGTTATTACGTGAGGATGTTTTTTGTCCAATTATTAGAATCTCTGTTTTTTCAGAATTAAGTAGTAGGAAATTACTAGTCATCCAGTTTTTTATATCAGCTACGCATTCCGTTAATTTTGTGGATTGGTAAGTTTCATCAGGGTGTGAAGAAATATAGAGCTGAGTATCATTAGTATTACGAAGCCTAGGAGTCATTCAGATCCAAGTGCAGCTTGTCTTTATTAAACAGAGTAGTCACCAGGCAAGGGTCATACACCAGCAAACACAGCAGAGAAGATCAGGCAAAATCATGGTCAATAAACAGGCAGGATATCAGGACAGGCAGAAAACAAACAGGATACAGGACCAGGCAGAAGATCAGGAACAGACAAGGTCTCAACAGGCAGGTAAACACATGGAAAAAAACGCTTGGAAATGTTTGCAGCGGAAAAACTCTTCATTTACTGCTGATAACGGTCAGATAAATATGATTTAAACAATGATTTGAGCACATGGCTTGTCATGTGTTTCCTTGTGCCATGAGCTCTCCGGTCGATTGTCTAACCCTGCCCATCTTGTTACCTGATTATTGATTTATTTGCCCCACCTGTCCTCCCTCGTTACCTTAAACCCAGATAATCCATGATGTGACTTGTTTAACATGATCAACCCAGTTATTTTTGTATGATCAACTCTGGAAGTATGCTTTCGTTCAAAAAATATAATTTGATCTAAGACTGGAGATTGCACAGGAAAGTAAAGTGAGTGAGTGAAAGCAATTGGTACATTGTTTAATTGGTATCATCTTTACTCTTAATCTTGTGTCGTGCCACAGACCTAATTTAAATATTATGCAGGAAACAGAAATCTGATCGGTTATCCAGATACAGAGGCTACTTAATGTGAACAAATGTAAATGCTCCATGTCCCGACTGGCTAATGATCCGATCTGCTTGATCGGATCACGGTGATCGCATGTCAATGCCAAGTGTAAACGCAGCCTAAATGTTACCTTGAGTGTTTCCCTGCTCTCCTCTAGTCCAGTGGTTTTCAAACCTGTCCTGGAGGACCACCAACACTGCACGTTTTCTTTGTCTCCCTAATCAAACACACCTGATTCAACTCATCAGCTCATTATCACAAGGGTTAATGAGCTTATGAGTTGAATTAGGTGTGTTTGATTAGGGAGACAAAGAAAACGTCTCGGGTTATGACTATAACCCTTGTTCCCTGAGAAGGGAACGAGACAATGCATCGAGAAATCGATACTTTGGGGACGCTCCCTAAGCGTGCGCCTCTGAAGTAAAATGAAACTAGTCCAATCCTGATTGGTGTTGCGTCGTGACGTAACATGTGACGGCATACCCGGAAGTATAAAGGTCACGCTGATGCATAGCATGCCAGCCTCGCGATGAAGCAAGACGCTCTAAGGCCTAGAGGGGCGTGGCAGAACGATGCATTGTCTCGTTCCCTTCTCAGGGAACAAGGGTTATAGTCATAACCCGAGACGTTCCCTATCGAGGGAACTCCACAATGCATCGAGAAATCGATACTTTGGGGAACGAATGCCCACTAGGCCACACACCGAATAGGCCTGTCCCGGAGTGAAACTGATTCAGGCACTCAACTAGGACGAAAGGACGTGTGCACCAGGTGTACTAGGGAGGTGTAAACTGTAGAACCTAATAAAAGTGTGTGGGGTAGCCCATCCGGCTGCCTCACAGATCTCCTGGAGGGGCACTCCTGAAAGGAGGGCCCTAGAGGAAGCCATGCCTCTAGTCGAATGAGCCCTAACAGCTAAAGGTGAAGGCAAGTCGCGCACCTTGTAGGCTGAAGTAATAGTTTGAACAATCCAATTACTAATAGTATAGAAGTTTGCTTGGATGCCGGGAGCCCCTTCTTAGGTGACCCAAAACACACTAATAACTGTTCCGACCTCCTCCAGGAAGAGGACCTCTCAAGGTACACGCTCAAAGCTCTGACAGGACAGAGCAAATGAAGCTTCTCTTCTTCAGCCGACACATGAGGCGGAGGATGAAATGCCTGAAGGACCGTGGACCGAGCCGTATTCATAGGAACCTTAGGAATGTAGCCCGGCCTCGGGTGCAAAAAGGCTTTAACTCTGCCAGGGGCAAACTCCAAGCAAGCTGGTGTTATTGCCAGGGCTTGGAGATCTCCCACCCTCTTAAGAGAGGTAATAGCTAAGAGAAACACCATTTTTAACGTAAGATCCCTAGGCGAAGCCGACTGAAGGGGTTCGAAGGGGGCCAGGGATAACCCTTCGAGAACCACTGCCAGGTCCCAGGTAGGAACCCTGGACCTGGTTGTCGGTCTCATCCTCCAGGTACCACGGAGAAAACGAATAACCAGGTGGTGCCTCCCCAGAGGCCCATCACTTAATGGTGCGTGGAAAGCCGCAATGGCAGCCACATACGCCTTAAGCGTGGAAGGGGAGAGACCCGCAGAGAAACGATTTTGAAGGAACTCCAGAACTGAAGCCAGCGGGCAGTTGACTGGATCTAACTCCTGTTCTCTACACCAAGTGACAAACACATTCCACTTGAGGCCATATAGTCTCCTTGTAGATGGAGCCCTAGAGCTAAGTATGGTTTCAACCACCCCAGCTGATAGACCAGCATTTAGGTACTGAACCCCCTCAGAGGCCAGACCCACAGTTTCCACAGCTCTGGGTGAGGGTGGAAGATTGTGCCCTCCGCCTGAGACAACAGATCCCTCCTCAGAGGAATCTGCCACGGCGGAGCTATCAGGAGTGATATCACGTCTGAAAACCACACTCGGGTCGGCCACATTGGGGCAACCAGAAGTAGACTGATGCCCTCTTGACGGACCCTCTCCAGGACTCCCGGGAGCAGAGCGATCAGGGGAAATGCGTACAGGCGAAGCCTCGGCCAGGCCTGTACCATGGCATCCAACCCCAGTGGGGCTGGATGTGAGAGGGAGAACCAAAGTGGGCAGTGGGACGTCTCTCGAGACGCGAATAGATCCACTTCCGCTGGCCCAAACCTCTCCCATATCAACTTCACCACATCTGGATGAAGTCTCCATTCCCCGGGCCTCAGCCCCTGCCTCGACAGGATGTCCGCTCCCTGATTCTGAACCCCCGGAAGATACATTGCTCTGATAGATAGTATTTTCCCCTGGGACCAAAGAATAATCTGATGCGCCAATCTGCACAGAGGGCGCGATCTGAGTCCCCCCTGTCGGTTCAGATAGGCTACCACTGATGTATTGTCCGAACGTACTAGGACATGATAACCTTTGATGTCTGGAAGGAAGCTCCTCAGAGCCCTGAACACAGCCAACATCTCTAGGCAGTTTATGTGCCAAGAGTGATGATGGTCCTGCCACAGACCCCTGGAAAAGCGGCCGTCCATGACCGCGCCCCAGCCAGTGAGAGAGGCGTCTGTCGAAACGGTTTTCCGGCGACATGACGCTCCCAACACTGGCCCTTGGGACAGAAACCAAGTTTTCTTCCATATTTTTAGAGAACGAAGGCATCTGCGCGTTACTCTGATCATAAGAAACGGATTCCCCTTGGGGGAAAACCCCTTGGCTTTCAGCCACCACTGGAGGGGCCTCATGTGAAGAAGGCCCAAAGGTATAATGTTGGATGCCGCTGCCATGAGGCCCAGCAATCTTTGAAATTGTTTTACAGTGATGGCCTGGCCTAGCTTTAACCTGGACACCATCGCCAGAATGGACTCGATACGTGCAGGAGACATGCGTGCCCGCATCGTAATCGAATTCCACACGACGCCCAGAAACGTTGTGCACTGGGACGGTTCTAACACACTCTTTTTTGTGTTGAGTCTCAACCCCAAATTTCGAATGTGGTCAAGGACGACATCTCGATGCCGAACCGCCATCTCTCGAGACTGAGCCAGAATGAGCCAGTCGTCGATATAATTCAGTATGCGGATGCCCTGAAGTCTCAGTGGAGCAAGAGCTGCATCCATACATTTGGTGAATGTGCGGGGAGAGAGTGCTAGGCCGAACAGAAGAACACGATATTGGTAAGCTTCGCCCCCGAAAGCGAACCTCAGGAACCTCCTGTGACATGGAAGGATGGATACATGAAAATAAGCGTCTTTTAGATCTATTGTGACAAACCAGTCCTCGGATCTGATCTGATTCACGATAACAGGAATTGTAAGCATTTTGAACCTGAACCTCCTCAAAGACCGGTTCAAAACTCTGAGATCTAAAATCGGCCTCAACCCCCCATCCTTCTTTGGAACTATAAAGTACCGGTTGTAAAATCCGGACTCCCTGTCTGAGAGAGGAACACGTTCTATGGCCTCCTTTAACAGCAGAGATTGCACTTCTTGTTCCATCACCTGAGCCTGCTCTGGAACCACCATAGTCTGCACCACCCCAGAAAATTTGGGGGGGCGGTGCCCGAACTGCAGTCTGTACCCTGATTTTATTATACGCAGGACCCATGCAGATATGTTGGGAAGATGATACCATGCCTCTACAAAATCTACTAAGGGAACCAGCCTCTCGAGGCTGGTCTCGGGTGTTTTTCGAGCACTGTTCTCGACTTCCTGAAGCGAGAGACCGGCAGGATTCAATCGAAACGGTTTTTGTGACCACAACAGAAGCTCGTTTTTTATTTCTTGACACGAACGGTACAGTGTGTGTTCGCTGGAAATTGGTGTGGCCCGAAGCGTCAGAGACGGCGGGATACCAACACCGATTTCTCGAGGACTCCGGTGCGAGAACAACCTCGGTAGCTCTGCAGCGGGGGGGACAGCCCTCTGAGATCCTACCACTACAGTTAGGACCTCTTTCCCGAAGCCCTCCTAGCCTGAATGACGTCTCTCAAGTCGCCCCTCTGGCTGGAGGGCTTCTGCTGGGAACGTTTCCTCTGTTGCCAAGCTCCCGGGGGAGGGGCTCTAGAGGAAACGCTCTCCTTCTGATCTGAGCGGTGCGATGAACTGGCTGTCGGCTGGGGCTGATTTGCTTGCCCCACCCTACTCGATTTAGACTTAGCCTTAGCCTTACGGGGGAGAAACTGCTGAAACGCCGCAGACTGTTTTTTAGTCTCCTGAAATCTGTCGACGACCGAATTAACGGCGTCGCCGAACAGACCAGAGGGCGAAAGCGGTGCATCGAGCAAAAAAGATTTATCTTTCTCCTTAATACCTGAAAGATTTAACCATAGGTGCCTCTCCGTGGCCACCATTGCTGCCATAGAGCGGCCAATAGCGCGGGCCGTCTCTTTGGTAGCCCGGAGAGACAGATCTGTAGCCCTACGTAATTCAGCTACATCTTCAGGAGTTGGCCCCTCCCCCTCGTCTAAATCTTTTAGGAGGTCTGCCTGGTATGCTTGCAAAATTGACATAGTGTGCAAGCATGAACCAGCTCGACCTGCCGCCATGTAAGCCCTGCTTATTAAATTAGATGTGTCTCTGCAGGGCTTACTAGGCAGCACCGGGGTTTTCAAGGAAGATGCTAAATCAGGAGATAAATAACTGGCTAAAGCTTCCTCGACAATCGGCATCTTCCCATAACCCATATCCCGTGCCCCCAGAACATTACTATAATCCACCACAGTGGGGCTGGAGATACGGGACGAATATGGTTTATCCCACGATCTCGAAATCTCATTATGGAGATCGGGGAAAAAAGGCAAACCCCGGCGCTGAGGCTGTGACCTATGCTTCAGGAAACGCTCGTCTAATTTACTTTTTACTTGCGTTTCCTGATCATCTTGTGGCCAGCTGATGTTAAGTCTGGCCACAGCACGAGTCACAACCTCGACCAGTTCATCATATGCGTGTGTGGGTGTGTTTAACTCATGATCGTCCGAGTCGATGCTGAGCACGTCCACTTCCTCGGAAGCAGAGAGCTCAAGCATCGGGACCTGATCGCGGGCAGAAGAAGCCGCAACGCGGGCTTCTGCACCACTCACAGTAGGCTCGGGATCCTCAGACGAAGAATGAGAAAGTGCCTCAGCAGTCTCATTCTCATCTGCAAGATCCCGCTGCGAACCCCATGATCTCAAACGTTGCGCTGCCTCAGCAGACGCGGGACCAGAACCATGGGGAACGCGAGCCTGACCATGCTCATTGAAACATGCCAGCCGGGAGCGCAGCACTCTCATAGGCAGTGCTTCACAGTCTGCACAAGCAGTTCCCTCAAGAGCTGCTTGTGCATGCTGCGCTCCCAAACAGTTCACACATAAAACATGCGTGTCCCCACCCGTGATGAAACGAGGGCAGGGGTGCACACATCTCCTGAACTGTTCATTGGCCATAACTGATATATATATATGTACTGAATCACAAACAACACCAAATAAGACAGACAGTCAAAACACAGAGCGCTTGCTGAAGAGCGAAAGCTGGCATGCTATGCATCAGCGTGACCTTTATACTTCCGGGTATGCCGTCACATGTTACGTCACGACGCAACACCAATCAGGATTGGACTAGTTTCATTTTACTTCAGAGGCGCACGCTTAGGGAGCGTCCCCAAAGTATCGATTTCTCGATGCATTGTGGAGTTCCCTCGATAGGGAACGTGCAGTGTTGGGGGTTCTCCAGGACAGGTTTGAAAACCACTGCTCTAGTCAAGTCGTGTCAAGTCTTGCTGTCCTATTTTGCCCCATGGGGTAGGTTTTGTTTGTTTTCATTTTTATTAATAAAGCATTCAAAACATTTAACTCTTCTAAAAATGTTGCTTTTGCCTAGTAACTGTACAAACAAACCATTAAATGATTAGCCATGGGTTAGGTTTGACATGCCAAACTCATGGATATGACAATATATAAAACAGTACTCTCGTGTCTTTTGCTTGTTCAGTGTGCAGTGGAGTGTACTGGAGTTTGTCATAGACTTTGAACTATTGTGAAGCTGCTTTGAAACTAATTTATTTCTTGAAACTGAAAAACTTTTTCTTGGTAATCAATTTATAAGTGATTTCACACATAATCGTTGGGTGTAGGTAATCTGGATCTCAATCATTGATCTCAATCAATGATTGTGGCATTTAAATGGCAGTGTTTTCTATATGAAACACAAAAGCTGTTAGCTTTGAATGATGTGTAATATATAAAGTTTATTTTACAAATGCAAATGCAAAGAGTCAGGACCTCGATTTAACATCTCATCGAAGGACTGTGCTTTTTGACTGTATAGTGTCCCCATTACTATACTGGGGCGTTAGGACCCACACAGACCACAGGGTGAGCCGTACACCCTGCTGGCCTCGCTAACACTTCTTTCAACAGCAACCTGGTTTTCCCAGGAGGTCTCCCATCCAGGTACTAACCAGGTCCAACCCTACTTAGCAGTGGGACACAAGTCTAGGGGTACAGGGTGATAGATGTGGCTATATCTGTGATATGTTCTGTGCTGGAAGTGGGCAGAGGCATATCCTTTGAAGGATGGAAGCCAACGGCCCATCTGAATGGGTCGGCTGCTCATCCAGCCCACAGAGGCTTATAAGGACACACATGTCCATGGACGTACACCAGTAGTTTTCTGCTCACTGAACATACATTGCTCTGTCATGGCATATTTATAGCAAAAGCAATGGTTGGGCAATCCCTCTAGACAACAGCCTTTCTTCTGTAGAGCTGTGATAAGCGGAACAAATTAAAAGCAGGAAGATATTAAAGTTTGTGTCTGTTTTTCTGGATTCATGATGAACAACAATGTATTGTTGGAGTTAGGGTTTATTATACAGGGCCTTAAGAAAGTTACTCAATAGGTAATATTATATAATAGCTGCAAAGTAAAATGATCATATGTGACCCTGGATCACAAAACCAGTCTTAAGTAGCACGGGTATATTTTTGGGAATAGCCAACAAAACACTGTATAGGTCAAAATTATCGATTTTTCTTTTATGCCAAAAATCATTAGGATATTAAGAAAAGATCATGATCCATGAAGATATTTAGTAAATTTCCTACCTTAAATATATCAAAATTGTATTTTTGTAAGTGGATGCAGCACAATAACCAACAGAAATGGAAACCTTTAAAGGCGATTTTCTCAATATTTAGATTTTTTTGCACCCTCAGATTCCAGATTTCAAATAGTTGTTTCTCGGCCAAATATTGTCCTATCCTAACATACCATACATCAATGGAAAGCTTATTTATTCAGCATTCAGATGATGTATAAATCTCAATTTTAGAAAATGGACACATAAGACTGGTTTTGTGGTCCAGGGTCACATATGTAGTCAAGTATACAGTACACAGTTCAATTAATGTGGGCAAATTTTATTTTTGTGCACATTTAAAGAAAAAAGATTACAAACATTAGGATGGAAGTGAAATGTTGTACAAGTAGGGGGTTAACTGACTGCTTCAGAGATGGGAAATGTTCTTTGCTCACTTTATTCCCAGTTTGAAACATTAAAAAAGGGCATTTCTGATTAACAAAAGACACTCTGGGTGAAGTACTAAGCTATGTCACATGACAATGAGTAAATGGCAGATTTATTGTAGTATTTCCAAATTGTCTTTAAATGCAAATGCAAATGCATACTTTATAGAATGCACTTTTTTTAACGAAGTAAGTTCTTGATCAAAAGCAGTACATTCTCTTATTACCCGCCTGCTATGTTCAACAAGATCAATGTAGAGTGATCATTTACAACAATAATTGTGCTGGAACACCCCAGCAGTCAGTCTTGGAGTTTAAACCCTTGATCCAGGGCAATTAGCCAGAGGAACTATCCCCCACCCCACCCCCTCTTATACTTCCTCTCTCAACAGTGCATAACTTGAATTGATACAGCAGAACAAGCTAGATTCAAAGATGAGTGGATGAGTGTGAGGCTTGAGTGAGACAGACGGTGTCTCATGAGGTGTCCATGGGCTTGTGGGATGCGGAGCTGTCTGTCTCTTGCGTGCTGCAGCTTTTAGATTAAAATAAATCACAATTCCATTTGACTGTGGACAGGCGAGGACAAGTGGAATGCTGAGACGCCACCGCAGTTTTGCAGAAAATAATGACCGGATGGAGCGTGAGTCTTCTGAAGGTGTTTCCTTGGCGCAACTTCCTAAGGTCTGTATGTAGTTTTTCTTGTAATCTATAACACTTTTAAGTGGCGAATGATATAAGCGATTTTAAAGTGAGCGTCACGCTAAAATTATTATTTTACTTACTTTTTTAATAGGAATGGTTGCATCAGTTCTTAGTATTTGGGAAGTCTTCATGCTATGTTACATTTTGCAATTATTCAAGTAGAAGATGTGTTTTAAGTCACCTGATTACGAGACATATTTGAAGGTACATGAACAAATGTGTGAAATGTAGCCTACAGTAGTATAATGTTGGGTATGTTGGGTAACCAACATTTATTTACTTATTTGTCACAAAATTCATAGCCCTTTAATTTATTTAAATACATGATTTAAATGAGTAATTTTATTTCACAACAATGATTTATATCACAATATAGTTATGTTTGCTTTGAATAAGGTTACGATATTTTTGTTTACACCATTGAAATTTCCTAGTCCAATACTACTAATCCTAATACAAGCAGGTCTGGAAATGGCTGAGATTCACTGCGGACTCTAGTTGGGAAGATTATATATATATATATATATATATATATATATATATATATATATATATATATATATATATATATATATATATATATATATATATATATATATATATATATACCGTTCAAAAGTTTGGGGTCAATACGATTTTAAGCATAATACAATGTTTATATTGTTTCACGTTTATGTTGAGAAAAACAAAAAGATCAACATGCTTCGAGTGAGAAAACGCGCTGCGCTGACAGAGGTTTCAGAGACACAAAGATAACGATGTTCAAAGGGAAGTTTCTTACAGCACTTTGCTTTTTCTGTTTGTAAACCTGTCTCTCTCAAGGAAACTTACAGGAAGTATATGTCTCAAAATAATTTTGCTATCAGATAAGTTATCATCTCGGATCACGCGGGGTCCAGCTGGGCTTTACCTGCAGTCGTTAATGCAGTGTGATGGACAGCTGTCTTTCCTTAGTCGACTGCTGTTTGGATTTCATGTGATTTCTCATTGTGGTGATGATATAACTCGGATTCATTAATTAATTTGATCAAAAGTAATTCCATTTCGTAAGATCATTTAGTAAGATCATTTTAATATTTTTTATGTAATTTCAAACTCTGTGAGGCAGACGATTATATGATCAAATACAAACAACTTGTTAACACGCTCCAAAGCGCCACCCAGTGCATTTAATTATATCTGCGAGTTAGTGCTTGGGCTTTATCATGGATTCACTGCATTTAGGGCCAGCAAAGCAACCTAGTGAAATTCAAATAGTATTTTATTTTTCGAATAATAATTAGGCTACATATCAAATATTCGAAATTTTGAATATTCGTGCACACCCCTATTTATGACTTAATTCCAATTTGCATAATAATTTGGAACTCGGTGTAATTACAAGCAATAGGATAAATAACAAACACATAAATGAAATAGACCTATCTGAAAAACTTCAAGCACTAGAAATGAGGAATTAAATGTACTAAAACATGCATTGTCATCAATGAGTAAATTAAATATAAATGTATTCTTATTAAAGTTGCAAAAGTGATTCAGTAAAGTGAGCAGTGAGTGATTTTCTCCTTGTCTTTTGTTGTTTGATTAACATTAAAAGGCACCTATAATGGCATTTAAAATGTTCCTAATATTGTTTTGGGAGTCCCCAACAACAGTTTTACATGCATGCAATGACAAAAAACACTTTTGTTATCTTATAATATGAATTTATTTTTACCTGATTTGCTCATCGACTCCCATATGATTCGTTCAACGACTCATTTTTCCAAACCCCCTCCTTTGCGTGACGCTAATCGGCGGTGATTGGTCAAATGACAGAGTCAGTTGTGTTTGTAAAGCAATCGGCATTAAAATGACAATTAAAATTAACACAGCACAAGGTTCGGGCTATACTTGCCACTGATTCTTCACATGCTCGTCCCAGGGCAGTGAAAAAAGGTCGCTTTTGATTCGCACTTCAGAGCACAGCGTCTTGTTGTCGACATGATGTTTTCAAGTTTCCCTGGTGTATGCGCGGCGCGCGCAATGAGTGGGCGCGGCCAAATTTATCATTTTTCGTCTTGACGTCACAAGGCAAAGGAAAATGACTCATTGGAAAAACGATTCATTAAATTGACTCTGAGTCGACTCATACTTTTGAGAGACAATAACTTTTTTTACGGGGAACTTTCATATATAAAACTTTGCAGGATGTTTTTATTCACTTAGATCTATGTTACACACTGCATGAAAGGTAATTTTCAAAATTCCATAATAGGTGCCCTTTAATGACACAGACATTTGTGTGTTTATTGACAATTTGGCGTTTATTAGGCTGCTGTCACTTTAAGACTGAATGCACGGATCCAACACGGACAAACATACGCTTTCTTTCTCAACTTTTTACATTAATTTAAGACATTAAGGACTGTGTTTACGAGGATACTAGCAAAGACTGGCATTTTGACTCATAATTTGACCATTCAAGCCCAATAGGGTGCACTCTTAAAACAAATGTGTTGAAAACAACACAACATGTGTCGTTTTCAACACATGCTCTGAGTGTGCTCAGGGACAACACATATTGTGTTAAAATACAACACAGAAATTGTGTTGTAAAAACACACAGACAAATGTGTTACTTTAGTTAACACATTAATGTGTCGTTTTTGTATACATCTAACACAACTGTGTGTTATATATTTATTTTATTATAAAAATTATTGAAAAAGCTAGATCAGAATACAATATGTAGTTATCATGAAATCACACTGACGCATTGAATACGGTTCACATACTGTGTTTATTTAGCATTTTTTCTGGTAAAAAATACTGTCGATAAAAAAAATAAGCATTTCAAAACATTAATCATATAAAACATTCATGAAACATTTTAAATAACAACAGATCAAATATTATAAAACTCATGTTAGATACTGTAAAATACAATGTCAAATATAACAAAGTCTGAAACAATTTCCAAAATAAGACCAAACTTTCTCAGCTTGTTCTAAAATATAACAACAAACAGAAATATACGAATGAACTTTAAAATTGTAGTCAAATAAATAACCACAGACACACATTGTTCATATTTCGTACTCAAAATTTAAATCAATTTATCATTAACCAAACATGTCTAACAAATTAAGTTAGTAACACTAACTTATTTAAAACAAAATTTTGTATCTGGGAGTGATATATTGCTGATCACAAAATGATACAATATCTAATGGTCCATTAAGTCACCAGGCAGCTTTGCCACATCAAATTCTTTGGTTTTAATGACATTAAAAGAAAGCAGGTGCTCATCAAAATATTGTACTTTTAAAAATCTCAGGAACATAAGTGCACATTCACTTTCATTTTGGGGGATTATGTGTATAACTTCACCAAATAAAGGTTCTCCCCTTTCATCTGCTTTTAAAGGCAGAACGCATCCTGTCCTGTATGAAGTCCCCAAGAAATTAATATTATTGGTCGCATGAATTGAACTGGTGAACGTGAGAGTCTCAAAATGGGAGTCTGTCTTCAGTTTGTCAAGCAATTTGACACCCTTGGTACAAAGATGCAATCATAACTGGGAAAGCATTGGGTACTGTCATTTCAAAAGTGAGTGGTGAACTCAATTTCCAGTGGTACATTTGCTGAATCGGATGTTTGTGAGCCAGAGTCTTTGAAATATTTCTGCAGTTACACACTACTTGGGCATGTAGCTTAAGGGGGTTATGTTTCGCTTCAAACCTCATGCACCACAACTTGGAAAGAGGTGCAAATAAAGTCATAACACTCGAGTAATGTGTCATAAAATGGTGTTTAGGAATTAGATTCCTGTCAGGATAAAGAAATTTGAATTGTGTGTGGTGATCTATTATCAGTTGTTTAAGATAAACAGCAAGCCCTTTTGTCACAACAGGTGCAAAAATTATGTCACAAATTTCCCTTAATAACAGGTAAAGATGCCAATGTGGGCTGTTCGCCCATCAGAAAAGGCAAGATTAGCAGTAAACACCACATCTGTGATGCATTTTGCCTAATAGCATTTTCAGACGTCTTCAGATTAATAATTACACTGGGTTTATTTTTTTTATTTTCATATCCATAGCTAAACCCTGCTATTCTTTCATTTAGTTGTTCCAGAGAAAAAATTGTTCTCCTCATAAATGAGATCGGAGCATCAATATGACCTCAAGAGGTGCGACTCCCTCTAACACATCATGCATGATGTCCACACCAATATTTTCAGTTACATGGAAATATTCTGTCTTAACAAATGTCGACCGGGAACTTTTTTAAACGAGCCGTTCATTCATCTATGAAAGATCGTTGTGAAAAGACCGGAAGTCAAAAGACAACGAGCTCAGCGCTGAAAAGGGGCGTGGCTACATAAGGTCTATAAATAAGTAGCTTTGCAAAGCATGAGAGCTCGCTTGCCTTGACGCTAAGTTAGTTAACACACAAAACATATTCGGCTACGGAACATGAAAACGGTTAAAACAAACAAATTATGTTTCCTGGACAATTAACACAACTATTTCTCATGCTAGGTGGAGAAATATTCATTATTTTACACGTTTAATTATATTCACTCACCTGAGGCAGACAGACACATTTCTGAATTCTGACAGCTGGTTAGGCGTAGTGATGGCCAAATGAAGCGTTTCGAAGCATTATTGCTTTCCGATACAATTGTGTCGAAAATGGTTCATTACTCGAAGCTTCATTCAGATAGAAATTGCAGCACCATCTCCTGGTGAAGTAAATGTAATGCAACAAAGCTGACAACCATAAAATGCAAGTAGGCTTATGTTAACGCCCCGTTTATGACGTGCTTACCGAGGCGATCAAAGTGCTGTGAAACTCATTTATGTAGGTGAATTTCATGTGTTCACCTTGATAGTAAAACATTAAGCATGATGTGTGTGTGTGTTGTGTGTGTGTGTGTGTGTGTGTGTTGTGTGTGTGTGTGTGTGGTGTGTGTGTGTGTGTGTGTGTGTGTGTGTGTGTGTGTGTGTGTGTGTGTGTGTGTGTGTGTGTGTAATTATTTCTTTAGACAAGGACAGAAGATCAGACCAGCTTAAAAAAAGTTGGAAACCATCACAGAAATTCTAATGGTTTCTATTAAACTGTCTTTTAGCATTTAAACCACTACAGAATTCTTTTTGTAGTGTGTTTGGCACATATTCCATTAGTATTTAATGCCCCCACCAATAGAACTCAACACATAATCAGTAGAGACGCACAGACACCACTATAATTTCCATTATAACCAATAAAATTCCCATGAAAACCATTAAATCCAATAGAATTTCTGTAATGGTGTCTATATATATATTTTTTTAGCAGGGCAGCATCATGTCTGAAAGCTTTTGTTTAGCTGTGGGAAGCATACCTCTATAACTTGTTAACTGGTGGGACTGATATTTTTGTATGTTGAAAAGGATGTGCTTGTGTAACTGGTTGTAGTTGTATAATGTAGCAGAGAGTTTTTGAAGTTTCTGTCTTTGATGCATATCAATGTTCATATGTTCTCAAATTAATAATAATAATAAAATGTGTCAGAGGGTGTGCTTTAGGTAGGCTACATCATACAGAAGGCTTATAAGTGTTCATTAAATGGTATGTTTTTTATTCAGAAATATTATTTTCTCCACAGTCTTTGGTGAAAGGCGATTTCTTTTTTTTTTTTAAACAATTTCACCAGCTTTAGAGAATATCCTCTCGCATGGAACAGATGATGCAGGAGTACACAAAAACAGCTTCACTTTTATAAGAAATACAGCCGCCAGGTTTCAAACCTGTCGACTGGATTGGCCTGTCAAAGCAATCAGGTGGTTCACTACAGGAGTGAAGCAGTAGGCTTGTTTGAGATGAGCAAAATCTGCGCAGAACCGATCACCGGTGATAAACGCGAGATGCATGCCGGTTAGAAATGTGTCCGAGAGCGGTCCACCTTGCTCTGATGTCATGCTGACGTATGTCAAAAAACTCTCGCGAGCGCAAGCCGCACATGTCGGATTCTGCAGTCGCGCGCAGTTGCTCTCCACCGACTGCGCTGATCAAAAGCATGATGGGAAACGACTTGCTGATGACACAGCTTAATGCTTATTGGTTTAAACAACCGTGATGTATTGTTCTTTTTTAAAATGTTCAATTTTAAAACTCTGGTATCATGTGCTGTGTAGGCTATACGTACGTTTTGTGTGAATAAACTCTTTGACAGTGCGATATGGGTTATGTGATGTCATTTTTATAAAAACATAAAACAATTATAAAGATATGTCTGTATTAAAGAAAAAAATATTGATAAACACATGTTTGGAATGGAATTAAATAGCAAGTACTTTGGGTGTCTTGTTCATTATATTTATTTTCATATAAAAGCAACAGAACTTAAATTACATCCAGTTTATTAGCAACACTGTGCACGAGCGTGAATCCCGTGAATCCCGCGATATCCATCATTGATCTCACAGGTGTCTGATCCACTGCGAGAAGAGAGATCTGTCCGTCTTGCCTGCGCTTTTTTCACTCCTCCTATCACTGCAGCCGCCTACTCTCGACTACATTTCAGGCGTGGCAAGGTGCATCTCAAACAAGCCTAGTGTGTTTGCTTCAGACGTCATTTTCACGTGACTAGTGACGTAATGATACAAGCTCCGAAGCAGTGGTTCATTGCAAGGACTGTTCGAGTTTGAAGCAAGCTTATATATTAATATTTAACAGGCTACAAAGTAAAATTCTAGCTTCCGGCCAAACGGCCATACGCAGTCTAATTACGTATAAGGCGCTATGACGTCGAAGGTAGCGTAAATATCAGCAGTACGTTGTATTACTCGCATAAGTTGCACTTTACACTTAAGTCCAATCCGCATGTTCGTTTGGCCGTAAGCTAGTTATTTTACTTCATAAATTTTGAAATATGATTTTTTTTCTTACACAAATGCATCGCTTAACTTTAGAAGGCCTTTATTAACCCCCCGGAGCCACGTGGAGTTCTTTTATGATGGATAGATGCACTTTTTGAGCTTCAATCTGTTGTATTTAGTGTATTTAGTGTAAAATTCAATGTATTCAGGTATTTAATGTAAGTTTAGTCATGTGACCCATATTGAACCCATAGATATTCATGTTTATACCGGTATTGTGTCTGTATGTGCTTTTCACTTTCACACAGTTGCTAAAATTTACTTTGTACACTCTTCATATCACAGTCCTGCAAAGATGACAGAAAGTTCACTTGCATTTGCTGTCCTGCGGCAAAACATGAGAGCAGTTGCGTTTTAGACCAAACATATAATGGTGAGTGAGTGGGATCCGGGGAATGGTGAGATATTTTGCTAAACAAAATGATCCTGCCAGAAGAATTGCGTGATAACTTGATTATGTCTTGTTCTATCAAGTCAAGTTAAGTCAAATCACTTTTATTTAAACTTTTTATGTATAGCACTTTTTAAAATTCAGATTTTTTCAAAGCAGTGATAACAGGAAAATAATGCAACAAAGTTTGTTTCGGCTGTACAGCAGATCTAAAAGTAAAAAGCTTCATAGTCCATCTTTAGTAAATAAAAAGTTGTTAATTTAGGTCAATATATATATATATATATATATATATATATATATATATATATATATATTATATATATATATATATATATCCGCTCTGGAGAAAACATCGTCCAGCTCAGTTCAGTTCGCATATAATGGTGTCAATGCAGGCAGATCAATTAGGTGTCCCCAACTAAGAAAGCCAAAGGCGAAAGTAGCAAGGAACCAAAACTCCATCAGTGACGGAGTAAAAAAAAACCTTGGGAGAACCCAGGCTCAGTCGGGGGCCAGTTCTCCTCTGGCCAACGAACAAGCAGTGTATGATTATCATTTTAGGCAGCATTATAGGTCAGAAGTCAGACTGGATTGGAACATTCAGAATATTTATCCAGTTCATCTGGTTGAGGATCAGAGTCATCACGCCGGTATGTTCAGGATCAGTGCCGATGGCTGTCGTGTCAATGAGGCCTTCACAGGAAGGTCAAGTTGACAAAATCTCTGCTGACACTTCAGGGATGCGTTGTGGTCGTGTCTATGCGCAGGTACTCCATCTGATCTGGATACAGCCCGGATCCGGCTGACTATAGTAAACCTCAGAATAAACAGAAAGACTTTCTAGACGATTTAGGCAGGAGTTAACTTTGACACCAGTTGCACTTGCACTTGCATCATTCATAGCTGTACATAGTGCATAGTTTTCCCTTGTACGCCTCTCAGTGTTATCTTCATCAAAAATATACTGCGCAGTTGGTTTGTCAATTAAACAAAACTGACAAAATCTGTTTGCAGAGAAACTTTCCACATAGCCACAGAGGGAGTGATAGGCAAGATTGTCTGCCGTCAACAGACACACAGTCCCATAAAGTAATTGGCATTCATCACCTATTTTGACCTCTATACCATTCTGCTCAATTTCTTTGATATCTGTTAACAGTGGTTCCAGAATTTTGTCAAAACCATAAATGTCTTTATCAATAGAATTAAATAGAAGACATAAATGGATATTGGAAAGTACAGAGTTGTTCTCTGATGGCACATTTCGTAAAGCAAAGTAACTGCTCCCATTTTATGAATCTTTGTTTTTGATCCAAGAGGATTTGGTGTTTCCAAATCATCGAAGTATAATTAAATTTGTAGTGCGTTGGGATGGTTTTGGTACAGAGGATGTCCAGCATATTGCGCACCATCACAATAATCTTGCATTTTACCCTGTCCACCAGAAGAGTGTTTATACAGTTTTTGCATTTTGTCACAGCTAAATAGAAATTTAATTGTGTTAGTTATTGAGATGAACTGACAAGTGACCGGCACTAACACTTGGCTTTTTTTCCCATTTTTTCTAACACAATCTAATCTGTGACCAAGAAACACTTCTGTTGGCTTCTCAAAGGAAAATTTGTCAGAAAAGTATTTAGTTAGTTTAAATGGTGTATCTATGTCACTAAACATATTCCTGGTACTGTCAAACTCTTTCATAAGTGTTTGAACTTCAGTGATGTCAAGAGGTACAGCCAAGTTAGTCAGTAAAGTATTCGTCTTTTCTTGTAAATGACCCAAGGAACGATCTAGGATTTCCTTTGTGCAGGTTATACTTTTTTGTACATCAGTATAAGTTACATTAGCAGAACCATACATACGGGCAGCAAAAGTAGCAGCATAGTCCGTTAGATTTAAACTGCTCTGATGAACTTCCTCGGTTTCAGACATTTCGACATTCTCGCCTAGGTTATGTGTTCGGCTTTCATCAATTTGACAGAATACATCTGTTTAGTGTCCTGACTCTACATTAGGGCTTCAATTAGAGTGAGCTCTGCCAAGATGTTTAGAAAATGAATTAAAACTATGATATGTTCTGGGGCAACCTTTTTGACTACAGATTAATGTTAGGTTTTGGCTATCAGAGAGTGCATGTACTTCCCTTAAATGCCAAATCAACTGTTTTGTTTGGACAAAAATATTTTGCAAGCACTTTGGACAGGTATACATGGTCTGTTTCAGTTAGGCACGAGACTGCAATTTAGCAATCAATTCCATAACCTTTGATTGTTTGCAAGTGGACTGGGACAAAGGCAGGTCATATACGTACTCAAAAAATGAGAAAACTGAAGACAGTTGGCATGGATATTGAAGATTACATAGCCAGTAGAATTTGAAAAGTTTGTCTACAGCACAAGTGAGGTTTTCAACATCAAGTGGAAAAGCAAAAGAATCATTCTTTGCCACAATCACATACTGGGCTTCATGTCCTGGAGAGCCGATGGAAACCAGCTGTGGCTGTGTTTACTTTAGAGACCCGTTCATGCCTTCTTGAAGTAAAGACGTCACAATGGTACCAGCCTATAGAAATGAAACAATGAAAAGCATCAGAAAATGTTGTTGCATGTTACATTGCAACTTTAAAAAAAGCTAACACAATGCATACCGGCACCCGTTCCAACAAGTATGAGAGAGCAGAATTGACACAGCATTTACTGCCAGCGACACTTCTCCCAGATCCCGTGGGTGGAAGAAGATGAATGAGGATCCTTAACATAGTGTAACACAGCTCATCTTGATGGAGTAAAGATGCAGGTGACATGCAAAAGATTAAAAACAAAATTCTATTTGAAATTATTACCTTTAAATCATGAATTGAATGATAAAATGTACATGTCATTTTCACAGAAACCCAATTTAGAAATTTGTGCACATGCCACAGAAATAAAAGAAGAAAATCGTACCATCCTGCTGATTTTCAGCTTTCTCCAATAAGTGTCTGATGTCCGTTTTTTTCTCAAAGGATGCTATTTCCTTGAGTTTTGGGATAATCGTCCCCTCCCATTTCTTGATAAACATGTCTTCTTTCCCATCTGTCATCTTGGAAAATTCAATGTCCACCTGCAGTGCATAAAACAAAAAACAAAGAACTTATTAATATTAACAAATTATGAAACACAACCTTTGTGTAAAGTTCTCTGCAGCTTAGTTTAACATGTATTACCAAGGCTGGCATGTCTAGAAATCTGGGATATTCCTTGAAGATTTGACCAACAGTTGGCGATTCCGTCGTTATCCATCTTCTACGGTAACTGAAGGTTTGGTCAATTGACCCTTCGCAAAGACCCGCCCTCCTTAGTTACTGTCGCTATGCCCGACAAGCTACGCACTCTCATGCTCTCACCACGTTCTCACGCAGTGAAAAATACATCGCGGAGCAGAGAGGAGACTGACAACACGCGGACAGACAGGACAGACCAGGTTACTTTTCGGTTACTTTTGATATTAAACATATTAAACAAAGTCTCAGCTTTCAAATGTGGTCATTTTTTGAAAGAAATTTAAACAATAAATACCGTTTTGGGGCTCTTTAATGTGCCGTGACAGATCGCTGTAGAGCATCAGTTAAAGCTGCTCGTGATCCAATCATCTCTTCCTTCTAGTTCATTTATAGCATCAAATAAACATGAACGAACATAAGAAGTAATGTTGTTTTAAACGCGGAAAGGCGTCAGTATATTCATTTTACCAAGTTCAAATCCTCCTAACTCTACTGGCTGCTTTTTCGGGCAAAATGGCGGATGGCGAAGTATGATTGGTTAGAACACCTGTCAATCAAGCTCCACGCGAAGGGTCAATTGCAGTCTTTATTGACGATGAATTCTCTGGAGAGGGTCGCATCCTCTTTATCAAGGTCAACCACTCAGTGGGCACTGTTTCATCAGTAATCGGCAGAGAAGGTTGGTCTGTGGGAAGACGTCGTTTCAAATTGTAGATCCGCTGGCTCTGTTGAAGTTTCCGTCTGATGTTCCGTAGTCTCATTTCTATAAATCCACTGTGTAATGGCCCATCAAAAAAAATGCTCCTAACATGAGAAATGGACAAATAAAAAGTTGGACTCAAGTATGCTTTTGCAGTTTGTATACGCACTGCCAAGTTATTTCATACTCATAAATTAATAATGTAAAAACATCCTTACATGTCCTTCATTTTCACCAAATGGGACATTAATCCTTAATGAGGGGAACAGTGATACAATCTCCTTTGCTAGTGCCAGCTTTTCTGTACCAGATGGATAGCTAAAAAAAAAGGGGAATACAAGCATATACATGCAGAAACTCATATTAACACAAACATTGACATGCACACAAAAAAGTTCCCACTATGAATAATACATTGATACTCTAGAGTCTAGACCAGTGATGGGCAAACTCGACCCTTCCAGGCCACTGTCCGGCAGAGTTTAGCTCAACCCTAATCAAACACACCTTTTCGATTTATTTTCGATAATCAATTCGATTATAAGGGTCCATGTAAACACAGCTAGTGTTATTTGATGTTATTAATAACTTATGAGTGCAAAGCTGTTAAACAGTTATATACTCACAATCCATGCTTTTCTACAAGGTCACTCACAGCCACTTTAACAAGTAACTTTCTCAAAGAAATTGACAGTGTCTTTGTGTCTTCATGTTCTCTCAAGATTGTAGGGGCCTTTTCCTCAAGCAGTGTCAGCAGACCAGTTGTGGTGACAGGCCGGCTTACTTGTTGAATGAAACTAAGAAAAACAAAATTACAATTGAAATGTTTACTTTAACAATTATAAATAGGAAGAGTGAAAACATGACTCACCAGTAATGACTCAACTCTTCCATCTAATGGATCCTGTGTGATACTAGCAGTATAATATATTTGGAATTTGTCAAGCTCCTTCACTTCTGAATTAACATCGATGTCAATAAATTCTTGAAAATCTGTGTCAAATCTCAGTATTCGATCAATAGATACTTGTTGAGAGAGCTCCGTTTTGGCTGAGTTAATCAGTTCTCCAACACTTCCAACTGTGAATAGTTTTCTCCATGTTTCCTTCCAGTCTATGAAGACAGTTGCGAGAACTCTGTGTAAAATTGTTAGAGTAAACGTGATTTGACCCTCGTCTTCCATTATGTAGATAAAAGTTATAATAACACCATATTATAATGCTGTAATCATACAAGAGTCATAATTTAATAATGGGAAAATGTAAACGTTAAGTGTATCGCGTTATCAATATAGCCTAGGCAGTGACAAGACAAGCAAGGTAACTTAGCACAAAGTGGCGCGCTTTTTAAACCACACAACACTCATCGCCACAACGTCCTTTTAACCACTGCATAATTTTTGGTAAAATGACTGTTAGAGACTAGTAAAATGAGTTCAAACTTAAGGTGCCATGTATATTGACCTTTAACGTTACGTCTTTAAAAAATGTTTTATTAGCTAGCAGTCATACCCAATAGACCTTATGCACGAGAGAAACGAGGGCGCCGCCATCTTTCGAATATTGTCTTTAAACTTCCGTTTCTGTGGTCGCACTGTGTATTTCTATGGCATCGCTGTCCAGGAGTAATTAGCTGGTGAAGTCGATTTACTTACTGTAGAGTTAACGAAAGTTATCATGAGCATTGTAATGTTTATCATAAGCATTGTAAAGCAGATGTCTTAGGGTGACCAAACGTACTGTTTTCCCAGGACATGTCCTGTTTTCACGTCCTGTCCTGGCCGTCCTGTCTGTTTTTTAAAAAGTGATGAAAATGTCCTGGTTTTCATTATTTTTCATTGAACCATTAAGCGTGTGCTTTAAATACACGCTTTCTTTTGCACACAAAACATAAGGCTTTGGCTTCACCCCCTCTTGTTATAATCAGCGCATTCCTCAATCCGCAGCATCAAGCACAGAGCAGAGAGCACGTCAGAATCATCAGAATACAGGCCTGTGTGTGTTTGTGTGTGTTCATCGCAGCCTCATTGGTCTGTCACTGCTTGTCAATGTCAGAATATTTGAAATGACCAATCAAATCAAAGTAGGCGGACTTTACACGTTCACAGAATTTTAGCAGTGACGCGTGAGGTAAGATGTAAGTAGCTAACAGCGTAAAAAAAAGAAAAAAAAAAGCCCAAATGTTAATTCACAGACGATTTACAGAGAAGATTCCTGTGTTTTCGTTTCGGTCAGGATCCGTGTAAAGCAGAATGCATGAACTGCAAAGCTGGCACGTGTCAGTGTTAAAGGAGTAGTTCACTTTTAAAAAAACTTTTGCTGATAAATTACTCACCCCCATGTCATCCAAGATGTCCACGTCTTTCTTTCTTCAGTCGAAAAGAAATTAAGGTTTTTGATGAAAACATTCCAGGATTTTCTCCATATAATGGACTTCATTGGGAGCCAAACGGTTCAAGGTCCAAAAGACAGTTTCAGTGCAGCTTCAAATGGCTTTAAACGACTCCAGACGATGAATAAGGGTCTTATCTAGGACCCTTCGAGTCATGACTCGAAAAAAGATTTGTTAATTTTGATGAACGAGTTCGAACAGGACAGTCACGAAAGCTCATCAGAGAACAGAGCAAGGCGAGCATTTGTGCTTAAAAAACTTAAACTTTGTTATTTATTTTTTAAATGAGCGATGGTTTCGCTAGATAAGACCCTTATTCATCGTCTGGAGTCGTTTAAAGCCCTTTGAAGCTGCACTGAAACTGTCTTTTGGACCTTGAACCGTTTGGCTCCCAATGAAGTCCATTATATGGAGAAAATCCTGGAATGTTTTCATCAAAAACCTTAATTTCTTTTCAACTGAATAAAGAAAGACATGGACATCTTGGATGACATGGGGCAGAGTAAATTATCAGCAAAAGTTTTTTCACAAGTGAAGTACTCCTTTAAGGTGCTAGCGACCTAGAAGCCCACATAAAGAACGTAGGCTAAGAGAACATCAGGAGGATTCAATTTTTTTTTTTTTTTTTTACTGAAATAGTGTAGTAGATTTTTTATTTTATTTTAGCAGTAGATTTTTAACCTATGCTATGGCCATGAAAATAAATAGTGTCATGTAAAAGGTGTTAAAAGCTAAACTTTTAAATAGTATTCTATTGTTGCGGGCCAAACATTGAATGGAAAGGATGTATTACTTTATGTATTAAAGTACAATAACATAGTTGCAAGGTTGTGAATGCATTTGTCAAGTATTTTTTGATGCATTCTCCCCCAAACCACGCCCCCACCCCTTAACCACGCCTCCCCAAAAATCACGCCCCGCCCATCAACCACGCCCCCCGTCCTGTTTTCTGAAAACTAAAATATGTTCACCCTAACATAGATGCCATTCTTCATATGATGTAACAAGTACATCGGGATTTATGGCAAGTTATCCCAGTTCCAGCTGACCTAATCTATGCAGTAAAACATAGAAGTCTATAATGTGTGTAGCAGCCCTTCAATTGGAATAAACAGGCTTGGGAGTGTTTCCATACGGGTGTACTTTAATGGACGAGCGTGCTTTGCACCAACACCGTGCTCAGCGTCAACACCAACACCGTGAAAACTTAAAAGGATAATAACAAAAACAGTTTAGTCAGATACAAATAATCGTTTGACAAATGCACTTTAACAAGATAGCATCCCATTGAATAACAGCATAGCAGGTAACAACCATCATGAAATGGTACATAGAATGAACCACATACCTCGCTCCGCATATTAAAGGGTGCTAAAAGTAGTGATCCAGGGGGGGTTTCTGCCACCATTAACTTAACTTGGACAAACTTTGTGAATTACCTTTACTGCCAAACAAATAAGTACAGAGGAATAACATTTAACATTTTAGGTTAAGATTGCAGTAATATTTTTCCGACCTCAGACATGCATTGTCTCATATCGTGCCTACCCGCGTTTAATCCCCTTCATGAGTGAGCGCGTGCGTGATATGAACACAGAAAAAATAGTTCCACCTGCACATAGCATGTCAAAATAAAAGTCACAAAAAATAAAATATAAAAAACAGGATAATCAAAATAAAACACTGCTAGTGGACATCTACACTCCCACCACTCATGTTATGAAGAGTGAAGACAAGGATCAACCTGGCTGAACGGCTCATACTTGAGGCTTATGTTTGTATCAGTGTTTCTAGATAAGTGCAGGTAAGTACTACTTAATAACTGAGAGTAACCTGAGACTAACTTACTGAGAGTAAGTAAAATGTCATAAGAGGATAAAGGAGTCGACAATTAGACTGGTCACTCACTCTCAAGGAGGAGAACTAGTTTCTGAATGGGCCTTTCTATAATCAAAGGTTTGGTAGGACGATCTTGTTTCACTGACATTCTCCTACTAACACCTTGACGCGACGCACTAGTCCATCGCTCTCCTTTGTGGTTTCAACCACTCGTCCCAGGTGCCACTGATTTCTAGGAGTATCTTCCTTTATAATGACTAAGTCATCTACCTTAAGGTTACGTCGAGTCGTATGCCACTTTTGGCGTGTGGAGATGTTCATGAGATATTCTCTCTTCCACCGGCTCCAGAACTGTTCGACGAGGTACTGGACTCTTCTCCACCTTTTAGTTGCATAGACATCCTCCTTCTCAAATTTGCCAGGTGGTGGAAGGGCAATTTTGGACTTCATCAGTATGAGATGGTTCGGAGTTAATGGCTCGAGCGAGGTAGGATCATTTACCCCGTTTACGGTTAAGGGACGGCTGTTCACAATGGCCATTGCCTCATAGAACAGAGTTCGAAGCGAAGAGTCGTCGAGTCTGCCTGAGTATTGACAGAGTGTGGCTTTTAGGACATTACGGACAGTTCGAATCAGGCGCTCCCAGACGCCTCCAGCGTGGCTTGCTGAGGGAGCATTGAAGATGAACTCACATTGCCTTTCTGCTAGGAAGCTCTCGATTGTTTTGGTGTCACATTGCTTCAATGCTTCTTTGAACTCATTTTTAGCTCCCACAAAATTGGTTCCTTGATCGCAATGAAGCTGACGAACGGTTCCTCTGAGACTGATGAAGCATCTTAAGGCGTTGATAAATGCATCTGTGGATAAGTCCTCAAGCATCTCAATGTGAACGGATCGAGAGGCAAGGCAAGTGAAAATCAAGCCATAGCGCTTTTGCTCTTTGCGGGCTTTCTTAGTGATAAATGGGCCGAAGCAATCGATGCCGCAGTATGTGAAGGGAGCAGAGACTTCTACACGCTCCTTAGGAAGCTCTGCCATGCGTTGTTCTTCTGCAGGTCGTCTGAGTCTTCTACACTTCACACATCTGTGTATCAGCTTTGCAACTGACTTACTTCCACCGATGACCCAAAACCCATTGGCTCGAAGTTCTGTTAGAGTTTGATTCCGTCCTTGGTGACAGATTCTCTCATGGCAGTGGGTCAAGATCAGCTTGGTAATATGTCCTCCTTTGGGTAGAATCAAAGGGTGTTTGACTTCTAGGCTTAAGGACGACTGACCTAGTCTCCCACCGACACGAAGTGCTCCTCCTTCTAAGATGGGATCTAAGTGAAACAGAGGGCTGGAATTTTGAAGACCTTTTCCCTTTTGAAGTATCTTCATCTCTTGGGAGAAAGCTTCTTCTTGTACAAGTCTCATTACTGATTCGGCAGCTCTCTCGCGCTCTTCCACACTCACAGGTTCGCCAGGACGGGTTTGCTTTGAATTCAGCCTCTTGATTCTTGCGATGACCTTTAGGAGTTTTGACCAGGAGGAAAATCGATTTAGACGGGTAAGAATGTCTGACTTGGAAGGTTCTACTTTAGTTGTAAACGCCTGCATTGACCTGACCTCAGGATCACCAACAATCAACTCAGGAGTGAGGTGAGACTCTGGATGTATTTCTTGTTCCCACAGGAATTTGGGTCCTGGTAGCCAGTTTGTTGAGGAGATGTCTTCTGCATTGAGACCCCTCGACGCATGGTCAGCAGGGTTTTCTGTTGTGTCTATGTAGTGCCACTGGCTGGGGCTGGTGTGTTCTCTGATCATTTGCACACGATTGGCAACGAAGACATGGAACCTTCTGGCTTCATTGTTAATATAAGCCAGGACAACTTGCGAGTCAGTCCAGAAAAATTCTGCATTGATCGGCATTTCAAGCTCGTTTCTCAGCATGACACTTGATCTTGCAGCGACCACTGCTGCTGAAAGTTCCAATCTTGGAATGCTTGTGAATTTTGTAGGCGCAACTCTAGCCTTTGCCATCACAAGGCTGCAGTGAACTTCACCATCTTCATTCTTGCTCCTCAGATAGGAACACGAGCCATATCCTATATTGCTGGCATCCGAGAAGTGGTGTAGTTCCCTCGTGACAGTTTTGCAGAAGCCTTGCGGTTGGTAGCACCTTGGTATTGAGACTTCATTTAGCCTTTGTAGGTCGCTCTTCCATCTCTCCCACCGTGGACTTATGTCTTCGGGAAGTGGGTCATCCCATCCAATGCCTCGACGGCACAGCTCCTGGAGGATGCACTTTCCGGTTAAGATAAACGGAGCCACGAATCCGACTGGATCGTACAAAGAAGCAATGACAGATAGGATGCCGCGACGTGTGGGGGGCCTGGTCTGTGGATTTACATTGAAGCTGAAGGTGTCATGTTCAAGGGACCACTGGATACCAAGAGCACGTTCTGCTGGAGCTGCATTTAGGTCCAGATCGAGGGGTTCAGATGTGACTGCTCTCTCAGTTGGGTCCACAGAGTCCAGAACTGACCTTTTGTTTGAATTGAACTTATGTAGACGCAAACCTCCTCTCTTGCACAGCTCTCGTGTTTCAGCGATCAACTCCTTTACTTCTTCTACGGAGGGGACGCTGATAAGCCCATCATCGACGTAGAAGTTCTTTTCAATGAAGGCTGACGCTGATGGATACTCTTCCCTGTGTTGGCGTGCCAGGTACTTCAGACCAAAGTTAGCACATCCGGGTGACGAAGCGGCGCCGAATAAGTGCACAGCCATTTGATACTCTTGAGGCTCTGCTTCGAGGTCTCCTTCCTCCCACCAGAGAAAACGTAAGTAGTTCCGTAGTTCAGGAGAAACGTAAAACTGATGGAACATTTTCTCGATGTCGCATATGATGGCTACAGCCTCTTTCCTGAAACGACAGAGCACTCCAATGAGAGAGTTGATCAGGTCAGGACCTGTTAGCAGTGTATCATTTAGTGAGACACCACGGAACTTCGCTGAACAGTCAAAGACGACCCTTAGCTTTTCTGGCTTCTTGGGGTGGAACACCCCATGGTGTGGTATGTACCACGTAGTCTGCTGTCCTGTCGCAGGAGAGGCTGGCTCTGCGTCGCCTTTCTTTATCATATCTTTCATGAAGGCCTTGTACTGTTCTTTATACCGCTCGTTATTTTTCAATCTTTTCTTTAGGTGCTGCAGTCGAACTGTTGCCAGCTTCTTGTTGTCTGGTAGTAGAGGAGGCTCTGTGCTCTTGAAAGGGAGGGGCATTTCATAGTGTCCATCTTTCCTTTGAGTTATGTTGTTACTCAGGAGCTGAATGAAGCGAACGTCGTCTTGTGACACATACTTGTCTTTATCTGCATACTTCTTTTCATTGAAATCTGATTCTAAGACCTTCAGCAGGTCAGTGGTTGATGGCACTGGTATTTCCTTCACTGTCACTCGATGGACAAACCTCTGGTTTCCCTGGCGATCCAGATGTGGATTGGATGAGCCTACGATGCTCCAGCCGAGTTCCGTTCTCTGGGCGAATGGATCATTTTCGCCTCCTGTGACGACTTCCTGTGGGGCTAACGCCAACGGGCAATCACTTCCAATTAACAGTCCCACCTCACAGTCCTTCAACAGCGGGAGCTTGTTTGCTAGATGCTTTAGATGAGGCCAGAGCAGCGCTGTTTCGGAAGTCGGGATGTAGGACTTGTCGACCGGGATGAAGCCACGAGTGTAGGCTTGGCGTAGCTGAATCTGTTTTTCAGACTGTAGTCCTCGAACTTGTAGACCGTAGACACTTTTACTTGCGATGGGTGTGTCAACAGCTGTCATGGTGCTCAGTTTGAGCTGTACTGGTTTAGTCTCCACGTTCAGCTCTTGAGTAGGTCTTCCAAGACGAATGTCGAATCACTCTGCGTATCCAAAAGAGCATATGTTACAACTTCTTTCTGTGGTTCATTTACAGATGACATGAAAACAGGGACGATGCTTGATGTGGCAAAGATGCGCTGCGTCACTGCATGGGACGTCACCTTGATCTCCTCCTGACTAGTGCCTTTGTCTATGGAAGTAGACTGTTGCTCCTTTGTTTCCACAGATCGATTCTCTCTCTCTTCATGTAGACAGGTGGGGTGACGTCTGCTGCATATGCCACAAGAGTGTCGTGTTTTGCAATCCTTACTGTTATGTCCCTTTCTCAAACATCCGTAGCACAAATTGTTTTCCCGAATGAAGGCCTTCTTATCTTCCAGAGATTTCGCTGCAAAGGTAGGGCACTTTACAACGCCGTGCATCTCATCCTTGCAGATAGGACAAGGTGGCCTTCACTTGGTGCTGAAAACTTTCTCAACCTTCTCCGTGGGATAATTCCTTTTAGTGTTTGTGTGAAGTGCTCTAGCTCTCTTGGGCTGCCTGTCATCTGTGGCCTTAATCAGAAGTGGAGAGGCGACAGGGTTACAGGCTATCCGAGCCTCCTTCTGGATGAATCTTGTGAAACAGGAAAAGCTTGGGTAATCCCCGGATTCGTCCAACCTTTCTGTGACGACTCTGCTCCATCTTCGTGTGATCCAGTCTGGTAATTTCCTCAGCAACTTGTGGTTCTCTTCACAGTCATCCAAGATGGACAATCCTTTCACATGAGGCATCGCTTCAACGCATCCTTGCAGGAAATCAGCAAACTCTCGAAGTGCAGCAGGATCACTGGTGCCAACCTTGGGCCACTTCATGAGCTTGTCTCTAAAAGCCTTTTGCACTATGAAGTGGTTTCCGTACCTTTCTTCCAGGACCCTTAAGGCACCCTGATATGCCTCTTCTGAATTTCTATAGAAGAATCCCTCTACAGCCTTACGTGCTTCTCCACTCAGATAGTTTTTTAAGTAGAACATTTTTTCATGAGCTGGGAGGGGCTGGTGGTCTATGAGGGCCATGAAGGACATCTTCCAGTCTACATACTTGAGGGCTTCGCCAGAGAACTTTGGTGGCTCAGGAGCAGGCAGGCGATTCATACTGAGTGAGTTAATGAGTGCTCGGGTAAGGCCATCTTTCTCAGGAGATGCTAGCGCATTGGTGTGTGCTTGAGGAGGCTGGTATGCAATGGCCTTTGGATTAAGCTGGCTTTTGAATCCAACTGTGAGTTCAGTCTCTTTTGGCCAGTCTCTGGAGTCATGCTCAAGGCTCTCGTATGCGTTTACTCTAGCCTCTGCTATTCTTACTTCTGCCTCTGCTTGAATTTGCTGTAGTCTCTTTTTCTCCTGATGCATGTTTGTCTCTATTCTTTTAAGAGCTACCTGCTTTTCTTCTTCCAACCTTTTAAGAACTAGCTGCTTCTCTTCTTCTAACTTGCTAAGAACTTCTTCTTGAGCTTGTATTTGATATACTGCTTTAACCTTTTCTTGTTGAGCTGCGAGTTCTGCTCCCGCATCGACATGTTTGCTTGAGCCCTGTGATTGGATTGAATTTTCTGCGGGAGAGAGTACAGTATCTGTCTTTGTGTGTCCGAAGACAGATCCATACTCATCCTTCTTAAGTGCCATCCTCACTCGTAGTTTCTCAAGTTCTGGATTGAAGACCTCATCTACAGTTTCTAGCCGCATCTCTATAATTTCGCTGATCTCTTCAGTGAGCGCTATACAAGCATCCATTTTCGGTACAATGTCTGGGGTGGCATTGTGGTTGCGTTGAATGGGCTCATAACATTCACTTACTGCACTGTGTCGAATTTGGATTTCTTCTCTGATTTATTTAGTTCATCTTGAGAGCAGAATGATTTTAGTGCGGTCCTAACCTTTCCTGCCACCTGTTTCCAGGAGCCATAAGCTCTCATGAATTCTTTCTTGTGTTTAATGGCTTCCTGTTTGTGCATCTCTAATCCCTTTTCTGTAAATGTTCTCTCACGTGAACTAGACCTGACTGGCTGTGGGTTATCTGTTTTCATGGGTAGGTCATGTGTGCTAGCTGCTACTTCTTCATTAAGTGACATCTTGTTGAAGTTGTGATGCTGTTTGGTTATATTGAACTACTGAACTATAGTTTAATTACTGAAATATAGCTTAATAACTCAACCAATACTTAATATCAAACATGCACTGGACGATTATCAACAAAATATAGAGGCTAACACACGAACAGCTTAGCAATGAATGCTATCAAACAGATTTACCCATGCATGAAATTACTTTTAACAGGTTCAATTAGTTTTTTTTTTTTTTTAATTACCCCTCTGTATCTTTAAATTCACCTTTTTAAATGTATGATTAATTCAGAGCATCAAACATTTACAGTATATGGTCTATAAAGGTGACTTCAGTCCATTAAGTAAACATCACTGTTCGCAGTCAAAGAGTCCCTGTGATTTTATGCAGCAGTCAGCAAACAAAATAGACCGATCTTGCCTGGTTGCCGGTTGACGTGATGACGTTTGAACAGAAGGTGGCAGTCTTGTACATAGAATGTCGGATGGCAGTCCTTCTAACGTCGAGTTAAGTTTCACTCCACATCGAGCGTCGAGTTTTCACTGTAGCAGCCCTTCAATTGGAATAAACAGGCTTGGGAGTGTTTCCATACGGGTGTACTTTAATGGACGAGCGTGCTTTGCACCAACACCGTGCTCAGCGTCAACACCAACACCGTGAAAACTTAAAAGGATAATAACAAAAACAGTTTAGTCAGATACAAATAATCGTTTGACAAATGCACTTTAACAAGATAGCATCCCATTGAATAACAGCATAGCAGGTAACAACCATCATGAAATGGTACATAGAATGAACCACATACCTCGCTCCGCATATTAAAGGGTGCTAAAAGTAGTGATCCAGGGGGGTTTCTGCCACCATTAACTTAACTTGGACAAACTTTGTGAATTACCTTTACTGCCAAACAAATAAGTACAGAGGAATAACATTTAACATTTTAGGTTAAGATTGCAGTAATATTTTTCCGACCTCAGACATGCATTGTCTCATATCGTGCCTACCCGCGTTTAATCCCCTTCATGAGTGAGCGCGTGCGTGATATGAACACAGAAAAAATAGTTCCACCTGCACATAGCATGTCAAAATAAAAGTCACAAAAAATAAAATATAAAAAACAGGATAATCAAAATAAAACACTGCTAGTGGACATCTACAATGTGTTATGTGTATGCAAGGTCAAAGAGATGTGTTTTAGTCTATATTTGAACTGACAGAGTGTGTCTGCTTCCCGGACAATGTTAGGAAGACTGTTCCAAAGTTTTGGTGCTAAATAGGAAAAGGATCTGCCGCCAGCAGTCGATTTTGATATTCTAGGTATTATCAACTGGCCGGAATATTGAGATCGCAATAGACGTGAAGGACTATAATGCGTTAAGAGCTCGCTCAAGTACTGGGGAGCTAAACCATTTAGTGCTTTGTAAGTAGTTAGCAATATTTTTAAATGTATATGATGTTTAATAGGGAGCCAATGCAGTGTTGACAGAACCGGGCTAATATGGTCATACTTCCTGGTTCTGGTAAGAACTCTAGCGGCTGCGTTTTGAACTAGCTGTAGTTTGTTTATTAAGCATGCAGGGAAATTACTAGTCATCCAGTTTTTTATATCAGCAATGCATTCCGTTAATTTTGTTAATTAACATCCATTTGTAAACTACATCCAGATCGGATTCTGAACAATGATCAAACTATAGATAGGAGTAGATTGAGTCCATCAACACCCACAAAGCTTGCACAGTCCTATAACACTTCCTGGGTTGACGTTTCATTCAGTAACATCAGGCTGTTTTGATTTATATGCAGTTTATTATTGATGTTCGCATTATTTTTCATGTATCTGCTTACAAATGAGATCACTCGTTTCTGCTTTTTTTTGCCTTTGTTTTGATCTGGAGATACTGTACTTGTTCAGAAGTAGGCTACTCGCCTCTACCTTATAACAATGATAATACAGAAAGCTGTAAAAATTCGTCAATGGCAGGGAGTTAATATCCGGAATATAGTGAAAACTATTATTAGCACGGCAACAGTACCTGCAGATTATATTTTTTTAAGCACATAGACACTTAATAAGACACTTCTCTTTAAGTCAAGTCAAGTCAAGTCACCTTTATTTATATAGCGCTTTTTACAATACAAATTGTTTCAAAGCAGCTTTACAGAGATAACAGGAAAACAATGTTGTAATAGCATTGTTCAATTGAAAATTAAATGTCCCCAACTAAGCAAGCCAAAAGGCGAAGGCAACAGTGGCAAGGAACCAAAACTTCATCAGGTGACAGAATGGAGAAAAAAACCTTGGGAGAACCCAGGCTCAGTCGGGGGGCCAGTCCTCCTTTGGCCAATGAACAGTGTATGATTATGAGTTAGGCAGCATAATGTCAGGAGTCAGATGGGATCAGAACTTTCACGATATTATCCAGTTCATCTGGTTGGGTTGGGTCATCCGGCCGGTGAGGAGATGAATGTGTTGAGGTGTCCATGGGCCTTCACAGCCCTGATAATGCGTGTCGTCGTGTCCATGTGATGGTCCTTCATCAGATCTGGATATGCCCTGTATCCGGCGGTCTGCGGTAAACCTCGGGATAAACAGAGAGACTAATATTAGCGTAGACGCCATCCTTCTTATGATGTACAAAGTACATCAGGAATTATGGGAAGTGTTCCCGGTTCCGGCTGATCTAATCTATGCAGCCTAACATTGAATTATAGAAATCTATAATGTGTTATGTGTATGCTAAGCCAAAGAGATGTGTTTTTAGTCTAGATTTAAACTGACAGACTGTATCTGCTTCCCGGACCGTGTTAGGAAGATTGTTCCAAAGTTTTGGTGCTAAATAGGAAAAGGATCTACCGCCAGCAGTCGATTTTGATATTGTAGGTATTATCAACTGGCCAGAATTTTGAGATCGCAATAGACGTGAAGGACTATAATGCGTTAAAGGGTACCTATCATGGAATTTTGAAAATTACCTTTCATGTAGTGTGTAACATAGATCTAAGTGAACGAAAACATCCTGCAAAGTTTTAAATATGAAAGTTCACCGTATACAAAGTTATTATCTCTCAAAAGTAAGAGTCGACTCTGAGTCGTTGATATGAATCGATAGACGAACGATGCATTTTCTCTAACTTTCGTACGTCACTTGTACAAGTTATTTGAATAAGATACGCCCACTCATTGCATTAGGAGACACCAGGGAAAACATCATGTCGACGAGATGCTGCTGTGTTTTGAAGTGCGACGCAAAAGCAAACTTTTTTCATCTGCCCAGTGAGGAGCATTTGAAGACTAAGTGGCTACAGTTCATAACTATACCACAGAAGTATTATAGCCCGAACTTGTTCTGTGTTCGCGTCATTTTGAAGATGATTGCTTCACAAACCTAAATGCTATAAAGTATGGATTTGCATGTATTATGGCTGATACTGAAGGAGGGAGGTTCAGTACCGAGTTTATTTGGATCAGCTTCCTTCTCCGAATCACAATCTGTAAGTAGGCTGTTGCTTTTATGTTTGTATGTTCTATAATTATTTTGTGTGTTGTGTACGCACAGGCACAGCGCAGCTTCTAGCAGCTAACTTAGGTCTTCAATGTCAATTGTATTGAAATATGTGAAGTGTTTGTCGTTGTTAATGGAGTTGTCACAGGGCTCTCGAGTGTCACGCATCACGCATTGAGCGTGACAGTCACTCATTTCGGTCTTTTGTCACGCTCTCCGGCCACACATTGTATTTCTCAAGCTGAAAAACTATTTGTAATATATTTAATATGCCGCAGTGCCCAAAACTCACTCACTGTGGAACCGGCAGGATTCAAGCGCGTCTCCTCCAGTGTTGCCAGGTCCGTATGCCTGCACTGTTTCCGCGGGTTGTTTGTGTAGTGCACGCTGGTTGACGCGATTGTTTTATCCACTGGAACATGATTGTTATTGAGGAAACACCCGGGAACGCTATTTGAATATTTTTGGCCGTGATTGGGTTAGTTTTTGATGAGCAATTGGGCTGGTTTTGTTGTGCAGACCTGGCAACCCTGGTCTCCTCTGGTGTTGTTCGTCTGGTGTTGTTAGCCAATCAGAAAATAGCACTGTTGTATCTGGGCAAGATCTAGCGCAACAACCAATGACACCCCGTCGGCTGGGTGTCTAACATATCACCACAGATTAGCGTCACGCAAAGGCGGGGTTTGGAAAAATGACTCGCTAAACGATTCATATGGGAGTCGGTGAGCAAATCAGGTAAAAATAAATGCATATTATAAGACAACAAAAGTGTTTTTTGTCATTGCATGCTTGTAAAACTGTTGTTGGGGACTCCCAGAACAATATTAGGAACATTTTAAATGCCATAATAGGTACCCTTTAAGAGCTCGCTCAAGTACTGGGGAGCTAAACCATTTAGTGCTTTGTAAGTAATCAGCAATATTTTAAAATTTATACGATGTTTAATAGGCAGGCAATGCAGTGTTGACAGAACCGGGCTAATATGGTAATACTTCCTGGTTCTGGTAAGAACTCTAGCGGCTGCGTTTTGAACTAGCTGTAGTTTATTTATTAAGCGTGAACTAATTGTTCCGCATTTGTCAGTGAGAGCATATGACGTAATTTAGATATATTTTTAAGATGGAAAAATGCGGTTTTACAGATACTAGACACGTGACTTTCAAATGAAAGATTGGTATCAAAGAGCACACCCAGGTTCCTAACTGACGTCGAAGACTTAACAGAGCAGCCATCAAGTGTTAGACAGTATTGTAGGTTATTAGGTGAGGGAAGTTTTTTGTCCAATAATTAGAATCTCTGTTTTTTTCAGAATTTAGTAATAGGAAATTACTGGTCATCCAATTTTTTATATCAACTATGCATTCCGTTAATTTTGTGAATTGGTAAGTTTTGTTAGGTTTTGAAGAAATATACAGCTGAGTATCATCAGCATAACAGTGAAAGCTAATTCCATATTTCCTAATTATATCTCCTAATGGTAGCATGTACAGAGTGAACAGCAGCGGTCCTAGTACTGAGCCTTGTGGTACGCCATACTGAACTTGTGATCGATAAGACATCTATTCACTTACTGCTACAAACTGAAAACGGTCAGATAAGTATGATTTAAACCATGCTAGTGCAATTCCGCTAATGCCAACATAGTTTTCTAGTCTATTTAAAAGAATGTTGTGGTCGATAGTATCAAATGCAGCACTAAGATCAAGTAACACTAATAGAGAGATACAACCACGATCGGATGATAGGAGCAAATCATTTGTGACTTTAATGAGAGCAGTCTCAGTACTATGGTACGGTCTAAATCCGGACTGAAAATCCTCGCAGATATTATTTCTTTCTAAAAAGGAACACAGTTGTGAGGATACTGCTTTTTCTAGTATCTTTGACAGAAAAGGCAGATTCGAGATTGGCCTGGCAGACGGTCGGTTTAGCCAGTTTGTCTGCTTCCTGACCTGAGCCCCAGCTTGTCATGTTTTAAATACAAACAAGACTTTATTGAACTATTCTAATAAATGGAAACTGATATCTAACACATAAACCCACACATTCATACAAGTTGCAGAAAGAAATTCAATTCAATTCAATTCAAGTTTATTTGTATAGCGCTTTTCACAATACACATTGGGTGCTTCTCATTTCTTATTTGTGCATCCTCGTTTCCTTTCCTCGCGTCCTTTCCTCGCGTCTC